>OX244028.2:68712613-69932939 GCA_945859785.2 Tridacna gigas
TGGTTTAAGGTCCCTTGTACATAGGTTCTGGATCATGAGGTACTCATTTTTATATCTCTTTCAGATGCTGTGACGGAAGTTTGCACCGCTTCCCTGTGGCTGTGACATCACCAATGTTTTTTGAGCCGACTGGAGATGCTGCACTAATTTCATGCTGTGAATATTCAGGTAATTCCTTCTTTCTTTGAGAAATAAATTCTCTTTCTAGAACAAGCTTAAGATTAAGGGCTTCTCTTTCTTTTTTCCTGTCTTATCTGTTCATGTTTTCCCTATATTCTGTCTGTATCTGGCCCATTCTATTTTCTTTGTTCTTTGCTCTAGATGTTTTCTTCTTACATAATGAGTGATTCTGGATTTGTATGGTCTTTCATACTTTCCTTTCTGTCATTGTCTCAAATCTATGCACCCAATGACCTACTTACCCAATGCTCTAATCCGATCGGACAGGTACGGATAAGCCCAGCTGGGCCTACGTAATGAATTCTGGCCGTCAGGATGTTTGCTTCTGTATCAGAGTTTTTAGCTGATTACATCATAGATAGTCTGGTCTGTAGATATTATTCATCATTTTTCATAGATGAAAACATTGTGACAAAAGGAGCCATGTGTAGTTAAATTTTGCAGTACTGGTATTTCATGAAGATTCGGGTTCATGTCCGTCATGTTCAATAAAGGACATCTGCTTTCCTTCTTTCATATATTCCACCCTTGTTTTGACTGATAATGCTTGACTATAGAAAAAAAGGGCTTAGAAATGTGCATTTGGCTGGTCACATGGAAGAATCTAGAGACAAAAAATGAAGAAAACCCTGAATTTTAGCCATCAGAATGTTTTTTTTTTTTTTTTTTTTTGTCAAAAGGCTACTTTTCATGCAATATTTTCAATTTATATAAATGAAAATGGGTTAAAAAGATAGACAAAAGAATCCAGAAGAGTATACTTTTTATTTCATGTAAATCCATTGGGTTTTGGCTGAGATATGTTTGACTTTGTAAGAGTGGTCATTGGGCTAAAAATTTCCATTTTTTAGGTCTTGGCCGCAAAAACAACCATGTTAAGAAAAATGGGTTTTCTCTTTGAAAATGGCCCTGATTTCTCTCTGGCTCATTTTTTCCTTGTCGCAATACTCGGATTCAGCCAAAAGACATAAAAAACCCGACTTGAAAGTCAAATTCCGTTTTATAAAGGTGTCGCACCACTGCGAGTTTGCTTCCGGGTCGTAGTAGTCAAAAGTAGTCCGATGTGAAATTTTGCAGTAGCACATTTGTTGCACTGTTTCGTGGAGCTGAGAGGGCTTGGTGGTATATAATTTAGATTTGCTTCAAATTTAGGTAGTGGGGGACCATTTAGATGTGATTTTATCATATATTGATTGGACTATTTTATGTCAGTGGAGGGCCAAAAACTTGGGGTCATTGCGGTGAACAGGCATTTTTGAGAGGACAATTTCTAGGGTGCCTGTATTGATTGGGATTTAGCGAAAAACGCAATCGGTTGACATGTTGTTTTTTATGCAGTATTTTGAAGGACTATGACTGTACTTTTAGAGCAAGAGACGGTAAAGCCAAAAGTTTGCCATTAAGCGATTTGTGAAGCTTCAAATATGGTCAATTTCACTCTATTTTCAATATGGCAAAAAACCAGCGGTGTGACACCTTATCTTGCGAATTCGCTCCCGCCATCTTTCTTTGTCCGGTGTACATTTAGAAAAATAACGCGGCCAATTTATCCTACGAAAAATTAGTCCTAACTAGAAAAGTGGAAGTTTTGATCGGCTAATTTCGATTTTTCGACTTTTCAACTTTTCGACTTTTCGACTTTTCGACTTTTGTAGGTCGAAAAGTGGAAGTTTTATTGACAATTGTCATGTGAAAAACTTCCACTTTTCTACTTTTCGACCTAGCAGTTTAACGCGAAAAGTTGAAGTTAGTACTTCCTAATTTCTACTTTTCTAGACAAACATGAGGTCGAAAAGTAGAAAGTTTTTTGACAATTGTCAGGTCAAAAGCTTCAACTTTTCGACTTTTCGAGGTAACATTTTTGTTAGAAAAGTGGAAGTTAGTGTGCCTAATTTCTACTTTTCGAGTTCCTCGTAGGTCGAAAAGTGGATGGCGGAAACAGGATTCCGTACTGAACAGCTACACTTTTGAAACGACCGCACACCAAAAATGGGCTGTTCTAATTGATCAAAGGTTGTTTTTTTTTTTTAACTTTTAACTTTCAGTCATTCCCGGTCGTAAACATTTTACAGCTTTTGTGTTAACCCTTAGGCTGCTATGCGCGACTCAGGTTTCACGAGATTGGGGCTTTGGAGTGCCTTGTCCATGAACACCCAAATCAACCTACACGTCTGGCGATGCCAGAACCTTTTAATTGACAAGCCCACCCAGACAGCTCAGCGTATCAGACTCGCGACCTGGTGGTTGAGGCAAAGCAGTCAGTGACTTGGAAAGACAGTTGTGTATATACTGGTGTGAGAAAGCCGGGAAACGCATGCGTAGGTCCAATGACCGCTGTGATATGACCTAAGCTGTTAAAACGGCGTTAAACTCCAATACAAACAAACTGAATGACATTCCGTCGGCTAAGTCATGAGGAGACCCCTGGGCTGGTAGAGCCATGAATAAGTAATTAGGCTCATCCAGTTTAAAAACATTAGCAGATGACATATTAACCCTTAACTCTTTGCCAAACAACACAATTTTGTACTTGTCCAAACTAAAAGCATTTGAAGACGAAGAAATAAATGTGTGTGTTTTGGGAAGGGAAGAAAACATTGTGAGAAAATGAGAAAATGCTGGTTAGCAGCATTTTCTCCGTTTTCCCACAATGTTTTCAGAAGTTTCCTTGTTCAGGGCCGTTAAAACTCGAGATCGTGTGGTAAAGGGTTAAACTGCTAAGTGAAATGAAAGTTTCAAGCCGATAGTAAAAAAACTAATGTTGCTATTTCAAAATTATTTTTTGGAAAAAAAATAATATATCTTTATCGGACAGTGTAGATCCAAGATCAGACTGCACGTCCTGTGCAGTTTGATCTTTATCTATACTGTCTGCAAAAGGTCCATGCGTCGCGCTACAGCATAAGGGTTGAATTTGGTAGAAACTGTCTTTGATAGGTGGGAAAACAAAATATAGCAAAATGAGATAATGTTGGTTAGCAGTATTTTGTCCTTTTCCCACAGTGTTTTGAACGTTCTTATTCAATTCTTAACCACGAAACAAAAATTACAGTGCGTATATATTAATGGCATTTACAGGCGACAAGTTAAATTTGACTTTATCAAACGGCCCTGCCGGTTAGCTCACTGGTTAGCGTATTTGACTCGTGACCTGGTGGTTGCTAGTTCGATACCCGGTTTAGTGCAAACTTTCTGTCTGGCGAATTTTCGTCTCTCACCTCTAATACATGTGAGAAAAGTAGTCAGTGACCTGCAAAGAAAATTGTCATTGTACTGGTGTGAGAAAGCCAGGAAACACATGCATAGGTGCACTGACCACCGTGATATGACCTAAGCTGTTAAAGCGGCTTCAAACTGCAGTATAAACATACAAACTTAGTGAAACGATTCTGCCTTTTAAAGGGAAAAAGCCATTGTTGGAAAACAAGAACATACTTATTACAAGAAGTTTTCCCTATTCCAACATTTTTTTTTTCCTTTCCAGAAGTCTTGATCGGGATCGCAGAAAAGAATTCTTGCCAAATGATTAGACTCAACTATAGTTTAGGCATTTGATTGATTAATTGATTGTATGGTGTTTAACGCCGTTTTCAACATTATTTCAGTTATATCACGGCGGCTAGTGCACCTGTCCATGCTTTCCTGGAGTTTCTTTTACGAGTACTCCGCATAATATTCTTTCCAAGCCACTGGCTGCTTTCCCACGTAACCATCGTCGAGACAATGGTCAGCTGTGAGAGAGGAATGAAATGCTGTCGTAATGACCATCATCAATCCTCGGAAAGAAATTGGCCAAGCTGGGGATCGAACCAGCCACCTCCTGTTCTCAAGTCCTGTACGCTACTGACTGAGCTACGGGGGCTTGGCTATAGTTTAGGCAAACAAAGAAGATAGGATGCCGCTACTTAGAATTATGGATCTCACTGAAATACGACATTAGTTGATAAAGAGTAAATGAGCCATGCTCTGTGAAAAGGAGGCTGAATGCACTGCTAAACGTATTGACCCAGGTCAGCCTGCGCAGTCCGCGCAGGCTGACCTGGGCCGAAACTTTTAGCGATTGGTCAGTTTTCTGTATGTCAAATGACCAGTTTACTCCCATGATACAATCGGATTTTAGACAGAGTGTATTTGTATTTTATGGATCACTAATTATACGATGTCTCGCTTGGTAAAATGTACTACGGATATGCATTAAGCCCCCTTTTGCCGGAGTATGGCTCAGTTAAATCAGTCTTCACATGTACGTTAGCAAAAATCATGGGTAAGTCAAATGTCGTAGAATGCCCCTGCCAAGGAAGTGGTGTCGCACTAAAGCACGGCATGATCATGGATCCATAAACTCAAATCGAGGTAGACTGGTCCTTTGACATACAGAAGATTGACCAATAGCGAAAAGTTTCGGTTCAGGTCAGCCTGCGCGGACTGCGCATGCTGACCTGGGCCGAAACTTTTCCCGGATACACTAAGGCCCCTTTTCAGAGAGCACGGCTCATTTATAAAGCTTTTTGGGAAAAGCTTGACTTGGTCTTTTACGTACAGAATGAAAAAAAAAAGCGGGGTTTGTAAGTTCAATTTCGGGCATTGATTTTCCCTTGAGTGAGTAGCTAATCACAAAGAGGTCGAATGAACTGTACAAATAACTATTTATTTACAGATTAAACATCTTTCACAGAGATAAAACGGAAAAAAAAAAGAAAAAAAACATGATGATAAATTATGTAAATATTTCCTCAACATGCCTAACACTTTTCTTCGTCCTCCGGTAAAAGTATCATTTATTTTAACTCTTTACCAAATGACAATTTTTTAGACTAGTCCAAATCGAAAGCATTTGCAGACGACAAAATAAATGCAACTCAAAAACTGAAACTTGTTTTGGGAAGGTTAGAAAACATTGTGGGAAAAGGAGAAAATGCTGGTTACCAGCATGTTCTCCTTCTCCCAGAATGTTTTCAAAAGGCTTCTTTTTCAGGGTCGTTAAAAGTCGGGATTGTGTGGTAAAGAGTTAAACAACATAAGGAGGAAAAGAAAAAAAAACAGTAACAACAATTGGCTGTAGCGTATTCGATGCGTAGCTTTCGCAGCAAATGAGTTTGTCATTAGCTCGACTGTTTTCGAAGAAAACGTCGAGGTATTGCCGTGGCCCTAGACTGGTATCAGTCCGTTAAATATAGCATCTTCATTTGAACAAAGTCATAAAATAAAACACCAAAACAAATACACTCATATAATGTTCTCATGGTCTGATTTAACGTGTATTTCAGATAAAGAGCAAGTAACAACATATATTTCTGAGTCTACAATAGTTATGTACCTTGTTTATTAGAATGACTCAAATGCAGGGACTGAATGCCAGGCTACCGTGGCCCTGGGTCCGTATTCACCAACCATTCTTAAGAACATTCTTGGTCTTGTTCTTCAAAATTTTCCAAATTTGAAAGTAACACACCTTCTGATTGGCTAAACCATATGGTTTAGCCAATCAGAAGTTGTGTTACTTTCAAACTTGGAAAATCTTGAAGAATAAGTCTAAGAACGGTCTTAAGAATGGTTGGTGAATACGGACCCTGGTGTCGTCTGCTTCGTCGTCTGCGTCGTCGTCTGCGTCGTGCGGAAACTTTGACATTTTATCATATCTCTGATATTATTGGATTGATTGATTGATTGATTGTATGGTGTTTAACGCCGTTTTCAACATTATTTCAGTTATATCACGGCGGCCAGAGCTCCTATCCATGCTTTCCTGGAGTTTCATTTACCAGTACTCCGCACAATATTCTTTCCAAGCCATTGGCTGCATTCCCACATAACCATCGTCGAAACAATGGCCAGCGGTGAGAGAGGAATGAATCCTGTCGCGATGACTATCATCAATCCTCGGAAAGAAATTGGCCTCCTGTTCTCAAGTTCTGTACGCTACCGACTGAGCTACGGGGGCTTGGCTGATATTATTGGAGATATCTGCTTCAACCTTCGACACGTTGTTTATTATCAAAAGGGGAACCTATACAGCAAGGGAAGATAACCATCAAAGTATTTTTGACACAGGTATGCTGCTTTACCGATTTGAACTTTCACTGAAAATCAAGCATCCGCAGCCGTGCGTTGACCCCCACATACGGTGCTCTTGTTTCCGAGCGGGTTTGTTAATAATTCTTAAAATCAACACTTCTACGCTCATGCTTGTAGTTAGTTACATTTTTTCCGCCCGTTTCACAGAATTCATTCATTTCCGTGATACTTGAAAGCTCCCTTGTATCGCAGTCTCAAACCCGGCTGCCGTCCTTGATTGGCAAAGCGTACACCGCATCTGAAATAATTGTGCCAACAATTGTAAATATACTTTTCAGCCTCAACAAATGGATCATGCTCTGTGCAAAGAGGGCTTCATGCATCTGCAAAAAGTGTAGACCCAGGTCAGCCTGCGCAATCCGCGCAGGCTGACCCGGGTCGATACTTATTGCTTTTGGTCAATTTTCTGCATGTCAAAGAAGCAGTGTGCCTCATGATTCAATCGGTTGTAAGAGAAAATGGATTTCATAGATACATATGTGATGACTTGTTTGGTATCATGCATCACAGATATGCATTAAGCCCCCTTTTTGCCACAGAAGGGCTCAAGTATATTTATTTGCCCTCTTTGGACGCCTGCACAAAAAAAAAAAAACCATACCACTGACTCAGAAATATTTACAATAGTAGGCTACATTAAACGAAAGGTCGGTATAAATCCAAGATCAGACTACACATTTTGTACAGTCTTGACTCTTTCTGTGCTGTCCGCTATTTAATTTCACTGCTTTTACCTTCTGCGCTGAAAGGGTCAGTCCTTATCATGCTAAGTGATTGAAATGAAACTTTCAAGAAGACAGAAAAAAACTTTGCTGTTTCAAAGTTTTTCTTTTTTTTTTTTGGGGGGGGGGGGGAACATACCTCCTCATTTGACAGTGTAGATTTAAGATTAGGGCGAACGTTGTCTGCAGTCTGATCTTGATCTACACTGTCTGCAAAAGGTCCTTGAGTCGCGCTTAGCAGCCTAAAGGATAAAGGTCTTGCTTATCCATTATTCTACAATCATGTATTTCAAAGTCTCTTGAATAACGACAAAGTGTATAAAAACATGTTTGCAGAGGGCGAAAAAGAAAACAAGTGAAACATGATCTGTGAAAAGGGGGCTGAATGTATCTGCAAAAACTATCGATTAAGGTCAGCCTGCACGATCGCGCAGGCTGACTTGGGTCGAAACTTTTTGCCACTGGTAAATTTTCCGCATGTCAAAGGACCGGTCGACCTCATGTTTCTGTCTGTTTTTAGACAAAGACGATTTAACGGATCCATACTTACGTGATGACTTGATTGGTATCATGCATTACGGAGATGCACTGAGGCCCCTTTTGATTGAGCATGGCTCAATTGAATGTCATAGGTATTTGGTTTTTCCCTTCAACTTTTCATTTGTTGTTCAAAAATTCCCCTTTTTTCTGTTTATTTGATACATTCGCGTGTTCTCTGGACTCTATTTACCCACACCCAACATAACTTCTACCTAGGAGCTATGACGTCCATAGAACATGTCACATGGTGTGACTAGTGCTGTTCTTTTGCTGTTTTGTTTGTTTGTTTTTTCGTTTGTTTGCTCTTTGTTTATGAACCATTTATCTATAGTTCAACTGTTTCCTTTCCCACAATGATTCCAAAGTCTTCTAAATATGGGTGCGTGAATTCGTATTGGGGAAGAAAATAACGATGAGCAGTTTACCAGGATTATTCGGCGCAAAGTGGTCGTAGTTATCGGCCATTACAGTTACTCCTTCTCCGCTACTTCCGGATTTAGCAAGCAATGCATTCTGGGCGTTGGTTTCTGTAAATTGCAAGATAATTACCAACCATTTTTCTCTGCTCATAACTATAAAGTATACAATCAGGGTCCGTATTCACCAACCATTCTTAAGAACGTTCTAAGTCTTATTCTCCAGAATTTTCTAAATTTGAAAGTAAGACAGCTTCTGATTGGCTAAACCATTTGGTTTAGCCAATCAGAAGTTGTATTACTTTCAAATTTAAAAAATCTTGAAGAGTATGACTAAGAATATTCTAAATTACTTAAGAATGGTTGGTGAATACGGACCCCGGTCTTCTTGTTACTTCTGTTTGTTTCCAGTGGTGGCTGCCTAATTCTTTACAAAACAACACAATTTCGAACTCGTCAAGAGCTTTAGAAGACTGCAAATCAAGAGTGACTAAAATGATGGTATTTGTACTTTAATGACAAAATTATAGACTATAGATATCAAAAGATATAATTTATGCTCTGTGAAAAGGGGGTATTATGCACTCTGCAAAAAGCATCGACTTATGCCAGCAGTCCGCGAAATTTGGTATGAATCAAGACGTTTTGCTATTTGTAAACTTTTCTACGTGTCCAAGGATCTTTCTACCCGATGATACAGCCAGTTGTTAGACAAAAAAGATTTTATGGGTCCGTAATTATGGGATGACTTGCTTGGTGTAATGCATCATGGGGATGCATTAAACCTCCTTTTCTCAGAACGTGGCTCATGTTTAAGGATGCAAATTATTACCGATTTGTGATGGCTGAAAGGGCTCGTACAAGGCGTTTTCTGTAATCACTTCGTCATCAGGATTTGATTTACGCCGCCCTCTTGCACCCGATGGTGTAGTACAAATGACTGAAAGTAAAGTTAGTACACCACTTGATAGGTGAGTGTTGGTTATTCGCGAACTATCTACTTTCTGGATGAGATAATTCGTATTTGTTGCACAGGTAATAAGATATGAGATGTTTTAACCAGAGCTTGGTCATTTTAGCTCCACAAGAAGCAGACAGAGCGAGCGATTTGTTTATCTATCCGTGTCCAATCTTCTCTACTACAATAAAAAAAAAAACGGGCGAAGCCCCTGAAAAGCTCTGTGTTTCACAGTCGTTCACATCCTTGTTGACCCAGTTCCGATGTATTCCGTAAAATACATTCATCGCCCCTGGGTTATCTCGCGTAACGGAAGAAATGTGATTATCCTCCACTACAAGAGAGTATCGTTGCGTTATCGACAATTCGATTGGCTACTGGGTGTAATTCGCAATCTTATGAATATCCATAGAAACGACGGTTTCGCAAATGAATGTCCCATCACCAGGGTTGATGAATGGTAATACTTCACACCTGGGTTAACGAGGATGAGTCGTTCAATTATTCCCCAGTCACCTTTTTATAACTTTGATATGTACCTGACTAATGGTGTTGTTTTTTCCCAACAATCGTTTATACATTTTTCTAAGATAAATCCTATGATAATTATAAGCTGTACTGAGATTATTGTCTCCAAACGCTTTCATTAACCCTTCGGCTGCTATGCGCGACTCAGAAAACTTTTGCGGACAGTGCAGATCAAGATCACACTGCACAGAAAGTGCAGTCTGATCTTGGATCTACATTGTCCGATGAGGAGATATTTTCCCCACCGAAAGTACCTTTCAAATAGTAACGTCTGGGTTTTTTTACCATTGGATTGATAGCAGGATACGGGTTAAGTATGTTTTGGTATCATCAAGTAGTAGTTAATACTGGGATATTTAGCAACATCCGTGCACTTACCGTCCATTTCAACACTGCCTTTATTAATGTCACTGTCTTGGTTACCCCGTTGGGAACGTTTCCTGGCCACGATAAAATGAGAAATAAATTGTGCAAGTCTACAGTATATAACTTATGTTGACTGTTGCAATATTATTGTGCCATAACACTCTTCTTCAATTACATGTACATGTACCTCTAACAAGATGATAACATTTACATTGTCACATGGATTGGATATTGTCATGTAAGGCAGTTATTTTGTCTTGTAAACGAGTGAGTGATTTACGAAAATATTTGAGCCCCGCTCTTGCAAAAGGGGTCCTAATGCATCTCAATGATGGATTATACCAATCAAAATATCACATAATTGTGGATCCATAATGGTCATTTCCTTTTTAACAATCGACTGAATCATTAGGTAGACTGGTCCTTAGACATACAGAACAATGACCAATAGCGAAAAGTCTCGGTCCAGGTCAGCCTGCGCGGACTGCGCAGGCTGACCTGGATCGATACTTTTCGCAGATGCATTAAACCTCCTTTTAACAGAGCACGGCTCTCTCTCTTTCACACACACACACACACACACATATATATATAGTTACGGGAGATCACACCATAGCATAGCTTATTCCCGTATAAAATCAATAGTCTTGATTCGACTTGGATTCGAACCCGTGCGGCAAATATCCTCTTTTATTGAGGTTTAAAAGACCAATACACGAACTCTTGAGCTAAAGAGAATTCTCCCTAACGCAGTTGTCAGGTATTTTTTTTTTTATACGGGAAAAAGCTACGCTGTAAAGAAGGAGTGATCTCCCGTAACAGCCTCAACTTACTATGACCTGATGACTCATCATTTGTTGACGAGCTAAGATAGCAACTACAGCCGTATTCGACTGGTAACTTTTCGTGAAGCACGAAATTTGAATATTAGGCTCCGCCTACCTGTGCAATGTGCTTCACGAAAGTTGACCAGGCAAACAGCATCGTGCTTTACGAAACTGTCGACATTTCCGGTAGACCCGGTACATGTAAAAACCGGAATGGACTAGAATGGACAGGAACGGGCCGGAATGGACTTGAGAATACGATGTAAACTCTTGTAGCGATCCTTTATGTATTTAATATTGAAATACAGAACAGCCTGAGCGGAAAGAGGGACTTGCACGAGCTTAGGCTACAGGGACCTTTATCTTGAAGCAAAAATATGTTAATATCCGACTTTGGAAAGATCAGATAAAACATTAACCTTACTGAGAAAAATCAAAATTAAAGTAAAGAGAAACCGGAGCGGACCTGACCAGATCATGGTAACTAAACCTGTGGACTTCGAAAACAAAAAGAAAACCAGGACCGGACCTAAACCTTATCAGAAACATCAAATATCGGACGTAGAAGTCATCGGATTTAACCAGAACTCAATTGAAAATATCAGATATTGAAGTATGGAAAAACCGGAAGGGACCTGAACGGACCCTGAAAAGCCTAACGATGGACTTTCAAAACAAAGGAAAAACCAGGAACGGACATAATCCTTATCAGAAACATTAAATATCGGATTTTGGAAGCATTAGATCTATGCTTTTTGGATCCGTTCAGGTCTGTTCCCGATGTTCTGTTTATTTTTAAAGTCCAAAGGTTCGCTTTTTAGGGTCCGTTCAGGTCCGTTCTGGTATTTCCATACTCCCATATCGGAATCTTTTCAGTTTAATTAATGTTCATTCTTACGATTCCTACGTCCGATATTTGATGTTTCTGATACGGTTCAGTTCCGTTCCCGGTTTTCCCTTTGTTTTTTAAGTCCACAAGAAGGCCTTTGAGGGTCCGTTCTGGTCCGTTCCGGTTTTCCCATGCCTCGACGTCTGATCATTTCATTTCAATTCTGGTTCATTCTAATGATTTGTCTTTCCGATATTTGATGTTTCTGATAGGATTTTGGTCGGTTCCCGACGTTCCCATCGTTTTGAAAGTCTATAGATTCGCTTTTTGGGGTCCGTTCCGTTATTTCTATACCCGAATATCTGATCTTTTCAATTTAGTTCATGTTCATTCTGACCATTCCTACATCCGATATTTGATGTTTCTGATAGGATTTTGATCCGTTTGCAATGTTCCCTGTATCTGACAGTCCAAAGGTTCGCTTTTCGAGGTCCGTTCAGGTCCGTTCCGGTATTTTCAGACTCCAATATTGGATCTTTTTAATGAAGCTCATGTTCGTTTTGATGATTCCTTAATCCATTAATTAATGTTTCTGATAATGTTAAGGTCCGTTTCAGATTGTCCCTTTGTTTTGAAAGGTCATGCGTTTACTTACCATCGTCTGTTCAGGTCCGTTCCAGTATTTCCTTATATTTATTTATTTATCTATTTATTTCTTCATTTTTCAAAAAAGGTTCGTTACTTGATATGCAAAGTCGGGTAATATTTTTCAATGATAATTGATATTAGATCTATTAGTATTTTTGCTTCAAGATATTTAGGTTCATTCCCTGTTGCCTAAGTTCGGGAAATTCCCAATTATAGCCTATACGAGTACGTTCAGGCTGCTCACCATTCCAATACCCAATAAATAAGTATGGCTACAGGAGTTTACATCGTATTCTCAAGTCCATTCCAGTCCGTTCCGGCCATTCCGGTCTGTTCCGGTCTATTCCTGTGTTTCCATGTACCCATCTTGAGTTTACTCCGTGATGTAAACTGGCAGCCTGCTATCGATCTTCATACAGGAGATACAACAGGAACCAGTTAACAGTTTTCGGTCACGTGACTAATTTCACGTAGGTTGAAAAGCGTAATGTTCGTACTTCACGAAAGTTTACGAAATAGTGAAATATTACCAGTCGAATACAAAACGTGCAGCACGAAAACGGCCGTGCTCCACGAAATTACCAGTCGAATACGCCTAATATGATTTCTAATGATACAAGCGCATTTCAAGCCTCTGGTACACTGGGAAAATCAGTTGCTGGCAAACATGTTACTAGGTCAAATGAATAGGAGCCACGCTTCGTGAAAAGGGGGCTTAATCCATCTACGAAAAGTATCGACCCAGGTCAGCCTGCGCAGTCAGCGCAGGCTGACCTGGACCGAAACTTTTCGCTATTGGTCAATCTAAAAGGACCAGTCTAGCTCATGATGCAGTCGGTTGTTAGACAAAATGGACTCTATGGATCAATGATCATGTGATGCCTTGCTTGGTATCCATGCATCACGGAGATGCATTAAACCCGCTTTTGCCAGAGTACGGCTCTTATCAATGCCTTTGAATGTAGGGAATGCGGCCGGCAAATAGTTCCGAAAATAATGCCACAAATGTGAGTATTTACATCCTTACCAATTTTGACAAGACTAGAATTGTGTTGTTTGTGACAACAACGACGCCAATAAAGAAGGATTTTCAAACTATTGCATTTACTATGACAAACGGGTCAACGGCACTTAAGTATAATATAGTATAGTATAGCTAACCCAACTGCCATGGCGACAGTGACACTAGTAACGAAATATGTAAATATGACTTACCAAATCACCATGACAACAGCGACAACAACGATACATATTACAATGCAAGCAACAATTATTGGAACCACGGGATTGATTAAAATAACTTCGGACTCGGCCGCTAGAAAATTGAAAAAAAAATGCTTGGCTTGTTTTTTTGACATTTTCCTGACAACTCTTTACCAAATGACAAAAATTTTAGACCGGTCTGACTTGAAAGCATTTGAGCCATGCTCTAGCAAAAGGGGCTGAATGCATCTCCTTGATCCACGATACCAAGCAAGTTATGACATAATTAGGAATCAATAAAATCCATTACGCCTAACAACCAACTGTATCATACGGTAGACTGGTCCTTTGACATACAGAAAATTTACCAAAACCGAAATGTTTCGGTCCAGATCAGCCTGCACGGACTGCGAAGGATGACCTGGATCGATACTTTTCGCCATTGCCTTAAGCCCCCTTTTCACAGAGAGTGGCAGATTTGCAGACGACATGGCAAATGTGGCTCAAATGGTGGGATTTGTGTCTGAGACGTCTGAAAACTGATGGGTAAAGGAAAATAATGCTGTTTACCAGCGTTTTCTCCTTTTCCCATAATGTATTCAAAACACTTCTTCCTCATAGTGGTTAAAAGACATGATTTTGTATCAAATGGATAATTGAGGCGATGAAAGGACATAAACACAAAAAGATAAATGGAGAGTTATTCGGACAGACAGGAAGGGCCAATAGAAGGATGAGCGAACTTCAAAGCAGACGGACAAAATGGAAGACCGTTAAATGTACCAACCTTTTTCACAATTAAGCCCATAATGTGTGGAGTCGCATTCCAAACAGTGTCCAGTGCTACTGTTACAATATCCATTGACACACTTGTTGCTACAAGTGCGGTTGCAGGTTTTTCCCCACATACCGTTTGTACAGCCATGAAGACAATGTCCAGTTTCTATGTCACACAGCGGGCCTTCTGAACCTTGCACGCATCCAGGACTATAGTTACATGTTTTACAATTCTCCATACAAGAACGGTTACAAGTGTCGCCGTAAAAACCATGGGCGCAGGTCAAGCACCGACCGTCTCCATTACAATTTAGACAGTTCTCCGGACAGCAGTTATTGTTGCGAAGGGCATAACCTGGTTTACATTTTGTACAATGATTTGAATTGATCTCACATGCCAAACAAGATGTTCTGTTACATTCTAGTTGACACATCGGTCCGTACCGTCCATCCAAACATTTATCACATTGATCGAAAGAAGTGCATCTAGAACAGTTACGTCTGCATGGTTTGCATGATTCCCCGTCATTGAACAAACCTTCTCTACAGCCGTGTTTACATTCTAGTAAACTACATCGGTCGCCTATGCAATCTGTACAGTTGTAATCGCACACTTCTCCATAGAAACCATGCTTACACACGTTACAATTCGTTTCAGATGTGCATGATCTGCAGTTATAAGGACATTGATGAATACATGTACCATTAGTTTTAAAGCATTCAAAGTTAACACAGGCGTTCTCAGATTCACGGCAGGGTTTATCACAAGTCATTCCATAATATCCAGCCTTGCATCGTGTACAATTTCCGTCCATCAAGCACACGTTGCCTTGACAATTTTTAGGACATTTATCGTCACACGTGTCACCATACAAACCTTGCTCGCATCCGTGTAAACAATGCCCATGCTCATCACATATGCCCCTTAGACAATCATTTGGACATGTATTTTCACAAATAACACCGAATGCTCCTTCCTCACATTCGAAACATTCTCCCGTTTCTCGATCACATTTTTCACCCTTGCATTTAGACATACTGTTGTTTACATACAAACAAGTGTCATTACACATTGGACCCCAGGAGCCAGATATACACTCTGTACAAGTATCATAGCTTGAACAACTAAGGCACCGGGCACTACAACTTTCACATGTACCATCTTTGACATAAAATCCTGTATCACAACATGAACATTTGTTGTTCTCGTCACATTTGTTGCAGTTGTCTGGGCATTTTGTGCATTTTCCATTTTCAACCCTATATTTAATGTCACAAATTGCACAATTGATTTCACTGACACACCTGAAGCAATTCTCTGCGCAAGGTTTACAATGTCCATTTGGATGAGCAAATGAGCCCCTCACACAAGTTTTACAAGCTGTTTCATTTAAACAAGTTTCACAGTATTTAGTACAAATCTGACAAATTCCTTTTCTGTTCGGGAAATAACCAGGTTGGCATTCTGAACAGTTTCTGTCGCATTCATAACTAACTCTCACTGTAAAGTTATAAGGATATATGATGCAAGATTTCGATCAACCCATGATCCCAGTATCTCGTTTAGTTATCTGGAACATTTTGGGTGAATAAAATTTGGTTCAAGACAAAGTGAAGGAGCATATCTGATTGCATGCAGTTCTGATTGCCTTACTGAATTTAGTGAAAAGACATTTTTTTCTAAGTTTAGAACGACTATTAAAAAAAAGGAAAACCTTTAAACAAGCTTATTGAGCCCTCGATCAAGGTATAGACATTTAACAGTTCATGTGAATAACTCTTTATCTGTTTTATTTATGCAACTCGTATGGGTATAAAGTATAGTTTATGCGACCAACGACCGCACAGCTCAAAAACGCAGGCGGTCAGATATGCTGACATCATCTAGGTACTCGTATAGTACTGAATGCAAGAGAAATTGAATAGAAATTGAATATAGGAAATGGCATGAATAGGCCTTTGATTTAAGATTTTATTGAACGAGTCTAGAGGATATGTTATGAAGTAGGCCTAATGCAAAAAAAAAAAAAAAAACATTTGATCCATGCTCTGTGAGAAGGGGGATTGATGCATCTGCAAAAAGTATCGGCCCAGGTCAGCCTGCGCAGTCCGCGCAGGCTGACCTGGGCCGAAACCTTTTGCTATAGTTCAATTTTCTACATGTCCATGCACAAGTTTACCTCATGTTTCACACGGTTGTTCGTCAAAATGGATTTTATGGATCCATGATCATTTGATGACTTGGTTGTATCAAGCATCACGCAGAGGTTTAAAGCCCCCTCTTGCCAGAGCATGGCTTTTTTTGTGGATGATTAATAAAAATCTTACCTTTAGAACTAATGATTATAACATTCTTTTTATCACATAACCGTACATAAAAAAAAAAACCTTCATTCATATCATTCGGAAACATAGGCATATCTTGAGTTGGGCGTGCGTGCATGCGTACGTATGTATGTATGTGGTTCGTGTAATGAAGATTGTATGTCAGACAGACAGACAGACAGAAATAATGTAGACCCATAGAAAGAAGAAATACTGTATAAAAAAGAAAAAAAAGAATCAACTAACCAATGACACAGGCGGCCACCAAAACTGCACAACTGCGATAAAACCCCATGACATCCACTTTGGTAAATTTTCATCAAACAATGAACTTCGGATCCGGGTTTTGTTTAATCCTGTAGCAAACAATCCTGTGTTTTACGACCCTGAGATGGAAAGTTTTTGATAATATTGTGATAAAAAGAGAAAGTGGTAACCAGCGTTTTTCCTTCTACCACAACGTTTTCTACGCTTTCAAAGATCAAACCAGCTATTCTAGCAAGATTAAGGTTTTCGTCTGCAAAGTCTTTTTAACCCTTAGGCTGCTAAGCAAGACTTGCGGACAGTGTAGATCAAGAACAGACTGTACAGAACGTGTAGTCTGATCTTGTATCTACACTGTCCGATTAGGCGATATACCCCCAAATAACTTTGAAATAGCAATACATGTATTTAGGTTTTTTTACTATCGGCTTGAAAGTTTCATTTGACTTATTTAACAGGTTAAGGGTTAATAAGGAAAGTTTTGATCGTCTGGTAAAGAGTTATCTCTCCATTTGATGCCATTAACCCTTTACCACACTATCGTTTGCGGACAGTGTGGATCACGATCATACTGCACGGAATGTGCAGCCTGATTTTGGATCTACTTTGCCCGCCTTTTCTTTTTTTTTTAGATATTCTAGCAAACAAAAACCTTGATATTACAGTGCTACTTTTTGTGTATTGTTACATTCAGAAATCAAAATAGTCCATCTGTTGTAGTCAGCACTTTTGGCTCAATTAGATATGAGGCATGCTCCATAAAAAGGGGGCTTAATGCATCTGCGAAAAGTTTCGCCCAAGGTCAGCCTGCGCAGTCAGCGCAGGCTGACCTTGGCCGAAAGTTTTCGCTACAGATTAATTTTCTGTGTGTCCAAGGACCTTATGATCCAATCGGTTGTTAGACAAAATAGATTTTTGGGATCCCTGACTGTGTAACGTCTTTCTGGGTATGATGCATCAAGGAGATGCATTAAGCCCCCTCTTGCCAGAGCATGGCTCACTATTTTCATTCAATAAAACATTGTCCATAAATTGAAATCTCAAAGTAATGTTATCCGTTCTATCCAACAAAAAAAGTACACTTTTTGGCATAGATTAGACTGTACGTTTTGTGTTGTCCGATCTTGATCTACGTTGTTCTCACAAATCACATTAACTTGCACAGAAAATCCTAATGGATGATAATAATAATAATAATAATAATTTTCTTCTTCTTCTTCTGTTATTATTATTATTATTTATTCTTTATCATCTTGAATGACTGAAAACTATGGTATCAAGTTAACACTTTCCCAAACAAGCCCTGGTTTTCACGTTTCTGCAGTACAAGTCTTTTGAAAACACTGTGGGAAAAGGAGAAATTGCTCGTAATGAGTAATTTCTCCTTTTTCCACAGTGTTTTCTACCCTTTTGGAGAAAATAGACTTTGGACACTTTCGATTTCCTCACAATTACTGCATACTACTATTTATGTGGTAACAATGATGACATGATCCGTGATTTAACCCTTATCCTGCTAAATAAGTGCAATAAAACTTTCAAAGCCGACTGTAAAAACCCGAATAATGTCGTTTCAAACTTTTTTTTAAGGAGAAAAAAATATCTCCTTATCAGACAACGTCGATCAAGATCAGACTGCAAGTTCTGTGCAGTCTGATCTTGATCAACACTGTCCGTTAAAGGTCAGTAAGTCGCGCTTATCAATTAAAGGGTTAACTTACGAGTTTGTGAAAGAAGCAAGGGTAAGTCCCACCTCAATAATTTTTACAGATGGAAGGGGGCGTGGCCTTTTTTTTTTTGCTTTTCCCCCTCCACCCATACCATATTAAAGCATGTACTTTTTTCCTGCATTACTTTTTTGTTGTCTTTTGTCAAGTCTTGGCTGGAGAAAAAAAAAAAAAAAAAAAAATATATATATATATATATATATATATGCCCTATACAAAACAATTTCGTATTATAACTATCCTGAAGTGATGTGCCTGGCAGTTCAGTCGGTAACATACTTGGCGCGAAGCAAGGTGATAGCTGGTTTGAATCCCAAGCACGGCCAATTTTCCTTCTAGAGTTGATGACATTCACTGCGACAGGATTTGTGCCTCTCTCTCTCTCTCTCTCTCTCTGTCTCTACTGAGCATCGTTTCGATAATGGTTATATTGGATAGCGACAAGTACCTTGGGAAGAATACCCTGCGAAGAACCGGTGAAAGAAAAATCAGAAATGCATCGAAAGGTGCAATGGCCGTCGGGATATAACTGAAATAATGTTGAAAATGGCGTTAAATAACACACACACAGTGAAACTTAAACACAAACAAATAAGGCCCGGATGAAGAAACATTTAGCCAACATATGGGGAAAACAGAAAATTCTGTATTTGTAGTGATAATTTAGGGTGATGACCAAATAAAAGAAAGGCACTTCCGGTCAACATAGGCATACCGAAATACACGTATTTTAAATCTTAAAGCTCGTTTACCTAAATCGTATCGAGAGTTACCATAGAGGAATGTAGACTGAAGATCAGACTGCACGTTCTGTGTAGTTGAATTTTGAATTTTCAGTGCCTGCAAACCCGAAACGATATTATTGTTCTCATCCGGGTTAAAAGCCGGAAGTGTATCCTCAGCACCTAAATACAATTCGTGATGTTAGGAGTGTTGCATGATGGGCAGTCTAAGATGTTTCCTTAACCCTTTCCCAAACGACAAATTTTAGACTCCTTCAAATTCAAAACATCTGCAGACGACAAATTCAGAATTGGTACGAATGAGTTTAAGCTCTCTAATAGGGTAGAAAACATTGTGAGAAAAGGAGAAAATGCTGGTTACTAGCATTTTCTCCTTTTCCCTCGATGTTTTCAAATGCCTTCTTTTCCAGGGTCGTGAAAACTCGGAGTTGTTCGGTAAAGGGTTAACCCTTTACGAAACAATTCTATGTTTTCACAACCCCGAGAAAGAAGGTGTTTCATTACGTTGGAATAGGAGAAAATTTTGGTCACCGGCATTTTCTCTTTTTCTCACAATGTTTCTACTCTTCCAATGCCAAATTCTACATCTATTATTGGATCCGAATTATTTTCTCTTCCTCAAATGTTATAAATTTAGACCAGTCTAGAATTTTGTCGTATGGAAAATGGTTAAATCTTTTAACCGTTTACCACGCAATCCCGAGTTTTAAGGACCCTGAGGAGGAGTATTTAGAAAACATTGTGGAAAAAAGAGAAAATGCTGATGACCAGCATTTTCCCTCAGTCCCTCAATATATTCTGCCCTTTGAAAGACAAAATCCATCCTTTCAGTAACAGTCTATTTGTCGTCTGCAAATGCTTTCAATTAGAAGAAGTAAAACGTTTTGTCGTTTTGCAAAGAGTTAACCCTTACCACACATCCCGGGGTTTAACAACCCTAAGAAATAAGGCTTTTGAAAACGTTGCGGGGAAAGGAGAGAATGATTTTAAACAATATTCTCTCCTTTTCTCTCAATGTTTTCTGTACTTTCATGTTCGAGCAGTAATTTGTCGTCTGCAAATGATTTCAATTTGCACAAGTCAAAAATTTTGTCATTTTGTACAGAATTAAATAACGAATACTCACAAATCAAGACAACGGAAACCATAAGTCTTATCATAGGCCACTGAAATTCCATTGATCGATCACGGGATAACAACATTTTCCTTAGCGGACACCGTTACTATACATAGCACCTTGGCTACTGCCTCTATATCGTATATAGTAGAACAAGGTGTGTAACGAAATTTAAGAAAATCTTTACCCCTCTCCCCTTTCAGAGATAATATTTAACCGAAAACGGAAAACTAAACCTAGTTACCGTTGCAGATGGGTTCACAAATTATTTATCTTGTGTACCCTGAGCTTCAAAAGTTCCAAACGGCTCTTGCAATCAAGCAATAACTCTGATCTAACAAATTTTAAAAAAGCTTCCACATTTTTTCGAATTGCCATGCGCTGACGTCACACAATTTGTCATCCCGCAGCGAACTAAAACCAAAATATTGTTTTCAAATAAAGATCTAAAAGTTTTTTGTTGATATATTGATAAAATTATTGAAATAATATTTCGTCTGTTATAATTTATCTTTTCATCTAATTCATTATCACGATTTTCATCTTCCATTTCGCATATTTTCAAACGCGTATTTACCGTTTAATGGTCGAAAACTTTGGCGCGTCTTTTCACGTGAGTTACAATTCGCTGCGCCATAATGAAATGTGTGACGTCAGTGCATGGCGATTCGGAAAATGTTGTAGTTTCTTAATCTTTCAGAGAATTGCTTCATGGCAAGAGCCGTTTGAAACTTTTGAAGGTCAGGGTACACAAGAAAAATCATTTGTGAACCCATCTGCAACAGTAACTAGGTTTCCTTTTTCGTTTTCGGTTAAATATTATCTCTAAAAGGGGACAGGAGTAAAAATTTTCTTCGATTTCGTTGCACACCTTGTCTTATTATATACAAGATAGAGGCGGTCGCCAATGTGCTATTTATAGTAACGGTGTAAATGAAAATTTGAGTATTCCGTGATATACAGGCGATGCACCAGTCTGCAAAAGTCTTCGATGATCAACCAAGGAAAATTTTAGTGTTCCGTGATAGACCAATAGAGTTTCAAAGGCCTGTGGTCTTATCGTCTAGGTACAAGCTTTATGCTTTCTTTCTTGGTATGTCCTTGACCGATTTAGTGGTTTGAGGAAAAACATTCTATTATCAATGGTTCCGGTCCCCAGCGCCTGAGGTTGTTAAATGAGCCATGCTCTGTGAAAAGGGGGCTTAATGCATCTGCAAAAAGTATCGACCCCAGGTGAGCCTGGGCACTCCGCGCAGGTTGACCTGGGCTGAAACTTTTCGCTGTTGGTCAAGCTTCTCTATGTGAAAAAGATCAGTCTACCTCATGTTTCAGTGGGTTATTAGATAAAATAGAATTTATGGATCCATGATAATGTAGTGACTTGCTTGGTTCATGCATCATTGAGATGCATTAAGCCTCCTTTTGCCAGAGTATGGGTCTTATCTATTTTAACCCTTATCCTACTAAATAAATGAAACAAAACTTTCAAGCCAATACTAAAAACCCAATTTTTCTTATTTGAAAGGTATATTTTGGGGTAAAAATATCTCCGTGTCGGACAATGTAGATCCAAGATCAGAATGCACCTTCTGTGCAGTCTTACCTTGATCTACACTATCCGGCAAAAGGTCCATGACTCGGGCTTAGCAGCCTAAGGGCAAATCCTTACGGAATATATTTTATCCATGCTCTGGCAACAGTGGGCTTAATGCATCTCCGTGATGTATTATACAATGCAAGTCATCACATAATTATTGATCCATGAAATCCTTCCATTTAGTCGAACATCAAACTGAATCATGAAGGAGAATAGATCATTGGACACGCAGAAAATCTGCAAACAGCAACAGGTTGTGACCCATGTCAGCCAGCGCAGACTGCGCATGCTGACATGGATCGTTACTTTTTGCAGATACATTAAACTCCCTTTTCACAGAGATTGGTCCATGTGTACATGTTATTGAAACAAGAAATATCTTTTTTTGTTTTTTTAATGGATTGCGTCAGACATACTTGAAAATGAATATTGAAATTTTGTGATTTTGAGGTCCTGCGTGGCTCAGTGGTAAAGTGTAGGACTCGAGACCTTGAGGCCCCGGGTTCGAGCCTCACTGGATCCATTGGGCCTTTTGTTGATGCTTCCCTGAATAAGACACTTCAGAACCCTGGCCTAGTACTGGCGAAACCCAGAAATATATATATATATGTGTGTGTGTGTGTGTGTGTGTGTGTGTGTGTGTGTGTGAGCCCATTTCTGGCAAAAGGAATTCGCAATGGTGCAACACTAGCAAGGCTCGTTTATTGTTGTAGATTGTATTTCTGCGAGCAAATAGGCCAGCAGGCCCGCCGAAAAAAATATGTGTAATGTTTCTTCCCATTGCAAGTTGCCATCTCTTTATTCGATTTTATCAATACCAAAAAGTAGGTCAAAAGCCAGTGCATTCGCTACACCGAAAATCTTAGCAATAAAGGGATCCGGTGTCTTCAGAATCTTTAAAGCACAGTCTTATTTTACGGCGTAGCCGTTTAAGCATTCGGCTTACCTCGGATGATCCTTCGGCTGTATCACATAGCTTGATATGCACCTACACGGTACATTCCTTCGCCGGAAGTGCACCGTTTCACCGTTATTGAAATTGTAAGGCTCCTCTTAAAAAAGAAAACAAGAATCACACTTTTCTATTGATATCTTTTCACACTTTTCTATTGATATCTTTCTGAGAATATTTACGTCGGCAAACAGTTTGTACATTCAATGTTTAGTGTGGTTAATGAATTCCGTTGCGTGCTTTCATCGACAGATCGATAGATGTGAATAACTTCACCGTGGTTGTTCATGTCGTTGCTAAGCGATTTACAGGGCGCCGCCATGTTTAAGATCATGTCATTGGTAGTTCAAAAAAGCCACCTTTATGCGGACGAGGTAAGATCTAGGTACCGAATCGGCCGAGTTGTGACGAGTGGCCGTTTAAGTTGGCTTTTGATATACTTCTTCGTATGACTCGAGAATGAATAAAGATTCATTTAGGAGTGTTAAAAAATTTAGGCTTAATTACTCTGCGTGCCTATGTGGGCTTCTGTGGGCCTATTGCTTGGGCCCCTTTTGACTGATATACAATGTTTGCTACCGTTTCTTGGTACTCCGAGAAATTATTTACACCTTATCTAATAGATATTAGGAAAGTCCCCTTCTTTTTTCTAATCTGTAATTTAAAATTTTACGTGTTTCCCTTTAACTCATTACTGCACAGTCTATATGGCGTGCAACACACGAAAAGGGGCTTTCGGACCTATGCGTAAAAGTGTGTCGTCCCAGATCAGCCTGTACAGTCTGTGACTAATCTAAGACGACACTGTCCGTTTTTGTGCGATTTTCTGTTTCACGAAAGTCTACTGTATGAAAAAATCTTGTGTAGTCCTAAAGTGCCGTCTCCGATTAGCCTGCGCGGAATGCGCGGCCTAATCCGGGACGACACTTTACGCAAATGTCCGAAGGTCTCATTTCGCATGTTGAGGGGCATATGCATTTTCAGACACACAATTGTTAGTAGCAACTTCTCTTTTTCCAACGATGAGTTAAATTAAAATCTAAAGCTGAAAATATGCTTGATTGAAAATTCTTTCTGTAACAGCAGAGCCAGGTGCTGGTGTGGTAAGCGTGAAACACAGTCTGGTTTAAAGGTCCATTCAAGTCATGTTCTGTAAACGTTTTTCAATGGTATGCAATAGGGCAAAGCCCTAGGCTGTCAGGCACTAACCAAAACGCTTTCGCAACCAGTAGAGACAATGTCGAACCCGATCAGACGGTACATAATGTGCAGTCTAATCTAGGATTTACACTTTCCGACTGTGAGCAATTTCCGTTGAAAAGAACTTTAAAAATTGCGCAGGCTGACCTGGGCCGTAACTTTTCGCTATTGGTCAATTTTCCGTATATCCTAGGACCAGTCTATTATTTCGACAAATGGTCATGTGGGAAAGCAGCCAGTGGCCTGGAAAGAATATTGTGCGGAGTACTGGTAAAAACTCCAGGAAAGCATGGATAGGTGCACTGGCAGCCGCAATGTAACTGAAATGATGTTGAAAACGGCGTTAAACACCATACAAATCAACCAAGTAACTAAGGAACAGTCTACCTCATGATTAAGTCAATTGGTAAAAAAGTGGCTATGATGGACCCATAATTATGTGATAGCTTGATTGACACAATGCATCACGGAGATGCATCAAGCCCCTTTTTGCCAGAGCATGGCTCATGTGTTCTTTAACTATTGTCTGTTTTTTTTTTTTTTTTTTTAGTCTAATTTATTGGGCAATTTAAGGAATACCTGTTCACCAAACAAAACAGTTTTAGACCATATTGTCTAATATTGACCACAAAAGCTTTAACAGAAGATACATGTAAATTAAATATGGGGGGTTCAATGCATCTGCATAATGCACTATACTAATCATACCATCACATATTATGGACCCATAATAGCCACTTTCTTTAACAACCGACTTCATCATGAGGTAAGCTTTTCCTTGGACATACAGAAAATTGACCTATAGCGAAAACTTTCGGCCCAGGTCAGCCTGCGCGGACTGCGCAGGGTGACCTGGGTCGATATTTTTCGCAGATGTATCAAGCCCCCTTTTCACAGAGTATGGTTCACTTATTGTTTTGATGATGGTGTTTGTCCTAGATAGGATATAAAACATTTTGGGAAAAGAAGAAAATGCTGGTTACCAGCATTTTCATCTTTTCCCAAGATGTTTTTAAAAGCCTTCTGCCGAGCCCAGTCGCTCAGTAACTGCTGGTAGCGCATAGGGCTTGAAACCGGGATGGCATGTTCGAATCCCAATCTTGGCCAATTTCTTCACGAGAATCCATACTCTCTCTGAATCATTGTTTCGACGGTGAATATGTGGAAAGACGCCAGTGTCCTGGAAAGAATATTGTGCGAAGTACTTGTAAATGAAACTCCAGGAAAGCATGGATGCATAGACTGGCTTCCGCGATAAATCTGACGTAATGTTGAAAACCCCTATAAACACCACATAAACCAACAAACACGCAAATAAAGGCTTTCTATCGCAGGCTCTTTAGAACAGGGGAATGTTTGGTAAAAGATCAATAAACTGAATGGGGCTATTTCTAAGTAATGACACTCATCTCCAATATAAGTACTTCCGTCTGTAATGTACAGATACAGGACGAAAAGTAAATAATACCCTTTTCATCGCTAATGGTGACTTGTTTGCATTTAGCGGAAGCCGTAGATCAAGATCAGACTGCACAAAATGTGTAAGTGAGTGAGTGAGTGAGTGAGTGAGGAGCGAGTGCGTGAGTGCATTAATGGGTGGGTGAGTGAGTGAGTGAGTGAGTGAGTGAGTGAGTGAGTGAGTGAGTGAGTGAGTGAGTGGGTGAGTGAGGGAGGGAGGGAGAGTAGCAGGAAGTGAGTGAGTAAAAGAGGGAGGGAAGGAGGTATCCAGTGAGCCAGCCACACAAGAAGCCACCTAGCGACCGAGCAAGCCAGCAAGCCAGTTAACCAGCCAGACAGTAAAGTGAGTGAGTGAGTGAGTCTGTCAGTCAGTCAGCCAGTCATACAATCCAAAAGAAGCACACATTTCAGAACTGCTTTGAGTATTTCAGATAAGTGTTTCGTAAAATACGAGTCAATAAGTAACCAGCCTATCCCATTTCTGATTGACCGAGATGGTCATGATTTTCATGTTTTGTTTCAAAATATGTTCTAGGCATGGGGGCAAAATTTCACCTATATTGGCTCATTCATGAATAATATTGAATATTGAATAATATTGAATATTGAATAATATTGAATGTCAAACATGGCTAGCGATGCAAAGGCATGTTTTCGTCTAGAGTTGAGTACCGTGCTGTAATTCGGTACTTGTATTTGAAAGGAAAAACAGGAAAGGAATTACACGGCGAGTTAGCTGATGTATATGGGTCCTCTGCACCATCGTATGCTCAGGTTAAAGTCTGGGTTGGAGAATTCAAACGCGATAGAACGTCTTTACAAGATAAAACCAGGTCCGGACGCCCACCAGATGCCACCGATCTGGTATATTCTGATAGGCGAATTCAGGTGGAAGAAATAGCGAAGGCATTACACATTTCACATGGTAGCGTTTTAACAAGTTTACATGATCGCTTAGGTATGCGCAAGCTTACAGTCCGTTGGGTACCCAAATCCCATAGCGACAAGCTGATGACAACCAGACCATCAGTATGCAGCGCCTTGTTGAAGTGGTTTAGGTCGAAGGAAGATGATTTTCTTTTGCGTCTGGTGACTGTAGATGAGACCTGGGTGCATTATTGTGAACCAGAGAATAAAGCTCTGAGTCGTCATGGATAGGGCCAGGGTCTCCGAGGCCAAAGAAGTTCAAGACGCAGCGCTCTGCTGGCAAGGTGATGGCTACTGTATTTTGCGACGTAAAAGGCGTTATTATGTTGGAGTTCTTACCAAGGAGAAGTTCAATAACTTGCTAGACCAGCTGAGAACCTCAATCTGTGATAAATGCCGGGGTAAACTCTCTAAAGGGGTTCTGCTCCAACAGGGCAACGCAAGAGTCCATATTTGCGAAGTTGCAAGGGGTGCTGTAGATCGAAACGGATATGAATTAATACCACATCCTGCTTATTCGCCGAACTTAGCTCCAGCGACTTTGTCCTGATCCTAAATATGAAAAAGGATATCCATGCACGTCATTTACGAGCTGATGAAAAAGTCGTAGCCGCAGTTGAGGAGTGGGTCAAAGGAAAGGACCCTGACTTCTTCAGTTCTGCGCTGATGGCACTGGAACACTGTTGGTTGAAGTGTATCGTACTGGAGTACAATTATGTTGAAAAATTCTTTCTCCCATCCTTCCTCACTATCCCTCCCTTTCGATATCCTACCGTCAAACCCCTTCTTTACTCCTGTCTCTCCTCTACCCCTGATCTCCCTCGCCACTTTCCTATCTCCCATCCACAGGTCTTCCTCTTTGATTACCATCTTCTCTTTATTCCTCAAGGACGAAACTAAGCCTGGCTTGAACTCAAATAAAAAAGGTGCAATGCAGTACATCCCTTTACAGACTGCAATGCAGTAAGACTTAACTGAGTCCGTCCTTAAAGAGTTTTTTATTCAATGTTGTACATCTCTATGAGCCATGCTCTGTGAAACGGGGGCTTAATGCATCTGCGAAAAGTATCGACTCAGGGCAGCCTGCGCAGTCCGCGCAGGCTGACCTGGGCCGAAACTTTTCGCTACTGGTCAATTTTCTGTACGTCCAAGGGGCAGTCTACTTCATTAAGTCGGTTATTAAAGAAAAATGGCTATCATAGTTCCATAAATCATGGTATGGCTTGATTGCTATCATGGATCACAGAGATGCATTAAACCCCCTTTTGCCGGAGCAGGACTCTTACTTACTAGATAGTCAGACAGTTGAAAGAAACGGCAACCAGAAGAAAAAGTAGCATACAAAAAAAAAAAAAAAAAAAGACGTACTTATTACAGAAATTTTGAATAGAAATACATATAGTTGTATTGTTTAAGTTAGTTATCTCCCCTATATGTGATATTCCCTCTCCAGTTAAAACTGCTAAAATGTTAAATCCTTCATTACTTCGGCCTGACACGTCTTATTTCAATGGAAGCAGGACTGATATTATTCCTCTCGCCCCCCCCCCTCTCTCTCTCTCTCTCTCTCTCTCTCTCTCTCTCTCTCTCTCTCTCTCTTCTTTGTTTTCCCTCTCCCTCCTCTTTCTTCCTCTTCTCTTCTCCCCTATGCTTTCCCTCTCCTCCTTCCTCATTCTCCTCCTCTTTCGATATCGAACCATCTATCCACTTTTTTCCTCCTGTCCATTTTCTCCTCCATTTCTCCGTATCCACTTTTCTTTTTCACACTCACAACAATTCTCTCTCTTACCCATCCTCTCTTTCTCCCTCGAGAACGGGATTGACCTTGACTTGAGTAAATTAAAAAAGGAACATCCTTTCATGGAGTTCAACGCAGATATATCTGAGATTCTTTTTTTTTTTTTTAACCCTTAACCTGCTGAATAAAGGAAATGACACTTTCAAGCCGACAGTATAAGCTCAAAACTTTCCTGTTTCAAAAGGGATTTTTGGAGGGAAGATATCTCCTTATCGGACGATGTTGATCAAAGATCAGACTGCACGTTCTGTGCAGTCTGATCTTGATTTACGCTGTCCACAAAAGGTTAGTGAGTCGCGATAAGCATCCTTAGCGTTAAGAGCATTGCTTTACCCCTCTCCTACTAAATAACTAAATTGAATAAAACGTTCAATCCGAGAGTAAAACCCCGAATAATGTTATTTCAAACTTATCTCATTATCGGACAGTGTAGATCCAAGATCAGACTGCAAGTTCTGTGCAGTCCGATCTTGATATACATTGTCCGCAAAGGTCAATGGTGTCCACGGATATCCTTTTTCATGTTTGGGATCAGGACAAAGTCGCTAGGAGCTAAGTCCGGCTAGTAAGCAGGATGTCGCGCTTAGCAGATTAAGGGTTAAGTTTTGTTACTTTTTTGATAAGATAGACAACCAATTGAAGGATGATCGGAAACCAGTAGAAATAGTAAAATCAAAGTCCTGGAAAGCAGATTTGTGGAGTAACATTAAGCTGTAATATGTTGTAATAAGAAAATAACATCACATGCAACACATGTGCAGTCATTTTAAAATAGAGTTAGCAAGGGCAAGGAAAAGTCGAAATTGTTCTGCTTAGCGGGCCGTGCACTGACTGCTATTCTATTACTTAAGGAGTGGTAATTTGATCCGTCAATCTTACGCAGATTTTTTTAGAATTCGGAATCAATATGTATACATGCGTAAGACAGTATGATACGGTAGTGACAAAAGCGAGGTCGAGGTGTATAAGTTAAAACTGAAAGTAGAATGGGCGCAAGCGTGAATGAGAGTGTATTTCGTTCAGGTCAAGCCGATACTATAGCACAGTGTGAGCGCGCATGCGTCGTTAAGCATGATGTATTTGGTTCCGGTCAGAACGATCACAGTAAGCGGGTTTGCTATACAAATCCGCTAAAAAAACAAAATAAAATACATCAATTGCAAAGGGAGGTAATAAAAGTAAATATACTTGCATTATTCTGATTAGTTATCTGTGTTATTACCAGCTGGCTCATAGAAAAACTGGGAGACCTTTAAATAAAACCCTAGCCTCATCCAACTTGAAAACATTTGTAGACGACAAATTACATCTGGTTCAGATAATAGACATTCCCTTTGATTGGCGAGGGAAAGGAAGAAAAAAAAAACATAGCAAAAGGAGGAAATGTTAGTTTTCAGCATTTCGTCATTATTCTACAGTGTTGTAAAAGCCTTTTTGTCCTTCTAGATCGTTAAAACACGGGATTGTTTGGTGAAAATATGAAAAGAAAATGAAAAATATCCTGACTGAATTAGTGTGCGTTGAGATATTTCTCAATTCTTAACCACCCCACAAAAATTGAGACACGTATAAATTGATAGCATTTAGATACTTCAAACCGAATTTGACTTAATTGATCGACTTCGCCCTTTAAAGGGAATTAAACATTGTCAGAAAAAGGGAAAATGCTCGTTAAAAGCATTTTCCCTTTTTCCAACAAAACAACATCCGTTGATGAAAGGATCTTTACGCCCATCTGTTACGTTTAGCAAACCTCATTGGTAAAATTAAAGGTCGTAGAAGGACGCTTCCCAGGAAATGACGCCTCCCTAAGGCACGACAGTATGGGATGAAGTGTTGCATCAATCTTTACATTTTGAAAACTCCATTCGTAAATAAAAGTTCTAGAAGGAAGCTTCCCAGGAAATGGCGTCTCCTTATTTTAATGATTGATTGATTGATTGTATGGTGTTTAACGCCGTTTTCAATATTATTTCAGTTATATCACGGGGCCAGTGCACCTATCCATGCTTTCCTAGAGTTTCATTTACCAGTACTCCGCACAATATTCTTTCCAAGCCACTGGCTGCTTTCCCACATAACCATCGTCGAAACAATGGTCAGCGGTGAGAGAGGAATGAATCCTGTAGCGATGACTATCATCAATCCTCGGAAAGAAATTGGCCAAGCCGGGGATCGAACCAGCAACCTCCTGTTCTCAAGTCCTATGCGCTACCGACTGAGCTATGGGGGCTTGGCTCTCCTTATTTTAAAGCACAGCAGTATGTGATCAAGAGCTGAATCAATCTTTACGTCATTTTACGTGTAACAAACATGAAGTCTTAAATCAATATTTATATCATGTTAGGTTTGCAAATATAAAGTCTTAAATCAATATTTATATCATGTTAGGTTTGCAAATATCATCGATAAAAGGCCGTTGAGAAAGCTACTCGGGAAATTGTGTCCCACTACAGCAGGGCAGTATTTGGTGAAGTTTTGAATCATCTTTTACGTCATTTTACGTGAAACAAACATCATTGATGAATATAGGTCGTAAAAGGCGTGTACCCAGGAGACGGCGACTCATCAAAGCACGGAAGTATACGATGAGGTGTTGAAACAGTTTTCTCGTCATTTTATGTTTACCAAACATCGCAGGTTGGCAAAAGGCCTTAGAAGGCAGTTACCCAGCAAACGCTTTCGCTTTAAAGCAAAGCAGTTTGTGGTGAAGAGTTAAACCAATATGAGCCATGCTCTGTAAAAAGGGGCCTCAATGCAACTGCGAAATGTATAGACTCAGGTCAGCCTGCGCGGACTCATCTGATAGGAAACTTTTCACTATTGGTTAATTTTCTATATGACCAGGGACCAGTCTACCTTCTAACTAAGTCGATTTAAAAAAAAAAAAAAAAAAAAGAGTGGCTATTATGGATCCATGATTATAAGAGGACTTCTTGGTATCCTACATCACTGAGATGCATTAAGCCCCTTTTGCTAGAGCATGGCTCATATTTTTGTTATGTAAGGTTTAGCAAACACCATTGATACAAGGTCTCAGAAGGCTGCTACCCAGTAAATGGTGTCGCACTAAAGCATAGAAGTATTTGGCAAGGAATGTAATCAACCGTTATGTCGTGTTAAGCTTAGCAGACACCATTAGTAACAGGTTGCAGAGCAGCGCTGTTCAGTATTTGGTGTCTCACAACAAGACAACATAAATTTGTAAAGAATTAAGTACAACAACATTGCAATAAAAACATTACCATTTATTCTCCCAGTGATGTGATATCAAACATAAGAATATTATGATATAAATAAATTTAGCAGTTTGGTGAAACACATGCCAACAATTATTACAAAGATATAAACAGAAAACAAGAATGGTTAATCTCTGAGAAACGGAGGGAGGTAAATTTCATAAAGGAAGAAAAAGATAGGAACATAACTTAGAAAATAGAGGGATGACTGTCCAACTGTATCTAAGAAAAGACTAAATGTCGAAGGTGGGTGGGAGAAAGAGAACGGTTTGTTCAGGAAAGAAAGAAGCCTTCTGTCCAGATAATAAGGCATGACCACAGTGAAGAGATACCTTTACCCCGTGCTGGGCTTGGCAAATATCATTAGTAATAGGTCGTAGAAGGCACTTCCCACGCAATGATGACTCGCTAAGACACTGCAGTAATTATCTCTTAGGTAGATAATTAAACCAATCTTCACACCAGGTTAAGGGGTCTTGCTTTATCGGCATGCAGAAGAGGAAGAAGACGGATTCTATGCATGTAAAGAAAGCTTTGCCTATCATAAATCGGTCCTTGGTGCACGGAATTGAAAAACAAGGACACGGGTTTGTATGTTCAATTTCTGGCCTTGATCCTTCCGATAGTGGGCAGATAGTCATAAAGCGAACGAACCAGCCGTACAAATAATTTCTTTATTCGAATTTAACGACATTTAAAGCTTTTCATACAGAAAAAAAAATCATGATAATAGAATAGAACAGATAATAAAACATGGTGATGCTTCTGAATTTACATGCTTAATACTTTTGATCATCGCCAAGTAAAGCTACCTTTTAACGGAAAAAAATAACACTGACAACAATTGGCGGTAGTTTCTTCGAGGCGTAGCAAATCATATTACTGTCATTGAATTTGTTTCTTTTTTTTTTGTATTCTGAAAATCAACACTTCTATGCTCATGTTTCGGTTAAATTCTATTTTTTTCCACCCACTTCATCGAATTTACCAATTCCAATGTCATGTCCAGAACTGCATTCGGGCTTCGTTTCAAGCACGGCTATTGCTCTTAATTGGCAGAGAGTACACCGAATCTGAAATAATTGCAAGCAATTTTAAATTTACCCTATAAAACAATTTCAACGGCCAACAAATCTATTCCTTTGCCCTCTTTAGACGGCTGAAAATATAAACCACTGACTCAGAAAGATTTTTATCACATAGGCTTGTCTAAATGAGCGGACGGTATAAATCCACGGTCAGACCGCACAAAACATGCCGTCTGCTATCTAATATCTATGCCGTCCGCTAAGATCCCTATGTCACCTCTGTCGATGATACGCTTAAAGATCTTGTTTTCTATCAGTGTTCTACAACTGCGAGTTTTGTTAGTCTCTTACATTACGGCGGAGTTGGCGAAATCTTTTTGAAAAAGGTAAAAGAAAACACCTTGGCTACCTTTCACTAAACTGCGTAGATTTACGCAACTTTTGGGGGTTAAATATACACATATATTATCCTTGCTTTACCGAAAGGTATGAGCTGGCGTAGTTACGCAAATATTTACTCAAAACGTAAAGTTATGTAGTTGAGTGAACATATTTTCATACTTGATGCTAGCTTGCCTAAACTGCATACGCAAATTTCGTGCGCACGCAGTTTAGAGAAAGGTACCCCTGGATTTGGCAGCCACTTGGTCTTTCCCTGCTACATTCTCATTGTTGTCCAGAAGTACTTTTTGAGTTCATTTGATTCATTCATGTTTTCTGTGGACTCTGGTATTTATCTACACTCAAAAAATACTCGTGCCATACTCTGTGAAAAGGGAGTTTAATGCATCTCCCTGATGCTTATACCAATCAAGCCAACTGATAATCATGGATCCATAAAATACATTTTGACTGACAACCGACTAGATCATGGTGTAGAATGGTTCTGTGACATGCAAAAAATAACAATAAGCAAACTGTTTCGACCCGTGTCAGCCTGACATGGGTCGACACTTTTTGTAGATGCATTAAGCCCCCTATTCAAAGAGCATGACTCACTTCTACATGGACACTTTAAGCTTTGACTTTCATAGAACGTGTCCCATGGTGTGATTAGTTGTTTTGTTTGTTTGTTTGTTTGTTTGTTTGTTCGTTTAAATACCATTTATTTATGGGTCTGTTGCTCCCTTTCCATCATTTTTTTTTCAAAGTCTTCTAAATGCGGGTGATTCCAGTCTTATTTCTATATTGAGTAAGAAAAAACACGAATAACAATTTACCGGGATCGTTCGGCGCTGTGTATTCGTAGTCATTGGCCTTTGCGTCTCCACTACTTCCGGATTTAGCGACAATGCATTCTGGGCGTTGTTTTCTGTACATTGAAACATTAAAGAAACGATAGCTGCCAAAAGTAAACAAAGCAAGTGTTAAAATGCATTTAACTTCAAATAATACCATATAAAAGTATGGAAATCATTTTGATGATGGCAATTGTACGGTCGGTCCAAGCGTTAGTCGCTGGCAGAAAAAATATTCAAAATTAGTTTGAAAGTTACCAGGTCAATCTATCTTTTGTTTACTTTTTCCCTGATTTTAAATTCATTCTTCTGCCAGCGACTAACACTTGGACCGACTTCAAAATAAAAGATTGTCATCTTCACAATATTTTCCATACTTTTTAAATGGTATGATCTAAATTTAAATGCATTTTAATACCTCCATCGATTTTCTTGGCCGCTATATGGCCTTTAATGTCAGCGTTTTTATCTATACGTACATAACTATAAATTAAACAACCAGTAGTCTTGTTTTGTTAGTTTTGTTCTCCCTGTTGTGGCTTCCTAATTCTTTACCAAACGACATGAATTTAGAGTCAGCCATGCTAGAAAAATTAGCAGACGACAAATTAAAGGTGACTAAAATGACAGTATTTGAATTTTAAAGGTAGAAAACAATGGGAAATGGAAAAAAAAGTAATCATTTTTCTCCTTCCCCTACGATGTTTTCAAAATCCTCTTATAATACTATGGGCGAAAATGTAAAGCAGGTTTAAAGTCAGTAAGCTCTATCGAATCTTTGCTACACAACAAAATTTCAGACATGTCCGTAATGAAAGTATTTGCACATTACAAATGAAATGAGAATCGGTAAATTTCATTTTGATAGGGAAGAAAATACCATAGGAAAACGAACAAGGGCACCATATAACGGAGCCAGCACCTATGAGTTTAACATGTAAGCTGCTAGGCGCGATCACTGATCTTTTTCGGACAGTGTAGATCAAGATCAGACTGCACAGAACATGCAGTCTGATCTTGAATCTGCACTGTCCGATTTAAAGAGATATCTTTCTTCTAAAACGCAAGTTTGAATTAGCATTATTCGAGCTTTTACTATCGGCTTGAAAGTTTCATTTAACTTATTTAGCAGTTTAAGAGTAAAAATATTTCCGGGTTTAAGAGCATTGTATTTTCAGTCATTGGAAGTAGTTGTGTGAATATCTGCCGCATGGGTCAATACGGATGCATTATATCCCCTTTTCTCGGAGCATGGCTCCTGTGTATGGATACAAGGCCTTACCCATGTATAATGGCTGGAAGGGCTCATACATGACATTTTCTGTAACCACTTTGTCATCAGGATTTGATTTACGCCGTCCTCTTGCTCCTGCTGGTGGAGTACCAACGGCTGAAAGTAAAGTCAGTACATCACTTGATAGGTGATTGTTCATGAGCTATCTACTTTCTGGATGAAAGAATTCGTATTTGTTGCACAGGGAACGTAATATACGACATTTACAAAAATATGAGTCATGCTCCGTGAAAAGGGGGTTTAATGCACCTGCGAAAAAGTATTGACCTAGATCAGCCTGCACAGTCCGCGCACTCTGATCTCGGCAGAAATCTTTCGCTATGGATCAATTTTTTGTATGTCCAAGGACCAGTCTACCTCATGATTAAGTTGGTTCCTAAAAAATCTGACCATTATGGATCCATAATTATATGATGACTATATTGGCATCATGGATCACGGAGGTGCCTTAAGCCCCCTTTTGCCAGAGCATGGCTCATATACTATTGATGCGTTAGCCAGAGCAGAGCTTGGCCATTTTAGCACCACAAATCGACAGACAATGTCAGCAATCTGATGGGACTTGGTTATCTATCCATGTCCAATCTTCTCTACTGCATTAAGAAAGCTTTGTGTTTACAGTCGTTCATAGGTTTTTTCCACATCGTTCTTTCTTTTTTTTTTTTTTTTTTTCTTATAAATTTGATAGATCTATGTACATGTCCCAATGTGTTTTTTCCACAATCATTTCTAGATTTGTCCATGATAAGTCGCATGATAATTGCATGTATTAAATTTATCGTCTCCAAATCCTTTCATTACTTATATTTTAATATCATCAGATAGTAGTTTAAACATACAAAATAGGATATTTAGTAACATCCGTGCACTTACCGTCCATTTCAATACTGCCTTGATCAATACCCCGTTGGGAACGTTTCCTGGCCACGATAAAATGATAAATAAATTGTGCAAGTCTATAGTCTATAACTTATTGTAACTCTTGTAACATTATTGTCACAGGAAACTCTTCTTTAATTACCTCTAACAAGATGACAACATTTACATTGTCACATGGATTAGATATTGTCATATAAGGCGGTTATTTTTGTTTTACGGGTGAGTGGTTGACAAAAAAAATGATGTAAGAGGAGATCCTACAAAGTGATACAATGAGTCAGCATGGCCAATAGGATAACTAAGTAACTTCCTTCGATTTCTTTTGGTCTTAACTTACTATGACATGATGACTCATGATTCATCAATTGATCAAGACAGTAACTATTTATGATGATAAAAACGTGGTTCAAGGCAACAGTACACTTGCAAAATCTGTTGCTGGCAAACATGTTTCTAGGTCAAATGAATATTAATGCCTTTAAATGTAGGGAAGGGGTTCAGAAAATAATGACAAAAAGCTGAGTATTCATAATTTTTATCAGTTTTGACAAGGGGTAAACTGATACAACAACGCCGCCATTATCGAAGTACTGTTAACCCTTTACCAAACAATCCCGAGTTTTAACGACCCTGATGTAGAAGCCTTTTGAAAACATGGTGGGAAAAGGAGAAAATGCTGGTAACCAGCATTTTCTCCTTTACCCACTATGTTTTCTACCCTATCAAAGACAAATCGCATCATATGAGTCACAATAAAATTGTCGTCTGCAAATGCTTTCAATTTGGAAGGGTCTAAAATTTCGTCATGTGGTAAAGAGTTAAACTTACCGCATTACTATGACAAACAGGTCAACGGCACTAAAGTAAAATGAAATACCGCTCACCCAATTGCCATGACAACAGTGGCCACAGTATGGAAATAAGTAAATATATCTTACCTGATCACAATGGCAACAACGACGACAACAATACATAGAACTGCTACGCAAACAGCAATTATTGTAACCATGGAATTGTTTGAAATGATTTTGGAATCGGCCTCTGGAAAAAAACAGAAATTGGTTCAGTTCGTTCTCGAGATATTTTCCCGATAAGTTTTTACCAAATGACAAACTTTTAGACTGGTTCAAACTGGAATCATTTGCAGTTGACATAGCAAATGTGGCTCTAGTGGTGTTTTTTTTTTTTGTGAAAGGTCACAAAACTGGTGGTTAACGGACAGAATGCTGTTTACCAGCCCTTTTTTCCCTTTTCCCATAATGCTTTTAAAAGCTTCTTCATCAGGGTCATTAAAACATGGAATTGTGTGGTAAATGGAGAAACGAGGCAATAAAGGGCATTAAACACGAGTAGATAAACAGACAGTCATTCGGGCAGACAAGAGGCCTTATAGCAGGACGAGCGAACTTAAAGACATTCCGGTCCTGCGTAAGTACAGACAGATAGGTGGGCAGACAGATATAACGAAAGACAGTTAAATTAAATATACAAACTGTTTTCACAATTAAGTCCGAAGTGTGTAGATTCGCACTCCAAACAGTGTCCTGTGCTACTGTTACAGTATCCATTGACGCAGTTGTTGCTACAAGTGCGGTTGCAGGTTTTTCCCCACGTACCGTTTGTACAGCCATGAAGACAATGTCCAGTTTCTATGTGACACAGCGGGCCTTCTGAACCTTGCACACAGCCAAGACTACAGTTATACTGACATACTTGTCCATAGTACTCATTCTCACACTGCTGGCAATCATAATTCCTACAAACAACACAGTGTTCAATGGTACATCTTTTGTCACAGTGGGACCCGAACCAGCCTTCCTCACAGCCAGTTTTACAATTGCCTGTATATAGTTTACAATCAGATTGGTTTTTGCAGTGTTTGGGGCACGGACAACATCCTCTCTTGTGTGCATACCACCCAGATTGTTTACATTTAAGACATGATATTCCATACATCTTCTCGCATTCTCGTTCGTCGCACAAACATAATCCAGCCTCTAAGTCGGACTTGGAGTCATACCAATGTAATCCGCACTCAGTGCAATTGCCACGTGACGAACATGTTTCACAATTTTTCATACAAGAATGGTAACAAGTGTCGCCGTAAAAACCATCGGCGCAGGTCAAGCACCGACCGTCTCCACTACAATTTACACACTTCTCGGGACAGCACTTATTGTTACGAAGCGTGTAACCCGGTTTACATCTTGTACAATTATTTGAACTTATCTTACATGCTAAACAAAATGCTCTGTCGCATTCTAGTTGACACGTCGGTCCGTACCATCCGTCAAAACATTCATCACATTTATTAAAGGAAGAGCATCTAAAACAGTTACGTCTGCATGGTTTACATACTTTCTCTTCACTATACAAACCTTCTTTACATCCATATGAACATTCCCGTAACCAACATTGGTTCTCTTTGCAATCTGTACAGTTGTATTCACACGTATTTACATAGAAACCAGGCTTACACTCGTCACAGTTCGTTTCAGATGTGCACGATCTGCAGTTATGAGGACATTGATGAATACACGTACCATTACTTTTAAAGCATTCATAGTTAACACAGGTGTTCTCAGATTCGAGGCAGGGTTCACCACAAATTATCCCATAATATCCAGCATTGCATCCTTGAGTACAATTTCCGTTCATCGCGCACACGCCGCCTTGACAATTTTCTGGACATGTAACACACGTTTCACCATAGAAACCTTGCTCGCATCCTTGAGAACAACGTCCATGCTTATCACATATGCCCTTTTGACAATTATTTGGACATATCTTTTCACAATTAGCACCGAATGCTCCTTCTTCACATTCGAAACATTCTCCCGTTTCTCGATGACATGTTACATTTTTGCATTTAGATATATTGTTGTTTACATACAAACAGGTTTCATTACATATTGGTCCCCAGGAGCCAGACATACACTCTGTACAATTATCATAGCTTGAACAACCAAGGCACAAGGGACTACAACGTTCACATGTACCATCTTTGACATAGTATCCTGTATCACACTGTGAACATTTGTTGTTCTCAACACATTTGTTGCAGTTGTCTGGGCACTTTGTGCATTTTCCATTTTCAACGCTATATCTGGTGTCACAAATAGTGCAATTGGTTTCATCGACACACTTGAAGCAATTTCCTGCACAAGGTTCGCAATGTCCATTTGGATGAGGAAATGAGCCTGTCATACAAGTTTTACAGGTTGTTTCGTTTAAACAAGTTTTACAGTTTTTGTTTTTAGTACAAGTCTGACACATTCCTGTTCTGTTAGGGAAATAACCAGGTTTACATTCTGAACACGCTGAATTCTTGCATTCCTTACAGTTTTTGTCGCATTCATAACTAACTGTCACTGTAAAATTGTAAGGATATATAATGTAAGATTTCGATCATTCAGGCAACCCATGATCCCAGTATCTCGTTTAGTTATCTGGAATATTTTGGGTGAATAAAATTTGGTTCGAGACAAAGTGAAGGAGCATATCTGATGGCATGCAGTTCTGATTGCCTTACTGAATTTAGTGAAAATACATTTTTTTTTTCTAAGTTTAGAACGACAATTAAAAAAAAAAAAGAAAACCTTTAAACAAGCTTATCGAGCCCTCACTAGAGTTACAGGCATTTAACAGTTCATCTGAATGACTCTTTATCTGTTTTATTTATGCAGCTTGTATGGGTATAAAGTATAGTTTATGCGACCAACGACCGCACAGATCAAGAACACGGGCGGTCAAGTATGCTGACATCAACTAGGTACTCGTATAGTGCTGAATGCAAGAGAAATTGAATAGAAATTGAATATAGGAAATGGCCTGAATAGGCCTTTGATTTAAGATTTTATTGAACGAGTCTAGAGGGTATGTTATGAACTAGGCCTAATGCAAAAAAAAAAAAAAAAGAAAAAACATTTGATCCATACTCTGTGAGAAGGGGGATTGATGCATCTGCAAAAAGTATCGACCCAGGTCAGCCTGCGCAGTCCGCGCAGGCTGACCTGGGCCGAAACCTTTTGCTATTGTTCAATTTTCTACATGTCCATGCACAAGTTTACCTCATGTTTCACACGGTTGTTCGTCAAAATGGATTTTATGCATCCATGATCATTTGATGACTTGGTTGTATCAAGCATCACGCAGAGGTTTAAAGCCCCCTCTTGCAAGAGCATGGCTTTTTTGTGGATGATTAATAAAAATCTTACCTTTAGAACTAATGATTATAACATTCTTTTTATCACATAACGGTACATAAAAAACCTTCATTCATATCATTGGGAAACATAGGCATATCTTGAGTTGGGCGTGCGTGCATGCGTACGTATGTATGTATGTGGTTCGTGTAATGAAGATTGTGTGTCAGACAGACAGACAGACAGAAATAATGTAGACCCATAGAAAGAAGAAATACTGTATAAAAAAGAAAAAAAAGAATCAACTAACCAATGACACAGGCGGCCACCAAAACTGCACAACTGCGATAAAACCCCATGACATCCACTTTGGTAAATTTTCATCAAACAATGAACTTCGGATCCGGGTTTTGTTTAATCCTGTAGCAAACAATCCTGTGTTTTACGACCCTGAGATGGAAAGTTTTTGATAATATTGTGATAAAAAGAGAAAGTGGTAACCAGCGTTTCTCCTTCTACCACACCGTTTTCTGCGCTTTCAAAGATCAAACCAACTATTCTAGCAAGATTAAGGTTTTCGTCTGCAAAGTCTTTTTAACCCTTAGGCTGCTAAGCAAGACTTGCGGACCTTTTGCGGACAGTGTAGATCAAGAACAGACTGCACAGAACGTGCAGTCTGATCTTGTATCTACACTGTCCGATTAGGCGATATACCCCCAAATAACATTGAAATAGCAATACATGTATTTAGGTTTTTTACTATCGGCTTGAAAGTTTCATTTGACTTATTTAACAGGTTAAGGGTTTAATGTGGAAAGTTTTGATCATCTGGTAAAGAGTTATCTCCCCATTTGATGCTATTAACCCCTTTACCACACTGTCGTTTGCGGACAGTGTGGATCAAGATCATACTGCATGGAATATGCAGCCTGATTTTGGATCTACTTTGCACGCCTTTTCTTTTTTTTTTTTTTTTTTAGATATTCTAGCAAACAAAAACCTTGATATTACAGTGTTACTTTTTGTGTGTTGTTACATTCAGAAATCAAAATAGTCCATCTGTTGTAGTCAGCACTTTTGGCTCAATTAGACATGAGGCATGCTCCATGAAAAGGGGGATTAATGCATCTGCGAAAACTTTTGGCCAAGGTCAGCCTGCGCTGACTGCGCAGGCTGACCTTGGCCGAAAGTTTTCGCTACTGATTAATTTTCTGTGTGTCCAAGGACCTTATGATCCAATCGGTTGTTAGACAAAATAGATCTTTTGGATCCCTGACTGTGTAATGTCTTTCTGGGTATGATGCATCACGGAGATGCATTAAGCCCCCTCTTGCCAGAGCATGGCTCAATATTTTCATTCAATAAAACATTGTCAGTTAATTGAAATCTCAAAGTAATGTTATCCGTTCTATCCAACAAAAAAAGTACACTTCTTGGCTTAGATTAGACTGTACGTTTTGTGTTGTCCGATCTTGATCTACGTTGTTCTCACAAATCACATTAACTTGCACAGAAAATCCTAATGGTTGATAATAATAGTAATAATAATAGTTTTCTTCTTCTTCTTCTTCTATTATTATTTTTTTTTTTAAATCTTTATCATCTTTAATGACTGAAAACTATGGTATCAAGTTAAACCTTTCCCAAACAAGGCCTGGTTTTCACGTGTCTGCAGTACAAGTCTTTTGAAAACACTGTGGGAAAAGGAGAAATTGCTCGTAATGAGCAATTTCTCCTTTTCCCACAGTGTTTTCTACCCTTTTGGGGAAATTTCTGTCATTTTCATCAAATTTAAAATTGTCGTCTGCAAACTCTTTCAATTTGGACCAGTCTAAAATTTATCGTTTGGGAAAGTGTTAAATAAAAGTATTCATTAAATAACTAACCATCCACTAAACCTCTGTAAATTGTCACTTTAAACATAACCCAATCTATTTCCCTCACAACAACACTTTAATTGTGAGGAAATCGAAACTGCCGAAAGTCTATTTTCATAGAATCATAACAATATCCCATGCATACTGCATACTACTATTCATGGTAACAGTGATGACATGGTCCGTGATTTAACCCTTATCCTGCTAAATAAGTGCAATAAAACTTTCAAAGCCGACTGTAAAAACCCGAATAATGTCGTTTCAAACTTTTTTTTAAGGAGAAAAAAATATCTCCTTATCAGACAACGTCGATCAAGATCAGACTGCACGTTCTGTGCAGTCTGATCTTGATCAACACTGTCCGTTAAAGGTCAGTAAGTCGCGCTTATCAATTAAAGGGTTAACTTACGAGTTTGTGAAAGAAGCAAGGGTAAGTCCCACCTCAATAATTTTTCCAGATGGAAGTGGGCATGGCCTTTTTTTTTGCTTTTCCCCCTCCACCCATACCATATTAAAGCATGTATTTTTTCCTGCATTACTTTTTTGTTGTCTTTTGTCTTGTCTTGGCTGGAGAAAAAAAAAAAAAAAAATATATATATATATATATATGCCCTATACAAAACAATTTCGTATTATAACTATCCTGAAGTGATGTACCTGGCAGCTCAGTCGGTAACATACTTGGCGCGAAGCAAGGTGATAGCTGGTTTGAATCCCAAGCTCGACCAATTTCCCTTCTAGAGCTGATGACATTCACTGCGACAGGATTTGTGCCTCTCTCTCTCTCTCTCTCTCTCTCTGTCTCTACTGAGCATCGTTTCGATAATGGTTATATTGGATAGCGACAAGTACCTTGGGAAGAATACCCTGCGAAGAACCGGTGAAAGAAATATCAGAAATGCATCGAAAGGTGCAATGGCCGTCGGGATATAACTGAAATAATGTTAAAAATGGCGTTAAATAACACACACACAGTGAAACTTAAACACAAACAAATGAGGCCCGGATGAAGAAACATTTAGCCAACATTTGGGGAAAAGAGAAAATTCTGTATTTGTAGTGATGAGTTAGGGTGATGACCAAATAAAAGAAAGGCACTTCCGGTCAACATAGGCATACCGAAATACACGTATTTTAAATCTTAAAGCTCGTTTACCTAAATCGTATCGAGAGTTACCATAGAGGAATGTAGACTGAAGATCAGACTGCACGTTCTGTGTAGTTGAATTTTGAATTTTCAGTGCCTGCAAACCCGGAACGATATTATTGTTCTCATCCGGGTTAAAAGCCGGAAGTGTATCCTCAGCACCTAAATACAATTCGTGATGTTAGGAGTGTTGCATGATGGGCAGTCTAAGATGTTTCCTTAACCCTTTCCCAAACGACAAATTTTAGACTCCTTCAAATTCAAAACATCTGCAGACGACAAATTCAGAATTGGTACGAATGAGCTTAAGCTCTCTAATAGGGTAGAAAACATTGTGGGAAAAGGAGAAAATGCTGGTTACCAGCATTTTCTCCTTTTCCCTCAATGTTTTCAAATGTCTTCTTTTCCAGGGTCGTGAAAACTCGGAGTTGTTCGGTAAAGGGTTAACCCTTTACGAAACAATTCCATGTTTTCACAACCCCGAAAAAGAAGGTGTTTCATTACGTTGGAATGGGAGAAAATTTTGGTCACCGGCATTTTCTCTTTTTCTCACAATGTTTCTACTCTTCCAATGCCAAATTCTACATCTATTATTGGATTCGAATTATTTTCTCGTCCTCAAATGTTATAAATTTAGACCAGTCTAGAATTTTGTCGTATGGAAAATAGCTAAATGTTTTAACCGTTTACCACGCAATCCCGAGTTTTAAGGACCCTGGGGAGGAGTATTTAGAAAACATTGTGGAAAAAAGAGAAAATGCTGATGACCAGCATTTTCCCTCAGTCCCTCAATATATTCTGCCCTTTGAAAGACAAAATCCATCCTTTCAGTAACAGTCTATTTGTCGTCTGCAAATGCTTTCAATTAGAAGAAGTAAAACGTTTTGTCGTTTTGCAAAGAGTTAACCCTTACCACACATCCCGGGGTTTAACAACCCTAAGAAATAAGGCTTTTGAAAACGTTGCGGGGAAAGGAGAGAATGATTTTAAACAATATTCTCTCCTTTTCTCTCAATGTTTTCTGTACTTTTAAAGACAATTTCATGTTCGAGCAGTAATTTGTCGTCTGCAAATGATTTCAATTTGCACAAGTCAAAAATTTTGTCATTTTGTACAGAGTTAAATAACGAATACTCACAAATCAAGGCAACGGAAACCATAAGTCTTATCATAGGCCACTGAAATTCCATTGATCGATCACGGGACAACAAAATTTTCCTTAGCAGACACCGTTACTATAAATAGCACCTTGGCGACTGCCTCTATATCGTATATAGTAGAACAAGGTGTGCAAAGAAATTTAAGAAAATCTTTACCCCTCTCCCCTTTCAGAGATAATATCTAACCGAAAACGGAAAACTAAACCTAGTTACCGTTGTAGATGGGTTCACAAATTATTTATCTTGTGTACCCTAAGCTTCAAAAGTTCCATACGGCTCTTGCAATCAAGCAATAGCTCTGATCTAACAAATTTTTAAAAAGCTTCCACATTTTTTCGAATCGCCATGCGCTGACGTCATACAATTTATCATCCCGCAGCGAACTAAAACTAAAATATTGTTTTCAAACAAAGATCTAAAATTCTTTTGTTGATATATCGATGAAATTATTGAAATAATATTTTGTCTGTTATAATTTATCTTTTCATCTAATCCATTATCACGATTTTCATCTTCCATTTCGCATATTTTCAAACGCGTATTTACCGTCTACTGATCAAAAACTTTGGCGCGTCTTTTCACGTGAGTTATAATTCGCTGCGTCATAATGAAATGTGTGACGTCAGTGCATGGCGATTCAGAAAATGTAGAAGTTTCTTAATATTTTTCTAGATCAGAGAACTGCTTCATGGCAAGAGCCGTTTGAAACTTTTGAAGGTCAGGGTACACAAGAAAAATCATTTGTGAACCCATCTGCAACGGTAACTAGGTTTCCTTTTTCGTTTTCGGTTAAATATTATCTCTAAAAAGGGACAGGAGTAAACATTTTCTTCGATTTCGTTGCACACCTTGTCTTATTATAAACAAGATAGAGGCGGTCGCCAATGTGCTATTTATAGTAACGGTGTAAATGGAAATTTGAGAATTCCGTGATATACAGGCGATGCACCAGTCCGCAAGTCTTCGATGATCAACCAAGGAAAATTTTAGTGTTCCGTGATAGACCAATAGAGTTTCAAAGGCCTGTGGTCTTAGCATCTGGGTACAAGCGTTACGCTTTCTTTCTTGGTATGCCCGATTTAGTGGTTTGAGGAAAAAAGGAAACATTCTATTATCAATGGTTCCGGTCCCCAGCGCCTGAGGTTGTTAAATGAGCCATGCTCTGTGAAAAGGGGGCTTCATACATCTGCAAAAAGTATCGACCCCAGGTGAGCCTGGGCACTCCGCGCAGGTTGACCTTGGTCAAGCTTCTTTATGTGAAAAGGGCCAGTCTACCTCATGATTCAGTGGGTTATTAGATAAAATAGAATTTATGGATCCATGATGATGTGGTGACTTGTTTGGTTCATGCATCATGGAGATGTTTTAAGCCTCCTTTTGCCAGAGTATGGGTCTTATCTATTTTAACCCTTATCCTACTAAATAAATGAAACAAAACTTTGAAGCCAATACTAAAAACCCAATTTTTCTTATTTGAAAGGTATATTTTGGGGTAAAAATATCTCCGTGTCGGACAATGTAGATCCAAGATCAGAATGCACCTTCTCTGCAGTCTTACCTTGATCTAAAATATCCGGCAAAAGGTCCATGACTCGGGCTTAGCAGCCTAAGGGCCAACCTTTACGGAATATATATGATCCATGCTCTGGCAAAAGTGGGCTTAATGCATCTCCGTGATGCATTATACAATGCAAGTCATCACATAACTATCGATTCATGAAATCATTCCATATAGTCGAACATCAAACTGAATCATGAAGGAGAATAGATCATTGGACACGCAGAAAATCTGCAAACAGCAACAGGTTGTGACCCATGTCAGCCAGCGCAGACTGCGCAGGCTGACATGGATTATTACTTTTTGCAGATACATTAAACTCCCTTTTCACAGAGCATGGTCCATGTGTACATGTTATTGAAACAAGAAATATCTTTTTTTTTTTAATGGATTGCGTCAGACATACTTTAAAATGAATATTGAAATTTTGTGATTTTGAGGTCCTGCGTGGCTCAGTGGTAAAGTGTAGGACTCGGGACCTTGAGGCCCCGGGTTCGAGCCTCACTGGATCCATTGGGCCTTTTGTTGATGCTTCCCTGAATAAGACACTTCAGAACCCTGGCCTAGTACTAGTGAAACCCAGAAAATATATATATGTGTGTGTGGTGTGGCGTGTGTGTGTGTGGGGGGGGGCCCACTCTGGCAAAAGGAATTCGCAATGGTGCAACACTAGCAAGGCTCGTTTATTGTTGTAGATTATATTTGTGCGAGCAAATAGGCCAGCAGGCCCGCCGAAAAAAATATGTGTAATGTTTCTTCCCATTGCAAGTTGCCATCTCTTTATTCGATTTTATCAATGCCAAAAAGTAGGTCAAAAGCCAGTGCATTCGCTACACCGAAAATCTTAGCAAGGAGAAAATTTCCTTGACACCATACGTTGAGCGGGGAAAACAACTCACAAAGGGATCCGGTGTCTTCAGAATCTTTAAAGCACAGTCTTATTTTACGGCGTAGCCGTTTAAGCATTCGGCTTACCTCGGATGATCCTTCGGCTGTATCACATAGCTTGATATGCACCTACACGGTACATTTCTTCGCCGGAAATGAACCGTTTCACCGTTATTGAAATCGTAAGGTTCCTCTTAAAAAAGAAAACATGAATCACACCTTTCTATTGATATCTTTCTAAGAATATTTACGTCGGCAAACAGTTTGTATATTCAATGTTTAGCGTGGTTTATCAATTCCGTTGCGTGCTTTCATCGACAGATCGATAAATGTGAATAACTTCACCGTGGTTGTTCATGTCGTTGCTAAACGATTTACAGGGCGCCACCATGTTTAAGATCATGTCATTGGTAGTTCAAAAAAGCCACCTTATTGCGGACGAGGTAAGATTTAGGTGCCGAGTTGTGACGAGTGGCCGTATAAGTTGGCTTTTGATATACTTCCTCGTATGACTCGAGAATGAATAAAGATTCATTTAGGAGTGGTAAAAAATTTCGGCTTAATTATTCTGCGTGCCTATGTGGGCTTCTGTGGGCCTATTGCTTGGGCCCCTTTTGACTGATATACAATGTTTGCTACCGTTTCTTGGTACTCCGAGAAATTATTTACACCTTATCTAATAGATATTACGAAAGTCCCCTTCTTTTTTAGGCCAGGGAATCCCTCTCAAGGGATTCCCTTGCCTATAGCGATCGTAAGCTGACTTTTCCGGACTACTTTCAAACAAAATGTTGAACGGTGTGTCCACTCTATATCGCTGAGTCCGCTAAAACAACTAGTTTCATAAGTACAGAGATCGCTTATCACACGGCGTGAATGTTTTCCTTTCCTCAAAGCTTTCCGACATCTGCATAGTGCTATGGAATTGCAAGGGTATTACAGCCCTTTAATAACCAACAAGTGTGTTTTAAGGGTTCTGTCCCTTTTGAATACACAACAGACGGTCAATAACTTTTCCAGGTAAAAGTTAAACGTCCACCGAATAAGTCTGTACACCGTTTAAGTCTGATGTCTATTTTTATCCGATACCGCCTATGGGCGGAGTTTATAGTTACACAAATCTTGTCAGGAACTGTGCATTAAGGCGTTGCCATATTATGACTGACATCAGACTTATTCGGTGTACAGACTTATTCGGTGTACATTTAACCTCTACCAACTCTTCCATCACTGTGATTGGATACTGAAATCCTCTCGTATTATAGACATGACTACAGCCCCTGATATCACTTTCTAGTGTATAGCGCGAGGGAAAAACCAGAGAACCAGTTTTCTATTTTTAGTTTCCATTGTCACTTGCTAGTTACTGTCCGCGTTTCAAATAAAGATCAAAGGGAACCGCGCGCCGCATCTCCTTTGACTGCCTGGCGAAAAATTGAGATATACGATTTTCCATGGAAATGTCGATAGTTGAATGAGATTATTGGTATATTAACTGCATTTATTATCAGTTTCTTTTAATCATTTAGAACTGAACTTGATTTTCTCTATATGTTTAGAAAAAAAAAAAAAAAAAATCGATAGAATTAAGAAATATGCAGAAATTAAAAGAAATTATACTCTCTTTTTTCTGTGTGAATCGATTTAAAACATCTCTCTTTTTGTCAGAAGAATAGGCAAACATTATGGAAAAATAAGAATTTTTTGTTCTACCTACATTTTCCGATAATCAACCACGTTATCTGCTTATATTCTTTTTTTTGTGACGACTGTTGATTGATTAGAAATCATGAAAGTGTTGTGCGATCCTTGGACATTTTTTAACTTTCAAACAAAATAATTTGAAAATAAAAGGTGTGTTTAAAGAATTAAGTTTTAATTTATCAGTTATTCATCACATTTACATACTTAGAGTTTCATTCACATAACTGGTAGTTTCCGAAACATTGTTTGAAAAGGAGAAATGAAAGTTTAAGAATATTTATTTTGAAATACATCCCGAATGTGCAAATTCATTTTAAGCGCCAGAAGCCGTCGTTGGAATCTCTCTCTCTCTCTCTCTCTCTCTCTCTCTCTCTAATGGGACGAGAAGGGCTAGTGGACGTCTTTGTATGATATAGTCAAAAGAATAGATTTAGATCGACTGTTTGAGAACAAAACTGCGATGTATTGACATCACCCTGCCCTGCGTTCGCGATATTAAGCGTTGGTATTCGCGTTGTGTCCAATTTTAAATTGTGTCTTATCTTTCTTATCATTGACGATATTTATTTGAAACTTGGAATATATGTGCGTTATCATAAAGATCAACCTTAACCAATAAGGCAAATAACTCAAAAATAAATTTGCTTGATTTAAGCCCCTTTTTGACTTAGAAATTTTTAAAGCCATTATCATGCACCCTATAGCCGAGCGTTGGTATCCACTACTTTGCTTCGGTTTAATTATAGAATCTGGCTTCTGAGCACTGCTTTTTTTTTTTTTTTTTTTGCATTAATTTAATTTTTCCTGTTGATTATTGTATTATTCCATATTATTCGTGACAGTACCCCTTTACCAATGAATTCTTTCGGCATAATTGAATTGGTCCTGACTGTCTGTATGGTATTGATAATTAGAAAATGAGGTCTCGTGTGAGTTCGTATCCTTCGTTCTTTAGAGAGTACAGATCACTAGATTTCCTGGCCTTCAGTACTATCAGTACTTTGATTCTAATCTGTAATTTGAAATTTTACGTGTTTCCCTATAACCCATTAATGGGCTGCAACACACGAAAAGGGGCCTTCGGACCTATGCGTGAAAGTGTGTCTTCCCAGATCAGCCTGTACAGTCTGTGACTAATCTCAGACGACACTGTCCGTTTTTGTGCGATTTTCTGTTTCAAGAAAGTCTACTGTATGAAAAAATCTTGTGTAGTACTAAAGTGCCGTATCGGATTAGCCTGCGCGGACTGTGCAGCCTAATCCGGGACGACACTTTACGCAAATGTCCGAAGGTCTCATTTCGCATGTTGCGGGGCATATGCATTTTCAGACACACAATTTTTAGTAGCAACTTCTCTTTTTCCAACGATGAGTTAAATTAAAATCTAAAGTTGAAAATATGCTCGACTGAAAATTCTTTCTGTAACAGCAGAGTCAGGTGCTGGTGTGGTAAGCGTGAAACACAATCTGGTTGAAAGGTCCATTCAAGTCATGTTCTGCAAACGTTTTTCAATGGTATGAAATAGAATTAAGCCCTAGGCTGTCAGGCACTACCCAAAGCGCTTTCGCAACCGGTGTAGACAATGTCGAACCCGATCAGACGGTACAGAATGTGCAGTCTAATCTTGGATTTACACTTTCCGACTGTGAGCAATTTCCATTGAAAAGAACTTTAAAAACTGCGATATATATATATATATATATATATATATATATATGTGTGTGTGTGTGTGTGAGCCATGCTCTGTGAAAAGGGGGCTTAATGCATCTGCGGAAAAGTGTCGACCCAGGTCAGCCTCTACAGTCTGCGAAGCCTGACCTTGGCCGAAACTTTTCGCTATTGGTCAATTTTCTATACGTCCTAGGACTAGTCTATTATTTCGACAAATGGTCATGTGGGAAGGCAGCCATTGGCTTGGAAAGAATATTGTGCGGAATACTGGTAAAAACTCCAGGAAAGCATGAACAGGTGCACTGGCAGCCGCGATATAACTGAAATAATGTTGAAAACGGCGTTAAGCACCATACAATCAACCAATCAACCAATGACCAGTCAACCTCATGATTAAGTCAATTGGTAAAAAAGTGGCTATGATGGATCCATAATTATGTAATTGCTTGATTGACACAATGCATCGCGGAGATACATTAAGCCCCTTTTTGCCAGAGCATGGTTCATGTGTTGTTTAACTATTGTCTTTTTTTTTTAAGTCTAATTTATTGGGCAGTTTAAAGCATACCTGTTCACTAAACAAAAATGTTTTAGACCATATTGTCTAATATTGACCACAAAAGCTTTAGCAGAAGACAAATCAAATATGAGCCATGCCCAGACAAAAGGGGGCTCAATACATCTCCGTGATGCAAAATACTAATCAAGCCATCATATAATAATGAATCAATAATAGCAACTTTCTTTAACAACAGACTTCATCATGGGGTAGACTGTTCCTTGAACATATAGAAAATTGACCAATAGCGGAAAGTTTCGGTCCCGGTCGATACTTTTCGCGATGTATTAAGCGCCCTTTTCACAGAATATGGCTCACTTGTTGTTATAATGATGATGTTTGTCCTAGATAGGAAATAAAACATTTTGGGAAAGGAAGAAAATGCTGGTTACCAGCATTTTCATCTTTTCCCACGATGTTTTTAAAAGCCTTCTGCCGAGCCCAATCGCTCAGAAACTGCTGGTAGCGCATAGGGCTTGAAACCGGTATGGCATGTTCGAATCCCAATCTTGGCCAATTTCTTCGCGAGAATCCATACTTCTCTGAATCATTGTTTCGACGGTGAATATGTGGAAAGAAGCCAGTGTCCTGGAAAGAATATTGTGCGAAGTACTTGTAAATGAAACTCCAGGAAAGCATGGATGCATAGACTGGCCTCCGCGATAAATCTGACGTAATGTTGAAAACCCCTATAAACACCACGTAAACCAACAAACACGCAAATAAAGGCTTTCTACCACGGGCTCTTTAGAACAGGGGAATGTTTGGTAAAAGATCAATAAACTGAATGGGGCTATTTCTAAGTAATGACACTCATCTCCAATATAAGTACTTCCGTCTGTAATGTACAGATATTTTAAACGTGGCGGAAAGTAAGTAATACCCTTTTCATCGCTAATGGTGACTTGTTTGCATTTAGAGGAAGCCGTAGATCAAGATCAGACTGCAGAAAATGTGTGAGTGAGTGAGTGAGTGAGTGAGTGAGTGAGTGAGTGAGCCAGAGCGTGAGTGCGTTAATGGGTGGGTGAGTGAGTCAGTGAGTGAGTGAGTGAGTGAGTGAGTGAGTGAGTGAGTGGGTGGGTCGGTGGGTGAGTGAGTGAGGGAGTGTAGCAGGAAGTGAGTGAGTAAAAGAGGGAGGGAAGGAGGTATCCAGTGAGCCAGCCACACAAGAAGCCACCTAGCGACCGAGCAAGGCAGCAAGCCAGTTAACCAGCCAGACAGTAAAGTGAGTGAGTGAGTGAGTCTGTCAGTCAGTCAGCCAGTCATACAATCCAAAAGAAGCACACATTTCAGAACTGCTTTGAGTATTTCAGATAAGTGTTTCGTAAAATACGAGTCAATAAGTAACCAGTCTATCCCATTTCTGATTGACCGAGATGGTCATGATTTTCATGTTTTGTTTCAAAATATGTTTTAGGCATGGGGGCAAAATTTCACCTATATTGGCTCATTCATGAATAATATTGAATAATATTGAATGTCAAACATGGCTAGCGATGCAAAGGCATGTTTTCGTCTAGAGTTGAGTACCGCGCTGTAATTCGGTACTTGTATTTGAAAGGAAAAACAGGAAAGGAATTACACGGCGAGTTAGCCGATGTATATGGGCCCTCTGCACCATCGTATGCTCAGGTTAAATTCTGGGTTGGAGAATTCAAACGCGATAGAACGTCTTTACAAGATAAAACCAGGTCCGGACGCCCACCAGATGCCACCGATCTGGTATACTCTGATAGGCGAATTCAGGTGGAAGAAATAGCGAAGGCATTACACATTTCACATGGTAGCGTTTTAACAATTTTACATGATCGCTTAGGTATGCGCAAGCTTACAGTCCGTTGGGTACCCAAATCCCATAGCGACAAGCAGATGACAACCAGACCATCAGTATGCAGCGCCTTGTTGAAGTGGTTTAGGTCGAAGGAAGATGATTTTCTTTTGCGTCCGGTGACTGTAGATGAGATCTGGGTGCATTATTGTGAACCAGAGAATAAAGCTCGGAGTCGTCATGGATAGGGCCAGGGTCTCCGAGGCCAAAGAAGTTCAAGACGCAGCGCTCTGCTGGCAAGGTGATGGCTATTGTATTTTGCGACGTAAAAGGCGTTATTATGTTGGAGTTCTTACCAAGGAGAAGTTCAATAACTTGCTAGACCAGCTGAGAACCTCAATCTGTGATAAATGCCGGGGTAAACTCTCTAATGGGTTCTGCTCCAAAAGGGCAACGCAAGAGTCCATACTTGCAAAGTTGCAAGGGGTGCTGTAGATCGAAACGGATATGAATTAATACCACATCCTGCTTATGCGCCGGACTTAGCTCCAGCGACTTTGTCCTGATCCTAAATATGAACAAGGATATCCATGCACGTCATTTACGGTCTGATGAAAAAGTCGTAGCCACAGTTGAGGAGTGGGTCAAAGGAAAGGACCCTGACTTCTTCAGTTCTGCGCTGATGGCACTGGAACACTGTTGGTTGAAGTGTATCGTACTGGAGTACAATTATGTTGAAAAATTCTTTCTCCCATCCTTCCTCACTATCCCTCCCTTTCGATATCCTACCGTCAAACCCCTTCTTTACTCCTGTCTCTCCTCTACCCCTGATCTCCCTCGCCACTTTCCTATCTCCCATCCACAGGTCTTCCTCTTTGATTACCATCTTCTCTTTATTCCTCAAGGACGAAACTAAACCTGGCTTGAACTCAAATAAAAAAGGTTCAATGCAGTACATCCCTTTACAGACTGCAATGCAGTAAGACTTAACTGAGTCCGTCCTTAAAGAGTTTTTTATTCAATGTTGTACATCTCTATGAGCCATGCTCTGTGAAACGGGGGCTTAATGCATCTGCGAAAAGTATCGACTCAGGGCAGCCTGCGCAGTCCGCGCAGGCTGACCTGGGCCGAAACTTTTCGCTACTGGTTATTAAAGAAAAATGGCTATCATAGTTCCATAAATCATGGTATGGCTTGATTGCTATCATGGATCACAGAGATGCATTAAACCCCCTTTTGCCGGAGCAGGACTCATATTTACTAGATTGTCAGACAGTTGAAAGAAACGGCAAGCAGAAGAAAAAGTAGCATACAAAAAAAGACGTACTTATTACAGAAATTTTTAATAGAAATACATATAGTTGTATTGTTTAAGTTAGTTATCTCCCCTATAGGTGATACTCCCTCTCCAGTTAAAACTGCTAAAATGTTAAATCCTTCATTACTTCGGCCTGACACGTCTTACTTCAATGGAAGTAAGACTGATATTTTTCCTCTCGCCCCCCCCTTCTCTCTCTCTCTCTCCTTTGTTTTCCCTCTCCCTCCTCTTTCTTTCTCTTCTCTTCTTCCCCATGCTTTCCCTCTCCTTCTTCCTCATTCTCCCCCTCTTTCGATATCGAACCATCCATCCCCTTTTTTCCTCCTGTCCATTTTCTCCTTCATTTCTCCGTATCCACTTTTCTTTTTCACACTCAGAACAATTCTCTCTCTTACCCATCCTCTCTTTCTCCCTCGAGAACGGGATTGACCTTGACTTGAGCAAATTAAAAAAGGAACATCCTTTCATGGAGTTCAACGCAGATATATCTGAGATTCTTTTTTTTTTTTTTAGCCCTTAACCGGCTGAATAAAAGAAATTACACTTTCAAGCCGACAGTATAAGCTCAAAACTTTCCTGTTTCAAAAGGGATTTTTGGAGGGAAGATATCTCCTTATCGGACAGTGTAGATCAAAGATCAGACTGCACGTTCTGTGCTGTCTGATCTTGATTTACGCTGTCCACAAAAGGTTAGTGAGTCGCGATAAGCATCCTTAGGGTTAAGAGTATTGCATTACCCTTCTCCTACTAAATAAATTGAATAAAACGTTCAATCCGAGAGTAAAACCCCGAATAATGTTATTGCAAACTTATCTTTTGGAGAAAAAAATATCTCATTATCGGACAGTGTAGATCCAAGATCAGACTGCACGTTCTGTGCAGTCTGATCTTGATATACATTGTCCGCAAAGGCCAATGGCGTCCACGGATATCCTTTTTCATGTTTGGGATCAGGACAAAGTCGCTAGGAGCTAAGTCCGGCTAGTAAGCAGGATGTCGCGCTTAGCAGATTAAGGGTTAAGTGTTGTAACTTTTTTGATAAGATAGACAACCAGTTAAAGGAAACCAGTAGAAATAGTAAAATCAAAGTCCTGGAAAGCGGATTTGTGGAGTAGCATTAAGCTGTAATATGTAGTAATAAGAAAATAACATCACATGCAACACATGTGCAGTCATTTTAAAATAGAGTTAGCAAGGGCAAGGAAAAATCGAAATTGTTCTGCTTAGCGGGCCGTGCACTGACTGTTATTCTATTACTAAGGAGTGGTAATTTGATCCGTCAATCTTACGCAGATTTTTGCTGGTATTAGAATTCGGAATCAATATGTATACATGCGTAAGACAGTATAATACGGTAGTGACAAAAGCGAGGTCGAGGTGTATAAGTTAAAACTGAAAGTAGAATGGGCGCAAGCGTGAGTAGATTAAAAAAGGCGGTTTCAGTTGCCAAATCCGTATCCCCCCCTAATTTTGTCCATCATCCCTCGTGCGTCTCAAAAATATTTTAACCATAACAAACCAGCAAACCAATCAACCTATGCAAAAATCAACACACTAAACCAACAAACCCACGCTTAAGCATATGGCTAACCATTAAACAATATAACAATTTTATGTAACATTAACATGCTCATAAAATTATGTAATATAATGACTTAACACACACAACATATTAAGTTCATAAAACAAATTAACAAAACCTTTTTTTTAAATATTTTTTACTTAAATCAAATTTTGTTTTAAAAAATTTTTTGATTTAGCTAGCTAGCCAGCTAACCGACTAACGCATTAAAAAATTTAAAAAATTTAAAATTTAAAAAAATTTTTAAAAATTTAAAAAAATTTTTTTAAATTATTTTTTTTTTATTTTTTAATGCTATAATAAAAATTGAATTTTTTTTTTTTTTTTTTTTTTTTTTTTTTTTTTTTTTTAGTTTATTTTGTTTAATGATTGTTAAGATGGAAATTAGAACAAAACCTTATAATTCAGAAAATGATAGTATTTTATTTACAAATTGTGTTTGTTTTAATAGTGTATCAGAAAAAGAGGTAAAAAGAAATATGGATTATTTAATTAGAGAGTGTTATGAATGTAGTTATGATGATAGGCCATTTGGATGGTGTAGAGCAGATAAAGGGCCTTGTACGTGTGAGTATGGTAAAAAAGATTTTTTGTATATAACTTGTAAAAAATGTTTATCCCCATCATGTATTGAATGTGGTAAAATTTGTAATAAATTTTTGGAAGGATGTAAAGGTAAAGACTGTAGTAAATATTTGTGTGAAACATGTTTATCTCCGTCATGTATAAAATGTGGTAAAAAGTGTGGTAAAAGGTATGGAGTTAATAGTGATAGTGATACATGTGATAAATGTATTGAATGTATTAAATGTATTGAATATGAAAAATTTAAACAAAAGTGGGAGGGAACAATAAGAGATAAATTAGAGCTTCATGGTGTAATAAAACTAAAAATATTAGCAAAAAAGAAAAAATTAAAAGGTTATTCAAAACTTTTAAAAGAAGATTTAATAGATGAGTTGGTTCCTCTTACAACTAATGATGATTTTCCAATTAGATAAATATTTAATATTTTTACTATATTAAATATTTAATATGTTTTTGGTCTTGCACCTTGTTGCTCATATTTTATTTTTTCTTCTTCAGTTAATTTTTTAATCCTATGATGACCCCTAGCTAAAGTATCATTACTGCCATCATCTAATATATATCTTTTATCATCAGCATAACTTAATGCTTTTTTGTTTATTACTTCAGTGTGCATTTTATGTTCCCTACTTCTTAACACCGGCATGGTTCTATAACAATCTTTTTTTGTATCTAAACAATTTTTATAATTTTCTAATTTTATTTTGTTTTTAACAACTGATTTTTTTACTCCCTTACATCTTCTACCTTCATTAACACCTTTCCATTGCAATTTACCATTTTTACATAAAATTGCTTTTGGTTTTGGATTTTCATCAGTTTTTTCTTCTCTTAATAAAGGAAATGTTTCATAAGCATATGTTTTTGCACCCAAACCACCCATCTCAATCATAATATCACCATTTAATTCATCTTTAAACATACCCAATACCTTTTCATTTTTTTCACTATACATTGGATGATTGGGTGGATAGCCACTAAAATCATACATTGTATCAGCGTCTTTTTTCATATCCTCATAAAAATCTTCTGTTTCTATTTCAAGAATAAAACTATCAGTATCAGTGTAGCACATCCTTACTTTTTTACCATACTTTGCTTTAAAGTAATTATAAAAAGTTTCATACATATGTATCTTACTAATATCTAATATGCTCATACCTAAATAAACTGGTTTGTTATATATTATATTTGTTTTCTTCATATGAACAGCAACTAATTTTTCATCAAATATTGTTGTATGGTGATAGTTTGGTTTAGCAACAAGCTTTTTTTAACGATAGCTAACCATATCATTAATCAATTGAATATCAAACCTATTTCTTAAGTTTTCCATAGTCTTACCAAAAACTGCATTCATCATTAACTTAAAAAAATCTGTTTCAAAATCATTTTTTGCTCCTTTTCTTAACTCAACAAGTTTATCAATATATTCTTTAATAGCATATGTTTCTTCCAACATGATACCACGATGTATCTTTTTAATTTTTAATCCTAATTCTAAATATTTTTTTAATGTTTCATGATGTATAACATAATTTTCTTTATCGTTTAAGTTAGGAATTAATTTTTCTACCTTTTCTATTTTTAGATGTTCAGGTGCAAGAGGAAGATCACTATGTAAATCATGCAACTTTTCAGAATACTCCAAATCAATCTCTAAAAAGCATGGTATCCGTTTCCATTCTTTTAAGTCATCTTCATCCATCCATCTAAAACCACTAGTTGGTAACAGTTTGCTCATTGCCCAAGGATAAAGACTGTTTGCATCTATATATATTAAATATTTTGATGGTTTAGTTGGATCATAATCTTTTTTATCCATATATTTGTTGTTAGCTTTTGCATATCTTTAACTACACATTGATACTCCACCACGAATTCCACTTTCAAGCATTAAAAGCATATCAGGATCTGTTAAAAGTTCAAACTTTGATTTTGTTGTTTTAAGCATAGCGTCCAATCCTAATCCTGGAATAGTATAATACCAACATGGATCTAAATCATAATGCTTAAGACAAATATCTCTAAAGTTTTCAATTATATCAGCTAAAAGTAAAACATCTATTTCATTGTAAGGCTCTAAATATTCCTTAAACGTTTTCATGTTAAAAGTTTTCCAAACATTTAATGCATGTGCATAATCTTTATCTTTGATATGCTCATCATTTAAACTTGAATAAAAATTTTCTTTAGGTGGTTGTTGTGTTTCTTCTAACTTATCAAAAGAATCTAACCATTCATAAGGAAAAAATCCTTTTTTTCTTAATAGTGGTAAATGTTTTTTAGGATGAAATTTTAATAAAATATTTAACTGATCATCACTTAAATTTTTTGAGAGTTTATCTAAACTGCTATTCATAAACTTAAGACTATCTAAAAACCTTAACTTATGTGTTTTGTTATTTCCAACCTTAATAAATTTACTAAAACTAATATATTTTTCTTCATTGTTTGGTATGCAATCAATTTTTCCTTCAGTTTTACTAAGATTTTTTATAAAAAGATGACTATCATAACCACTTAAATTATGAAAGAAAACAGGTGTAAAGTCAGGAATTTTTGCTTTAAGATTACACTTAGTATGTGCTGCACCACGATACTTACCTGTAAAATGACAATGATCTCTTACTTTATAATTTTTACGTGTAAATTTACCATTACATATCCAGCAAAGCTTTTCATTTTCATTTTTTTTTTTTTTTTTTTTTTTCTTCATCTTTAGTTATCTTAATTGATACTGGTTTTTGATAATATTCTCGATGTATTTTTTTAATTTCTTCAGTTATCTTTTCCACAAAAACTTGTTCAGCATTTTCTCCAGTATATTTTTCTGATAAGGGTGGATAAACTTCATCATCAAAACACTTAATGACATATTTAAAGCTACAGGGAATATGCTTTTGTGTTTTTATAGTATAGCTATTCTCTTCACTTGGCTGGCATGTTTCTATAGGTGATAATACACATTCAAAATCAGCACATACAACAAAAGGAACCTTTATTTTTCTATTGTGATTTATAAATTCTGATACCTCTCCAGGTTTAGGCATAACTAAAGCAACTGGAGCATGTTTATCACAATATTTTTTTATGTTTTATCAAAAGGTCTATTCTTCCAAATGCATTTAAACATCTTTTACAAAAATACTTTTTACGGTGGTTATTTGATATTTGACTCGACATTAAGCGGCTAAAAGTTTTTATTAACACATAATGGCAATTATCTTCATTTGTTAAGTAAAGTAAATCAACATGATTACTTTTTTCTTCATTAGTAATTCTTAATGGATAAAATTTATTGGTTTCATCTTCATAACTATAATAATAACTATAAACATTAACGCTAATTTCAGGATTTTGTTTTTTCAAATTTACTAATATCATGTAATGAAACGGGATATTCAATACCATTTATATTTATGCTATTTTCCTTTAATTTTAAAACAGAATTTATTCTTTCCGGATGGTTATCTGTTGGATTAAATGCTCTTAAGATAGACCACTTAAAACATTGACTATCTTCATTTTTTATATTGATACATGCTTTTTTATCAGATATCCATTTTGGAAGAGGAATAAATGATGAAGCTCTTAATGGATCATAAATAGCTGTATGTAAATCTAAATCAACCACACTATGAAAAGCATAACCACTACCTTTTCTTAAAAAGTTTTCATGTTTTTCTAAAATTTCAGAAACCATTGTTTGATACAACTCATCTACATCGGTTCCACTTAAGTTAATTAAATTTTCACCTGATTGAAAATATGCTTCTACTGGCTGGTCAATATCATCATATCTATACATTAAACATTTAAGTATCATCTTTACTTTAACTTTACGACTATTTTTTAAAATATTTGTTATAGCTTGTTTGCTATCCTCTAAAAAATCAGCAGGAGAATTAACGGGATACCCATTTATTTTATATTGATTTGCCCAACCCCTTAATGAAGAATTACTTAATGTTGCTACATTACCTTCTGGTCTTCTTCTTGGTATTGTTTCCTCTATATTTCTTTCAACTTCATCTATTACCTGTGGAATTTGCTCTGGTTCAACATTACCGGTTACCCAATTAGTAAAATTTCTTACTCTTCTTCTGACACTCTGGGGAATTACCGCTGAGGCAACCCTTTGGGCACCACTATATAAATTAGATGCTAGCCATTGACTACCATTTGTTAATCTGTTGATAAATCTTCGTGAAAAAGAATTCATCGCCATAATTTTTAAAACAAATAATTTTTGTTTAACTCAAATTTTTTTTAATTTATTATTTTTTTAAAAAATAATAAATTATTGAATATCAATTTTATATTTACCATTCCACACTCTACCATTCCAATTTTCAATTGTTTGAGGGTAGCGGTCAATGTATTTACTAGCCTTGTAAATTAATGGAAATATTGTTGTTTCTTCAGTCTCAACATCCTTTAAGGTAACCGTTTTAGGATTTTTAGCAATATCTTTTAATCTATCATAATTAGGTACTTTTTAAGTGGTATAGCTTCTTCAGGATATAATCCATGCTCTTTTAACACATCAATAAACTTTTTCTTGTTCCAGTAAGAGTAAAACTTAATATTATTTTCTTTTAATATTTTTTTAATATCTTCAATCTTTAGCATATTTTTATTTAAGTAAAAATTTACTTAATACACTACACTCATCTTGTTACCATCACCCTGAAAGTTAATTAACCTATCACTAAGTAAAACCGCATATGCCACAGTATTTGGGTTAGGATTTCTAGCAAATGTTGCTTTAATGTGAATATCAGTTACAGAATACTTTAACCTTTCACTCTGCTTTGATAGGTCAAACACAAACAAAGGAAAAAGGAGTTTGTAATCTGAAGGGGTAATATTAGGGTTTGATACCAATTCATCCATATTATAAAACTTTTTTCTAAAAGAAGATGCTTCACTATATATTCTACTATATTGATTAGTGGTAAAATTTATATCATAATCATAAGCAGGATATTTTTTTGAACCTAACATTACATGGATACCCTCAACACCTAAGTTGTCAAATATAGCTGGGTTTTGTTCTTGGTTACCACTTTTACCAGATTGAAAACCAACAATTAAGAAACGTGGCACTTCAGGGGATGATTTAGATGATAGTCTCCAAGTAAAACCAGTTGCCTGAGGAACCGCAATAGTGTCGCTTTGTATCATTCTATACCCAACTGGAAATTTTTCTTTCTTCTCGATAAATTTGTAAAGTTCCAACCTATTACCATCTTCCGGCTCCACATGAGGCATAAACAAAGATACTTTAGTTAATCTAACTCTACCGGGTTCATGTCTAGCAGGATTACCACCTGCAGCTAAAACAGTTTGTTCCCTAAAAATTGCGTCATTATCATCATTTCTTGTTAGGGTTAGTGTTTGTTTCATACCATATAAAACTTTGTTGTAATCTTCACAAAAACCAAATATATGTTTCAATGGTATCCTAAAACTAAATGATCCAACAGGATTTGAACTAAAAATATAACTTTTTCTTACCGAAAAACCAGTATTATTATCATTGTTTGCGGTGTTATCGGTATCCTTATACCATAGTTGGTTTAGTCCTTGTGATTTAGAAAAGTCATCTGGGTATTTTAGCAGACCGAGCATTGTGGTAGTTTGACCAGGGTAATTAATACTTTCTATCTCTTGACCACTAAATTGATATCTAATATTTTTAAACAAATACATCATCCCATTATTTGTTAAGGTAACATCATCAGCATTTGCTCCAACTACTGTATAATTATTATCAACATTATCTCCTTTATGTAATTTACCATCAATTTGAAGATATGCCTCAGAAGGGTGATAAAAAATATCTTGAGTTTCAATATCAATTCTAATATTTCCTCCTGGATTGTTTAGATTGGTTCCTGTAATAGGCTCATACTCATAGTATTCATATTCATCAATACTATCATCTTTTAAAATCGGTGCTTTAATGTTTAAAATATCCATTTTATTATATGCAATTATAATTTTTAAGTTAAAATTATAATTGAGTTGAGTTTTTAGTGTTCAAACCATAGTTGAGGGAATGATTTGTTTTCATCATTTACAAAAACACCCTTAAGTTTAATATGTTTAAGTTTTTCTGCAGAAAGCTTTTTTCTCATTTTAGGATAAATTCTATTTCCGTAAAGAATGGTTACCTTAGGTATATCATTTTCTTCTAAATATTGATTTACATCTTCTTCAAATTCCTTAATGATATCAGCTTTTTCAGGTGATAATTTTAAAACAACCTTTTTATAATCATAACTTGTATTGGTAACTTCAAGAATTTCACAATCTTCATTTATCTTAAAGTTAGCAAAAAGGATACCAACCCTTTTTGTATTGTATTTTTCATATTCTATTACTTTAAATTTAAGATTTGACATTTTTTTTATTTAATGTATATATTTTACTTAACTTAAATTTATTATTTTATAATACTTTAACTCCGGAACCCTTACTATTTAATTTCTTAACTAAATCTTGAATAGCAATGGCACTACCATCTATTAAGGTGTTAATATTTTGCGTTGCAAGTTGAGTTGTTGTAGTAGGCTTTTGAGTATATTTTTCTAAAATCTTTTTAGATTTTAGTGTTAAAGTCTTTTCAACTAACTTTTTACCTGCATCAACCGCGACACTCTTTCCAACCTCTAATGCTTTCTTTGCTCCTTCCTTAGCTACACTCTTACCAACATCAACTGCTGAAGATGCAATTTGTTTAGCTGCCCTGCTTGTAAAGAGTTTTGTAAGAAAATTAACAAAGCTATCAAATATCCCTGCTCCTCCATAAGCATAATTTCTTTTAATTCCTCTCTTTTGTGATGTAATCATTTTATATTATAGACATTAAATTTTTATAATGCTTTGAATTTAATACATGTTGTCTTTTTAATTCATCACAAATACTTACAAGCTCATTTCTTACACCTCTGTTACCAGCTTCTTTACTTGCCATTAAGAGGTCAAGTCTTTTTAATAGTGCATTAGGGTCGGATGGGATAATGGTAATTCCGTATCCTTTTTTAACACTTCTCCAAAGAGGACTAATCAGTTTCTCCCATTTCTCCCCCTTGTTGCTTTTTGGGTAGGGGTTGTTTGGGTTATTACCACGGTGCATAACATTGGTGGCTTTCAGTATTTCATCATACATAGTTTCATCATTTTCATCATACTCTTCTCCCAAAATGGGGGGATTTTTAGATGTAATAAGTTTCCATAATCCATCCGTTGATGTGTATCTCCTACCATCAATAATAATATATTTACCATCGTAATCAACTGATTTATTACCTATATAATAATTTCTACCAATTTTTTCAATACCAAATGTTTCATCCATTTTTCCTTTATTAATTCTTAACATTCTATTATATTTTTTATCTAATAATGAAAGTCCTTCTTCTTCTTCTTCAGGAATTAATTGTTGTTGAGGCAACCGTTCAGGTAACTGTTCAATCCCCTCTTTAATAGGTTTAAGTTCTTCTGTAATTTTTGTTGCTGCTTCTTTTTGTGTTTCTGTAATAGGTTTAAAAAACTTTGAAAGGTCTGTTTGTAATTCAATTTCACCTGTTTTCTCTGCAAGCTGACTATCACGAATTTTTTTTTTTTTTTTTTTTTTTTTTTTTTTTTTTGTTGTTGTTGTAATATATTCTTTTACTATTTGGTCCCTTTTCACAGGGTCAGTTATCTTTAAAAATGACATATTTTTTTAAGTAAAAAAATTTTTTATCTTATTTTTTTTAATCAGTATTACCTATCTCACATGCACAAGAACATTTAAACTTAGGTGGTTTTAGTTTTAGCTTTAATGGGTTCCATTGTTTCTTTCTACTAGTCTGCGAAATTCCTCCCGTGCTTCCCGTTTCCCCTTCTCGATTAAACTTTCTTGTTCCTCCAGCTTGCATTTTTTCCTTGACTTAACTCGTATCTCTTCCTTCATCACCTTATATTTTTCCAATTCATCCATAATTAAAGTAAATTCTGAATGTTCTACTTTGTTGTCACTGATAGCTTTAGATATATGTGTAAATAGTGTATTTAACTTTGAATCTGCTAACATTTTAATTTGAAGATGTTTTTCAGATTTTGTTCTGGTTCTTCTAACCACAAATTTACTTACAATTGCAGCAAGTCCAACAGCTAAGACACAACCTTCTAAAGCTATCGTTGCTGGAATTGCTACAACGGTACATAAAAGTGCTATTCCACCTGCTCCGGCACCTAGTGCTAAGGTGGTTAGTCCTGTTTCAACGTTATCAACTGATTTACTAATCTTCAAATACTTTTTACTTAACTGCTCTCTAACCCTAACTTCATTTTCAAGAAATGTTTGAATTTCTGATATTTTTTGTAGTCTAAAGGATTGACCATTGTCTTCTGCTGATATTATTGGTTCTAATGATGGTGCATTTGGTATATTTCGTGGTTCTGGTAATACTGGATAAATCTTTTCTTTTAGTTCCATTTTATTAATTACAACTATTTTTTTAAATAGAATAGTAAAGGCGGCATAAAAATTCACCTTCATTAATTTTTAATAGATCACCAGAGTTGTTTGTAATTGTGGTAACCACATCAGGGGTTTCCTCCAACACTACCTCATTTGTTATACTTAATTGTTTAATTTTTAAGTTGAATGATAGAGAAATTAAAACGACACCCCTACCCATCATAAAACCAAAACCTAAAACAATGGTTTTAGTTTCACCAGCTTTTAATATTAGGGGTCGTTGAGTAAAAACATCCCAAGTAACAGGATTAACTTTTTTAGCTGGATGCTTAACTTCTAAAGGGTTCCAAAAAATAGTTTTTGGTTGAACCATTTTAGGTATATTTCCAAATTTATGCACATTCATACTTTTTAATTTACAAAATTGCACCTAATATAGGAATATTAGCAAATGGACTATTTGGTCCTAAACCAAGACCTTTTCCATCATAAATTTTTCCACCTTGTTTTAAATACAATCCTTCACCTTTATTTTTTAGCCCTTTACCTTTGTATGGTTTAAGATATAAACCTTCACCATCAGTTTCAACTTGACAAATATTACCACCTTTCTTAAGATACAATCCGTTACCCATTGCTTTTTGAACTCCTGTTGTTGCTAAACCAGTTAGGGCACCCACACCTAAAGCAGGTAATACTGTTTTTGCTAATACAGGTAAAGCAGCTGATGCCAATCCAGCTATCAAAGGTAAAAATCCTCCTTCAACTTTCATGTTGTGTTTAAGTTGCTTTTCTGTCATTCTAATCGTGGTTCCTTTACCAGCTTCATAAGCTTTAGTAAGTTTATTTACTTGTGACTTGGTTAATGCTATTACATCGTTACCATGCAAATCTTCATAATTTAAACGAATACTTGCCGGGCATTTGTTTTTTAAAGCAAGTTTAATTTTTTCCTTTTGCCCTTCTGATATATTTACTTTAGCGTTAATGTAGTTTGTCATTTTATATTAACATATTTTTTTTATTTATCTTGCTTCTCTAATATGAAATCTGATTGTTAATGTTTCACCTCTAAGATTTAGTAAAGTTCCATCTTGGTCAGTAATTGACACATTGAGGTTATGTATTTCATTTAATGTTAGCGGAAGATACACTAAATTAACTGGTGACTCTATTATTTTATAACCAGGTGACACATTAGGAAAAAAACTATAAATTGTATTTCTTTGGGAACCATTAACATAACTACCTGAAATTAAATCAATATTAACAAGTAAGCTATTAATACTTAAAATGTTTACTACTTTTTCAGATTCGTGAAATCCTTGAACATATTTTGCTTTATTAAATCCTAATACTTTTCCGATACTTCTATTTTGGTTAAAATCTACCTGATAACCATTTTCTACGATAAGAACTGATTTTAAAGTATTAGTGTTTGCGGAGATATTAATAATATTCTTCATTAACTGCGTCATAATGACCTTTTTTCCTCATTTCTTGTTGTATTACATCATTAATATCAACTAAATCATAGGAACCTTCAGGTATTCTTAGTTTTACCCACGTTGCACCATTGTCAGGTGAATAAACAAAAGTATTATTACTTTTATCAATATTAGGAAATGAATAATAAGTTTCAAGATTAACCAATGCTATTTCATATTCTTTATCTTTTTCTAATTGAAGTGGTGGAGTAAATCTTGTTTTAAACTCTGTTTTGTTGTCACTTACTATAATTTGAAATGATGTTTTATGGTCAGTGTTTTTTACGATTTTTTCAAGCAATTCTTCCATTTTTATATTTACTAAAAATATATTTTAAAACAAAAATATATTTTTCATAAAAATTTAATAATAGTTGTTGTAATTTTGTGGTATATAAAAGTTGTCAAATCCATTTCTATATTTACCGTTATATTTATCATTGGTTAAATCGATGATAACAAAACCATGGGGTCTTGCCCAACAATTTTTACAAAAATTAACAAACTCGGTTTTTGTCATATCATCCCCTACATGATCGCTAAAAATATGATTAAGATTTTTTAAGTCTTGCCTAAACAAGCAAATAAAATTTGCATTCTCTCTAATAGTTTGACGGGGTAATCTAAAATAATTTTGTGATAGATAAAAACAATCAGCATTACTATGTCTTCCACGGACATAATAGCTTTCACATTTGTTTTGTCTTTCTAAAAGTAAATCATCAAAAATCATTAAATTTTTGTTTTGCCCATTTAAATCTCTTGGGTCAGGCACATCACTAGCATTTTCAAAAAATTCACAGTTAATATCAGATTTTTCTTTAATTGTTTTGCTCCATTCTTCAACTAATGCTGTAGGTGAAACATCATAGTTTTGAACTTCATTTTTAAGTGAAAACAACCTTAATATATATTCTTTTGGTATTTTTTCTTCAAAAGCTTTTTTAAGTATGCGATATTCTGGTTGAAACAAACTTTTACCAAAGACGTATAAGTTGTTATAATCTAGCCAATCAGGTCTTAACAAAAGGTTAAGTAAAAGTGTAGTTTTACCACATCCTGATTTACCTACTATTAAACCTCTAATACTTCCTGGTAAAAGGGGATGGTTAAATCTTTTTGCTAACGCTTCATTCCATGATAAATTAACAATGTCCATATTTTATATTAAAAAATTTAATTTAATATAAAAAATGTATTGTGTTAAGTGTAAAAAACAAACTGATACAACCGATTTTGAATGTGCGGTAAGTAAAAATGGTATAAATATGAAACGGGGTAAATGTAAAGAATGTGGAACAACTAAAACTCAATTTACTAAAATAGAGGGTGGTTCATTGTTAAACAAGGTTATCAATAACTTACCTGTTGAAATGCACTTACCTGGTCATAATTTTACTGGTCCTGGCACCAAGTTAAAGAAAAGATTAAATCCTGATTTAACACCTAAAGAATGGTCAAAGCCTGTAAATCGTGTTGATAAAGCAGCATATCATCATGATATATGTTATCTTAAACATGATGATACAGCAACAAGAAATTCTGTTCGTGATGTTAATATGCTTAAAGAGTTAAAAGGTATCTATAATCCAACAATTAGGGAAAAAATGGAACGTGGTTTAGTTTCTTCATTAATTGGAACAAAAAAAAAGATTTGGTATGGGAATTAAAAAAAAAAAAAAAAAAAAAAAAAAAAGACCAAAATATAACTCTAGCAGAAGAATTACATAAACCTGTAAAAAGAAAATTTAAAAAAAGAAGAGTTAGAGTAAATGGTATTGATAGGATATGGGCTGCAAATTTAGTAGATATGCAAGCATTTTCTAAATTTAATCGTGGTGTAAAATATCTTCTTGCTGTCATTGACATTTTTTCAAAATATGGCTATCTTATACCATTAAAAGATAAAACAGGAAAATCTGTTTCTATAGCATTGAAGAGTATTTTTAAGGAAAGAAAACCAGAAAAAATGTGGGTGGATAAAGGTAAAGAGTTTTATAACAAAGAAGTTAAAGATTTGATTGAATTATATTCCACTGAAAACGAGGAAAAATCAAGCGTTGTTGAGAGATGGATTAGAACAATGAAAGAAAAAATGTGGAAGTATTTTTCTGCTCACTCAACAAATGTTTATATTAACGTGTTACCAAATCTTGTTAAAGAATATAATAACACGAGCCATTCTTCTATTAAGATGACACCAACTGAAGCAAGTAAGAAGAAAAATGAAAATAAAGTTTGGAGAACATTGTATCCTGATTATAATCAAGTAAGGGAGGGTATCAAACCAAAGTTTTCTGTTGGAGATAAAGTAAGGATAAGTAAAAAGAAAAAGACTTTTGAAAAAGGTTATACCACAAGATGGACTGAAGAGGTTTTTACAGTTTCAGAAGTAAAACATACATCACCTGTAACATATAAAACTGAAGATTTAAATGGAGAAGAAATAAAAGGAACCTTTTATGAACCTGAACTACAAAAAACAAGTCAAGAGTTGTATAGGATAGAAAAGGTTATTAAAAAGGGAAAAAAGAAATCTCTTGTAAAGTGGAAAGGTTATTCTGATGAGTTTAATTCATGGGTTGATAATAATGCTATTATAAATATTTAATTGTATAAAAAAATGCAAGATATAAAAATTGATAATGTAACTTTAAAAAATAAACCTTTAAGTAATTTTGAACTAAATGATGCCGCAAAAAAATTAAAATTAAAAAATTTTAGAGGAATATTTTTAAGAGATACCCTACCTAAAAAAGTAAAAAATAAAGAATGTGGTATATTAAACCTTGATGATAGCAGAGGACCTGGCACGCATTGGGTTGCATGGTTTAAGAATGGTAAAAGAAAAATTTATTTTGATAGTTATGGTATCCAACCACCTATTGAAGTTATAGACTATTTAAAAACAGCAATATACTACAATACAGACCAATTACAACATACTGGCGATGTATTTTGTGGTCATTTATGTTTGTACATTCTTAAAGAGTTGGGTTTAGGTAATAAATTCCAAAATGTTTTAAATAAACTTTTTTAGCAATATAAAAAAAATGCCTGTTGATAAATCTGGAAGAATGGATGAGGTTAAAACGAGCGGTGATGGTGTGTCACTCGCTTACATAAGTAATAATTTTTTACGTAAAGATGGAACAACCACCGTTACCGGTTCTATAAATATGAATGGTAACACGCTAACAAGGGTTAGTAATCCAGTAAATCCTCAAGATGTTGCGACAAAGGATTATGTTGATAATACAGCAGGAGGTAATGTTGAATCACCTCTATTGAAAGAAAATGGTAGTTTCATTGCTACGGCTCCAATCAATATGGGTTTTAAAAAAATACATAATCTTTTTGATCCTGAAGAAACACATGATGCTGCTACTAAAACTTATGTAGATAAAAATACAATACCTTTTACCTATACTTCTTTTGAAAATCCACAATTTGGTCAAGTTGAAAACTATGCAGTGAAAGGTTTTCTAGATGTTATAACACCTATATTAAATAAACATGTAGCAAATAAATTTTATGTTGATAGTTTAATAACAAATGTTAGAGAGAGTATTATACAAAATGGTAGCAGGCTGCTAAAAGAAGATGGAAAATATGTTTTTGAATCACCTATTGATATGAAAAGGAACCAAATTATAAATTTACCAAATCCTGAGGAGCGGTATGCTGCTGCTAATAAAAATTATGTTGATAATGGTGGAGCTATTAGAAAAAATCCAGATGGTTCATTTTCAGTTGTAGCAGCTATAAACTTAAGAGGTAATAGATTAGTAAATGCTAAGAAACCGGAAAGTGATGGTGATTTAGTAACAAAAGGATATCTTGATGAAAAAGTATCACCAATTCCTTCTCTTTTAGAACGAAAACCTATTATAAGCGTGTGTGCCGAAGAAAATGGTTCAATAGAAGATGGTAATTACGAGTTTTCATTTGGTAATGGTAATTCAGGTGTTAGTCATGGTTTAGGTGGTTACTGTATGAGTGTGTCAGGTAGAATTATAAGAGGTAGTTTAATGTTTGTAAAAGATGAGAAAAACATATCAAAAGAGGTAAAAATTAATATTGTGGTAGATGGAATAGAGCAGGTTGATTACTCTATTATTAAAAAGAAAGATGAAAGTTGTAGTTGTGTAGTTTTTCCTAAACCACTCGAAATAAAGCAATGTGGTGTCCTAAACTTTATCTCAAGATCAAACAACGGTAACGTGCGTCATTCTTACATAACTATTTTGATAGAGTTAGACTTATAAAAAATATTTAACCCAGTGAAGGGTTTATCGATACACACACCAAGATCACGTGGTATAGTATTTCACAACTTTTTTCCGATATTTTGCAATGTAAATACACACTGGACTTTTGAGGAGATGGTAGTATGTTATGATATTAATAATTTTTTTTGCTTTGTTTTTTCTAAAAAATGAACTGTATATGGTAATTGTATAAAATATAATTTTTATTTATGATAAATAAAGCAGTCTTACTTCCTTGTTGTAAAAAATTTATTACTAATAACACGGTAACCTCTGGCGCGGTCTAACAACCCGTAAGTTAATACCTATCACAATGTTGTAAGGCTGCTGTTTAAAAAAAAATATTAAGTATTTTATACAATTATTAAACAAGTCAAACATTTTTTTTAAAAACAGGGTAAAAATGTTTGTTAATATTATAATGTTCTACCATTTTCAGTTTTTGGTGTGTTAAGCAAAAGTTAAAGGGTTGTGCGCTAAATAACTTCCTCTTTCGTTTTCGGTGAGGAGGCATGAAAAAATGGTTTATATCATGGTAGTGACATTTTCAACATTAGCTAAAGCAGGAATATCAAAGTTTAAGTCTCTCTGTGTTTGGGGTTCACAGAATTTATCCACGGATAAATACGTCCCCCGATATTCCTGTTAAAAAGTTATAACTTTATAAAAAAGTTATAAATTTACTTTAATTATATTTTTCTTTTAATCTCACTCTTTACCCTACAAACTGGACATTCTTTCTTAGCATATACTTTATCACATTTTTCACATAAGCACAGATGACCACAACTACAAAACAAAATTGTGGGTGTCGTGTTTTCATCTAAGCATAAAACACAACATTTAGACTTAAATGTTTCATTTGTGTTAATGTGTTGTGGTTGTTCTAACCCTTCCCTTTCTTCACGCATTGCCATTACTTCATCAGGTTCTAATCTTCCTCTTTCCCTTTCTATTTCTAAAATTAAATCACCTTCTTCTCTACTTAAATTAACTGATTGTATATCATCACCTCTATATCTTGAATAAACTAATCTTTCTTCTCCTTCTTCATTAATTGTTGCAATTAGTAATAAACCCAAACTACCAAAACTTACTCTTACATTTTCACCATGTCTTCTTCTCAATAACCTTAAAAGATTATCTATAATTTCATTTATCCTTTCTTCCTGTCGTTGTTGTATTGTAGCTAATTCATCTCTTGCATCATGTTCAGTTTCCCTGTTATATTCATCTAATAGTTCTTGTTCATGTTCAGTTAGCTCTCTTGGTTGTTCTTCTTCCTCTTCTTCCTCTTCTTCCTCTTCATTGTCATCACTATCTTCACCAAATGTTGTTTGTTCATAAACCATAAAACGTATTTTACGATTGTTGTCAGTATCTTTAAAACATTCACCAACATCAGCTAAACCTCTAACACAAAAAAAAATATTTTTCTAAAATTTTATAATCATTAAAACAAAATGATTTTATGTATGATATGAAAAAACCTTTATAAAACCAATCAATAAACACACCTAATTTAAAACATTCCAAATCTCTTTTCTCAATTTCTTTTTTTTTTTTTTTTTTTTTTTTTGTTTTACTAATTATATAATATAACCTTGAACTTAGCTTAGTTAAAACAATTTCATAATTTATATCATCTTTTGATAAAGGTAACTTTTTCTTGTACATTAAATCATTTGAATTTAAATAAAAGTCATATTTTTATTTTATGGTTTCTTTTAACTTAAATTTAAAGTCTCTAGTAATTTTATTCATTACACTCATTTTTATATGTTTTTTAAAACAACTTAACAAAGAAAAATTCAATTTTTTTATCATCATAAAGAAAATAAAAAAAAAAAAAATATATTTTTTTTTTTAAATTATAAATTTAAACTTCTTTAAAAAACTTACCTAATTCCTTAAGATGAAAATAGTCTTCTAAATAGTTAATATAATTTTCTACCACATTTTTCATTTCTTCTTCATCACTATTGCATTCACTTAATATTAAATCCACTTCATCTCTTGTTCTGTTAATTTCTGATGACCCGGAAGAAATAAACACCCTTTCTATTTCACTTAATTTTTCCTCAAATAAATCATAATACTTTTCTTTTAATTCTACTTCATATTCATACCTTTCTTCAGCATTTTTAAAAGGAAAAAATTCAAGGGCATCCTCATTCTCTTCAAGTTTCTTTTTCTCTTCAGGTGAAAGTTTATTAATTTCTTCTTTTCGCTTGTTAGATAAAAGTGTTAAAGCATCACATTCCTCTTCATTTGTAAGTTTTAGTTTAATATCCAACCCTTTTTCAATTGTAAGTTTTTTAGCTACTTCTTCAACTTTCATATTTTTTATATCACTCATTTTACCCATATATCTATAACAACTTAACAAAGAAAAATTCAATTTTTTTATTTTTAAAAAAAAAATTAAAAAAAAAAATTTTAATTTAAGTAAATTGTTTTATTTTAAAAATCTCTTAACCCTTTACTCTCAACATCTGGGTTATTTTTCCTCTGTACAAATGTTTCCATCTTTAAATATTTAACCTATTAAAAGGTTAAATATTTTTTATAAAATTTCATCATAATCATCTAATTTATATTCTTCATCACTTTCTATATCACTATTTTCTGTTCTTTCATACAAAATACCAGTGTCAGTATCTGGAAAGATATTTTCACTCATTAAAAATCTTTCATTTGTCTTAGGTTGTTCAGTAAAATATGTTTCAGGATTTGATGATTTTTCTTCCACAACACTATAATCAATCCTTGGAAATAAAATGTACTTAAATATTTTATCTTCATAAGTGTAATTATCTAAATTAACTCTTATTTTCCATAGTTGGTCGTGGTGTCTTTTTTCCCATTCTTTTTTTCCCTCTTCTTCCTCCTCTAAATCAGACAATTTCATTTTGTGGTTATCTTCACATCTTTCTATTTTATCATTTATATATAACCACATTGTGCAAGCATTATAATATTTTACTAAAACACTAAAGTGATAATATACACATGCAATATAACCTTCTAAATTTGATGGAACCATTCTTTTAGTAAAATTATCCTTTTCATAACTTAACTGATACTTTTGTCTTTGGTAACTGATGCGTTCGGTAAGTGGGTTATGAATAAAACATTTGTGATTTTCAACACTCAATGATATTTTATTTATTTCTTCCTCGGTAAGCTTGTTCATTACATTCATGCTTATATTTTATACATGTCTATCATGCATATATATTTTGTGTTCAAACAATAAATTTTTCAATTTTTTTTATTTTTAAATTTTTTTTAATTTTTAAATTTTTTTTAATTTTAATTTTTTTTTAATTTTAATTCTTTTTTTATTTTAAAATTTTTAAATTTTTAAATTTTTTTAAATTTTTTTTTAATTTTAAATTTCAATTTTTTTAAATTTTTTAATGCGTTAGTCGGTTAGCTGGCTAGCTAGCTAAATCAAAAAATTTAAAAAAAATAAATAAAATTTGATTTAAGTAAAAAATATTTTAAAAAAAGGTTTTGTTAATTTGTTTTATGAACTTAATATGTTGTTGTGTTAAGTCATTATATTGCATAATTTTATGAGCATGTTAATGTTACATAAAATTGTTATATTGTTTAATGGTAAGCCATATGCTTAAGCGTGGGTTTGTTGGTTTAGTGTGTTGATTTTTGCATAGGTTGATTGGTTTGCTGGTTTGTTATGGTTAAAATATTTTTGAGACGCACGAGGGATGATGGACAAAATTGGGGGGATACGGATTTGGCAACTGAAACCGCCTTTTTTAATCTACTAGCATGAATGAGAGTGTATTTCGTTCAGGTCAAACCGATACTATAGCACAGTGTGAGCGCGCATGCGTCGTTTAGCATGATGTATTTGGTTCCGGTCAGAACGATCACAGTAAGCGGGTTTGCTATACAAATCCGCTAAAAAACAAAATAAAGTACATCAATTGCAAAGGGAGGTAATAAAAGTAAATATACTTGTATTATTCGGATTAGTTATCTGTCTTATTACCAGCTGGCTCATAGAAAAACTGGGAGACCTATAAATAAAACCCTAGGCTCATCCAACTTGAAAACATTTGTAGACGACAAATTACATCTGGTTCAGATAATAGACATTCCCTTTGATTGGCGAGGGAAAGGAAACAACGAAAAAAAAAAAAATAGCAAAAGGAGGAAATGTTAGTTTTCAGCATTTCGTCATTATTCTACATTGTTGTAAAAGCCTTTTTGTCCTTCTAGATCGTTAAAACACGGAATTGTTTGGTGAAAGTATGAAAAGAAAATGAAAAATATCCTGACTGAATTAGTGTGCGTTGAGATATTTCTCAACTCTTAACCACCCCACAAAAATTGAGACACGTATAAATTGATAGCATTTAGATACGTCAAACTGTATTTGACTTAATTGATCGACTTCGCCCTTTAAAGGGAATTAAACATTGTCAGAAAAAAAGGGAAAATGCTCGTTAAAAGCATTTTCCCTTTTTCCAACAAAACGACATCCGTTGATAAAGAGTTGAAAGGATCTTTACGCCGATCTGTTACGTTTAGCAAACCTCATTGGTAAATTAAAGGTCGTAGAAGGACGCTTCCCAGGAAATGACGCCTCCCTAAAGCACGACAGTATGGGATGAAGTGTTGCATCAATCTTTACGTCATTTTACATTTTGAAAACTTCATTCGTAAATAAAAGTTCTAGAAGGAAGCTTCCCAGGAAATGGCGTCTCCTTATTTTAATGATTAATTGATTGATTGTATGGTGTTTAACGCCGTTTTCAACATTATTTCAGTTATATCACGGCGGCCAGTGCATCTATCCATGCTTTCCTAGAGTTTCATTCACCAGTACTCCGCACAATGTTCTTTCCAAGCCACTGGCTGCTTTCCCACATAACCATCGTCGAAACAATGGTCAGCGGTGAGAGGAATGAATCCTGTCGCGATGACTATCATCAATCCTCGGAAAGAAATTGTTCATGCTGGGGATCGAACCAGCTACCTCCTGTTCTCAAATCCTGTGCGCTACCGACTGAGCCATGGGGGCTTGGCTCTCCTTATTTCAAAGCACAGCAGTATGTTATCAAGAGCTGAATCAATCTTTACGTCATTTTACGTGTAACAAACATCATTGGTGGGAAAAAAGGTAACAGAAGGTGGTTACTAAGGAAAAAGCGTCTCATTAAATCATAAAAGAATGAGGTAAAGTTTTAAATCAATATTTATATCATGTTAGGTTTGCAAATATCATCGATAAAAGGCCGTTGAGAAAGCTACTCTGGAAATTGTGTTCCACTACAGCAGGGCAGTATTTGGTGAAGTTTTGAATCATCCTTTACGTCATTTTACGTGAAACAAACATCATTGATGATGAATATAGGTCGTAAAAGGCGTGTACCCAGGAAACGGCGACCCATCAAAGCACGGAAGTATATGATGAGCTGTTGAAACAGTTTTCTCGTCATTTTATGTTTACCAAACATCGCAGGTTGGCAAAAGGCCTTAGAAGGCTGTTACCCGGAAACGTTTTCGCTTTAAGGCAAAGCAGTTTGTGGTGAAGAGTTAAATCAATATGAGCCATGCTCTATAAAAAGGGGGCTTAATGCAACTGCGAAAAGTATCGACTCAGGTCAGCCTACGCAGTCCGCGCAGGCTGACCTGAGCCGAAACTTTTCGCTATTGGTCAATTTTCTATATGACCAGGGACCAGTCTACCTCGTAACTAAGTCGATTAAAAAAAAAAAGAGTGGCTATTGTGGATCCAGGATTATAAGAGGACTTCTTGGTATCCTACATCACTGAGATGCATTAAGCCCCTTTTGCTAGAGCATGGCTCATATTTTTGTTATGTAAGGTTTAGCAAACACCATTGATACAAGGTCTTAGAAGGCTGCTACCCAGTAAATGGTGTCGCACTAAAGCATAGCAGTATTTGGCTAAGAATGTAATCAACCATTATGTCGTGTTAAGCTTAGCAGACACCATTAGTAACAGTTCGCAGAGCAGCGCTGTTCAGTATTTGGTGTCTCACAACAAGACAACATAAATTTGTAAAGAATTAAGTACAACAACATTGCAATAACAACATTACCATTTATTCTCCCAGTGATGTGATATCAAACATAAGGATATTATGACATAAATAAATTTAGCAGTTTGGTGAAACACATGCCAACAATTATTACAAAGATATAAACAGAAGAAAATAACGGTTAATCTCTGAGAAATGGAGGGAGGTAAATTTCATAAATGAAGAAAAAGAAAGGAACATAACTTAGAAAATAGAGGGATGACCTTTCAACAGTATCTAAGAAAAGACTAAATGTCGAAGGTGGGTGGGAGAAAGAGAACGGTTTGTTCAGGAAAGAAAGAAGCCTTCTGTCCAGATAATAAGGCATGACCACAGTGAAGAGATACCTTTACGTCGTGCTGGGCTTGGCAAATATCATTAGTAATAGGTCGAAGAAGGCACTTCCCACGCAATGATGACTCGCTGAGACACTGCAGTAATTATCTCGTAGGTAGATAATTAAACCAATCTTCACACCAGGTTAAGGGGTCTTGCTTTATCGGCATGCAGAAGAGGAAGAAGACGGATTCTATGCATGTAAAGAAAGCTTTGCCTATCATAAATCGGTCCTTGGTGCACGGAATTGAAAAACAAGGACACGGGTTTGTATGTTCAATTTCTGGCCTTGATCCTTCCGATAGTGGGCAGATAGTCATAAAGCGAACGAACCAGCCGTACAAATAATTTCGTTATTCGAATTTAACGACATTTAAAGCTTTTCATACAGAAAAAAAAATCATGATAATAGAACAGAACAGATAATAAAACATGGTGATGCTTCTGAATTTACATGCTTAATACTTTTGATCATCGCCAAGTAAAGCTACCTTTTAACGGAAAAAAATAACACTGACAACAGTTGGCGGTAGTTTCTTCGAGGCGTAGCAAATCATATTACTGTCATTGAATTTGTTGTTTTTTTATTGGTATTCTGAAAATCAACGCTTCTATGCTCATGTTTCGGTTAAATTCTATTTTTTTCCACCCACTTCATCGAATTTACCAATTCCAATGTCATGTCCAAAACTGCATTCGGGCTTCGTTTCAAGCACGGCTATTGCTCTTAATTGGCAGAGAGTACACCGAATCTGAAATAATTGCAAGCAATTTTAAATATACCCTATAAAACAATTTCAACGGCCAACAAATCTATTCCTTTGCCCTCTTTAGGCGGCTGAAAATATATACCACTGACTCAGAAATATTTTTATCACATAGGCTTGACTAAATGAGCGGACGGTATAAATCCACGGTCAGACCGCACAAAACATGCCGTATGATATTTAATATCTATGCCGTCCGCTAAGATCCCAATGTCACCTCTGTCGATGATAGGCTTAAAGATCTTGTTTTCTATCAGTGTTCTACAACTGCGAGTTTTGTTAGTCTCTTAAATTACGAAGAAGTTGGCGAAATCCTTTTGAAAAAGGTAAAAGAAAACACCTTGGCTGCCTTTCACTAAACTGCGTAGATTTACGCAAATTTTGGGGGTTAAATATACACACATATTATCCTTGCTTTACCGAAATGTATGAGCTGACGTAATTACGCAAATATTTACTCAAAACGTAAAGTTATGTAGTTGAGTGAACATATTTTCATACTTGATGCTAGCTTGCCTAAACTGCATATGCAAATTTCGTGCGCACGCAGTTTAGAGAAAGGTACCCCTGAATTTGACAGGCACTTGGTCTTTCCCTGCTACTTTTTCATTGTTGTCCAGAAGTACTTTTTCAGTTCACTTGATTCATTCATGTTTTCTGTGGACTCTGGTATTTATCTACACTCAAAAAATACTCGTGCCATACTCTGTGAAAAGGGAGTTTAATGCATCTCCCTGATGCTTATACCAATCAAGCCATCTGATAATCATGGATCCATAAAATACATTTTGACTGACAACCGACTAGATCATGGTGTAGAATGGTCCTGTGACATGCAAAAAATAACAATAAGCAAACTGTTTCGACCCGTGTCAGCCTGACATGGGTCGACACTTTTTGTAGATGCATTAAGCCCCCTATTCAAAGAGCATGACTCACTTCTACATGGACACTTTAAGCTTTGACTTCCATAGAATGTGTCCCATGGTGTGATTAGTAGTTTTGTTTGTTTGTTTGTTTGTTTGTTCGTTTAAATACCATTTATTTATGGGTCTGTTGCTCCCTTTCCAACATTTTTTTCAAAGTCTTCTAAATGCGGGTGATTCCAGTCTTATTTCTATATTGAGTAAGAAAAAACACGAATAACAATTTACAGGGATCATTCGGCGCAGTGTATTCATAGTTATTGGCCTTTGCGTCTCCACTACTTCCGGATTTAGCGACCAATGCATTCTGGGCGTTGTTCTCTGTAAATTGAAACATTAAAGTAACGATAGCTGCCAAAAGTAAACAAAGCAAGTGTTAAAATGCGTTTAACTTCAAATAATACCATATAAAAGTATGGAAATCATTTTGATGATGGCAATTGTACGGTCGGTCCTAGCGTTAGTCGATGGCAGAAAAAATATTCAAAACTAGTTTGAAAGTTACCAGGTCAATTTATCTTTTGTTTACTTTTTCCCTGATTTTAAATTCATTCTTCTGCCAGCGACTAACACTTGGACCGACTTCAAAATAAAACATTGTCATCTTCACAATATTTTCCATACTTTTTAAATGGTATGATCTAAATTTAAATGCATTTTAATACCTCCATCGATTTTCTTGGCCGCTATTTAGCCTTTAATGTCAGTAATTTCATCTATACGTACATAACTATAAATTAAACAACCAGTAGTCTTGTTTTGTTAGTTTTGTTCTCCCTGTTGTGGCTGCCTAATTCTTTACCAAACGACATGAATTTAGAGTCAGCCATGTTAGAAAAATTAGCAGACGACAAATTAAAGGTGACTAAAATAATAGTACTTGAATTTTAAATGTAGAAAACAATGGGAAATGGGGAAAAAAAGTAATCATTTTTCTCCTTCCCCTACGATGTTTTCAAAATCCTCTTATAATACTAAGGGCGAAAATGTTAAGCAGGTGTAAAGTCAGTAAGCTCTATCGAATCTTTGCCACACAACAAAATTTCAGACATGTCCGTAATGAAAGTATTTGCACATTACAAATGAAATGATAATCGGTAGATCGAATTTCATTTTGATAGGGAAGAAAACACCGTAGGAAAACGAACAAGGGCAACATATAACGGAGCCAGCACTTGTGAGTTTAACATTTAGGCTGCTAGGCGCGACTCACTGATCTTTTTCGGACAGTGTAGATCAAGATCAGACTGCACAGAACATGCAGTCTGATCTTGGATCTGCACTGTCCGATTTAAAGTGATATTTTTCTTCTAAAACGCAGGTTTGAATAAGCATTATTCGAGCTTTTACTATCGGCTTAAAAGTTTCATTTAACTTATTTAGCAGTTTAAGAGTAAAAATATTTCCGGGTTTAAGAGCATTGTATTTTCAGTCATTGGAAATAGTTGGGTGAATATCTACCGCATGGGTCAATACACTTTGCAGATGCATTATATCACCTTTTCTCGGAGCATGGCGCCTATATATGGATACCAAGCCTTACCCATGTATAATGGCTGGAAGGGCTCATACATGGCGTTTTCTGTAATCACTTCGTCATCAGGATTTGATTTACGCCGTCCTCTTGCACCTGCTGGTGTAGTACCAACGGCTGAAAGTAAAATCAGTACATCACTTGACAGATGATTGTTGGTTATTCACGAGCTATCTACTTTCTGGATGAAAGAATTCGTATTTGTTGCACAGGTAACGTAATATACGACATTTACAAAAGTATGAGTCATGGTCCGTGAAAAGGGGGTTTAATGCATCTGCGAAAAAGTATTGACCAGATCAGCCCGCGCAGTCTGCGCACGCTGATCTGGGCCGAAACTTTTCGCTATTGATCAATTTTCTCTATGTCCAAGGACCAGTCTACCTCATGATTAAGTCGGTTCTTAAAAAATCTGACCATTATGGATCCATAATTATGTGATGACTATATTGGCATCATGGATCACGGAGGTGCCTTAAGCCCTCTTTTGCCAGAGCATGGCTCATATACTATTGATGCGTTAGCCAGAGCAGAGCTTGGCCATTTTAGCACCACAAATCGACAGACAGTGTCAGCAATCTGAGGGGACTTGGTTATCTATCCATGTCCAATCTTCTCAACTGCATTAAGAAAGCTTTGTGTTTCACAGTCGTTCATAGATTTTTTCCAAATCGTTTTTTTTTTTTTTTTATAAATTTGATAGATCTATGTACATGTCCCAAGGTGTTTTTCCACAATCATTTCTAGATTTTTCCATGATAAATCGCTTGATAATTGCATGTATTAAATCTATCGTCTCCAAATCCTTTCATTACTCATTACGTATATCTTAATATCATCAGATAGTAGTTTAAACATACAAAATAGGATATTTAGTAACATCCGTGCACTTACCGTCCATTTCAATACTGCCTTTATCAATATCTGTGTCTTGGTTACCTCGTTGGGAACGTTTCCTTGCCAAGATAAAATGATAAATAAATTGTGCTAGCCTATAGTCTATAACTTGTTGTAACTCTTGTAATATTATTGTGACAGGAAACTCTTCTCCAATTACCTCTAAAAAGATGACAACATTTAGATATTGTCATATAAGGCAGTTATTTATGTTTTACGAGTGAGTGGTTGACAAAAAAAATCATGTAAGAGGTGATCCTACAAAGTGATACAATGAGTCAGAATGGCCAATAGGATAACTAAGTAACTTCCTTCGATTTCTTTTGGGCTTAACTTACTATGACATGATGACTCATGAATCATCAATTGATCAAGACAGTAACTATTTATGATGATAAAAAAACACGGTTCAAGGCAATAGTACACTTGGAAAATCAGTTGCTGGCAAAAATGTTTCTAGGTCAAATGAATATAAATGCCTTTGAATGTAGGGAAGGGGTTCAGACAATAATGACAAAAAGCTGAGTATTCATATTTTTATCAATTTTCACAATGAGTTTACTGATACAACAACGCCGCCATTATCGAAGTACTGTTAACTCTTTACCAAACAATCCCGAGTTTTAACGACCCTGATGTAGAAGCCTTTTGAAAACATGGTGGGAAAAGGAGAAAATGCTGGTAACCAGCATTTTCTCCTTTACCCACAATGTTTTCTACCCTATCAAAGACAAATAGCGTCATTTGAGTCACACTGAAATTGTCGTCTGCAAATGCTTTCAATTTGGAAGGGTCTAAAATTTCGTCATGTGGTAAAGAGTTAAACTTACCGCATTACTATGACAAACAAGTCAATGGCACTAAAGTAAAATGAAATACCGCTCACCCAATTGCCATGACAACAGTGGCCACAGTATGGAAATAAGTAAATATATCTTACCTAATCACTATGACAACAACGCCGACAACAGGACATAGAACTGCTACGCAAACAATGATTATTGTAACCATGGAACTGTTTGAAATGATTTTGGAATCGGCCTCTGGAAAAAAACAGAAATTGGTTCAGTTCGTTCTCGAGATATTTTGCCGATAAGTTTTTATCAAATGACAAACTTTTAGACTGGTTCAAACTGGAATCATTTGCAGTTGACATAGCAAATGTAGCTCTAGTGGTGTTTTCTTTTTTTTTTTTGTGAAAGGTCACAAAACTGGTGGTTAACGGACAGAATGCTGTTTACCAGCCCTTTTTTCCCTTTTCCCATAATGCTTTTAAAAGCTTCTTCATCAGGGTCATTAAAACATGGAATTGTGTGGTAAATGGAGAAACGAGGCAATAAAGGGCATTAAACACGAGTAGATAAACAGACAGTCATTCGGGCAGACAAGAGGCCTTATAGCAGGACGAGCGAACTTAAAGACATTCCGGTCCTGCGTAAGTACAGACAGATAGGTGGGCAGACAGATATAACGAAAGACAGTTAAATTAAATATACAAACTGTTTTCACAATTAAGTCCGAAGTGTGTAGATTCGCACTCCAAACAGTGTCCTGTGCTACTGTTACAGTATCCATTGACGCAGTTGTTGCTACAAGTGCGGTTGCAGGTTTTTCCCCACGTACCGTTTGTACAGCCATGAAGACAATGTCCAGTTTCTATGTGACACAGCGGGCCTTCTGAACCTTGCACACAGCCAAGACTACAGTTATACTGACATACTTGTCCATAGTACTCATTCTCACACTGCTGGCAATCATAATTCCTACAAACAACACAGTGTTCAATGGTACATCTTTTGTCACAGTGGGACCCGAACCAGCCTTCCTCACAGCCAGTTTTACAATTGCCTGTATATAGTTTACAATCAGATTGGTTTTTGCAGTGTTTGGGGCACGGACAACATCCTCTCTTGTGTGCATACCACCCAGATTGTTTACATTTAAGACATGATATTCCATACATCTTCTCGCATTCTCGTTCGTCGCACAAACATAATCCAGCCTCTAAGTCGGACTTGGAGTCATACCAATGTAATCCGCACTCAGTGCAATTGCCACGTGACGAACATGTTTCACAATTTTTCATACAAGAATGGTAACAAGTGTCGCCGTAAAAACCATCGGCGCAGGTCAAGCACCGACCGTCTCCACTACAATTTACACACTTCTCGGGACAGCACTTATTGTTACGAAGCGTGTAACCCGGTTTACATCTTGTACAATTATTTGAACTTATCTTACATGCTAAACAAAATGCTCTGTCGCATTCTAGTTGACACGTCGGTCCGTACCATCCGTCAAAACATTCATCACATTTATTAAAGGAAGAGCATCTAAAACAGTTACGTCTGCATGGTTTACATACTTTCTCTTCACTATACAAACCTTCTTTACATCCATATGAACATTCCCGTAACCAACATTGGTTCTCTTTGCAATCTGTACAGTTGTATTCGCACGTATTTACATAGAAACCAGGCTTACACTCGTCACAGTTCGTTTCAGATGTGCACGATCTGCAGTTATGAGGACATTGATGAATACACGTACCATTACTTTTAAAGCATTCATAGTTAACACAGGTGTTCTCAGATTCGAGGCAGGGTTCACCACAAATTATCCCATAATATCCAGCATTGCATCCTTGAGTACAATTTCCGTTCATCGCGCACACGCCGCCTTGACAATTTTCTGGACATGTAACACACGTTTCACCATAGAAACCTTGCTCGCATCCTTGAGAACAATGTCCATGCTTATCACATATGCCCTTTTGACAATTATTTGGACATGTCTTTTCACAATTAGCACCGAATGCTCCTTCTTCACATTCGAAACATTCTCCCGTTTCTCGATGACATGTTACATTTTTGCATTTAGATATATTGTTGTTTACATACAAACAGGTTTCATTACATATTGGTCCCCAGGAGCCAGACATACACTCTGTACAATTATCATAGCTTGAACAACCAAGGCACAAGGGACTACAACGTTCACATGTACCATCTTTGACATAATATCCTGTATCACACTGTGAACATTTGTTGTTCTCAACACATTTGTTGCAGTTGTCTGGGCACTTTGTGCATTTTCCATTTTCAACGCTATATCTGGTGTCACAAATAGTGCAATTGTTTTCGTCGACACACCTGAAGCAATTTCCTGCACAAAGTTCGCAATGTCCATTTGGATGAGGAAATGAGCCTGTCATACAAGTTTCACAAGTTGTTTCGTTTAAACAAGTTTTACAGTTTTTGTTTTTAGTACAATTCTGACACATTCCTGTTCTGTTCGGGAAATAACCAGGTTTACATTCTGAACACGCTGAATTCTTGCATTCCTTACAGTTTTTGTCGCATTCATAACTAACTGTCACTGTAAAATTGTAAGGATATAAAATGTAAGATTTCGATCATTCAGGCAACCCATGATCCCAGTATCTCGTTTAGTTATCTGGAACATTTTGGGTGAATAAAATTTGGTTCGAGACAAAGTGAAGGAGCATATCTGATTGCATGCAGTTCTGATTGCCTTACTGAATTTAGTGAAAAGACTTTTTTTTTTTTTCTAAGTTTAGAACGACAATTAAAAAAAAAAAAGAAAACCTTTAAACAAGCTTATCGAGCCCTCACTAGAGTTATAGGCATTTAACAGTCCATCTGAATGACTCTTTATCTCTTTTATTTATGCAGCTTGTATGAGTATAAAGTATAGTTTATGCGACCAACGACCGCACAGATCAAGAACACGGGCGGTCAAGTATGCTGACATCAACTAGGTACTCGTATAGTGCTGAATGCAAGAGAAATTGAATAGAAATTGAATATAGGAAATGGTCTGAATAGGCCTTTGATTTAAGATTTTATTGAACGAGTCTAGAGGGTATGTTATGAACTAGGCCTAATGAAAAAAAAAAAAAAAAAAAGCATTTGATCCATACTCTGTGAGAAGGGGGATTGATGCATCTGCAAAAAGTATCGGCCCAGGTCAGCCTGCGCAGTCCGCGCAGGCTGACCTGGGCCGAAACCTTTTGCTATAGTTCAATTTTCTACATGTCCATGCACAAGTTTACCTCATGTTTCACACGGTTGTTCGTCAAAATTGATTTTATGGATCCATGATCATTTGATGACTTGGTTGTATCAAGCATCACGCAGAGGTTTAAAGCCCCCTCTTGCCAGAGCATGGCTTTTTTTGTGGATGATTAATAAAAATCTTACCTTTAGAACTAATGATTATAACATTCTTTTTATCACATAACCGTACATAAAAAAAAAAACCTTCATTCATATCATTCGGAAACATAGGCATATCTTGAGTTGGGCGTGCGTGCATGCGTACGTATGTATGTATGTGGTTCGTGTAATGAAGATTGTGTGTCAAACAGACAGAAGAAATAATGTAGACCCATAGAAAGAAGAAATACTGCATAAAAAAGAAAAAAAAAAGAATCAACTAACCAATGACACAGGCGGCCACCAAAACTGCACAACTGCGATAAAACCCCATGACATCCGCTTTGGTATACTTTCATCAAACAATGAACTTCGGGTTTTGTTTAATCCTGTAGCAAACAATCCTGTGTTTTACGACCCTGAGACGGAAAGTTTTTGATAATATAGTGATAAAAAGAGAAAGTGGTAACCAGCGTTTCTCCTTCTACTACACCGTTTTCTACGCTTTCAAAGATCAAACCAACTATTCTAGCAAGATTAAGGTTTTCGTCTGCAAAGTCTTTTTAACCCTTAGGCTGCTAAGCAAGACTTGCGGACAGTGTAGATCAAGAACAGACTGTACAGAACGTGTAGTCTGATCTTGTATCTACACTGTCCGATTAGGCGATATACCCCCAAATAACTTTGAAATAGCAATACATGTATTTAGGTTTTTTTACTATCGGCTTGAAAGTTTCATTTGACTTATTTAACAGGTTAAGGGTTAATAAGGAAAGTTTTGATCGTCTGGTAAAGAGTTATCTCTCCATTTGATGCCATTAACCCTTTACCACACTATCGTTTGTGGACAGTGTGGATCACGATCATACTGCACGGAATGTGCAGCCCGATTTTGGATCTACTTTGCCCGCCTTTTCTTTTTTTTAGATATTCTAGCAAACAAAAACCTTGATATTACAGTGCTACTTTTTGTGTATTGTTACATTCAGAAATCAAAATAGTCCATCTGTTGTAGTCAGCACTTTTGGCTCAATTAGATATGAGGCATGCTCCATGAAAAGGGGGATTAATGCATCTGCGAAAAGTTTCGGCCAAGGTCAGCCTGCGCAGTCTGACCTTGGCCGAAAGTTTTCGCTATTGATTAATTTTCTGTGTGTCCAAGGACCTTATGATCCAATCGGTTGTTAGACAAAATAGATTTTTGGGATCCCTGACTGTGTAACGACTTTCTGGGTATGATGCATCACGGAGATGCATTAAGCCCCCTCTTGCCAGAGCATGGCTCACTATTTTCATTCAATAAAACATTGTCCATTAATTGAAAGCTCAAAGTAATGTTATCCGTTCTATCCAACAAAAGAAGTACACTTTTTGGCATAGATTAGACTGTAGGTTTTGTGTTGTCCGATCTTGATCTACGTTGTTCTCACAAATCACATTAACTTGCACAGAAAATCCTAATGGTTGAAGAATAATAATAATTTTCTTCTTTTTTTTTCTTTTTTTAAATCTTTATCATCTTTAATGACTGAAAACTGTGGTATCAGGTTAAACCTTTCCCAAACAAGGCCTGGTTTTCACGTGTCTGCAGTACAAGTCTTTTGAAAACACTGTGGGAAAAGGAGAAATTGCTCGTAATGAGCAATTTCTCCTTTTCCCACAGTGTTTTCTACCCTTTTGGAGAACTTTCTGTCATTTTCATCAAATTTAAAATTGTCGTCTGCAAACTCTTTCAATTTGGACCAGTCTAAAATTTATCTTTTGGGAAAGGGTTAAATAAAAGTATTTATTAAATAACTAACCATCCACTAAACCTCTGTAAATTGTCACTTTAAACATAACCCAATCTATTTCCATCACAACAACACTTTAATTGTGAGGAAATCGAAACTGCCGAAAGTCTATTTTCATAGAATCATAATAATATCCCATGCATACTGCATACTGCTATTTATGGTAACAGTGATGACATGATCCGTGATTTAACCCTTATCCTGCTAAATATGTTCGATAAAACTTTCAAAGCCGACTGTAAAAACCCGAATAATGTCGTTTCAAACTTTTTGTAGGAGAAAAAAAAAAAATCTCCTTATCGGACAACGTCGATCAAGATCAGACTGCACGTGCTGTGCAGTCTGATCTTGATCAACACTGTCCGTTAAAGGTCAATAAGTCGCGTCTATCAATTAAAGTGTTAACTTAGGAGTTTGTGAAAAAAGCAAGAGTAAGTTCCCACGTCAATAATTTTTCCAGATGGAAGGGGGCGTGCCCCCCCCCCCCCACTCCACCCATACCATATTAAAGTATGTATTACTTTTTTGTTGTCTTTCGTCTTGTCTTTTTATCTGGAAAAAAAATAAAATAATATATATATATACGTGCAGTCTGATCTTGATCGACGTTGTCCGATAAGGAGATACTGTTTTTCTCCTAAAAAAATATATATGCCCTATACAAAACAATTTCGAGTTATAACTATCCTGAGGTGATGTGCCTGTCAGCTCCGTCGGTAACGTACTTGGCGCGAAGCAAGGTGATCGCTGGTTCGAATCCCAAGCTCGGCCAATTTCTCTTCTAGGGTTGATGACAGTCACTGCGATAGGATTTGTGCCTCTCTCTCTCTCTCTCTCTCTCCACTGAGCATCGTTTCGACAATGGTTATATTGTATACCGACAATTATCTTGGGAAGAATACTCTGCGAAGAACCGGTGAAAGAAATATCAGAAATGCATCGAAAGCTGCAATGGCCGTCGGGATATAACTGAAATAATGTTGAAAATGGCGTTAAATAACACATAGTGAAACTTAAACACAAACAAATAAGGCCGTGATGAAGAAACATTTAGCCAACATATGGGGAAAAGAAAAAATTCTGTATTTGTAGTGATAAGTTAGGGTGATAACCAAATAAAAGAAAGGCACTTCCGGTCAACATAGGCATACCGAAATACACGTATTTTAAATCTTAAAGCTCGTTTACCTAAATCGTATCGAGAGTTACAATAGAGGAATTTAGACTGAAGATCAGACTGCACGTTCTATGTAGTTGAATTTTGAATTTTCAGTGCCTGCAAACCCGAAACGATATTATTGTTCTCATCGGGGTTAAAAGCCGGAAGTGTATCCTCCGCACCTAAATACAACTCGTGATGTTAGGAGTGTTGCATGATAGGCAGTCTAAGATGTTTCCTTAACCCTTTCCCAAACGACAAATTTTAGACTCCTTCAAATTCAAAACATCTGCAGACGACAAATTCAGAATTGGTACGAATGAGCTTAAGCTCTCTAATAGGGTAGAAAACATTGTGGGAAAAGGAGAAAATGCTGGTTACCAGCATTTTCTCCTTTTCCCTCAATGTTTTCAAATGCCTTCTTTTCCAGGGTCGTGAAAACTCGGAGTTGTTCGGTAAAGGGTTAACCCTTTACGAAACAATTCCATGTTTTCACAACCCCGAAAAAGAAGGTATTTCATTACGTTGGAATGGGAGAAAATTTTGGTCACCGGCATTTTCTCTTTTTCTCACAATGTTTCTACTCTTCCAATGCCAAATTCTACATCTATTATTGGATCCGAATTATTTTCTCGTCCTCAAATGTTATAAATTTAGACCAGTCTAGAATTTTGTCGTATGGAAAATGGTTAAATCTTTTAACCGTTTACCTTACAATCCTGAGTTTTAAGGACCCTAAGGAGGAGTATTTAGAAAACATTGTGGAAAAAAGAGAAAATGCTGATGACCAGCATTTTCCCTTAGTCCCTCAATATATTCTACCCTTTGAAAGGCAAAATCCATCCTTTCACTAACATCTATTTGTCGTCTGCAAATGCTTTCAATTAGAAGAAGTAAAACATTTTGTCGTTTTGCAAAGAGTTAACCCATACCACACATCCCGGAGTTTAACAACCCTAAGAAATAGGGCTTTTAAAAACGTTGAGGGGAAAGGAGAGAATGATTTTAAACAATATTCGCTCCTTTTCTCTCAATGTTTTTTGTACCTTTAAAGACAATTTCATGTTCGAGCAGCATTTACTTTGTCGTCTGCAAATGATTTCAATTTGCACAAGTCAAAAATTTTGTCATTTTGTACAGAGTTAAATAACGAATACTCACAAATCAAGGCAACGGAAACCACAAGTCTTATCATAGGCCACTGAAATTCCATTGATCGATCACGGGACAACAAAATTTTCCTTAGCAGACACCGTTACTATAAATAGCACCTTGGCGACTGCCTCTATATCGTATATAGTAGAACAAGGTGTGCAAAGAAATTTAAGAAAATCTTTACCCCTCTCCCCTTTCAGAGATAATATCTAACCGAAAACGGAAAACTAAACCTAGTTACCGTTGTAGATGGGTTCACAAATTATTTATCTTGTGTACCCTAAGCTTCAAAAGTTCCAAACGGCTCTTGCAATCAAGCAATAGCTCTGATCTAACAAATTTTAAAAAAGCTTCCACATTTTTTCGAATCGCCATGCGCTGACGTCATACAATTTATCATCCCGCAGCGAACTAAAACTAAAATATTGTTTTCAAACAAAGATCTAAAATTCTTTTGTTGATATATTGATGAAATTATTGAAATAATATTTTGTCTGTTATAATTTATCTTTTCATCTAATCCATTATCACGATTTTCATCTTCATTTCGCATATTTTCAAACGCGTATTTACCGTCTATTGATCAAAAACTTTGGCGCGTCTTTTCACGTGAGTTATAATTCGCTGCGTCATAATGAAATGTGTGACGTCAGCGCATGGCGATTCGGAAAATGTAGAAGTTTCTTAATGTTTTTCTAGATCAGAGAACTGCTTCATGGCAAGAGCCGTTTGAAACTTTTGAAGGTCAGGGTACACAAGAAAAATCATTTGTGAACCCATCTGCAACGGTAACTAGGTTTCCTTTTTCGTTTTCGGTTAAATATTATCTCTAAAAAGGGACAGGAGTAAAAATTTTCTTCGATTTCGTTGCACACCTTGTCTTATTATAAACAAGATAGAGGCGGTCGCCAATGTGCTATTTATAGTAACGGTGTAAATGGAAATTTGAGTATTCCGTGATATACAGGCGATGCACCAGTCCGCAAGTCTTCGATGATCAGCCAAGGAAAATTTTAGTGTTCCGTGATAGACCAATAGAGTTTCAAAGGCCTGTGGTCTTATCATCTGGGTACAAGCGTTACGCTTTCTTTCTTGGTATGCCCGATTTAGTGGTTTGAGGAAAAAAGGAAACATTCTATTATCAATGGTTCCGGTCCCCAGCGCCTGAGGTTGTTAAATGAGCCATGCTCTGTGAAAAGGGGGCTTCATACATCTGCAAAAAGTATTGACCCCAGGTGAGCCTGGGCACTCCGCGCAGATTGACCTGGGCCGAAACTTTTCGCTGTTGGTCAAGCTTCTCTATGTGAAAAGGGCCAGTCTACCTCATGATTCAGTGGGTTATTAGATAAAATAGAATTTATGGATCCATGATGATGTAGTGACTTGTTTGGTTCATGCATCATGGAGATGTTTTAAGCCTCCTTTTGCCAGAGTATGGGTCTTATCTATTTTAACCCTTACTAAATAAATGAAACAAAACTTTCAAGCCAATACTAAAAACCCAATTTTTCTTATTTGAAAGGTATATTTTGGGGTAAAAATATCTCCGTGTCGGACAATGTAGATCCAAGATCAGAATGCACCTTCTGTGCAGTCTTACCTTGATCTACACTATCCGGCAAAAGGTCCATGACTCGGGCTTAGCAGCCTAAGGGCAAATCCTTACGGAATATATTTTATCCATGCTCTGGCAAAAGTGGGCTTAATGCATCTCCGTGATGCATTATACAACGCAAGTCATCACATAATTATTGATCCATGAAATCATTCCATATAGTCGAACATCAAACTGAATCATTGGACACGCAGAAAATCTGTAAACAGCAACAGGTTGTGATCCATGTCAGCCAGGGCAGACTGCGCAGGCTGACATGGATTGTTACTTTTTGCAGATACATTAAACTCCCTTTTCACAGAGCATGGTCCATGTGTACATGTTATTGAAACAAGAAATATCTTTTTTTTAAATGGATTGCGTCAGACATACTTGAAAATGAATATTGAAATTTTGTGATTTTGAGGTCCTGCGTGGCTCAGTGGTAAAGTGTAGGACTCGGGACCTTGAGGCCCCGGGTTCGAGCCTCACTGGATCCATTGGGCCTTTTGTTGATGCTTCCCTGAATAAGACACTTCAGAACCCTGGCCTAGTACTGGCGAAACCCAGAAATATATATATATATGTGTGTGTGTGTGTGTGTGTGTGTGTGTGAGCCCCTTTCTGGCAAAAGGAATTCGCAATGGTGCAACACTAGCAAGGCTCGTTTATTATTGTAGATTGTATTTCTGCGAGCAAATAGGCCAGCAGGCCCGCCGAAAAAAATATGTGTAATGTTTCTTCCCATTGCAAGTTACCATCTCTTTATTCGATTTTATCAATACCAAAAAGTAGGTCAAAAGCCAGTGCATTCGCTACACCGAAAATCTTATCAAGGAGAAAATTTCCTTGACACCATACGTTGAGCGGGGAGAACAACTAATAAAGGGATCCGGTGTCTTCAGAATCTTTAAAGCACAGTCTTATTTTACGGCGTAGCCGTTTAAGCATTCGGCGTACCTCGGATGATCCTTCCGCTGTATCACATAGCTTGATATGCACCTACACGGTACATTCCTTCGCCGGAAGTGCACCGTTTCACCGTTATTGAAATTGTAAGGCTCATCTTAAAAAAGAAAACAAGAATCACACTTTTCTATTGATATTTGTACATTCAGTGTTTAGTGTGGTTAATCAATTCCGTTGCGTGCTTTCATCGACAGATCGATAGATGTGAATAACTTCACCGTGGTTGTTCATGTCGTTGCTAAGCGATTTACAGGGCGCCGCCATGTTTAAGATCATGTCATTGGTAGTTCAAAAAAGCCACTTTATGCGGACGAGGTAAGATCTAGGTACCGAATCGGCCGAGTTGTGACGAGTGGCCGTTTAAGTTGGCTTTTGATATACTTCTTCGTATGACTCGAGAATGAATAAAGATTCATTTAGGAGTGTTAAAAAATTTAGGCTTAATTACTCTGCGTGCCTATGTGGGCTTCTGTGGGCCTATTGCTTGGGTCCCTTTTGACTGATATACAATGTTTGCTACCGTTTCTTGGTACTCCGAGAAATTATTTACACCTTATCTAATAGATATTAGGAAAGTCCCCTTCTTTTTTCTAATCTGTAATTTAAAATTTTACGTGTTTCCCTTTAACTCATTACTGCACAGTCTATATGGCGTGCAACACACGAAAAGGGGCTTTCGGACCTATGCGTAAAAGTGTGTCGTCCCAGATCAGCCTGTACAGTCTGTGACTAATCTAAGACGACACTGTCCGTTTTTGTGCGATTTTCTGTTTCACGAAAGTCTACTGTATGAAAAGATCTTGTGTAGTCCTAAAGTGCCGTCTCGGATTAGCCTGCGCGGACTGCGCAGGCTAATCCGAGACGACACTTTATGCAAATGTCAGAAGGTCTCATTTCGCATGTTGAGGGACATATGCATTTTCAGACACACAATTGTTAGTAGCAACTTCTCTTTTTCCAACGATGAGTTAAATTAAAATCTAAAGCTGAAAATATGCTAGATTGACAATTCTTTCTGTAACAGCAGAGCCAGGTGCTGGTGTGGTAAGCGCGAAACACAGTCTGGTTTAAAGGTCCATTCAAGTCATGTTCTGCAAACGTTTTTCAATGGTATGCAATAGGGCAAAGCCCTAGGCTGTCAGGCACTAACCAAAACGCTTTCGCAACCAGTATAGACAATGTCGAACCCGATCAGACGGTACAGAATGTGCAGTCTAATCTAGGATTTACACTTTCCGACTGTGAGCAATTTCCGTTGAAAAGAACTTTAAAAATTGTGCAGGCTGACCTGGGCCGTAACTTTTCGCTATTCGTCAATTTTCCGTATATCCTAGGACCAGTCTATTATTTCGACAAATGGTCATGTGGGAAAGCAGCCAGTGGCCTGGAAAGAATATTGTGCGGAGTACTGGTAAAAACTCCAGGAAAGCATGGATAGGTGCACTGGCAGCCGCGATGTAAGTGAAATAATGTTGAAAACGGCGTTAAACACCATACAAATCAACCAAGTAACTAAGAAACAGTCTACCTCATGATTAAGTCAATTGGTAAAAAAGTGGCTATGATGGATCCATAATTATGTGATAGCTTGATTGACACAATGCATCACGGAGATGCATAAAGCCCCCTTTTGCCAGAGCATGGCTCATGTGTTCTTTAACTATTGTCTGGGTTTTTTTTTTTTTTTTTAAAGTCTAATTTATTGGGCAATTTAAGGAATACCTGTTCACCAAACAAAACAGTTTTAGACCATATTGTCTAATATTGACCACAAAAGCTTTAACTGAAGATACATGTAAATTAAATATGGGGGGTTCAATGCATCTGCATAATGCACTATACTAATCATGCCATCACATAATTATGGATCCATAATAGCCACTTTCTTTAACAACCGACTTCATCATGAGGTAAGCTTTTCCTTGGACATACAGAAAATTGACCTATAGCGAAAAGTTTCGGCCCAGGTCAGCCTGCGCGGACTGCGCAGGCTGACCTGGGTCGATATTTTTCGCAGATGTATCAAGCACCCTTTTCACAGAGTATGGTTCACTTATTGTTTTGATGGTGGTGTTTGTCCTAGATAGGATATAAAACATTTTGGGAAAAGAAGAAAATGCTGGTTACCAGCATTTTCATCTTTTCCCACGATGTTTTTAAAAGCCTTCTGCCGAGCCCAGTCGCTCAGGAACTGCTGGTAGCGCATAGGGCTTGAAACCGGGATGGCATGTTCGAATCCCAATCTTGGCCAATTTCTTCACGAGAATCCATACTTCTCTGAATCATTGTTTCGACGGTGAATATGTGGAAAGAAGCCAGTGTCTTGGAAAGAATATTGTGCGAAGTACTTGTAAATGAAACTCCAGGAAAGCATGGATGCATAGACTGGCCTCCGCGATAAATCTGACGTAATGTTGAAAACCCCTATAAACACCACATAAACCAACAAACGCGCAAATAAAAGCTTTCTATCGCAGGCTCTTTAGAACAGGGGAGTGTTTGGTAAAAGATCAATAAACTGAATGGGGCTATTTCTAAGTAATGACACTCATCTCCAATATACATGTAAGTACTTCCGTCTTTAATGTACAGATATTTTAAACAGGACGGAAAGTACGTAATACCCTTTTCATCGCTAGTGATGACTTGTTTGCATTTAGCGGAAGCCGTAGATCAAGATCAGACTGCACAAAATGTGCATTCTGACCTTAGATATACGACGTCTGCTAGATTATGCTAAACTATGATCAAAGTTTTCTCCAATTACAGAAGGACTTTACTATTAGATTTCAGGAAAAGTCGAATTAATACAATAAAATAGCAAAAGAGCAAATGTTTCAATAACTCTTTACCAAACGACAACATTTTAGACTTTTCGAAATCCAACGCATTTGCAGACGACAAATTAAAGGTGCAAACTTTTTTTTTTTTTTTTTTTTAAGGGAAGAAAATATTGTGGGAAAACGAGAAAATGCTGCCTAACATCATTTTCACCCATTGCCAAAATGTCTCCAAAAGCCTTCTTTCTCAAGGTCGTTAATGCCCGGCATTGTATGGTTAAGGATTAATCAAAATTTATTCAGTCTGTTCCTTGAAAAATCGCTTAACCTTTAAGCTGCTAAGCGCGACTCAAGGAACATTTGCAGACAGTCTAGATCAAGACAGTGTAGGTCAAGACCAGACTACACAGTCTGATCTTTGATCTACAATGTCCGATAAAGGGATTTTTCCCCCGAAAAGATAACTTTGAAGTAGCAACGTTTGGGTTTACTATCGATTTGAACCTAATTCATCCAGAAGTTTGAGAAGTGCTTTTAATTTGGAAGAGTCTAAAATGTCATAAAAACATTAAAGCATAATATACACGCAAGGAAAGGACAGAGTGACATGGCATACAGAAAAGGGGAAATCTTTGTTTTTTTGTTGTTTTGTGTGTGTGTGTGTGTGTGTGTCATTCTTTCTGATTTTCTTTCTGTCTTTCTTTCTGTCTTTCTCTCTTTCTTTTTCTATTTCTTACTTTGTTTGTTTGTTTGTTTGTTCGACTTTATTCTTTAAATTTTCTGTTTCGTCCAGTGAGTGAGTAATTGAGTGAGTGAGTGAGTGAGTGAGCGAGCCAGCCAGCCAGCGAGCGAGTGAGTGAGTGAGGGAGGGAGGCAGGGAAGGAGGGAGTGTAGCAGGAAGTGAGTGAGTAAAAGAGGTAGGGAAGGTGGTATCCAGTGAGCCAGCCACATAAGAAGCCACCTAGCGACCGAACAAGCCAGTTAACCAGCCAGACAGTAAAGTGAGTGAGTGAGTAAGTCTGTCATACAATCCAAAAGAAACACAACATTTCAGAACTGCTTTGAGTATTTCAGGTAAGTGTTTCGTAAAATACGAGTCAATAAGTAACCAGCCTATCCCATTTCTGACTGACCGAGATGGTCATGATTTTCATGTTTTGTTTCAAAATATGTTTTAGGCATGGGGGTTTCACCTATATTGGCTCATTCATGAATGATATTGAATATTGAATAATATTGAATGTCAAACATGGCTAGCGATGCAAAGGCATGTTTTCGTCTAGAGTTGAGTACCGCGCTGTAATTCGGTACTTGTATTTGAAAGGGAAAACCGGAAAGGAAATACACGGCGAGTTAGCTGATGTATATGGGTCCTCTGCACCATCGTATGCTCAGGTTAAATTCTGGGTTGGGGAATTCAAACGCGATAGAACGTCTTTACAAGATAAAACCAGGTCCGGACGCCCACTAGATGCCACCGATCTGGTATACTCTGATAGGCGAATTCAGGTGGAAGAAATAGCGAAGGCATTACACATTTCACATGGTAGCGTTTTAACAATGTTTAACAATTTTACTTGATCGCCTAGGTATGCGCAAGCTTACAGTCCGTTGGGTACCCAAATCCCATAGCGACAAGCAAATGACAACCAGACCATCAGTATGCAGCGCCTTGTTGAAGTGGTTTAGGTCGAAGGAAGATGGTTTTCTTTTGCGTCTGGTGACTGTAGATGAGACCTGGGTGCATTATTGTGAACCAGAGAATAAAGCTCAGAGTCGTCATGGATAGGGCCTGGGTCTCCGAGGCCAAAGAAGTTCAAGACGCAGCGCTCTGCTGGCAAGGTGATGGCCACTGTATTTTGCGACGTAAAGGCGTTATTATGTTGGAGTTCTTACCAAGGAGAAGTTCAATAACTTGCTAGACCAACTGAGAACCGCAATCTGTGATAAATGCCGGGGTAAACTCTCTAAAGGGGTTCTGCTCCAACAGGGCAACGCAAGAGTCCATACTTGCAAAGTTGCAATGGGTGCTGTAGATCGAAACGGATATGAATTAATACCACATCCTGCTTATTCGCCGGACTTAGCTCCAGCGACTTTGTCCTGATCCTAAACATGAAAAAGGATATCCATGCACGTCATTTACGGTCTGATGAAAAAGCTGTAGCCACAGTTGAGGAGTGGGTCAAAGGAAAGGACCCTGACTTCTTCAGTTCTGCGCTGATGGCACTGGAACACTGTTGGTTGAAGTGCATCGTACTGGAGTACAATTGTGTTGAAAAAGAAGAGGTCGATCTCAATCAGAAGTTAGGCTGGTTACTTATTGACTTACTGCGCTGATTCAAATGGTTGGAGGAAAACGGTGTATTTCACTGTAAAAGTTCAGCTTCAATGTACACATCAACAGCAGTGTCCCCTTTCCATCTCCCCTTCTGTTTACTTGTTTGCTTCCAATAAAAACGGTCGAATATTTAGGGGAGCTCTCAAGTAGATCTCCTGTGCAATTCGGCATGAATTATCAGTAGGCCCTATAGCGTTAGGTTGCGGACGGCGCAGAACCAACATCAGACTGCACGTTTTGTGCAGTCTGATCTTGATCTACATCTTTCGCCTAATTGTGTAGAAGTTTCCAATAGCATTGAACAATTATATCAACCCGTTATATGTGAAAAGCATTCTTTTAAACGTGTTATTCCAAATAATTATGATAAAGTTTATCTGTAAGTTTTCTCGTGGGTACATCTTTAAAGCGTTTTGCATTAAATGTTGTACATCTGAATCAAACAGACAGATAGATGAAGAAAACGGAAACAAGTGGAAAGAGTAGATAAACAGAAAAACAAACCGTACGTAATTTTCAAAGTCAGGTAATAGAAGTGAATATATTTGTAACAGTAAAATTGATTATCTCCTTTATAGATGATTACCTCTCCAGCTGGATCACAGGAAAAATTGCTTACAATTTCAACTCTTCATTACATGGGCCTGACGTGTCTTACGTCACTAAAAAGTAGGGTTGACACTTTTTCTTCTGTCTCCTCTCTGCTCTTCTCCTCTTCTTTGTTTCTCCCTCTCCCACGCCCCACCCCCTAATTCTTTCTCCCATCCTTCCTCACTATCCCTCCCTTTCGATATCCTACCGTCAAAACCCCTTCTTTACTCCTGTCTCTCTTCTACCCCTTATCTCCCTCGCCACTCTCCTCTCTCCCATCCACAGGTCTTCCTCTTTGATACCAATCTTCTCTTTATTCCTCAAGGACGAAACTAAACCTGGCTTGAACTCAAATAAAAAAGGTTCAATGCAGTACATCCCTTTACAGACTGCAATGCAGTAAGACTTAACTGAGTCCGTCCTTAAAGAGTTTTTTATTCAATGTTGTACATCTCTGTGAGCCATGCTCTGTGAAACGGGGGCTTAATGCATCTGCGAAAAGTATCGACTCAGGGCAGCCTGCGCAGTCCGCGCAGGCTGACCTGGGCCGAAACTTTTCGCTACTGGTCAATTTTCTGTACGTCCAAGGGGCAGTCTACTTCATTAAGTCGGTTATTAAAGAAAAATGGCTATCATAGTTCCATAAATCATGGTATGGCTTGATTGCTATCATGGATCACAGAGATGCATTAAACCCCCTTTTGCCGGAGCAGGACTCATATTTACTAGATAGTCACACAGTTGAAAGAAACGGCAACCAGAAGAAAAAGTAGCATACAAAAAAAGACGTACTTATTACAGGAATTTTGAATAGAAATACATATAGTTGTATTGTTTAAGTTAGTTATCTCCCCTATAGGTGATGTTCCCTCTCCAGTTAAAACTGCTAAAATGTTAAATCCTTCATTACTTCGGCCTGACACGTCTTACTTCAATGGAAGTAAGACTGATATTCTTTGATACACTTTCAAACCGATAGTATAAGCTCAAAACTTTCCTGTTTCAAAAGGGATTTTTGGAGGGAAGATATCTCCTTATCGGACAATGTAGATCAAAGATCAGACTGCACGTTCTGTGCAGTCTGATCTTGATCTACGCTGTCCACAAAAGGTTAGTGAGTCGCGATAAGCATCCTTAGGGTTACGAGCATTGCATTACCCCTCTGCTACTAAATAAATTGAATAAAATGTTCAATCCGAGAGTAAATCCCCGAATAATGTTATTTCAAACTTATCTTTTGGAGGAAAAAAATATCTCATTATCGGACAGTGTAGATCCAAGATCAGACTGCACGTTCTGTGAAGTCTGATCTTGATATACATTGTACGCAAAGGTCAATGGCGTCCACGGATTTTTTTTTTTTTTTCATGTTTGGGATCAGGACAAAGTCGCTAGGAGCTCAGTCCGGCTAGTAAGCAGGATGTCGCGCTGAGCAGATTAAGGGTTAAGTTTTGTAACTTTTTTGATAAGATAGACAACCAGTTGAAGGATAATCGGAAACAAGTAAAAATAGTAAAATCAAAGTCCTGGAAAGCGGGTTTGTGGAGTAGCATTAAGCTGTAATATGTTGTAATAAGAAAATAACATCACATGCAACACATGTGCAGTCATTTTAAAATGGAGTTAGCAAGGGCAAGGAAAAGTCGAAATTGTTCTGCTTAGCGGGCCGTGCACTGAGCGCTATTCTATAACTTAAGGAGTGGTAATTTAATCCGTCAATCTTACGCAGATTTTTGCTGTTATTAGAATTCGGAATAAATATGTATACATGTGTAAGAAAGTATAATACGATAGTGACAAAAGCGAGATCGAGGTGTATAAGTTAAAACTGAAAGTAGAATGGGCGCAAGCGTGAATGAGAGTATATTTCGTTCAGGTCAAACCGATACCATAGCACAGTGTGAGCGCGCAGGCGTCGTTACGCATGATGTATTTGGTTCCGGTCAGAACGATCGCAGTAAGCGGGTTTGCTATACAAATCCGCTAAAAAAACAAAATAAAATACATCAATTGCAAAGGGAGGTAATAAAAGTAAATATACTTGCATTATTCGGATTAGTTATCTGTGTTATTACCAGCTGGCTCATAGAAAAACTGGGAGATCTTTAAATAAAACCCTAGCCTCATCCAACTTGAAGACATTTGTAGACGACAAATTACATCTGATTCAGATAATAGACATTCCCTTTGATTGACGAGGGGAAGGAAAAAAAGAAAAAAAAAACATAGCAAAAGGAGGAAATGTTAGTTTTCAGCAATTTCGTCATTATTCTACAGTGTTGTAAAAGCCTTTTTGTCTTTCTAGATCGTTAAAACACGGGATTGTTTGGTGAAAATATGAAAAGAAAATGAAAAATATCCTGTCTGAATTAGTGTGCGTTGAGATATTTCTCAATTCTTAACCACCCCACAAAAATTGAGACACGTATAAATTGATAGCATTTAGATACGTCAAACTGAATTTGACTTAATTGATAGACTTCGCCCTTTAAAGGGAATTAAACATTGTCAGAAAAAAGGGAAAATGCTCGTTAAAAGCATTTTCCCTTTTTCCAACAAAACGACATCCGTTGGTAAAGAGTTGAAAGGATCTTTACGCCGATCTGTTACGTTTAGCAAACCTCATTGGTAAATTAAAGGTCGTAGAAGGACGCTTCCCAGGAAATGACGCCTCCCTAAAGCACGACAGTATGGGATAAAGTGTTGCATCAGTCTTTACGTCATTTTACATTTTGAAAACTTCATTCGTAAATAAAAGGTCATAGAAGGAAGCTTCCCAGGAAATGGCGTCTCCTTATTTTAATGATTGATTGATTGTATGGTGTTTAACGCCGTTTTCAACATTATTTCAGTTATATCACGGCGACCAGTGCACCTATCCATGCTTTCCTAGAGTTTCATTTACCAGTACTCCGCACAATATTCTTTCCAAGCCACTGGCTGCTTTCCCACATAACCATCGTCGAAACAATGGTCAGCGGTGAGATGAATGAATCCTGTCGCGATGACTATCATTAATCCTCGGAAAGAAATTGGCCAAGCCGGGGATCGAACCAGCGACCTCCTGTTCTCAAGTCCTGTGCGCTACAGACTGAGCTATGGGGGTTTGGCTCTCCTTATTTCAAAGCACATCAGTATGTGATCAAGAGCTGAATCAATCTTTACGTCATTTTACGTGTAACAGACATCATTGGTGGAAAAAAGGTAACAGAAGGCGGAGGAGAGGGCTGTTACCCAGGAAACGTTTTCGCTTTAAAGCAAAGCAGTTTGTGGAGAAGAGTTAAATCAATATGAGCCATGCTCTGTAAAAAGGGGGTTTAATGCAACTGCGAAATGTATCGACTCAGGTCAGCCTGCGCGGACTCACCTGATACGAAACTTTTCACTATTGGTCAATTTTCTATATGACCAGAGACCAGTCTACCTCGTAACTAACTTTTTTTTAAAAAAAAAAGTGATTACTGTGGATCCATGATCATAAGAGGACTTCTTGGTACCCTACATTACTGAGATACATTAAGCCCTTTTTGCTAGAGCATGGCTCATATTTTTGTTATTTAAGGTTTAGCAAACACCATTGATACAAGGTCTTAGAAGGCTGCTACCCAGTTAATGGTGTCGCACTAATGCATAGCAGTATTTGGCCAAGAATGTAATCAACCTTTATGTCGTGTTAAGCTTAGCAGACAGCATTAGTAACAGGTCGCAGAGCAGCGCTGTTCAGTATTTGGTGTCTCACAACAGGACAACATAAATTTGTAAAGAGTAACCTTTACGCAGTGCTTGGGCTTGGCAAACATCATTAGTAATAGGTCGTAGAAGGGCGCTTCCCACGCAATGATGGCTAACTAAGACACTGCAGTAATAGGAAGATGATTAAACCAATCTTCACACCAGGTTAAGGGGACTTGCTTTATCGGCATGCAGAGGAGGAAGAAGACGGATTCTTTGCATGTAAAGAAAGCTTTGCCTGTCATAAATCGGTCCTTGGTGCACGGAATTGAAAAAACAAAAAAACAGGTTTGTATGTTCAATTCCTGGCCTTGATCCTTCCGGCAGTGTACAGATAGTCATAAAGCGAACGAACCAGCCGTAATTTCTTTATTCAAATTTAACGATATTTAAAGCTTTTCATACAAAACAAATCATGGCAATAAAACATGGCAATACTTCTGAATTCACATGCTTAATACTTTTGATCATCGCCAAGTAAAGCTACCTTTTAACGGAAAAAATAGCACTGACAACAATTGGCGGTAGTTTCTTCGAGGCGTAGCAAATCATATTACCGTCATTGAATTTTTTTTTTTTTGTTGGTATTCTTGGTCCGGTAGAATTTTATTATTCTGAAAATCAACACTTCTCTGCTCATGTTTCGGTTAAATTCTATTTTTTCCACCCACTTCATCGAATTTACCGATTCCAATGTCATGTCCAAAGCTGCATTCGCGCTTTGTTTCAAGCACGGCTATTGCTCTTAATTGGCAGAGAGTACACCGAATCTGAAATAATTGCAAGCAATTTTAAACATACCCTGTAAAACATCTTCAACGGCCAACAAATCTATTCCCTTGCCCTCCTTAGACGGCTGAAAATATACACCACTGACTCAGAAAGATTTTTATTACATAGGCTTGACTAAATGAGCGGACGGTATAAATCCAGGGTCAGACCGCACAAAACATGCCGTCTGATATTTAATATCTATGCCGTCCGCTGAGATCCCAATGTCACCTCAGTCGCTGATAGGCTTAAAGATCTTGTTTTCTATCAGTGTTCTACAACTGCGAGTTTTGTTAGTCTCTTAAATTACGGCGTAGTTGGCGAAATCCCTTAGAAAAAGGTAAAAGAAAACACCTTGGCCACCTTTCACTAAACTGCGTAGATTTACGCAAATTTTGGGGGCTAAATATACGAACATATTATCCTTGCTTTACCGAAAGATATGAGTTGGCGTAGTTACGCAAATATTTACTCAAAACGTAAAGTTATGTAACTGAATGAACATATTTTCATACTTGATGCTAGCTTGCATAAACTGCATAGGCAAATTTCGTGCGCATGCAGGTTAGAGAAAGGTACCCCTGAATTTGACAGGTACTTGGTCTATCCCTGCTAATTTTTCATCGTTGTCCAGAAGTACTTTTTCGGTTCATTTGATTCATTCATGTTTTCTGTGGACTCTGGTATGTATCTACACTCAAAAAATACTCGTGCCATACTCTGTGAAAAGAGAGTTTAATGCATCTCCCTGATGCTTATACCAATCAAACCATCTCATAATCATGGATCCATAAAATACATTTTGACTGGCAGCCGACTAGATCATGGTGTAGAACGGTCCTGTGACATGCAAAAAATAACAATAAGCAAACTGTTTCGACCCGTGTCAGCCTGACATGGGTCGACACTTTTTGTAGATGCATTAAGCCCCCTATTCAAAGAGCATGACTCACTTCTACATAGACACTTTAAGCTTTGACTTCCATAGAACGTGTCCCATGGTGTGATTAGTTGTTTTGTTTGTTTGTTTGTTTGTTTGTTCGTTTAAATACCATTTATTTATGGATCTGTTGCTCCCTTTCCATCATTTTTTTTCAAAGTCTTCTAAATGCGGGTGATTCCAGTCTTATTTCTATATTGAGTAAGAAAAAACACGAATAACAATTTACCGGGATCGTTCGGCGCAGTGTATTCGTAGTCATTGGCCTTTGCGTCTCCACTACTTCCGGATTTAGCGACCAATGCATTCTGGGCGTTGTTTTCTGTAAATTGAAACATTAAAGTAACGATAGCTGCCAAAAGTAAACAAAGCAAGTGTTAAAATGCATTTAACTTCAAATAATATCATATAAAAGTATGGAAATCATTTTGATGATGGCAACTGCACGGTCGGTACAAGCATTAGTCGCTGGCAGAAAAAATATTCAAAGCTAGTTTGAAAGTTACCAGGTTACTCTATCTTTTGTTTACTTTTTTCCTGATTTTAAATTCATTCTTCTGCCAGCGACTAACACTTGGACCGACTTCAAAATAAAAGATTGTCATCTTCACAATATTTTCCATACTTTTTAAATGGTATGATCTAAATTTAAATGCACTTTAATATCTCCATCGATTTTCTTGGCCGCTGTATGACCTTTAATGTCAGCAATTTCATCTATACGTACATAACTATAAATTAAACAACCAGTAGTCTTGTTTTCTTAGTTTTGTTCTCCCTGTTGTGGCTGCCTAATTCTTTACCAAACGACATGAATTTAGAGTCAGCCATGTTAGAAAAATTAGCAGACGACAAATTAAAGGTGACTAAAATGATAGTACTTGAATTTTAAATGTAGAAAACAATGGGAAATGGAAAAAAAAGTAATCATTTTTCTCCTTCCCCTACGATGTTTTCAAAATCCTCTTATAATACTATGGGCGAAAATGTTAAGCAGGTGTAAAGTCAGTAAGCTCTATCGAATCTTTGCTACACAACAAAATTTCAGACATGTCCGTAATGAAAGTATTTGCACATTACAAATGAAATGAGACTCGGCAGATCGAATTTCATTTTGATAGGGAAGAAAACACCGTAGGATAACGAACAAGGGCACCATATAACGGAGCCAGCACCTATGAGTTTAACATTTAGGCTGCTAGGCGCGACTTACTGATCGTTTTCGGACAGTGTGGATCAAGATCAGACTGCACAGAACATGCAGTCTGATCTTGGATCTGCACTGTCCGATTTAAAGAGATATTTTTCTTCTAAAACGCAAGTTTGAATAAGCATTATTCGAGCTTTTACTATCGGCTTAAAAGTTTCATTTAACTTTTTTAGCAGTTTAAGAGTAAAAATATTTCCGGGTTTAAGAGCATTGTATTTTCAGTCATTGGAAATAGTTGGGTGAATATCTACCGCATGGGTCAATACACTTTGCAGATGCATTATATCACCTTTTCTCGGAGCATGGCGCCTATATATGGATACAAAGCCTTACCCATGTATAATGGCTGGAAGGGCTCATACATGGCATTTTCTGTAATCACTTCGTCATCAGGATTTGATTTACGCCGTCCTCTTGCACCTGCTGGTGTAGTACCAACGGCTGAAAGTAAAATCAGTACATCACTTGATAGATGATTGTTGGTTGTTCACGAGCTATCTACTTTCTGGATGAAAGAATTCGTATTTGTTGCACAGGTAACGTAATATACGACATTTACAAAAATATGAGTCATGGTCCGTGAAAAGGGGGTTTAATGCATCTGCGAAAAAGTATTGACCAGATCAGCCTGCGCAGTCTGCGCACGCTGATCTGGGCCGAAACTTTTCGCTATTGATCAATTTTCTCTATGTCCAAGGACCAGTCTACCTCATGATTAAGTCGGTTCCTAAAAAATCTGACCATTATGGATCCATAATTATGTGATGACTATATTGGCATCATGGATCACGGAGGTGCCTTAAGCCCCCTTTTGCCAGAGCATGGCTCATATACTATTGATGCGTTAGCCAGAGCAGAGCTTGGCCATTTTAGCACCACAAATCGACAGACAGTGTCAGCAATCTGATGGGACTTGGTTATCTATCCATGTCCAATCTTCTCTACTGCATTAAGAAAGCTTTGTGTTTACAGTCGTTCATAGATTTTTTCCACATCGTTTTTTTTTTTTCTTATAAATTTGATAGATCTATGTACATGTCCCAATGTGTTTTTTCCACAATCATTTCTAGATTTGTCCATGATAAATCGCATCATAATTGCATGTATTAAATTTATCGTCTCCAAATCCTTTCATTACTTATATTTTAATATCATAAGATAGTAGTTTAAACATACAAAATAGGATATTTAGTAACATCCATGCACTTACCGTCCATTTCAATACTGCCTTTATCAATATCTTTGTCTTGGTTACCCCGTTGGGAACGTTTCCTGGCCACGATAAAATGATAAATAAATTGTGCTAGCCTATAGTCTATAACTTATTGTAACTCTTGTAATATTATTATGACAGGAAACTCTTCTTCAATTACCTCTAAAAAGATGACAACATTTACATTGTCACATTTATTAGATATTGTCATATAAGGCAGTTATTTTTTGTGTTACGAGTAAGTGGTGGACAAAAAAAATCATGTAAGAGGTGATCCTACAAAGTGATACAATGAGTCAGCATGGCCAGTACGATAACTTAGTAACTTCCTTCGATTTCTTTTGGTCTTAACTTAATATGACATGATGACTCATGAATCATCAATTGATCAAGACAGTAACTATTTATGATGATAAAAACACGGTTCAAGGCAATAGTACACTTGGAAAATCAGTTGCTGGCAAAAATGTTTCTAGGTCAAATGAATATTAATGCCTTTGAATGTAGGGAAGAAAATAATGACAAAAAGCTGAGTATTCATATTTTTATCAATTTTGATAATGAGTTAACTGATACAACAACGCCGCCATTATCGAAGTACTGTTAACCCTTTACCATACAATCCCGAGTTTTAACGACTCTGATGTAGAAACCTTTTGAAAACATGGTGGGAAAAGGAGAAAATGCTGGTAACCAGCATTTTCTCCCTTACCCACAATGTTTTCTACCCTATCAAAGACAAATAGCGTCATTTGAGTCACAATGAAATTGTCGTCTGCAAATGCTTTCAATTTGGAAGGGTCTAAAATTTTGTCATGTGGTAAAGAGTTAAATTTACCGCATTACTTTGACAAACAGGTCAACGGCACTAAAGTAAAATGAAATACGGCTCACCCAATTGCCATGACGACAGTGACCACAGTATGGAAATAAGTAAATATATCTTACCTGATCACAATGGCAACAACGAAGACAACAATACATAGAACTGCTACGCAAACAGCAATTATTGTAACCATGGAATTGTTTGAAATGATTTTGGAATCGGCCTCTGGAAAAAAACAGAAATTGGTACAGTTCGTTCTCGAGATATTTTCCCGATAAGTTTTTACCAAATGACAAACTTTTAGACTGGTTCAAACTGGAATCATTTGCAGTTGACATAGCAAATGTGGCTCTAGTGGTGTTTTTTTTTTTTTTTTCTGAAAGGTCACAAAACTGGTGGGTAACGGACAGAATGCTGTTTACCAGCCCTTTTTTTTTCCTTTTCACATAATGCTTTTAAAAGCTTCTTCATCAGGGTCATTGAAACATGAAATTGTGTGGTAAATGGAGAAACGAAGCTATAAAGGACATTAAACACGAGCCGATAAACAGACAGCCATTCGGGCAGACAAGAGGCCTTATAGCAGGACGAGCGAACTTAAAGGCATTCCTGCGTACGTACAGACAGATAGGTGGGCAGACAGATATAACGAAAGACAGTTAAATTAAATATACAAACTGTTTTCACAATTAAGTCCGAAGTGTGTAGATTCGCACTTCAAACAGTGTCCTGTCCTACTGTTACAGTATCCGTTGACGCAGTTGTTGCTACAAGTGCGGTTGCAGGTTTTTCCCCATGTACCGTTTGTACAGCCATGAAGACAATGTCCAGTTTCTGTGTCACACAGTGGGCCCTCTGAACTTTGCACGCAGCCAAGACTACAGTTATATTGACATGCTTGTCCATAGTAACCATTCTCACACTGCTGGCAAGTATCATAATTCCTACAGGCAACACAGTGTTCAATGGTACATCTTTTGTCACAGTGGGACCCGAACCAGCCTTTCTCACAGCCAGTTTTACAATTGCCTGTATATAGTTTACAATCAGATTGGTTTTTGCAGTGTTTGGGGCACGGACAACATCCTCTCTTGCGTGCATACCACCCAGATTGTTTACATTTAAGACATGATTTTCTATTCATCTCCTCGCATTCTCGTTCGTCGCACAAACATAATCCAGCCTCTAAGTCGGACTTGGAATCATAAAAACGTAATCTACATTCGGTACAGTTATCTCGTGACGAACATGTTTTACAATTTTTCATACAAGAACGGTTACAAGTGTCGCCGTAAAAGCCATCGTAGCAGGTCAAGCACCGACCGTCTCCATTACAGTTTAGACAGTTCTCGGGACAGCAGTTATTGTTACGAAGGGTGTAACCCGGTTTACATTTTGTACAATGGTTTGAATCGATCTCACATGCAAAACAAGATGTTCTGTTACATTCTAGTTGACACGTCGGTCCGTACCATCCGTCCAAACATTCATCACATTGATCAAAGGAAGTGCATCTAAAACAGTTACGTCTGCATGGTTTGCATGATTCCCTGTCATTGTACAAACCTTCTTTACAGCCGCGTTTACATTCTAGTAAACTACATCGGTCGTCTATGCAATCTGTACAGCTGTGTTCGCACTTGTTTCCATAGTAACCACTGTTACACAAGTTACATTTTGTTTCAGATGTGCATGATCTGCAATTTTGAGGGCATTGTTGGATACATGTTCCATTTGTTTGTAAACATTCAGAGTTAACACAGCTGGTTGAACGACAGGCTTCATTACAAAATATCCCATAATATCCGGCTTTGCACCCTTGTGTACACTGTCCGCTCATCGCGCATACATAGGCTCGACAATTCATAGGACATGATTTTCGACATGCATCGCCATAGAAACCTTGCCAACAACGTCCATGCTTATCACATATGCCTTTATGACAATTATTTGCACATGTTTTTTCACAAATAGCACCAAATGCTCCTTTTTCACATTCGGTACATTCTCCCGTTTCTTGATCACATTTTTTATCCTTGCATTTAGACATATAGTTGTTTACATACAAACAGGTTTCATTACATATTGGACCCCAGGAGCCAGATATACACTCTGTACAATTATCATAGCTTGAACAACCCAGGCACAAGGGACTACAACTTTCACATGTACCATTGTTGACATAAAATCCTTTATTACACTGTGAGCATTCATTATTCTCATCACATTTGTTGCAGTTGTCTTGGCATTTTCTTGCATTTTCCATTTTCGACCCTACACTTAATGTCACAAATGTGCAATTGGTTTCATTGACATACATAAAACAATCCTCTGCGCAAGGTTCACAATGACCATTTGGATGAGGAAATGAGCCTGTCATACAAGTTTTACAAGTTGTTTCATTTAAACAAGTTTTACAGTTTTTAGTACAAATCTGACAAATTCCTGTTCTGCTGAGGAAGTAACCATAATGGCATTCTGAACACGTTGAATTCTTGCATTCCTTACAGTTTCTGTCGCATTCATAACTAACTGTCACTGTAAAATTATAAAGATATATTATGCGAGATTTCGATTAGTCAAGCATTCGATGATGCTAATATCTTGTTTAATAACAATTATTGATTGTATCAAAATTTTCAAGGACACAGTGAAGGAGCATTTCTGGTTACCCACAAGAGAAGTCAGACCTATTGTTATTTTTTTTTTTTTTTTTTTTTCAAACTGATAAATTATTTGAACTTTAAACGGAAACATCATAGAAAAAAATGTTGTTATTTTGTAAGAAGTTCCCTTTCTTATTTACTGGTGGTTTTCAAACTGTTGCCGACCTGAATTCCGTAAAACACTTTTCAAGTTTGGTATAACGAAATAATAAAAAAAGACCTTTTGATAATCTGCCCATGTCTTGTTTTTCAGTTATACACATTTACAGTTTACGTGAATGATCTTTTAGCTGTGTTATTCATGAGGAGACTGTTACAGATAAAAAGTAAAGTTCATGCGACCAGCGACCGCATAGCCCAAGAACCAAGACGGTCAAATATGATGAAATTTACTTGCTATTCGTACAGTTCAGGGCCCGCATTCACCAGCCAATCGTAAGATCGATCTTGGTCTTCTTCAGATTTTTTTTTTTTTTTAATTTGAAAGTAACACATTTTTTGATTGGCTAAACCATTTGGTGTTAGTTTCAAATTCAGAAAATCTTGGAGAATTATACCAAGAATGTTCTTAAGAATGGTAGGCGAATACGGACCCTGAAGGCAGGAAACGTATTGAAATTAAATATACAGATAGAATCTGACGTGGGTAGACATTTGAGATAAGATCTTATTAAACGAGTCTAGTGGGTATGTTATGAGACTTGAGAGATGTTATGCAAACTTGACTATATTTTTCTGGAGGAGTTTAATAGAATTTCACCTCAAGAGCCATCAAATGTAATGTTCTTTTTTTTTTTAAACACATAACTGTTTTTTTAAGAACCATGATGCAAGTTATGCATTAACATAGGCCTCCCTAGAATAGTATGTATGTATGTATGTATGTATCAGCCAGAGGCAAAAGGGATAACGCAAAGGAAAGAAAAAATTATAAGATTAACTAACCAATGATACAGACGGCCCCTAAAACTGCACAACTGCGATAAAACACCATGACATCCACTCTGGTATACATGCATTAAAAATACACTTCGTATCCGATAAATAAATTTCTATTGCAAATAATCCATAGTTTTAACGACACTGAAGAAAAAGACTTTAGAACTTATTAACTAGAAAAAAACTCCTGGTAACCATTATTTTCTCTTATCCCCTCTTTCAAATATCAAACCAACCGTCTGAGCACGATTTAGTTTGTTGTCAGCAAATGATTTCTATTGTGACAAATTTTGATCGCCTTGAAAGGTATAAGAGTACTAGTATTTCCCAAACAATGAACAAATTTGTTCCAAATTATGGAAATTACATTTGAAAGGGTCAAAAACACTGTTGGAAAAGGAGAAAATGCTGGTTACCAGCATTTTCTCCTTTTCAAACAGTGTTTTCAATATCATCTTCCTCAAATCATTAAAACACATGATTTTGTGATAAAGGGTTCAACGTTTAAAGAATGCTCTTGGCTCAAGTGTAACAAACTTGATTTTCTCCTCCGCCTTACCCTTACAGCATCCTTGGCAATTAATTTTGCTTTGGTGAACGGTGTGGATCTATATCAGACTGCAAAGCCAGTCCGTATTTTAGTTCATATTATACATCTCCCTTTGAAAACCAAAAAAAGAAAGGAAAATTTAAAAAAAAAAAAGGAGAAAATATATATTTACACACAAATTCTGCACAAGCTACCTATTTTTTCTCTAGGGGGAAAGAGGAAAAAGGAAGAAACTCATACAGAGAGAGACATAGAAACAGACCGACAGACAGAGACATGGAGAGACAGAGAGAGAGAGAGAGACAAAGAGAGAGCAAGAACTGAGAAAAAAAAAACAGACAAGACAAAAACAAAGAAAGCATGGCTTTGATGGAGATGTGAGTTATACTGCCAAAAGCAGCATTTAGGCTACATGGATAGCGACATCGACGTATTCTACTTGAAAAGCTGTTCAAAATAGAGCACAGCATTAAAACAAAAACATGCGGAAAATGTCGAGTTTACCCTTCAGAAAGTTAATTCTTTCTGAAAGCATTTGCAGACTACATATTAGCAGTGTTTTAACCCTTTCCCAAACGACAAATTTTGGACTGGTCCAAATTTAAAAAGCTTGCAGCTGACAATTTTAAATTTGATGAAAATGGCAGAAAGGTCTCAAAAAGGGTAGAAAACACTGTGGTAAAATGAGAAATTGCTCGTTACGAGCAATTTCTCCTTTTCCCACAGTGTTTTCAAAAGACTTGTACTGCAGACACGTGAAAACCAGGGCTTGTTTGGGAAAGGGTTAAATGATGAATTTGCCTTAGAGTTTATTCTTCTGTCACCGTGATCACTGTTTCGATGATGGCTATACGGGAAAACAGTCAATGACCTGGAAAGAATATTGTGCGAAATATTATCTTAGAAAGGGGTAGAAAACATTTCGGGGAAAGGGGGAACATTCTTGTAACTAGCATTTTCTCCTTTTCCTCAGAATATTTTCAAAAGGCTTTTTTTTTTGAGAGAGAGAGGGGGTGGTTAAAATGTGGGATTGTGTTTTAAAGGGTTGATTCATTTCAACCTCAAACGACTCTTCAGCAGATGGTTTTGAAATTGTCCTATATATTTGAAATATACATAGTAAAAAAAAAATGTTTTGCACCCCTTATGTTTTACCGGTTTGATTTTCTGGCGTGGATGGTATGAAATAGGGTAGAAATTAGAATCCGGCTGCTGCGTACACCAACAGACAAGTCTTTTGAACTGAACTCGTGACCATTGACCTCATGGTAAGTAGAAAATTTTTGCTTAGATATTGCTTTCAAATTTAAGAAAAACGCGAAGGTTTTAAGTTTGATCAAAACTGGGAATTTAATTTCGAAATAAAACCTACGACAGGTTGAAAGTGACCTGCAGAGAATTTTCACACACAATCAGTCAATACTGCGTACTTCCGCTCAGGGCTTGCAGAACAGCCTTCAGTCTTCGTCTCACACCTCTCACAAGCTCGATCAGTAGCCGCCGCCATGAGGTCACAGGATACCTCAGGTCAGTTCATTTCAGAGGCAACGGACTGCTTCGTTGGTGTATTCACCAGCCAGATTCTAATTTCCACCACATTTCATATCATTCACGCCAGAAAATCAAAATAAAAAGCACAGGGGTGCAAAACTTTTTTACTATGTATATTTTCGCATGCATTTCTGTATTACTCTTTCCCAAACAAGCCCTGGTTTTCACGTGTCTGTAGTACAAATCTTTTGAAAACACTGTGGGAAAAAGAGAAATTGCTCGTAACGAGCAATTTCTCCTTTTCCCACAGTGTTTTCTACCCTCTTGGAGAATTTTCTGTCATTTTCATCAAATTAAATATTGTCGTCTGCAAACTCTTTCAATTTGGACCAATCTAAATTTTATCGCTTGGGAAAGGGTTAAACACAGGGAGAGCAACAGTATTTTACGTTGTTGTTGTTGTTCAGCTCTTTACCAATCGAAAAAAAAAAAAGAAACTGATTATTCTCATCAGTCTTGAAACTGTAGACGACAAATTAAAGGTGGCTAAAACGAGGAAACTTATCTTTGAGACTGGTACAGCACATTGTGGGAGAAAGGAGAAAATGCTGGTTACCGGAGGTTTCTCCTTTTCCAGCAATATTTTCAAAAGCTTTCTGACTCAGGGTCGTTCAAACTCCTGATTGTTATGTAAAGGCTTCAAGCCGATAATAAAAAAAGAAGAAAAAAAATGATATTTCAAAGGTATGTTTTTGGGGAAAGATATCTCCTTAACGAACAGTGTAGATCCAAGATCAGACTGCACATTATGTGCAAACTGATCTTGATTTACATCGTCCGTATAAGGTCTTTGAGTCTCTCTTACCAGCCTAAGGGTTACAATTTTGTCGCTTTTCCGCGAAACCACAAGGTTACAAGTACTTCTCAGAAAATGCCTTTCTACGTATAATAATCAAAGCACTGAAAGTCCTGACAGATCTGCAAATGTGGGATGAGCGGCCTAGATAAAGATAAAACCTGGTTGGTGCACACAAATTTTAAGAAAAGTTAACCAAACCGATTATCAAGTCCAGTCCGGTTATTAAGTCAGATACGGTTCGGCCAGACCTAATCCTGTTTTTAAGTTCGATCAGGTTCACACCAGTGACTTTAACCACTGCTTAGAGCCCCCCCCCCCCCTTTTTTTTTTTTTTTTTTTTTTTTCTCATAATAGGAAAAAATTCTGATAAACTTTCCATGTTTTTTTTATCGGTTGGACGAACTCGTAGGTAGATAAGACCTACAACACCCGCGAAGAACATGAGGATGAACATGGGTTGGGATAAGAAAGATGGAACTGATTTGCATAGGTCCCTGACTTAATTTACATACAAGCAAACATCTTGCTTCTTATCTATTACATCTCGTCCAGTCTGTGACGTCATTCAGATTCAAGTGGTAGAGATTTTCTAGTTCATGTCAACATGGTCATAATAAACAGAATTACGATTTCTAACAGAAATAATTTTATCCTGTCACTCCTATAAATTCCGTCGTATAACAGGGGGTCATATAAACTTGGTGATATACGGTCACTTGACCACGTGACTAGGTTTATTATGTCAGTTGACCACGTGATCAAGGTTTATTAGGCTAGTTGGTCATGTGACCAGCCGGAACTCCTTTTTTAGGTACCGCGAAACGAAATCAATATTTTAAAGTAAAATTATCGCTTAAAATTCGATGCACATATTGATTTTTCTTATTATTTAAAATAAAACAGAATTCTTCGCCACAGCATTCTCCCGAGGTCTTACATCACGTTTATGACGTAGTCAATATAATTTATGACGTCATTATTGCAGCTGCATACCCAAAGCGCTTTACACAGTTCGCCATTTGTGTGTTTATTTCATAGTGAGAAAGATGTCAATACGTACTTTAATTTCGAGCGAAATATTCTATCTAGTCGGATTTAGGATTGTTTACAAATGAGAAACAGGACAGAATAGTTTCGTGGATTGTGGAATTATACAATAACATAGTGTCTTTGATTTCAGGAAAGTTTGTCATGCTCGGCTTCGGAATTTATGGTATCAGTACCGTAAGATATGGAATAGGAGGTATGGTCTTTATATCAATGTTTGTTTTTTGTTTTGTTTTGTTCTTGCAGAGTGCGTGACAGGATAAATAGAATAGATGGTTGGTGTCTTGGATGGGTTAAGTTTATCGGGCTCGGCTCCGAAATTTATCCGGTTCGCCTTCGGCTCACCAGATAAATTCCTCCGCCTTGCCCGATAAACTTAACCCATCCAAGACACCAACCATCTATTCTCTATATATCCTGTTGGGTCGTATTTGGTATCTCTGGGTTTATTTGTTTACATTTGAATCTAGGTCACTCTCAATGACAATAGAATAGCGTTCTAAAAACCCGAACTCGATTTTTCATCCGGAGGACTTCGCCCCTAACCTAGATTGGTTACCTCCACTGGTACACCTAAGTGTGTAGGTACAAATTTGAGTCATGTTCTGTGGAAAGGTGGTTTAATGCATCTCGACACATGCAAGCCTGCACTGTCGCACAGGCGGACCTGAATCGAAACGTTTTGCTATTTCTCAATGTTTTGCATATTTAGGGACAATTCACTTCACGATTTAGCCGGTTTTGGACAAACTTGGTCCATATTTTGAGACGGCTCTCTTACTATAATTCATTTCGATTATGCATTGAACACCCGTTTCCAAGAGCATCGCCCATTTGTATGGTGGTCAAACTCTGTGAAAAGGGAGTTTAATGAACCCGCAAGAAAAGTATCGACCAATTTCAACCTGTGCACCTGGGTCGAAACATGTTGCTTTTAGTCAATTTTGTGCATGTCAAAGGGCCTGTCTACCTCATGATTCAGTCAGTTGTTAGACAAAATGCATTTATGAATCCATACTTACATGATGACTCGCTTGAGATGTATTAACCCTTATCCTGCTAAATAAGTGAAATGAAACTGTAAGCCGACAGTAAAGAGCCAAATTTTGCTATTTCAAAGGTATTTTGGGGTGAAAGACATCTCCTTATCGCTCAGTGTAGATCCAAGATCAGACTGCACGTTCTGTGCAGTCTGATCTTGATCTACTCTGTCTGCAAACGGTCAGTTAGTCTCGCTTAGTAGCTCAAGGGTTAAGATGAGATGGACTCCCCTGAATGAAAACGAAGGGATGCAACGTTGTCTAACACCAAAGCGGGAAGTTAACTGTTATAAAAGGGGAGATAACTAGGAATATATATTAAACAAAGTGAGGAAACAAAGAGAGGTACCTCTGTGTAGTGTAGTGATGGAAGACCGTCACCTTGCACCTGACATTAAACCTTAGGCTGCTATGCCGACTCAGAGACCTTTTGCGGACAGTGTAGATCAAGATCAGACTTCACAGAATGTGCAGTCTGATCTTGAGTCTACAATGTCCGATAACGATATATCTTTCACCCCAAAGATACCGTTGAAATAGCAAAATTTCGGTTTTTACTATCAGCTTGAAATGTATCATTTCACTTATTTAGCAGGACTAGCGTTACAATAGCCAAATTCGAGATGTCGGTGGACAGATGAAAAAACCCTTAGGCTTTTAAGCGCGACTAGGGACGCTTTTGCGGACAGTGCAGATCAAGATCAGACTGCACAGAACGTGCAGTCTGATCTTGGATCTACACTGTCCGATACAGTATTTTTTCCCGGTTGAATAAACTTTAAAATCGCGATATTTGGGGTTTTACAATTAGGTGGAAATTTTCAGTCCATTTATTTTGCAGGTTAAGGGTTCAATACAAGCTCTAGTTGCTTTCATAAACTTGAGAACATGTGAATTTGTATTTAAAAAGAAAAGAAATGAGTCACGCTCTGGCAAAAGGGGGCTTAATGCATCTCTGTGAGGCATGATAAAATGCAAGCCATCACACAATTATGGATCCATAATAGCCACTATTTCTTAACAACCTACATGTATTTAATCATGAAATGGACTGGTCCTTGGACTTAGTACAGAAAATTGACCAAGAGCGAAAAGTTTCGGCCCAGGTCAGCCTGCGCGTTCTTTGCAGTCTGCTCAGGGCTTATAATCTCCGAAAATGGGACTCTGGTCTTTATCTTGGTTCGTATTCACCAACTATTCTTAAGAAAATTCTTTGTCTTATTCTCAAGAGTTGTCTACATTTGAAAGTAACACAACTTCGGATTGGCTAAACCAAACGATTCAGCCAATCAGAAGCTGTGCTACTTCCAAAATCTGTAATTACCCTGGTCTTAAAGGTATGCAAAAATAGTTGAAGTTGCGCTTAGCGTTCTACGAGTTAGCCTGTATTTGCACAAAATGGTTTGAATTGAAAGAAAATTTGTTAGGTACAAAGGACCACTATAATAAATTATATTCTTGGTCAGACATTTCATTTTATTTCCTTATTTATCTATAAAGATCAAATACTATCGATCTACAATCCCAAATACCAATCGGATCTTGATCTACACAGTTTTCAAAAAAGTTTCAGTTTCTCTCAACGCCATAAGGATTTAACCTTTAAGCTGCTAAATAAATCAATCGAAAAATATGCACTCAATAGTAGAAACCATATTTTGCGATTTCAAAGTTGATTTCAACGGGGGAAAATACAGCATCGGACGGTGTAGATCCAAGATCAAGCTGCAAATTCTGTGCAGTCTGATCTTGTTCTACGCTGTCCGCAGATTTTTGGGCCAAATCTAACCAAACTTAAAAATTGATTTATCGCTGAATCAAGTTAATTGATGGCTGGCAAATTCTTAATAAAGAAGAAAGACAAATGAAAGGAAAAACAGTTTTCGATGGTATTTCTTTAATGGGCTACGAAGCCTCTTACAGTATTTTTAGATTTCGAGCTATAGTTTCGCAAATATTTCCGGGAATGTCACGTGATCATTTACATGTGTCGATACCTGAATCAGTACGATGACGTCATAGCTGATGTAATAAAGCTAAAAGGAGTTACCGGTTGCAAAATGACCATCCCGTCATTCAAACGCCAAAAATTGGATATTTTTACAGAATGTAACCGTACAGTAAATACGGTTGCAAAGAACAGTATATGTAGTTATATTTATGGATGCTTTACAAGAAGTTTTGATTGACAGCCCCTTTAAATAAAACAAATTAGGCCCCTTTAAAGATGAAATAGCCTGGTACATGGTAACTGACAATTAAACTTTATCACCAACAAGTTTATGTAGGAATTTTCCCGTGATGTGAACGATAAATTTATATTACTATAGTAGAGTTTTACGATCTACCACACACCAACATTTTAGGCTCTGCCATGTTGAAAAAGGTTGTGGGTGGCCAAATCAAATGTGACTAAAATAAAGGATTTCGTTTCTGAAAAGGGCGAAAAAATTGTGGGAAAAGGAGAAAATGCTGGTTACCAGCATTTTCTCCCTTTCCCACGATTTTTTTAAAAGCCTTCTTCAGAGCCGTTAAAGCTGGCTTTGTCTCGTAAATGGGATAAACAAAGGCCAATACACAACAATGCATGATAGCAATCAGTGAATGTCGCCTCAAGGTCAAGGTACATGTATGTTAACGGTGAAGCAGTATAACTTGCCGAAGGGTAAAAAACTCGACGCTTCTATTACATCTCGTCCAGTCTCTGACGTCATTCAAATTCAAGCGGTAGAGATTTTCTAGTTCATGTCAACATGCTTCTATTTTTTTTTTACTTCTTCATCTTTGCCCCCGTTATGTGGTAGTTAACCCCTCATCAATCGATCCCCTAATTTTAACGAACCTGAGGACGAATGTTTTTTGAAACCAACCTTTTTTCCTTCTCCTTTCCGAGAACGTTTTCTACCCTTTCAAGGACCAACTCTCTCTGTTCTAGCCATATTTGTCATCTGCAAATGCATAGTACTGGGACAAGGCAGAAAACTGTCACTTGGTAAGAATATAACTCTGTACCCCCCCCCCCCCCCCCCCCCGTTTAGTTACAAGCATTAAGACTACAAATTAACTGTTGTTCGAAACGAAAAGAAAACACGATGGTTACTAGTATTGTTGTTATCAGCATTTTTCTCTGTTTTCCAAGTTCTTTCCTAATAGAAAGCATTTGCACACGACGAAATAGATATAACTCAAGTTATGGAATTTGCCTCTGAATGGGCGGGGGGGTGGGGGACCAAGCAAACATTGTGGAAAAAAAAGAAAGTGTTGTCTACCAGCATTTCCCCTTTTGCACAATGTTTTAAGCTTATTAAATGTTATTCAGAGTCGTTACGACACCGGGCTGTTGGAAGAAATATTATTTAAAACATCCAGGCAAGTTGTATGTATATGTGTCCGGGAGTCAAATACTCAATACCTATGCGCGCCACTTGATTGATAAATGCCGTTGCTGGACAGGCATTCTTGGCAGTGCTATAGCCCGTTGAATAAAAGCATACACTACTACATTTTTTTCTTTAAATTGTATCACTCACTCACTCACTCTCTCACTCACTCACCCAGATGATTCGATACACTTGTTTTTAGCATGCATGCTTGTTTGCTTACCAGTGGTAAGCAAGAGCTCCATAGTGTCTTACCCAAGAGGATACAAACCGAACGTCCGTTGCTTCTTGTGGGGATCGAACCCGGAACTGCACGATCGACAATCATACTCCTTTACCAATTAGCCAAGGAGGACCCCATACCTTTCATTTTTTCGAAATAAAGTGATATACTGGGTATAAGATAGACAAACACTGTCATTCTGTATAAGTGTGGACATAATTGTAAATTTATCTATTAAGTAACCTTTTACCAAACAATGCCGTGTCATTACGACCCTGAGGCAAAATAATGTCGATAAGAATGTAAGAAAAGGAGAAATAGCTTGTAAACCAGCATTTTCTTCCTTCCTGGCAATATTTTCTACCCTTTCTGAGGGGCAAAGAACTAGACTTTTGGTCCTTTTTTTTTTTTTTCATTTTTTTCTTTTGTGGGTAAGAAAGTTGATATTTGGAAGGTAAAAATCACAAGGCCTCGATTGTATGGTCTTAGCTGAAGAACAAACAAGAAATATTTTTAAAGAAGACCGACTGCCTAAATTTGCCAGCAAATGGGAAGGGGCCCTTGAAATAAACTTGTCTACATTTTGACCAATCACAAATTTCTATTAATTCATTTGTTATCCGCACCAAAAAGTAGGTCAAAAGCCAACACATTCAGCTCGCCGAAAAATACTCCAAAGTAATTCGCCTGCTCTTATTTCGAATTCACAATCTTCAAGGCCGTAACCCTGCAACTCTGAAAGTGGGCTATCCGGGAAACTCTTATTCTTCCGTTGTCAAAAGGTATTTATACGAGTTCCTTGTTACGCAACAACGGATAACCTCTTACCAACGGAACAAGAAATTTAACTGAAAAAAGCAAAAATAACGGGGTAATTTCTCGGCGTAGCTGAATGCGTTGGCTTTTGACCTACTTCTTGGTACTGATATACTGGTCTGGATGAGAGGTAACTTGCGATTGGTCAAAAAGGTGGATATGTTTATTCTGCGGGGCCCTGTAGGCCCTGCTTGCTTGCTAATTTTGACGACAATATACAAGCGGTACTACCTCTAATATTTATAACGTTACCCTATTACTTTATCTTGACATGTATTTTTGTACACATCAATTTTAGCGGCAACTGTTGCTTTTCCAGCTATGATTTGGAATAAAACCTAATCTTGAAAATGTGATTGAGCCATGCTCTGACAAAAGGGGGCTTAATGCATCTCCGTGATGCATCATACCAAACCAGACATTACATAGTTAGGGATCCTAAAAATTCATTATGTCTAACAACCAACTCTATCATAACGTAGAATGGTCCTTTGACATACGGAAAATTTGACCAAAAGCGAAAAGTTTCGGCCTAGGTCAGCCTGCGCAGACTGCGCAGGCTGGCCTGGGTCGATACTTTTCGCAGATGCGTTTAGTCGCCATTTCACAGAGCATGGCTCATATCTAATTGAAACTTTCGCATTTCAATAATGTGCAAAACAATGAAGAAAAGGATGCAATTATTGGTGAGTTGATGCATCATACCAAACCAGACATTACATAGTTAGGGATCCTAAAAATTCATTATGTCTAACAACCAACTCTATCATAACGTAGAATGGTCCTTTGACATACGGAAAATTGACCAAAAGCGAAAAGTTTCGGACATGGGTCGATACTTTTCGCAGATGCATTAAGTCGCCATTTCACAGAGCATAGCTCATATCTAATTGAAACTTTCCCATTTCAATAATGTGCAAAATAATGAAGAAAATGATGCAATTATTGGTGAGGCTACATTGCATTATTTCTCTTCATATTGAACTACGAAAGAGTCTGAATATTCATACCTCTCATTCCGTCTATCTTTTTTTTAGGATAGTTCTTGTTTGTGTTTTCTACATATACTTATGTCTGCATATATTTAAGTATTAAAGCCATTTTTGCACGCATATAAAGAATACTTTTTTTTTTTTTTTTTTAAGATTCAAAAAAAGGAAAAAAATAAAACCTGCGAATAGAAATCTTGTTAGATGCCGCAATCCAATCATAGTTATGAGCACCCATTTTACTTTTCGTCATCAAGTGACTTGAGCAATGCTCTGTGAAAAGGGGGCCTAATGTATCTGCCAAAAGTATCGATCCAGGTCAGCCTGCGCAATCCGCGCAGGCTGACCAGGGCCGAAACTTTTCGCTACAGGTCAATTTTCTGAATGGCCAAGGACCAGTTTACCTCATGATTAACCCTTTACCACACAATCCCGACTTTTAACGACCCTGAGAAAGAAGCCTTTTGAAAACATTGTGGGAAAAGGAGAAAATGCTGGTAACCAGCATTTTCTCCTTTTCCCACAATGTTTTCTACCCGTCCCAAAACAAATTTCCAATTTTCAGTTACATTTATTTTGTCGTCTGCAAATGCTTTCTATTTGGACTAGTCTAAAATTTTGCCGTTTGGTAAAGAGTTAAGTCGATTATAAAAACAGTCGCTTTTACAGATCTATAAGTATGCGATGTCTTGCTTGGTTACAATGCTTGACGGAGATGCATTAAGCCCCCTTTGCCAGAGCATGGCTCATTTCAATACGAACGAGTCAAAAAGTCTGCTCGTTGGTAAAAAGTAACTCCGGAAGGACCTTGGAGACAAAAAGGACAATTACAGTCAGCATATAAAGACAAAGATATCAATCTTTCAAGGCTAACCGGTATTTTCTCCTTTTCCCATAATGTTTTCTACCCTATGATACACAGACTCTTTTTTTTTTAGTTACTTTAAACCCATAGGCTGCTGAGTGCGACTCACTGCCTTTTCGAGGACAGTGTAGATGTAGATTAGGCTCCACAGAACTTGCAGTCTGATCTTGGATCTACACTGTCCGATAAGGAGATATTTTCTACAAAAAGCATGTTTGAAATAGCAGCATTCATGTTTTAACTATCGGCTTGAATGTTCCATTTAACTTATTTTACGAGGTTAGGGTTAATTTGTCGGCTGCAAATGCTTTCAATTTGGATAAGTCCAACATTTTGTCGTCTGGTAGAGGGTTAAACAAGTAAGGTTGTACTGCTGCTGCCGTTGTTGTTGTCGTTGTGGTTGTTGTTGTTGTTTACACGAAGTGAATAAACTCCAATGAAGTATGTGCTTCTCTCAGAGTTGCTGTCATCGTTGACAAGGCAATTTACAATGTATGTTTCACAATGGCGTACCTTGGACACACCTTTACATGTTGACCTTTTACCCAATGGTCCCTTTTGTAGGATCCAAAAACTGAAAGCTTATGAAAACAACGTTAGGACGTTGTTCACGTATATTCTCAATTTTCCTCGATGTTTTGTAGCCCTTCAAAGGAAAATCCCATCGTCTGGTCCTTAATTGATGTATTGTCTGCGCACTTTTGAATTTAGGCTAGTTTAACATTTTGTCGTGTGGTAAAGAGTTAGAAAAACACGAGGCTGTGTGTTGTGTACCGTGTTTTGTTCAGTGTGTGAGAGAATTTTATATAATAAACGTGGATACAGTCTGGATCTTTTTCGGTTAATTAGCGTTTCGTAATACTTTTTGTGCTTCTTTTGTTTTAGAAATGAGAAAAACGAATCTTGGAAATTTAAGTGTTCAAAGTTGGATTTTGAAATATTGATCTATGAGTTTTGTTTGCATAAAAATGTAAAATGTAATGGCTGTAAAATGTTTAAAAAGAATGTGTTGCCGACCATTAAATTCGACATTTTCACCTTTTAACTTTAAATGCAATAATTCAGTTATTAGAATTTTTCTTTTTCAAAAACTGGGGAAAAAATGGCCAGGAATTAGTTTTCTTTTCTAGAAATTAGTAAGCACACCAACTACAAAATGGGTGTAAAAAGGACATATATAATAACAAAAGAATGGATTTATCCACTATTTTTGAACATGGAAAAGCAACGCAACATTTTTTTTATTCTTCTTTTTCACATTTGAAATATATACCGCTTGTTCATCTTTGAACTTTACAGTGTTTTAAAACACTGCGAGAAAACTGAAAGTCGCTTGTTTCGAACACCTATTATTTTCACCATTAAATATGTTTTGACTCATTCAGTACTAAAGATTTTTTTTTTATCATAACTTGTGTCAAATGTTTTTCCCTCGTGCACTGGTAAAGTATTTTAAAACGTTGAGCAATAAATGCTTTTATATCCAATTTACTCATATTGAATGACCAGAACAGACCTAAAGCCGTTTCCAAAAATCTTCAAAAATTACAAAAAATATGCTTACTATGCTAAATATCCTAACTACAAACTGAAAATTGCTACAAATAAAGACTATGATACTAACATGGTAATAAACATTATGAGAGAAGAACAAAATGCCGGTTATCATGATTTTCTCCTTTTTTTAGAGGGCTTCTTTCGCAGGGTCGTTAAAACACGGATTGTTTAGCAAAAGATAGATAAAATCGACGTAATTCTCACTAAATCAATTACATACAATTCAACCTATTTTAGCAGAAGGCGATGTTACTTCTTGGCACTTCCCTTTTCAAAACTATTCCTGAGACGGGGAGGGGGGGGGGGCACTGGTGTGAATCTCCAATTCGGCAAATTTCTTTACGAGGCTTGATGATAGTCATTGAGACAAGATTCATTCCCCTCAAATCTCAGATTTACACTCATGAATTTAACAATATTGGGCCCTAGTATGCCCGCGTAAAATATAAATTGTCAACTGGAAGAGTATTAACTTTCAGATTAGAAAAGGTTTTAAAAAAATGCCCGTCACTGGTCGTGCGCCAGTGCAGAATGTACAAGTTAGCAGCATTTTTTCAAAGGTCCTTGCTGTTTAGCATGGAGAGACAAGGTTTTGTAGAGCATAACTAAACGTGCATAACACGGAGCACCTGACAATCCTTAAAACCACGGAGTAACACTAAAGAATTGACCAATCAATCAATTAATCAATCAATCAATTCAATTGAATTCAAACATTTCGCTGCAACACACAAACCTTTCCATCTTTTCCTGCATAAGGTAATACCGATACAGTTGCTGTTAAATGAACTGTAAGTGTACAGAGGTTTGTCTGGAGACCTCAACCCTAGTGTTTAATTTGAGCCACGTTCTGGCAAAAGAGGAGGTTTAACACATCTGCGTGTTGGATTAAACCAAACAAGTCATAATACGGAGTGCAACACGCGAAAAGGGACCTTCGGACATTTGCGTAAAGTGTTGTCCCGGATTAGCCTGCGCAGTTCGCGCAGGCTAATCCGAGACAACACTTTACGACTACATAAGATTTTTTCATACAGTAGACTTTCGTGAAACAGAAAATCGCACAAAAACGGGAGGTGTCGTCTCGGATTAGTCACATACTGCACAGGCTGATCTGAGACGACACACTTTTACGGATATGTCCGAAGGCCCCTTTTCGTGTGTTGCACATGGATCCATAAAATCCATTTTGGCTAACAGCCGACTGAATCATGTGGTAGAATGGTCTTTTGACATGCGGAAAATTCCACAATAACAAAAAGGTTCGACCCAGGTCAGCCTGCACGGCCAGCGCAGGCTGATCTGGGTCGATACTTTTTGCAGGTGCATTAAACGCCCTTTTCACAGAGCTTTGCTGATTTATTTGTGATTATTGTTTTCTAAGGGAGGCGCTGAAATAGGGGTAGTGGTCTTTTAGAACTCTTACAGAATAAGTAGATTTTACAAGGCAAAGTGAATTGTACCTCTGGGGGAAAAGACTGTGTTGTGTATTGTGTTTGTGTTGGAGTATCGAACATACAACTTCATCGGGACAGTTGACTTGAAACAAGATGAGTATGTATTCTTCTACTACGACGAGGAGTGTTCCAATATGAATGCATCTAAGCACCTAAAATTTGGTTCTTCATAGGTTTGGAATTCATTTTCTGTCAACTCTATTTCAACGTGTGTAAACCATCAGTTTCAGTCATTGTCTTTTGCACGAGGTGCAAGACTTTCTGAAGCAGGAAAGAGTCGTTGTGCTCCTCCACTCTCTGTATTCACCTGACCTTGCCCCTTGTGACTTCTTTTTGTTTCCAAAGCTAAAAAAGTACCTTTCAGGTCGAAGATTTGTTCAGTGCAAACGCCTCGGTTTTGCAATATTTCAGTGTCCTCATAGTATACCTTGAAAATACTATGAAAATGCCTTCAAAGATTGTATCCAGAGACTGTTGGAGGTGACTACTTTGAGGGAACAAAACAAAAATTTCAGTGAAACCTATGAAGAATGAAATTTTATGTGCTTAGATCCAGAGGCTGAAACTTTGTATATCTGCTGGAGGTGACTACGTAGAGGGAACAAATTAAAAATTTCAGTGAAACCTATAAAGAATGATATTTTCATGTGCTTAGATGCATTCATATTTGAATACTCCTCGTATATACCGGTCTTGAAACCCAAAGGTCGCTGGTTGGATTGCACGGCTCGGCCAATTTCTCTCCGAGCATTGATGATATTCATTGCGACAGGATTCATTTTCTCACTTACCGCTAAACATTGTTTCGATCTTTGTGTGGGAAAGTAGCCAGTAACTTGGGAAGAATTTTGTGCGATATTCTGGTATAAAAAGAACTCCAGGAAAGCTTTGATAGGTGGGTTGGCCGTCGCAATATAACTGAAATTATGTTTTTAGTCGCGTTATATACCATACAAATAAATCTACGTGTATTTCTTACAATAATGGCCAGAGACTTGCTGAATAACAGTGTTCAAGACTTGTTTAACTCTACCACAAGACAAACTTTTTAAATCCGTCGAAATTGAAGGCATCTGCAGATCACAATTAAAATGTCGCTCAAATGATGCGTGCTTTCTATGAAAGAGTAGAAAACATTGTGGGAAAAGGAGAAAATGCTGGTTACCAGCATTTTCTCCTTTACCCACAATGTTTTCAAAAGCCTTTTCCTTAACTCGGGACAGCGCGGCAAAGGGTTAACAAAGATTTACCTCAAATGCCAACTGGTAATAGGTCATAAATATCTTTTTTAACCGAGAAGAAAAAATATAGGTCAGTTGCTCCTTGGATTCGAGGGTTTTCACATTTATTCCTGACTCTTATTTTCCCTCAGGTGCCATTCCAACAGAAACTCAGTTTCTCCGGGACCCAGAGGCCTGGATTGCGAGCCCGGGTTGTGTCTGCCGTGCTGCGGGAGTCGGTAAATACGATACCATTTATTTCTTTGTTTTGGAAACTTCTTGTTCTGGTTTATGAGGAATTCAGTCTGCGGTAGTTACATCCCTGTCATGTTAGATAAGTGAAAAGATATGAGACATGCTATATAAAAAGGGGTTTAACACATCTGCAAAAAGTATCGAACCTTTGTCAGCCTGCACAGTCGAAACGTTTTTACGTTTAGTAAATTGTCTGCATATCTAGGGACTATTTCACCTTATGATCCAGTTAGTTGTTAGACAAAATTATTATTATTATTATTTTTTTTTTTTTTTTTTTTTTGTTTCATAATTATTGTGATGACTTGCTTGGTATAATGCATCAAAGAGAAACATTAAATCGCATTTTACCAGAGCGTCGCTCAGTTATCTTTTCGAATGAAATGCTCAAGTGACTTAGGTTGAATGCTGTTTTAGATACAAGATTCCTACATTATCGAAGAGTGTATATCAAAGATTGAAAGGATCGTTCCATGCAATTTGATCCTCCGATTGTCAAGAAAAGCATCCACCGTAGACATCAGTATTTCAAGTGTTCTACCAACTGCTGGTTCACTTATGTCCTGATAAATATCTTGGAGGTCAGTTAATGGTGTTTGTAAAATTAGAATTCTGGGTCCGTAATATACCAACCATTCTTAAGAACTTTCGGAGTCTTGTTATCCAGAATTTTCTAAATTTGAAAGTAGCACAACTTCTGATTGGCAGAACCATTTTGGTTTAGCCAATCAGAAGTTGTATTACTTTCAAATTTAGAAATTTCAGATATAAAGAATAGGAACGTTCTTAAGAGTGGTTGGTAAATATGGAACCTGGTCACCATTTAGAGCGTACGCTGTTTGTAGATATCTATGACTTTCTAGTTAGGCTAGAAAGAGATTCAGCATTATATATACAAAAAATATATCAAGAAAAAAATTGGCGCTAAAAAACTGCCTTAAGGGACTCCAACAGCAAAAAATTTCTTTTCTGTGACTGTCTTTTTAGAATGAGACTTTTTTTTATTATTATTGAGAACTTTTTCTTTTCCTTTAGGAATTGTACATGATGTCGAAAAAACACCCATGGTGTATGCAGCCGGTGCCGGCGGAGCACTCCCGGGACTTACACCGGAAGAAACCGCCATCTTGGCCGGTGTGTTAACTGGTTTAGCCTTGTTCCTCTTTTTGCTGCTGCCAATCCTCTGTTGTTTGTGTCCAGCTTGCTGCGGTTTCGGTAAGAAGAAAGGGGCGGCAAGCGGGGGCCACCGACAAGGAAATCTACAGAGGTATGTCACATCTGGTCACATGTTCTGACCTATTTTGTCCCTTCGTATACAGGCAGACCTCGCTATAAGGATAACATTTTGTTACATAGAAAGTTCCATAGATAATTAAAACTGTCGATGTAATTGCGATTCAGAGATACCGAAGACTAAAGTGGACCGGTTCCTTCAAAACCTCGTGGTGAATGCAGCCAGTACATTTATATGAGCATGCTCTGGCCAAAGGAGGTTAAATGCATCTCGGTAAAGCATGATACCAACCAAGTCATCACATAATTATAGATCCATAATTAACTTTTGGTATAACAACCAACTGCTTCCTGAGATACACTGGTCCTTTGATATCCATGAAATTGACCAACAGCGAAAAGTTTCGGCCCAGGTCAGACTGCACAGGCTGACCTGGGTCGATATTTTTCGCATATACTTTAGGCCCCATTTTCACAGAGCATGGCTCATATAAATATGAATGATTCTGTTACGTATACATTTTTGGAGCTTTGATATCGTGATTCTGAAATTTTGCAAGAAGAAATAAAGTGTCTATATCTATGTCTGTTTTATTTTGGTTCGATTTCTTCCAGGTCCGAATCGTTCTGGAGTGCTGGTACCTGGGGCGGCGCAGGCGCAGATAAAATGGATTATGAGAACCTGTATGGCGTGTAAGTATATTGCTACTAAATATGGCGTGCAACACACGAAAAGGGGCCTTCGGATATATGCGTAAAAGTGTGTCGTTCCAGATCAGCCTGTGCAGTCTGTGACTAATCCGAGACGACACTTCCCGTTTTTGTGCGGTTTTCTGTTTCACGAAAGTCTACTGCATGAAAAAATCTTATGTAGCCGTAAAGTGCCGTCTCGGATTAGCCTGCGCTGACTGCGCAGGTTAATCCGTGACCACACTTTACGCAAATTTTCTAAGGTCTCATTTCGCATGTTGCGGGCCATATCTTCTACGGAATCTCATCATAGCCATCTACTCTTTTTTTTTTTTATTTACATATCTTGAAAACTTAGAAATAACCAATGAGCCACGCACTGACAAAAAGGATTTAACGCATTTCCGTGATGCATGAAACCTAGCAAACAATCACGTTTTTATGGACCAAAAAATCCGTTTTGTCTTACAGACGACAAAACCATGAGGTAGACTGGTCTTTGGACAAGAAGGAAACTATATATACCATATAGTCTCGATCCATGTCAGCCTGGGCGGACTGCGCCGGCTGACACGGATCGATACTCTTTGTAGATGCATTAAATCCCTTTTTTTTCACAAAGCATGGCCCATATTCCAATGGTTTACAGTGCATCATGGAGATTCGTCAACCCTATTTTCCAAGAACATGTCTCATATAAAACTGTTATATTTCTGTTGGCGTTCAGGTTTAAGTCTTCATCAGGATAAATGCAGTAACCCTTAACACTTAAGCTGCTGAATAAATGAAACGCAAATTTTTACTCAATACTAAAAGCCCAAACATTGCGGTTTCAAACTTGATTTCATCGGAAAGAAAAATACCGCATCGGATAGTGTTGATCAGAGATCAGACTGCACGTTCCGTGCAGTCTGATCTTCATCTACACTGTCCGCGAAAGGTCAGTGGGTCGCGATTAGCAGCTTAAGGGTTAAACTGCTGAATAAATGAGACGAACATTTCCACTCGATAGTAAAAACCCAAATAATGCGATATTCAAAGTTGATTTCACCGGAAAGAAAATACCATATCGGACAGTGTAGATCAAAGATCAGACTGCACGTTCTGTGCAGTCTGATCTTGATCTACACTGTCCACAAAAGGTCTGCGAGTCGCGCTTAGCAGCTTAAGTATTAAAGGAAACATGTGCACGTTTTTGTGAAAATGAAATAAACTTTTTCTTTTCAATACTATGACCCGAAATTTGTGAACGTGCGAATCGCAATTTTGTGATGCCGGACTTGAAGAATTCCAAAAAGCATTTCGCCTTAAATTTCAATATTGCTATGCAAGATTCATGCTAGGTTTGAACATTTTATACTCGCTATCAAAGCATTTGGCATGGGTTTTCAGACAACATCTGTTTCACTTCAGGTCTTTATTTGTAGAATAAAATTTTGCCTTGTTTGTAAACCAAATCTTGTAATTTTTATTGACTTCAGCGACATGAAACTGCCACGGCCCCTGGTGGATAACTCGAACGGGTAAGTAACCTTTAAACCAATTTGACTGTTTTGTATTTGTTGAATATCTGAAGTAACGGTTTACCAACCAATAAAACGTAAGACTTGTGCAAACGGAAAGCATTAATTTTCCAAACAAAAGCGTAAATGTAGCTTGAAAATAGGACTTTTCTTTGAAGGGCTTTTAAAGACATTTGTCAGAACTTGTTTTCAATACTTTCAAAAGCCACTTTTCATTTGCCGTTAACCCTTAGGCTGATAAGCGCGACTCACTGACCTGTTGCAGACAGTGTAGATCAAGATCAGACTGCACAGAACGTGCAGTCTGATCTTGGATCTTCACTGTCCGATAAGGAGATATCTGTCTCCAAAAAATCCCTTTGAAATAAAAACATATTGATTTTACTATTGTCTGGAAAGTTTCATTTCACTTATTTAGCAGGATAAGGGTTAGAATAAGGCTTGTTATGTAACAGTTTAACCCTTTACCAGCCGACAAAATTTTAGCCTTGTCAAAATTGAAAGCATTTGCAGACGACAATTTCAGTGTTGCTCAAATGGTGCAATTTTTTCTTTGAAAAAGTAGAAAACATTTTGGGAAAAGGAGAAAATGCTGGTTATCAGCATTTTCTCCTTTTCCCACAATGTTTTCAAAGGGTCTCTTTCCCAGGGACGTTAAAAGGCGGCATTATGCGGTAAAGGGTTAAATGGCGACATGCGTATTATTTAACTTTTGATTTTTGTCAACCACTCTTGAATTTGCTGAACATTGATTTTTATTGGAAAACTCAAAGGCGACGAATCTCATTCGGGTTTTTCAAAACTGACAAGCCATACTCTGGAAACATACACGTGTATGTTCTATTGTAGAGAACATACCGATGAGAGATTCTTTCATTTGGATTTAATTTTGGATGTAACTCAAGAGAAAAGTATAGAAACAAATTATAATATCAAATTTCAAAGTTTGATCAAAACACATATTTCCATCTAAACCTATTCAACTGAGAACACCTTGCATGCATTGTTGGCAGTCAAGATCAATCGTGAAATGATCTTAAACCCGAAACTGGAGTGGGACTGCAAGGCTCAGTGGTAAAGCAGCAACTGCCAAAAACCTGCAGGCTTCGGATTCGATCTTCCTTCAAAGCGCTGTGTTTTTCATGGGGATTTACTTGGACAAGACACTTAAAAGCTAATGAAACCTAGGACATACATGAGTAAGTGAGCTGTCGCTGTGGTATAAATTACTCACTCACTCACTCAATCAATCAATCAATCGATTTTCAATGTTTTTCATAAGAACAACAGCAACAAACTGACTCATATTGGCAACTACCCTTGTGCCCCATTTTGATACAAATTGCCCTTATCTACACTGTCATGGTAAAAACCCCTTATCTCTTCGATACAAATTTGCGACAAAACGACCTTTGAAAACATCTGTGTAAGATAGGTGTAATAAGCATATATTGAAGTTTATTTCATGGGTACTTTTGAAAACATTGTGACACAAGGAGAAATTGCTCGTCACGAGCAATTTCTGCTTGTGGCACAATGTTTTCAAAATTAGCCTGCTAAAGGCCGTGAACAGCCATCAATAGGACATAACTAGTAAAGTGAAAGATAAGAGACGAAGAAAAATGGCTTCAAGCCACCACTTCGGACGTTTTAAACACACCCAGCGAAGAGAACACGAAAACGCCATTATCGCTTGCATTTCGAACAACGAAGAGCCTGAAGGGTTCCGAAATTAATGATCCCATTCGCATTATCTCGGTATATCATGTTTATCATTTCCGTTTCAATGAGTAAGTGAAAAGTCCCTCTCGGCAACCGTTACACAAATACCTTTGTGTCGCGGTAGATTTTGGTGTTTTGTTTGGGTCTCGCTCGCCGGGGTAGCTCAGTAGTTCACGTATCTGATCTGTAACCTGGTGGTTGCAGGTTCGATACCCGGTGGAGGAAAACTTTTTTCTTCCGGCGATTTTTCGCTGCTCACCTCTGTGGCATGTGAGAAAGGTAGTCAGTAACTTGGGAAGAAAGTTGTGTTGGTACTGGTGTAAATAAGCCAGGAAACACACGCGTAGGTGCAATGACCGCCTTGATATGACCTAAGCTTTTAAAACGTAAAAACTCCAATACAAACAAACATTGTTTGGGTCTCGAGTGGCTTAGTGGTAGGCCGTTCGATTTTTAATCCAAAAGTTATAAGTTCGATACGAGGTTCCTGCCAGGCTCAGTTGTGAAGATGTAGGATTCGCAATCCGGAGAGCCCGGGTTCGATCCTCACTCAAAGACACTTCAGAGAGCCCTTGCCTAGTATTGGTAAAACCAAGGACACACATGATCAAGTTAACAGTCACCGTGATAATGACTTGATTAATGTGAAAATCGGAGAAAAACGTAATTGAATCAATCGTTCAATTAATCAGTCAAAAGATCAAGCGATCAGTCGGTCGGTCGGTCAATCAGTCAATTAATCAGTCAATCAGTCAGTCAATCAATCAGTCAGTTAATCAGTCAATCAACCTAGGTTCGATGCCAGCTCGTGGTGCTAGTCATCTGGAAATCTTATGCAAGACAATGCAGAGCCTAGTAGTTACGACGGCCAGGAAATACACTCGAAACTGAACTGTTGCCTTTACCCTTTGCAAAACGGCAAAAACTTTTAACTTGCCTAAACAAAAAACCTTTGCAAATGACAAATCATATGTGGCTCAAATTGTTGAAGTTGTCTTTGATTTGGTAGAAAACATTGTGGGGAAAGGTGAAAATGCTGTTTACCAGCATTTTCACCTTTTCCCACAATGCTTTCAAAAGTCCTCTTTCTCTAGGTCGTTAAAAGTCAAGATTGTGTGGCAAAGGGTTAACCCTGGGAAAAAGAAAAGACCCTGGGAAACTTTGTAGGGAAAAAAAGAGAAAATGCCGATAACCAGCATTTTCTCCTTTTCCCACAATGTTTCCTACCTTTCAAAAAACAAATTAAACTGTTTCTGTCACATTTATTGTGTAGTCTGCAAAGACTTTTAATTTGGACAAATCTAAATTATTTCCTGCTCAATTTTTTTTTTTTCGTTTGATAAAAAGTTAATATTACTGAAACGTAATTGAGCCATGCTCTGGCAAAAGGGGACCTAATGCATCTACCAAAAAAAAAATGTATTGACCAAGGTCAGCCTGCGCAGTCCGCGCAGGCTGACTTTAGCCGAAACTTTTGTCCATAAATAAATTATCTGCATGTCCCAGGACCAGTTTAGTCCGTTGTCAAACGAAATGGACTTATGGATCCATGATAATGTGATAACTGGCTTGGTACAGAGAGGAGAGGAGAGGAGAGGAGGAAGGAAGGAAGGAAAATAAGACAGAAATCAAGAAAGACAGTGGGGGAAAAGAAACAAACAAACAAACAAAAAACATTAGACAGACAGACAAAGAAATATTTTAAAGGGGGATGGGGAAATTTATGAGGTAAGACAAACTGAAACCATTAAAGCAAAGATATAAATCTAGAATTATTAATGAACCTGTTCTTTTCATACATAACTTTAACCCTTTGGCTGCTAAAGGCGACTCCCTGACCGTTTGCGGACAGTGTAAATGAAGATCAGACTGCACAGAAAGTGCAAAGTGCAGTCTGATCTTGGACCTACACTGTCCAATAAGGAGATATCTTTCCCCCCCAAAAAAAAATCCGTTTGAAACAGCAGAATTTGGGATTTTATTGTGGGCTTGATAAATTTCATGTCACTTATTTAGCAGGATAAGAGTTAACCCTTTCAACGCTTATAGGCAAAGTTAGAGGCTTTCGTGGAAGGTATAAATCAAGATCAGACTGCAGATAACATGCAGTCTGATTTTGAATCTATATGGTCAGCTGGTTTAGGTCAGCCAACCAGATAAACAATATTTCGGTTAGTTTCAAATAAATCTTGCATTTTCAGCCATTAAGAAAAAGGTCGAAATTATATGAACTGTTACATGCTCTGTTAAAAGGGGGCTTTATGCATCTGCAAAAATTATCTACCCAGGTCAGCCTGTGCAGTCCTTGCAGGCTGACATTGCCTGAAATTTTCACTACTGGTCAATTTTCTGTATATCCAGGGATCCGTATACCACATAATTCAGTTGGTTGTGAGACAAAATGGATTTTATACATCTATAATTATGTAATGACTTGCTTGGTATCAAGGATCACGTGAATGCATTAAGCCCCCTTTTGCCAGAACATAGCTCGTATATATTTAGCGCTCGTACATATTTAGCGCTGACAGGGTCAGTTCTTTCCCCAAACAATCCGGTGTTTTAAAGACCGTCGGGTAAAGAGTATTTGAAAACGTCGTGTGAAAAGGAGAAAATGCTGGTTACCAGCATTTTCTCCTTTTCCCACAACGTTTTCGACCTTTTCAGAGTCAAATCTCACCACTTGAGCCAAATATAATCCGTGGTCTGCCAATACCTTCAAGTCTAAAACTTTGTCATCCGGAAAAGAGTTAACAGGAAACAAACGTAGAAACAATGCATCACAACAATTGACCAACAGCTATACTTCATGCATGTTTCAGCTCATACATTTACTAATGTATACCATTTACTCCTGTGGAAAACCACATGCGTTTAGGTTTGCTGGCCAGCATGAATTGTATAGATGTAATTCTAAATGTTTCTTTGACGGCACCGTTCAGAGAGAGAGAGAGAAAAAGAGTATTTTTTCCTTTCTTATTTGTTTCCCAGAATCTGAATACACATAGGAATATAGCATAATACGAAATCTTTTCTGTTTTTAGCTCAGCTGAGCACGAAGTGCTCAAGGTGAGCTTTTGTGATCGTGTTGTGTGCGTCGTGCGTCGTCCATCGTCCGTGTCATCAACATTTGCCTTGTGTGCACTCTAGATGCCACATTTTCAGTCAGATACTCATGAGACTTGGTCAGAATGTTTTTCTTGATAAAATCTGGACAAGTTCGAAATGGGGTCACGTTGGGTCAAAAAGTAGATCACTAGGCTAAATCTTAGAAAAAAAAAACTTGTGTGCACTCTAGAGGCCACATTGTCAGCCTCATACTCTTGAAACTTGGTCAAAATGTTTATCTTGATAATATCTCGGACAAGTTTGAAAAAGTAGGTCATTGGGCCAAATCTTAGAAAAATAAAACCTTGTGTGCACTCTAGAGGCCACATTTTCAGCCTGATGCTCATGAAAGTAGGTCAGATTATTTGTCTTGATGATAAGTTTGAAATTGGGTCATGTCGGATCCAAAGTAGGTCACAGGGCCAAATCTTAGAAAAACCTTGTGTGCACTCTAGAGGCCACATTTTTAGCCTGGTACTCATGAAACTAGGTCAGATTATTTGTCGATATCTCAAACAAGTTAGAAATCGGGTCTTATCGGGTCAAAAATTAGGTCACAGGGTCAAATGTAAGAAATTCATTGTGTGCAATCTTTTGGCCACATTTTCAGCCATTTACTTATGGAACGTGGTCAGAATGTTTGTATTGATGATATCTTAGACAGGAGTGAAATTGGGTCACGTCAGGTCAAAAGGAAGGTCACTTGGCCAAATCTTATAAAAAAAACCTTGTGTAGACTCTAGATGGAACATTTTCAGCCTGATACTCTTGAAACGTGATCAGAATGTTTGTCTTGATGATATTTTGGACATTTTCAAAATTGGTTCACGTCAGGTCAAAAAGTAGATCACTGTGCCAAATCTTAGAAAAAATTTTGTGTGCACTCTAGAGGCTACATTTTCAGCCTGATACTTATGAAACTTGGTCAGAATGTTTGTCTTGATGATATCTCGGACAAGTTCGAAATTTGGCCATATCAGGTCCAAAAGTAGGTCACTTACACGCATGTGTTTTACATCATTAAAACCCGTATCTCTTCAGCTTTATCAACTGTAGATGACTATACTCAGGTGAGAGCTTTAGGGCCAATGGCCCTCTTGTTTTATAAGTATAATAATTTGGACGATGTTTTATATTTAAGTTTCTGCATATTCATAACAAGAGATAAAGAAAGGAAAAAACCTGTGTATTTTTCTCCATTATGACCTAACCTTTTACCATAAAACCCCGTGTTGTAGCGACCTTGAAGGAGACAACTTTTAAAAACATCGTGGAAAAAAAAGGAAAAAAAATGCTTGTAATTAGCATTTTCTCCTTTTCCCACCATGTTTTCTATCCTTCTCAAAACAGATCCCATTATTTCACATGTAATTTGTCGCGTGCAAATGCCTTCAATTTGGATAAGTCTACCAAAATTGTCATATGGGAAAAGAGTGAAAATGCAAAGTGCAACAAGTAGAAAGAGTCAACCTTTGTTTCTCAAGAACAATGCTATTTTTACCCTTTACCAAACAATCACGGGTTTTCACGACCCAAGAAAGAAAGCCTTCTGAAAACATTGTGGGAAAAGGAGAAAATGCTGGTAGCCAGCATTTTCTCCTTTTCCCACAATGTTTTCTACTACTACTCTATTAAAATCAGGCTTCATCACTCGAGCCACATTTGCTTTGTCGACTGCAACAGCTTTGAATCTGGACGAGTGTAAAATTATGTCGTTTGGTAAAGAGTTAAAACAATACATGAAGAAACCGTTGACCCCATTGAGTCGTCACAGATACTAAATGGCTGTTTGAAAAAAGGCTTTATCCCCTCTATCTCAGTTCTTTTTTTTTTCTTGTAATAGTACGTAACTTGACCATTTTCAGGTCCTTGGTAGAGGCACTGGCTGTGGTAGCCAGGTGACCTACCTCTCTCTCTCTCTCTCAACTTCGATGTCACCTCTCTCCAGCTATAAACTATCAGCTTCACATAACATACGGCTTTTCTGTACTTTGATCTTTATTTACAGAGATGTGGGTAAACTAACCCTCTCTCTTTTTCTCTGTAAATTTAACTCTAAAAAGCATTTGTCCAAATTGAAAGTATTTGCAGCGGCAGACCACCAATGCAGCTTTACCCAAAACATGAAGTATGTATTTTAAAGAGAAGAAAACTTTACGGGAGATTTTGCTGGTTACCAGCATTTTTTTTCCATTTCTCACGATGTTAACTTCTCCTTCAGGATCGTTAAAAGTCCAGATTGTTAGGTAAAGGGTTAACATTAAAACTATTAACTTTCAGTTTCAGCTTATGTGCCCTTTGGTACTTTGATCTTTATCTGCCATTTCACTCATATCGCACTGTCTCTCTCTGCAACCTAGGTCCGTATTCACCAACCATTGAACATTCTTAGTCTCTTTCTACATGTTTTTTTTTAATGGAAAGTAACGCAGCTTCTGATTGGCTAAAACATTTCGTTTAGCCGGTTAGAAGTAGGGTTACTTTCAAATTTAGAAAATCAAATTTAGAAAAATCTGGAGAAAAAAGACTAAAAACATTCTTAAGAATGCTGGGTGAATACAGGCCCTCGTCTGTAATCACCCAAACCTTTTTTTGTCTACTATGGTCTGTCTGTATTGTACATGTCAAAGTAACAATAGCTTACGTCACAATTGTGTCCGACCACAATGTTTAATGTACACTGACAGACATGTAAAGTTCTGTGTAAAACACTTACTCTAAATGTACCTCTGTCAAGCTGTCTTCCCAAGACAACGCACGTATTAACTCACTACCAAACGATACAATTTTCGACTTGTCCAAATTGAAAGCTTTTGCAGAAAACTAAATATCTGTGATTCAAAAATTACAAATGATATTTGAGAGAAAAACATTGTGGGAAAAGGAGAAAATGCTAGTTACCAGCATTTTCTCCTTTTCCCATAATGTTTTCAAATTGTAAACAATGGTTTTCAATTAATCTTGCAACATTCTTCCGTTGCGGTGAATCACTCTGTTGCTACCTTGAGAGCATTTTGTCCATAGATGTCACACTTTTACGAATAACCTGTTGTCAAATAACATGAGAGTGGAACAAAAAAAAAAGATGCCATGCTCTTGCAAAAGGGGGTTTTATGCATCTCCGTATTAAATTATTCCAAGCAAGTCATCATTATAATGACGGATCCATTCAATATATACATTTTTTTCTAACAGTCGACTTAGTCACGAGGTAGTCTGGTCCTTTGGCATGCAAAGAATGAACATACAGAGAATTGCTTAATAGCAAAGAGTTTCGACTTGGGTCAGCCTGAGCTGACTACGCAGGCTGACCTAGTCGATACTTTTTGCAGGTGCATTAAACCCCTTTTTCATATAGCAGGTCTCATTTTATCCAAAAAGTTGTGTTTATTTCTACGAAGTAACCAATTCAATCAAAATTGCCTTATACTCGAATTGTCGACATTTACATCATATTTCACCCTCTTTAGTGCAAAAAAGAAAAAGAAATAATAAAATACGTCAGGTTAAATCACTCAGGTAAAAAATAACAATAAGTGCCCTTTAAAACTTGCATTTAGCCAGAATATCTAAGCATAGAAGCCAGTATAGATTCAAGATCAGGCTGCATGTCTTGTGCACTGCTCGCTAAAACAGCTACTGTTTTTAACCCTTATCCTGCTGAATAAAAGAAATGGAACTTTCAAGCCAATAGTATAAGCCCAAAATTTTCCTGTTTCAAAGGTATTTTTGGAGGAAAGATATCTCCTTATCGGACAGTGTAGATCAAAGATCAGACTGCACGTTTTGTGCAGTCTGATCTTGATCTACGCTGTCCGCAAAAGGTCAGTGAGTAGCGATAAGCAGCCTAAGGGCTAAAAGGGTAACTGACGTCATACTAACAATAATCATGTTTTTTTTTTCTGCCATATTACAGACATTTCGAGTCCAAGGTCCACGAACTAGAGGACGCTGGCTGGGAAGGGGTCGATATGACCAGGTAACTATTCTTCCATTTTATGAAATAGAGCAGAACGAAATGAACGGAACATTTCATTAACTCTTTACAAAACGGCAAAAATTTAGAATTGAAAACATTTGAGCTATGCTCTGACAGAAGAGGGCTTAATCCATCCCCTTGATGAATAATACCATGCAAGTCATCACACAGCTATGAAATCCATTTTCTCTAACAATCGACTGGATCTGGGGGGTAGATTGGTCCTTTGACATGCCGAAAATTGACCAATGGCAAAAATTATCGACCCATGTCAGCCTGCGCGGACGGCGCAGGCTGACATGGGTCGATAATTTATGCAGATGCATTAAGCCCCCTTTTCGCAGAGCATGGCTCACATGTAAATCAAGTGTCTCTCATGTTGAAGATTAACATCAAAATCAGAGATTGACTCATTTACAGCCGACAAGTTGCATGTTGTCATAATGCTGACATTTGAAGGCCCCAAGAAAATGAAGGCCTCCAGAAAATGGAATGCTTTTTCTATCCCCCTCGTAATCTATGCAACCTATCCATGATTATGTGATGACCTACTTGTTAGGTTAAATAAATAAATAAATAAATGGTTTATTTATTTATTTATTTATGTATTTATTTATTTATCTATTTATTTATTTATTTATTTATTTATTTTATTTTATTTATTTATTTATCAAAGAATAGTAATAATATTGACAATAATTAGTGCTGTTATTTACATGGATTCAGTTTCCATTCTGTTCAAATACATATATTCATATACATGTAGACAACAATCACACGCATTCTTTTTTACATATTGAAAAAAAAAGCATGAGTTTGAAATTATACTGAAAATGAAGTGATCTTTCACGCTCTTTATACCAGATTAGTTTTACGCTGTAACTAGAATTTGGTTTGTAACAACATCATTTCAGAGAAATTTCAAAATCATTGTTTTGACTTTATCAGTAATTAAAAACTTGCCTTCAGATTGGTATATGGTAGCATCATTCGATACTCATTGATGCCATTGGCCATTTACGACATACCATTAGTTGAAATATGGCATTGGCAATAAATTTTAAGCAATGATAGATTTAAGCAATTTATAAATACATTAAAGAAGCCATGGGAATATAAAAATATGTTACATTAATGAACTACCGAGCCTTCCAAATTTGTGACGGTTTTGTTATCTTAGTTTCATAGCTTCTTTTATAATTTTATCAGCTCTCATCTCACACGAGCATTGTTTAAGAAATAATCTTGAACAATAGCCCAATCGGATTATTCGCTGCACCTCATAACTCACAACCGTGGTTTATTGAACGATAAACTACGATAGAAAGAAGATCATTTCGATTCTAGTAATGCCAGCTCTTGATCAAAGGAAAACAAGTTCATATTTAGTATACAAAAGTGGACACGAATTAACTCCCTTGAGTACACCAGGCTATAGCAGTTACTAACTACCCAGTCGGTAAATATGAAAAAAAAAAAATCAATAAAACCTTTGGCATCGAATACAACAAAAAAACGCATTGTTTTACTATGTTATTTCTCCCTCATAAAAGACAAAGAGTAATGAATGTATCGTCAAACATTAGAGTCGCAATCGCTTTAAATCTTCAAATGCTCTGAGTATTACCGCATCCACTTCCAAACCCATTTCCATTGCAACACCGGCCAATTTTGATGTTAATCTTCAACATGAAAGACGCTTGATCTACATATGAGCCTGGGGGTTTAATGCATTTGCGAAAAATATCGACCCATGTCAGCCTGCGCATCCGCGCAGGCTGACATGGGCCGAAACTTTTCGCCATCTTTCAATTTTTTGCATGTCAAGGAATATTTCTACATCAGGTTTCAGTCGGTTGTTTGACGAAACGGATTTCATGGATCCATAATTAGATGATGTCTTGCTTGGTATAATGCATTACGGGGATACATTAAGCCCCCTTTTTCCAGAGTTCGGCTCACATGTTTTTTGGCAACATTTCAACCTTTGCCAGTTTTTATCAGAAACAGTAATATCGATAAATTCTTGAGGTTTTCTTTCCTCTTTGGTCGAGTAGCGGAAAATGACGATTTGTTATTGTCAAGTTACTTTCATTGATAAAATCTCCGAGGACGGAAGCGTGGAACAGCCACGGGCGACTTCGGACTTACTTTGTACAGAATTACGTAACTTTGTATAGAATAACGCCTACTTTACCACGCTTCCGTTGCACTGTGTTCAGAGAGTCGAATTCACATGTGATGTCAGAATTATGTTTCTACGTTTACATGTACACACGTGTTTGTATAAGAAATATTAACATGTCGTAAATACTTTAAGAAATATTAACATGTCGTAAATAGTTTATTTTTATTCGTTTATTTCATATCTCACAGGGACGAGATTGATGCCGCGGTCCGGGCCTCACACGGTGGTGGCGAGACCTTTGCACAGACAGGTATCGTTGCCTATGGCGACCAGGGAAACTCCGGTACAGCCAACGGAAGTGCTCTCTACAGGTAAAGAGGTTTTAGTATTTTCGTTCCATGTGAACTAAGCTTTGTGAAGTGGGGCTTAATGCATCGCAACTTTGTAGGTATCGAACTAGATCTAGATCTAATGATCATTATACATGTTTTTATTGATATACAGGTATGTAATTAAAAAAAAAAAAAAAAAATCCTGATAATCGTTGGCGTTGAGATAAAACTTTATCCAGCTTGTCCAAAAAGAAAAAGTTATTGAGGTCGCCAGTGGCCCGCCTAATAACATTTTTCAAGACTCATTAGATAAAATCAAAATGAAAAGCCAACTTCTTTCAGATCCCGAATATTTCTACCGCACTGTAGAAATGAGCCATGTTCTGTGAAAAGGGGGCTTAATACATCTAAAAAAAAAAGTATCGACCCAGGTCAGCCTGCGCAGTTCGCGCAGGCTGACCTGGGCCGAAACTTTTCGCTAGTCGTCAGTCTACCTCATGATTAGGTCGGTTATTTAAAAAAAAAAAAAGATAGCTATTATGTATCCATATTTATGTGATGACTTGCCCGGTATAATGCATCACGAAAATGCATGAAGCCCCCTTTTTCCAGAGCGACAATCACATTCATTTATCCTATTCAGCACTGTGGACAGGAACCGAGGAGGCGGAGACGAGATAATCACGGAGTACACAACCACACGACGCATGGACATGCATATCGGAGGAATGAGTCAGGCTGAAGCGGATGACTACTACGCACGGACATACGGACAGTAAGTGAACCTTGTGAACCTTATTCAGTATTTTTCCGGGCCACTCGTAAACACTTTGGGTTTGCTATATATTCAATAAACTATAATAATTATGGTCAATGAACTTCTCAATCATTTTTAAGAAAATTGGCCATTTTGCTGCTTTTTTTTTTTTTTTTTTTTGTCTAATTTACTAACTAGAAGATGTTCATTTCATTTGAGCCACACTCTGGCAAAAAGGGGCTTAATATATCTTGGTAATGCATTATATCAAGCAAGACATCGCATAACTTACGTATACATCCGTAAAATTCCATTTAGTCCGACAATTTTCTGAATATACGAGTAAAATGGTCCTTGGACATGCATAAAATTTACAAACAGCAAAAAGTTTCGACCTTTGTCAACCTTCGCGGACCGCGAAGGCTGACAAAGGTCGATAATTTTTGCAGATGCATTAAGTCTTCTTTTTCACAGAGCATAGCCCATTTATTTAGCAAGCAAACAACTGTTAAATACAATATACATGTATTTCATAAAATTTACAGTGAAAGCATACTTATTTATGCATGTAATCTTTTTTCAACAATTAAGAAATACAAATACAGTTATGACCACTATAACTCTAAATCGATAAACCTTTTATTAACATTTTATGTCATTGTTTGATTTTGGGAATATATGTTTATAACCACGAACCGTGACGAGATGATATAGACATTATCGAGCTTGGTTTATAAATTATCTCGCCACGGTATAGTTCTCACTGGATAAACCTTTCATTATCAGTTTATATTGTTGTTTATGTTTGGAATAACAGGTTTAAAATTACGTACCGTGACGAGATAATTTATAAACCCAACTCGAAAGATTATATCATCTCGTCACGGTTCATGGTTTTGAACATGTACTCCCTAAAACAAACAATAATATAAACTGTTAATGAAAGGTTTATCGAGTTAGAGTTATACGTGGTTTTTAAATCTATTATCCTAAACATAAACACTAATATGAACTGATAATGAAGGTTTATCGAGTGAGAGCTATAGATCTAGTAATCAAAGGAGGCAGAGACTCACCTTAACCCTTAAGCTGCTAATCGCGACTCACTGACGTTTTGCGGACAGTGTAGATCAAGATCAGACTGCACAGAACGTGCAGTCTGATCTTTGATCTACACTGTCCGTTACGGTATTTTCTTTTCAGTAAAATCAACTTTGAAGCCGCAATGTTTGGGCTTTTAGGATTGAGTAGAAATTTGCGCTTCATTTATTCAGCAGCTTAAGTGTTAATTAGGCTCGACGTGCATGCGCATGTATATTCAAACGGATGCATGTCCAGAAATAGAACCGGTCAGTAATCTAGATAGCAAAGTCTTTTCTTTTTTCGGTATAATTATCGTTATTAGTAATACAATAGAGCCATACTCCGTGAAAAAGGGGCTTAATGCATCCGCAAAGTGTATCGACCAATGTCAGAATGCGCAGTCCGCGCAGGCTGACCTGGGCCGAAACCTTTTTGCTATTGGGCAATTTTCTGCTTGTGAAAGAACCAGCGTACCTCATGATTCAGCCTGTTGTTAGCCAAAATGAATTTTATGGATCCATAATCAGGTGATTACTTGTTTGGTATCAGTCATCTCGGTGATGCATTAAGCCCCCTTTTGCCAGAGCATGGCTCATTTATAAGTAACAGTATTATTAGTATCATTATTGTGAGCATCATTATAAATATTAATATTAATCCAAATCAATTTAAAGGCCAGAAGGCGGCAAAATGTTAACAATTCTGTGTATCAAGTACGGTAAACATCTAGGCTGCCAAACACGAATCACCGACCTTTTTACGGACATTTAAGATCAAGATCACACTGCACAGAACGTGCAGTCTAATCGTGGATCTACACTGTCCGATAAGGAGATATCTTTTCTACAAAAAATACTTTTGAAATGGCAAAATTTGTTTTTTTTTTTTTACTATCGGCTTGAAAATTTCATTTCATTTATCGAGCAGGATTAAAATTAAGTTTCATTCATTCTCCTCAAGTACGGCTGTCATGGTTCTCAAGCTACTGGCAGAACAGTAGATATTGAAACTAGACATAATGTTCGCAACATTAACCCCTATCCTGCTCCATAAGTTAAAATTAACTCTTTACCAAACGACAAAATTTTAGACCAGTCCAAATTGAAAGCATTTGCAGACGACAAATCAAAGGTGGCTCAAATGACAAAACTTGTCCTTGATAGAGAAGAAAACATTGTGGGAAAAGGAGAAAATGCTGGTTGCCAGCATTTTCTCCTTTTCCCACAATGTTTTCAAAAAGCTTCTGCCTCAGGGTCGTTAAAAGTCGGGATTGTGTGATAAAGGGTTAAGTTAAACTTTCAAGCCGGTTGTAAAAACCCGAATAATGGAACTTCAAACTTATTTTTGGAGAAAAATATCTCCTTATCACACAGCGTAGATCGAAGATCAGACTGCACATTGTGTGCAGTCTGATCTTGATCTACATTGTCTGCAAGAGGTCAGTGAGTCGCGCTTAGCAGCCCAAGGGTTAAATTTAACTTTTAATATTTATTCCCACCAGTGACTTGAACTTTGACCATCCGTACTGTAGAAGTAGTCGGACAAAAAATACTTTTAATTGATATGAATGAAACTTAAGTGTAACTGAAAAACAGAATTGCTTACAACTGGCCGATACTGGTCCTTTAATCCTTCCTTTAACTGCTAGATAAATGAAACAAAAATTTCCAATACACGTTTCAGACAGTTTTTAACCAATTTCATGTTTATTTTATCAAACTATAATCATTCTTGTATGTTAATGCCAAATGTTGCCCCGGACGGCTGCAACGTTGCATAGATGTAGACCGATAGAAAATGCATTTCATTTTCTGGAGGCCGTCAAAGAAATCACTTTTGTGACGTTTCTAGTTTTAATTAGATTTCTGACGAATACACCTATCCCTTATACCATATATATCGGTACTTTATCTATGTTTACACAGCTGACCAAATTCTGAACCACTCTACAGTCTGTCAAATTTTAACAACGCTTTTTTCTTTTATCATCTGGCTCTGAAGATGTATCTGTAACTTAGGCTGCTAAGCGAGACTCACTGACCTTCTGTGGACAGTGTAGACCAAGATCAGACTGCACAGAACGTGCAGTCTGATCTTGAATCTACACTGTCCGATAAGAAGATATCTTTTCTCCAAAAATGTCCTTGAAAAAGGAAATTCTGGGGTTTTTACTGTCGGATTGAAAGTTTCATTTCTTTTATATAGCAGGATAAGGTTTAACTTTTTAATGAATCTACACCCCAGGTCCATGTTCCCGCGTTATAGACGGGCAGAACCAATCGAAACTATTCTCTTAGACGTGCATGGAGAAACGGAAGGATAATTTGCATAGGGCATGTGTTTGTTGTTTAGTCGGTAACATGCAATGCACGTCTTTATGGGTTTATTACATGCTTCTGATTTTACTCGCTGCACATGCTTATCGTACATTTGTCTTTATGTCTTTCTGTATTTCTTTACTTTCATGGCTTTTTAGGGCCCATTTAAATACCTGTTGCTTATAATATGTTATAATTTAATTTAGATATGAGCGACGCTCTGGCGAAAGGAGGTTAAATGCATGTCCGTGATTCATTGCACCAAGCAAGACATCTCATTATCATGGATCCATAAAATCCATTTTTTCTAACAACTCACAGAATCATGAGGTAGAATGGTCCTTGGACAAACAGAAAATTGACCGATTGCAAAAAGTTTCGGCCCAGGTCAGCCTGCGCGGACTGCGCAGGCTGACCTAGGTCGATACTTTTTTACAAATGAATCAAGCCCCATTTTTCACAAACCATATGTTTTATTTTCATACGTCTTTTCTTAGATGAAATATACCTCGTTTATTTTCAATGAGTTCATATATTTTACATAATTTTTATATCGTATTATATTCTATTCTAGTATATTCATGCACATGTATATATATATATATCTATGCTTGCTTGCAGAAGGCGTGGCAAGGTTAACCTAAACAAGGGTAAATTCTATCATTTATACAGTATATTTGAGCCACGCTTAGTGAAAAGGGGGCTTAATGCATCTGCAAAAAGCATCGACCCAGGTCAGCCTGCACAATCCGCATAGGCTAAACTGGGCCAAACCTTTTTTGCTTTTTTTTTTGTATGTGAATGGACCGTTCTACATGTACCTCATCATTCCGTCAGTTGTAAGACAAAATGTCTTTTATGAAACCATGATTTTATGAAGTTTTGCATGGCATCACGTATCACGGAGATGCATCAAGCCCCCTTGTCCCAGAGCATGGCTCATTTCTCTCTTACGACTTCACAGCCACTCTTTCACCAGCACCCATGCCAAAAGAAAGGAAAATAAATGACTTATTTCCCAAAATCAATAATTCAGCTCCTTTTCACATGATAGGAATTCCGCTCGTAGTTTGGAATCAAGAAGTAGACGATGTAAATCGAGGATCAGACTGAACTTTCTATGTGGTCTGATCTTGATCTACACTGTCATCAAAACTACTTGAGCCATGCTCTGTGAAAAGGGGTTTAATGCATCTGCAAAAAGTATCGATCCAGGTCAGCCTTCACTGACCTGAGCCATTAATTTTTTTCATTGACCAATTGTCTGCAGTTCAAAGAACCAGCCTAGCGGATTTAAACGACATTATTCAACAAGAACTTAGAAAAAACGGACATTGGGATTCCGTTAATGAGGAATATCCGATCACCCTTTCAGCAAATATAAACACGTCAAAAGCCGTTCTTATTCTAAAGGATAATTTCTGGGTAGATTTTAATCACCCAAAACTCTCTTTCCAAAGTATTAGGATTTAATCGCGCCAAGTACAACGAGGGTTTTTACGAATCTGAGAACATCGTAAATATCATCGATATTAATAGTATCTTGGTAAATATTGACCACATTAGCGGAAGTTACGTTAACAGTGGCAAGCAAAACACGGGTACAGCTTTTTTCCTAACGTAAGCCCCGGATATAAAATAGTAGAAACGCAGTCGGTTGCTTTTCAACATGGCTTTTATGGACCCATAATTTTTAATCATATGATGACTTGCACGGTATCATGGATCACAGAGATGAACAAAGTTCCCTTTTGCCAGAGCGAGGCTCTCTTATTTTACCAGTCTTGGTGAGAGGGTTAACCCTTTCCCAAACAAGTCCTGGTTTTCACGTGTCTGCAGTATAAGTCTTTTGAAAACACTGTGGGAAAAGGAGAAATTGCTCGTAACGAGCAATTTCTCCTTTTCCCACAGTGTTTTCTACCCTTTTTGAGACCTTTCTGCCATTTTCATCAAATTTAAAAGTGTCATCTGCAAACTCTTTCAATTTGGACCAGTCCAAAATTTGTCGTTTGGGAAAGGGTTAAGGCCCGTTAGTTTCTGCACAAAATAGAAATTTTGTTTGGTTGGATTGATTAGATGTTACGATAAGCCACCCAGAAGGCCTGGGCTCGATTCTTACCATTGGGTTTTTTACAGTGGTGGCTTTTAGCAAGGCACTAATGAGCTCCAACCTTGTTCTGATGGAACAGAGGAAACACATTTACCCTTTTTCAGACTTTTCCAAATTCGTAGCATTTGCAACCGATGTCTTAACCCTTAAGCTACTGAACTCTCTCCCAAACGACAAATTTTAGACTCTTTCAAATTCAAAACCTGTGCAGACGACAAATTCAAAGTTGGTACAAATGAGCTTAAGCTCTCTGATGGGGTAGAAAACATTGTGGGAAAAGCAGGAAATGCTGGTTACTAGCATTTTCTGCTTTTCCCACAATGTTTTCAAAAGTATTCTTTCCCAGGGTCGTGAAAACCAGGGATTGTTTGGTAAAGGGTTAAAGTAAAGAGTACCAGCCAATAGTGAAAACCGTAAGTTTATGATTTAAAAAGTTCGCTCTTCGGAGAAATCTCACCTATCGGACCGTGTAGATCCAAGATCAGACTGCACGTTCTGTGCTGTCGGATCTTGATCTACACTGTCTGCAAAAGAGCATTGAGTCGCGCCTAGCAATCTAAGAGTTACAACCTAAAAGTGTAGAAAACAAATTAGGAAAAGTGGTAAAATGCTGATTGCCTGCATTTTATCCATATTTCACAATATTTTCAAATTTAATTTTCTTCTGGGTCTTTCAAACACGGGATTTTTCGGTGATGTTTTATAAGTGAGTTTTCGCCTTTTTTTGACCAAAATAATGTTGAAATCGGCGAAAAACGCCATTAAGTCAACGCAATAGAAAGTATGGAATTAACCCTTAGGCTTCTAAGGGCGACTCGCCGACCTTTTGCGGACAGTGTAGATAAGATCAGACTGCACAGAACGTGCAGTCTGATCTGGGATCTACATGTCCTATAAGAAGATATTTTTCTCCAAAGAATAAGTTTGGAATAACATTAAGCAAGATAATAGTTAAAAGAAAATTCATTCCAAGTCTATTTTGGGATTTAGAAAAGTGCACAATTTCTTTGCAATACCTTTGGAATTCTTAAACATGAGCGCTGGCCATCGTGACAGCCGAATTACCACTGACAAAACCCTTAACTCTTTACCAAACAACAAAATTTTAGACTCGTCCAAACTGAAAGTATTTGCAGACGACAAAATAAATGTGACTGAAAAGTTTAAATTTGTTTTGGGAAGGGTAGAAAACATTGTGGGAAAAGGAGAAAATGCTGGTTGCCAGCATTTTCTCTTTTTCCCACAATGTTTTCAAAAGGTTTTTCCTCAGGGTCGTTAATAGTCGGGACTCTTTGGTAAAGGGTTAAAGGGGCCATTAAACCAGATTTCCTCCCACAAGTTTTTTTTAAGAAAATCTTATAAAGACTGCTAATTTTTATACGCCTGCATTTTAGATGGCTTTTGAATTAAAATTGGACAGAAATGCATAAAGAAAACACGCGGAATTACCGGTTTTTTTACTGTAAAATTCATCATTCCGTTAGTAAATATATAGCCGTCTGCATAACAAGGAATAAATACATTTTAACACAAGCAATTATCTGTTGGCTCCATCGTTCAGTTGGTGAAGTCGTCGATTTTGATTTTGAATTTCGTGGGTACGAGTCCCCTCAGAGTGTGTTTTTTTTTTTTTTTAATCAACTTTTTTCCCACAAAACAATTGCTTTTGAACACCCGTAAAATTACGTCAATTTAAAAATAAAGACAGGTAGTTTTCAGTTTATTGGAAAAATGAATGTTTCAATTTCTCGCTAATATGTTAACCGTGCTCCGGGAACGGGGAGTTTAATTCATCTCCAAGATGTAATCTACCAAGCAAGTCTTCACATAATTGTGAATCGTTGATGATTGATTGAATGGTGTTTAACACCATTTTTAACATTATTTCAGTTATATCGCGGTGGCCAGTGCACCTATTCATGCTTTCCTGCAGTTTCTTTTTACCAGTACTCCGCACAATATTCCTCCCAAGCCACTGGCTGCTTTCCCACATAACCATCGTCGAAACAATAGTCAGCGGTGAGAGAAGAATGAATTCTGTCGCAATGACTATTATCAATCCTCGGAAAGAAATTGGCCAAGCCGGGAATCGAACCAGCGACCGCTGTTCTCAAGTCCTGTACGCTACCGACTGAGCTACGGGACTTGGCATGTGAATCCGTAAAAAAGAATTTTGTCTAACAAGTGACTTCATCACGAGGTATTATGGTCCATGGACATGCAGAAATTGTTCAATTAGCAAAACGTTTCGACCTATGTCAGCCTTTGCGGACAGCGCAGGCAGATACGAATCGATACTGTTTGCATATGCATCAAGCTCCCCTTTCACAGAGCATGGGTCATACCTTTCTGATTTCTAAATGTTTCAGCTGCACTGGCCTTTGTGCCAATGTCTTGCTTATATAATGCACAGTTAATGATAACAATAACAAAACTAAGGGAAGCATCCGTCTTCATCGTTTCATTTGCATGTAGATAACATTAATCCTGACTGACATCCTGTGTCTCAAGGATTTTACCTTTTTTCCCACATTGCAATGTTGTTCGACTAATATTTTCTTTATCTCTTTGACTGCAACGAGGTTTATAGCCAGGTGATAATGTTATCTTTTACCTACCCTTTATAAATTAGATCCGAAAACTTCATTCCAAAATCAGCAATTGATTGGTGGCGGTTTTCTGTCTCAGAACATGCAGTTTGATCTCAGTTCTAAACTGTCCACTTCTTTGTTAGATATTATAGTCAATACAACCTTGATGTTTATACTAAAAGCTCGGCTGTTTTTCCTGATTGCAAACGGCCATTTTATTTCTTCAGCACACTTAAGGTGCTTGTGATTCTGGATAACATGTACAACTTTTGAACTATTGAATTCAGTCAATCAACAATTAGTTTTTGTTTATTCGTTTTATTGTTTTATCTCTTTACCAAACGACAATAATTTTGACTGGTCCAAATTGAAAGCATTTGCAGACGACAAATCAAAGGTGGCTCAAATGACAAAACTTGTCCTTGATAGAGAAGAAAACATTGTGGGAAAAGGAGAAAATGCTGGTTACCAGCATTTTCTCCTTTTCCCACAGTGTTTTCAAAAAGCTTCTGCCTCAGGGTCGTTAAAAGTCGGGATTGTGTGGTAAAGGGTTATTAAAGGTCCAGTAGTGGCCAAAAGTAAACAATGTGAGTGTTAAAAACTCAAATCATAACATTGAAAAGTATGGATTTTATTGAGAAGATGGCAATCTGTCATTGTACGGTTGGTCTAAGTGTTAGTTGCTGGTAGAAAAATGAATTTTAAAAACAGGTTAAAAGTAAACAAAAGATTTAAAGACTTGGCAACCTTTCAAATAGTTTTGAAATTCATATTTCTTCCAGCGATTAACACTTGGACTGGTATGAGTTAAATTTAAATGCCTTTTAAAACCTGGACCTTTAGTAGATGCATTCTAATGACTGCATGTTTTTCTTTGTCATTTAGTTTTTTTTTGTTTGTTTTGCATGTATTTAGGCTTTTGTCGAATATTCACTCGTGATTGTTATACTTTGCATGGTTATTTCAGTTTTGTCTTTTTAAAGAAATTGAGAGCTCTACGTTGATCTGTTTTTGCGCTATGAGCCGAACATCATAATCGTACGTTAAAAAAGAGACTATAAGACTTATACAACTAAACTATGTAACTGTTGAGAGGCATGAGGTCAAAATATGTCGCTGCAGTTTTTCATTACGAGGTTAGGTATTTCCTGCGTAAAACGACAAGAATATATAGGCAAGTGTACTAATCACAGTAATTTTATTGAACACCGTTGGGAAAAGGACGTTAATTCTGCAGCCGCATACAAACAGGTCTATGAAGCTATCGTGGCCAAGCTGTTCCACCGTAGTTTCTTGTCGTTTTTCTCCTCTTCTAACAATGACAAAACACTCTAACTATAATTAATGCTTCATATACACCTTTGTTTGAATTTCAGGGACCCGGAGATGTCAAAAGAGAATTTTATGAAAATATATTACGAGTACAAAAACGGGAGAAATGGAAATCCTGAGTGAACAAAAAAATCAAGGATAAAATCAGAGATGACCCGGATGATCGGACATATTGTTTGTTACTATTTATAGACTATTTTTTCCGGCTTTAATTTCTTTTATGTTTTACACTATGACGTTACTCATAAGCCCGGACCATGCATACGGAACTTTTGTGAAAATTTTAGACCACGATATGACTGCACATTTGTGAACTAGATAAACTTTTTTTGCCCTTGCTATATATTTAAGGAAAAAAAATACATTTCGGTGTAGTGAATCCTAAATTAGCCATGCTCTGAGAAAAGGAGGCTTAATGGCATCTCCGTCATGCATTGTACCAATCAAGCCGTTACGTGATTATGAATCCATAATAGCCAATTTTTCTTTTACAACCGACTTAGGTAGACTGGTCCTTAGACATACAGAATATTGACCAAAAGCGAAAAGTTTCGGCCCAGGTCAGCCTGCGCGGACTGCGCAGGCTGACCTGGGTCGATACTTTTCGCAGATGCATTAAGCCCCCTTTTCACAGAGCATGGCTCATTTGTTTTTAATTTTTTAATCAGAAGATTCCGTTTGAATTAAAAACGTTCTTTGTACTTGTTCTTACTGGTAGCTTTCTTATCCACTACTGCGCACTATTTAGTTATTGTACACAGAGTCTTATCAAAAAATTGCTAAATTGGGAAAAAAAACCTTTAATGTTTGAGAATGTTGATACAATTCCACTTGGAAAACAAAGAAAAACAGTCAGAAAAATCTTCGCTATAAGAAGAAAGCATTTCGTGCAGCTCAACACAATAATAGAGTATCTTTTCTTTTTTTAATCAGTTGATTCATATTATCGTTTTAAGGTATACAAAAGTGGTCAATGATTCTGGAAATTCATCTGATCATGTGATTTTCATCACATATTACCAGCGTGTTAATTTCTGATTTAGGAGAATAGAGTGATATTGTTTTAAATACTTACCCAGTTTTTGTTTCAGCGAGAGAGAGAGACGGGTATACATGTCTTTAACCCTTTACCGCACAATGCTGACTTTCTACGACTTTGAGGAAGAAGCCTTTTGAAATCATTGTGGAAAAAGGAGAAAATGCTGGTAACCAGCATTTTCTCCTTTTTCCCACAATGTTTTCTGCCCTATCAAAGAAAAATCTTATTATTTGCGCCACACTGAAATTCTGCAAATGCTTTCAATTTGGACAAGTCTAGAATTTTGTCATATGGTAAAGAGTTAACTCACTATAACAGGTAACAGCTATCCGTAAGATCACGCTTTGTAGAGAGAGAGAGAGAGAGAGAGAGAGAAAGAGAGACGGGTATAGATGTGCATGTATTTAACTTACTATAACAGGTAAAACCCAGCGGTAAGGTCGTTAGACGTAACCGCAACACAATAGCGTTGCTAAGGACTTGAACTATATATTAAAAGAGAAAACTGTTTTACCTACATGTTTGTATGATGAAAATAAATCAAAGCCAAGTTTTCTTTTTACTTCGGTATTGGTTCATCGAAATGCAATGAACAGTAAAACAGAGGGTTGAACTTAACCCTTTCAGCGCCATAGGCGAAAACAGGGACTTTTGCGGACGGCATAGATCAAGATCAGACTGCACAGAACGTGCAGTCTGATCTTTGATCTATGCCCTCCGCTTGTTTGGTCATGCATATATAGTAAAAGTCTTCCGGAGACTCAGTGGATTGTATTTATAACCATCAAAAGAAGCAAAGTTTGTTTATTTGGCGCCGAAAGAGTTAACCCTTATCCTGCTAAATTAGTGAAATGAAACTTTCAAGTCAACATGAAAAACCCAAATATCGCTATTTCAAAGTTATTTTTGGAGAAAAATATCTCCTTACCGGACAGTGTAGATCCAAGATCAGGCTGCACGTTTCGTGCAGTCTATTCTTGATCTACACTGTCCACAAAAGGTCCTTGAGTCACTCTTGGTAGCCTAAGGATTAAATATCAACTTTGAAACGATCTGACACAAAATAGATGAACATGGAATTGTACTGTATAATGTATATTTTTGCCGACTTGCTGTTGTTAATGTTGTGAGTAAAGCTTTAGTTGTTGTGTAGGAAATAAAATCGTATCACCTCCCAAGAATGCCTGTCACTTTTCTATACGATCTACATATAATCGAGCCATGCTCTGGTAAAAGGGGGCTTAATGCATCTCCGTGATGCACTGTACCAATCAAGCCATCACATAATTATGGATCCATAATAGCCACTTTTTTTTTTTTGACAATCGATTGAATCATAAGGTAGTCTGGTCCTTTCACGTGCAGAAAATTGACCAATAGCGAAAAGTCAGGTCGATACTTTTCGCATTAAGCCCCCTTTTCACAGAGCTTGGCTCAATTCATTATTCTTGGCTTCTGTCAAAACTCCACCTTACCCCAATTACAGTTTACTTTTTCGGTGGATTTTTAATGGTGTTTTCAGCAAAGGAGCCGACAAAATACAATGACAAAAGCAACTGACCGAATAAGACAACACTATGAATCGGCAAAATATGACAACAAAATCAGCCGACAAAACATGACAACAAAACGATTAGGTCAAAAATGACAACAAAAACAACCGACTAAATAAGAAAATACAAACAACCGGACAAATATGGCAACCAAAGCAAAACAAAACAAAAACGGCGAATTAGGACAATACAAAGAACCGGACAAATATGACAAAAAAACCAACAGTGACTACGACACTACCAGACCAAAAATGAAAAAAAAAAAAAAAAACTGAAACGACCAAATGCAAACAAACCTAAATGATTGAATAAGACAACGAAACTAACTGACTAAATCTGACAACAAAAGTAACTGACCAAATATAACAACAAAACCAACTGGCCAATAATGACAACAAACTGAACTGAACAAATATGACAACAAAACCAACTAAGTACCGGTATAACAACAAAAATAACTGGCTAGATATGACAACAAAATATCAAGTTCAACAAATATGACAATAAAACCAACAGACCAATTATGACAACAAACCGGACTGGCCAAATATGACAATAAAAACTACTTACGGAATGTTAACAACAAAACTATAGAACTACATATGAAAACAAAACCATAAAATAAAGTGACGAAACATGAAAAGAAAACTAACCGCCAATAATGACAGAAACACTAAGATATCGGTTATGAAGAGAACGAACCCACCAGATACAACATTAAAATTCACTTATCAAATACTAGTACGACAAGAAAACCAACCGGCCAAATATGACAACAAAACTAACCGATCAAACATGACAACACAAATAAACGTCCAAATATGACAACACAAAGAAACGGCCAGAAATGACAATAAAAGTGACTGACCAAAAATGACATCAAAACGAACCAAAGTAAAACAAACAGAAAAAATATGATAACAAAAGCAACCAAAAAGAAAAAAAAAAGGTCACTTATGACAAAACAACTGACCGAAAAGGTCAAATATGACAATAAAACGAGCGGGTCAAATGTGACAATAAAACTAAATGACCAAATATGACAACAAAAGTAAATGAATTAATAGGACAAAACTGGACTGGTCAAATATTACAACAAAAGTATCAGATCAAAGGCGATGACAGCTCTAAGCAACCGGTCAGATATGAAGAAAAGGCCAAGAAATGACAACACTTACTGACCGACCAAGTATGACAACAGATCAAACAGGGTTATTAAATTAAATGATAGAATCTGTCTTTGGGAGGGAAAAAACGTTGTGGTGAAAGAAGAAAATGCTTATTACACACACTTGTTACTTTTCAAAAGCCTTCCTCTTCAGTCTCGTAAAAACAGAGAGAGTGTGGTAACAGATAAATTGATAGCATTAAAAATCAAGGGAGAAAGTCGGTTTACAATGAGAGACAAGTAGGCTAGGGCCACCCCGATCTGTCAGTGTAATGACGAATATGTACTTCCGTAGAATTTGTACTCCCCAATCCATACCAGAGCTCCAGCTAGAGGGGGTGATTTTGATTCCAAAATGAAAAATAATAATCACTCTCCGCTAAACCCTATGTTATGGGTACTCATTAGAATCGTCTGGTCGAGACGACTCTAATGAGTACCCACAACATAGAGTTTGGAAGAGAAATAATGGATTTAGAATACCATTAAACTCCCCCTCCCTCTTTTCTGGAGGTCTGCATACCCTATGTAGAACATAGATGGGGGGTACAGTTTCCACGTTAACGTAGAATAAGGAACAGTAAGTACATTTCGTACATAGAATATGGACAGGGGAGTACAAATTCTACGGAAATACACATGCGTCGTTACACCGATGCATCTTTTACTATATACAAATTTTCCGGCTCGAAACTAAGCAATGCAGAACAGAACAAAACAGATATTTTATTAGACGAGTACAAGTGTACATAGTCAAAATTACATGTTGTATACAACAAAACATTTGTCAAGCTCTCTCTCTCTCTCTGTTACACAGGAAACAATAATCTTACGTGAGGATGACATACGAAGGATTTTCGCTACATATATAAAATGGTTGATAACGTGTTTATACAATGACTAATAAATACCAATAGTAATCATGACGAATCAAAACCATGCATTTGATTACAGACGTCAAATGCAACATCAATAATATATAATAGCTACTTGTATACCACCGATTCAATGAAAAGCAAATGATTCCATGTGAACTCAATTTTCTATGAGCTTCACGTAAGCTTGTCACAGCGTCCTCCCTTCAAGCAGAGCAGAGTTACAACAATAGAGGAGCCTTGGTAACAGAGACCCACAATCGTTAAACTTTTCAATGATAAGAAGAACAGAGTAATCTCTCTTAGGACTTTATCACCCAAAAAGCTGCCATTCAGGTCCAAGGTTATTGTCCGAAAATGGTTTTAAATCCATTTTAAACATTATTTCAGTTATGTCGCGGCGGCCAGTACACCTATTCATGCTTTCCTGGAGATTCTTATACCAGTAAATCGCACATTTCTTCCCAAACCCTTAGCTGCTTTCCCGCATCACTATCGTCGAAACAATGATCAGATGTGAGAGGGGAATGAAGCTTTTCTCAATGCCTATCTAAAGTGCTCAAGATGAAGATTTTCCAAGCTGAGGATTCGAACCATCGACCTCCCAGGTTTTAAGTTCTGTACCCCAACGGATGCGCTACCGGGCTCGGCCCGAAAATAGTCTTCCGCACTTTAACTAATGCACCGAAATTTACTGCAAGAAGTTAACCAAGGTTCTTCTGCACTAATTATACCGAGAGCAGCTGGTTGTTATTCTGGAGTTGTCGATTAAATGCTACCCTCAAAAACGTAGAAAAACAATCAAAATCATTCAAAAATTTATTTGACATGAGATACAATTATCTAAAACAACGTTAAATCGTCTTCAGTATTTTGTAGTTTGATATACATGTATCTACAACATTATTACAACTCGAAAAATACGTACATCTCTCTCTCTCTCTCTCACCAGTTTTAAAACTTTGAAACTATTGTGTCATGTTGGAAATGAACAAAGTGCTCATTTGTCACCAAAGATTTACATCAAACGATATTTTCTTCCTTTTTCCCCCAATTTACATGTACCTTGATAATCCCTTCTACACACTGACGTTTTCAAAATCTTCTAGAAGTAAATTGTTTCCTCAAAATTCTGACTGAGATTTTTTCGCAAAACAAGTTTAGAAAAGGTATGAATACACTGTTCATTATAGCTATGAAAATTTGTTACTGTACTCAATTCATTGTCATGCTCTTATGCAGTCTTTGAAAAATTGTACATAGGAAATTCGATACAGGAAAAATTGTATACATGTTTCGGATATGTCCCATTTTTGTGGCATTTGTCGAATACAGTATTTTGAAAATCATGTATCGTATTTTGTGCAAAACCGAAGGAAGTGAACCCAAGTAAAATATTTTTTTCTGAGACAAATAAGTGTTTCGATTGCACTCAGATATGAAATTGAAAATGGCGTATTACAATAAATTGGATTAGGCCATCGATCGTGGAAATAATTCATTTTTATCCAAAATAGCTTGATCTGCTATGGCCTTCTATAGTGGCGTAATGATACACACATACCGTGCTTGTTCATCCCATAACCACTTCGTTCCTGGGCTTATTCGTCCCAGGACTTGTTCGCCCGGACTTGTTCGTCCTACAAGACTGCACCCTTCTCTATCGAATTTTGCATGACCATATAGTAGGTTGCCTTTCAGACAAATATTTTAAACTATTTCCGTTGTTTATTTTTCAAATTATTAATTCCACACAATGGCTCCGTTGACAAATGCGACAGCAGTGTTTTCAACGCTTTGATTTTTTTTAAATGAAAGCAATTTCTTTGTACATCTTTCATTGAGCCATGCTCTGTTAAAAGGGGGCTCAATGCACTTGTAACAAGATTCGACACAGGTCAGCCTGCGCAATCCGGGTTCAAAATTCTTACCTGACAAAGCATGGCTCATTTGTAAATAGACTTGAAATGAGTACATGATCAATTTTACATGAACACAAGACACCCATTTTTTTCCTGTACACAGGACGGTCATTAAAGGGTTGAGTCTGTTCCCTTTACTGGGCGTTATGTGGGGCTTTATATTCAAGACATTGCCTTCATTCCCTAATAAACGCAATATAAATTGATTTTTTGTATATAATTTTCTTTTGGCTTCGAATTTTGGAAATGTTTGGACAGAAAAATAGTTCCCTGACAATTTGTTTTCACTGATGAATTAATTCTTTTTTATTGCATGACGACTCAAGACTACTTTCTTATAATATTTGTGTCACATAACCTTAAATTTGACCTTTTAAATCTTCAATACCTTTAAAACTAGACTATATATGTATTCTACTTCCTAATGAACGGATTTTATACTAGCATATTCTGAAAGGTTTATCAGCAGTCTATATCAACAGGATGGCCGCAATGTTTACAGAACATTCTTACTCCATTCGAAGCATCTTTAGTCTCCACCTTCTTTTTTTCTGGAACACGTGACGTGATAATGACGTCATGATTCGGCGACAGATGGGGAGAACCGTCAGATTCCTCACTTTCAGTAAGGGCAGACAAATCCTGGCATCTGAAAGGTAGGTAGTGCAAGAGTAAAGTAATGCGGTGTTATACTTAGAGGATACATAATTCAGTTTTGTAAAGGTAGCAAGCTGGGGACTACCCTCAGCTGTTTACTAAACGACAAAATTTTATACTAGTCCAAATTGAAAGGATATGCCGACGACAAAATAAACGTGACTAAAAACAAATGAAATTTTGGGGAGAAGGGTAGAAAGCATAGTAGAAAGGAAGCAAATGCTGGTTAAAAGCATTTTTTTTTTTCCTTTTCCTACAATCTTTTGCAAAGATTTTTTTCTTCAATGTCCTTAAAACTCGTGATTGAGTTGTACAGAGTTTATCAAATTTCATACAACTGCATAATAATTTGGACCATGCTCTGGCAAAAGGGGCTTCATGTATCTCCGTGATGCATTATACAAATCAAGCCATAACATAATTATGGATCCATTATAGCCACTTTTTCAACAACCGACTTCATCATGAGGTAGAATGATCCTTTGACATGTAGAAAATTGACCAATAGTGAAAAGTGTCGGCGCAGGTCAGCCTGCGCAGGCTGACCTGGGTCGATACTTTTCGCAGATGCACCAAGTCCCCTTTTCACAGAGCATGGCTCATTTGATGTAAACACATTGCTTTCCAAGGGAGTTGTAATAAAGCAGAAGACTGGTCGCAAAAAATAAATCATGGTACTTGTTGCAATGGAAAGCTGCTGGCTACTATCGTAGTTAGATAAACATAAGTGAGCGGCGCTGTGGGAAAGGGGTTTAAATGCATCTTCGTCATGCATAATACTGGTCAAAGGGTCGAATAACATCGACTTAGTGAATGTTAAACCGGCTGAATCACGCGGTAAGATGGTCCTTGCACATAAAGAAAATTTGCAAATAGCTAAACATTTCGACCCGGGTCAGCCTACACAGTCTACACAGGCTAGAAAAGGGTCGATACCGCCTTTTCACGAAGCATGAGTCATTTACATGGATGAAATAATGTATTTACTTAATCATTATGTTTCCATTGGAGTAGGTTTCCAAAATTTCTTCCACTTTGCTATCCAAAGATCCTTGCTTTGACACACCAAGATAACGATTGGCTGAGAGCATTCCGATATCGAGGCTCTGTTGTTTTGATTGGTCACGTAAGTGGACGCGCCTGCGTGGTGACAGTCTTAGTGGTCTTCCGGTAGAATCCATTTTGGTTATTTCCTATTAAAAATAGAAAATGGAACTGGGTCAATCTTAGAAAATTGCACCACATTTATTGTTGCAAATGATTGAGAAGACACGAATTATTCTGTGTTGTTTTTCATAAGTGTAGGAGATGTTTAATAGTGCCACGACATCATGTTGTGCTTGATGCTTATCTATGAAGAAAAGGTGATGTTGGTAATCCCATAATTGTGTATTAGTCACTCTTCGTTCTTCAAAGATGCTACTAGTTGGTATTTACTCGAGCAAGCAATGAAAAAAAATCACCATGTATGCTCCCTCAAACCCAATTAATACAGATATAAACAAATATTGTATATGTCAAATTGGAGATTTCTTTGTTAATAGAATTAAGAAAACGCGTTTCTGATCTTGTCTGGCCTTTTTTATCAACCTTTTCTCAATCACATCAATTGCGACAATAATGAACAGGTACTTTATATTACATTATTGGTTATTAAAAGTGTTGGACCAAGTACTTTACCTTGGCGAACTCCACCATATATTTGCTGTTCTCAAAAAAGGCGGCATAACTCCCGTTGATGAACTTTGGCGACATTGGAACATTGCTGAGAACCAGAGACATGCCATAGTCGTTTCTAGTGGTTACAGCCTTGTCATTCTCTTTAACATTTTCAGTCTCGTGGTTTTCTTCAAAAACTTCGTCGTCAAAAGATTCTGAAAAATGATCAGCTGGATTAGAATAGTCCCAGACTTAAAATCATAACTCCTCTGCACACACATGTTTTCCCTGATTCGCAAAAGAAAACAAAAACTTTCAAAATCATCGTTACAAGGTATTCTCCTTTTGTAAAAAAAGATTTTTTTTTATAAGCATGCCCTGTAAAAATCTTAATAAATTTCATTACCCATATTTCGAAACCATGATTTTTAACTCTTAACCTGTTAAATTAGTTAAATAAAATCTTCAGCCCGACAGTAAACACCAAATTGTTGCTACTTTAAAGTAGGGTAGGGAATATTACCTTATCAGACATTATAGATCTAAGATTAGACTACACGCTCTATGCAGTCTGATCTTGGTCAATATTGTCTGCAAAAGGTCTTGAATCGCGGTTAGCAGTCTAAGAGCCAAGTCAACATCCGCAAATTCAATTCAGGGGCTAATGGGGTCACTTGATTAAATGTTAACTTCTGTATTTATGTAACCGATGGAAAATAAATTAGCGGATGATATACTATGTAGTGAAAACTTTGTCTGTGACATTTGTTTCTGCAGTGTTTAGATGAAATATGCTGCCATGCTACAAACCTGGAAAGAGTCTTGTATATGGCCCGCAACATGCGAAATGATACCTTCGGACATTTACGTAAAGTGTCGTCTCGGATTAGCCTGCGCAGTCCGCGACGGCTAATTCGAGACGGCACTTTACGACTATATAAGATATTGTCATACAGTAGACTTTCGTGAAACAGAAAATCACATAGAAACGGAAAGTGTCGTCTCGGATTAGTGAATACGGACTTCACAGGCTGGTCTGGGACGACACACTTACGCATATGTCCGACGGCCCCTTTTCACACCATATGCTACAATTACGGAAGGTACTGAAACACTGGGAAGGTGCTGTGGACACTGTGACATAACTGATTCACTGTTGAAAACCTTGTTGAAAATCAACTGATCAAAAAAAAAAAGTTGGCTTCTTTAAAAAAAGAAGCCGGGAGAGGAGAGCACCAATGTTTTCAAATAGTTTATTGGCTCTAAATTTCAACAGACAAGAGACCTTCCCGCGTTTCCAAGTCGAGTGATCTTTTCCCCCGGTGTTCTTTCTTTTTTTTTTTTTCCACGATTTTTTTCCCGCTTAGATTTATTTGTTTAATGAAAAATTACAACTATTGGAGAGGTCATTTTGTTCTGAAGCTAATGACTGTAATTGAAACTATCTTTTGAATAGAAATAATGTATAATTGAAACTATCCTTTGAGGTTAAGCAAGAATTAGCTCCCTTAGTTTTAGTTTCCGGTTTTCGAAAAGATGAATGATGGACCAGAAAATAAAAGAAGAAAATATCGAAAATAACCGTGGTTTTTGTATCGACCGTCGAAACGCATTTGCAATCAAATCAATACAAAAATCTGTTTTTGAAATCCGTCACATAAAAAGAAACCACGTCTGTTTCCTATTTCAGTTTTTCGATTTCGGTTTATTTATAAAACCATGACGAAACAGACTGTGTATCAGAACACTTTCGCAAAAAAGGTGGATTTAGGCGGCAATTTCTGAGGCAGTCTGCCTTTAAACTCACCACTGTTGGAGAGGTCTGCTGATCCCTCCAATAAGCGACCTAACTGACTGGAAATCTAAATGAGCCATACTCTGTGGCTTTTTTTTTTTTTTAAATATGTCCGTTTTTATAATTCTAAAGGTATTCGGTCGCTTTATCAACTGATATTTACGAATGGGGCGCTAGAAACATGACTTGAAAATAGCTTTGTGCATGAGTTTCTATGAAAAAGCTCACTTATGGTCGATACATTTGGGCTACGCTCTGTGAAAAGGGTACTTAAGGCATCTGCAAACAGCATCAATCTATGTCAGTCTTGCACAGTCTGCTCAGGCTGACCTGGGCCGAAACTTTCTGCTATTTGTCAATTGTTTGCATGTCAACGGACTAGTCCACCTCATGATTCAGTAGGATGGTAGAAAAAGTGCATATTATGGACCAATAATTATGTGATGTATTGCTTGATACTATGCAATACGGGGATGTATTAAGCCCCCTTATGCCAGAGTACGCCTCTACAAATATAATACTATCAAAATTCATTACCCGAATCACGTTGGATCTTTGTATAGGTGTCGCTGATGATCTTCCAGTCGCGGTCGATATCCTCCTCGGTCGTATATTGTGACGTCACCGTAAACCGGATAATGTATTTCCCTTTGATTGACGCCGGAACCATATGTAATTTACCAGAACGGTTCAACCGCTTGAGAAGGATTTCGGTACTAGTGTTATCTCCCTTGAAAAGTAAATAGGAAAAAGAGTCAGGCTTAAGACTACTTATTTCATTTATTGTGTTAGCGTGGAAACCACATCAGCAAAAAGTATGTCTGAGGACTTGTGATTTTCATACCAAAAAGTATGATACCCCTTACTGAAAAACATTCGGATGTTAGGTGTGAACGCATAGGGCTTAAATTTAACAGTCTGCTGCGAGAAAGTAAAAAAGAAAGATTATATCACGAAACGGATAAAATAATAGTTGAATACTTTCGTCTAAAGTCCGCGCAGGCTGACCTGGGCTGACCTGGGCCGATACTTTTCGCTATTGGTATGTTTTCCTTATGTCCAAGGACCAATCTACCTCACGATTCAGTTGGTTGTTTAAAAAATGACTATCATGGACCCATAATTATGTGATGGCCTAATTGGTACAATGCATTACGGAGATGCATTAAGCCCCCTTTTGCCAGAGCATGGCTCATATAAGTTACGGTCGAACTTTTTTTTTTTTCATTGGAGAAGCCTCAGACAATCATATGTGTTAGGTGATATCATGTATGATCGGTTTTTACCTTTAGCCAAGCGCTTGTTACAGCCACTGTTTGTAGGAGGCTAACTTCTCATATAATTTTTTCCCGCTCATTTGAGGTTCGAAATCAGAACTTTTTAGGTCAGAGGCTGACGTTTTACCCTAGTTATAGGTTAAAAAATGTTTTGAAACGTTTCCGTGTTTTCAACTGAAAGGGGCATCTTTTGAAAAAAATCTTTAGAAGAGGAAAAACTTCGGTTTCCAGTACATGTACATGTATTTTCTTGCACTGTTTCCGACTCTAAAATACAAATATCATCATTTGTGGTGCATTATTCTGTCGTCTACCTATTGTTCCAAGTAAGAACTAACACCATGTGGTCTGGTGAAGAGTTAACCCTTTACCACACAATCCCGAATTTTAACGACCCTGACAAAGAAAGCTTTTGAAAACATTGAGGGAAAAGGAGAAAATGTTGGTAACCAGCATTTTCTCCTTTTCCCACAATGTTTTCTACCCTTTCAGAAAAAGTTTCATCATATAATTTGTCGTCTGCAAATGCTTTCAATTTGGACTAGTCTAAAATTTTGTCGTGTGGTGAAGAGTTAACTCTTTACCACACAATACCAACTTTTAACGACCCTGTGAAAAAAGCCTTTTGAAAACCTTGTGGGAAAAGGAGAAAATGCTGGTAACCAGCATTTTCTCCTTTTCCCACAATGTTTTCTACCCATCCAAAAACAAATTTCAGTTTTTCCATTACATTTATCTTGTCGTCTGCAAATGCTTTCAGTTTGAACCAATCTAACATTTTGTCGTTTGGTGAAGAGTTACGATACACTTACAGTAACCCGAAACACGACCATGCCAAGCAGACGTTCTGCTGGATTCTCGAACCGACTGTCGTTTCTAACTTTCTCTTCGAAATATTTCGCCAGTCTTACACCCTGAAATTTTAAGTAATAATTTCTTAATCTTTCAACGCACTATCGTGAGTTTAAACGACCCTGAGAAAAAGGCCTTTTGAAAACATTGTGGGAATAGGAGAAAATGCTGGTAATCCTTTTCTCCTTTTCCCGCAATGTTTTCTCAATTTTTATCGACATTTAATATGTCATTCGCAAAAGGCTTTCAAATTTAAAAGGTCTACAATTCTGTCGTCTGGAACATGGTTAATCACACAATGTAGTCCAATAATCTGCCAGCTGCAGACAACTTTCTCAACCTTTCCAGACATCCTTTCCAACAAAACCCTTTCTTTCAAACCATCATGTTAAAAGAGTAGTATTTTCATAATCAGTAATCTTCTTATATTTAAGCACTATTTAGGACCTGACATGAGTTGGTATTTGAGATGAAATTTTATTAAACGAGATCAGGAAAAAGAATACTAAGCCAGCATTTGGTGAGCTTAATAACATATTTTTTGTCGACGAGCCGGATGAGATTTTACCTCCAAAGCCAACAAATATCAGATTCTTTTTATCACAAGATTATAGTTAATGATGCGTTAAAACATAGGGTTACAATGTACGTGTACGTGTGTACCTAAATTCATATGAAGCCTATTCGTTTTTTTTTTTTACAGTGTGTGTACATCACAAGAAAAACTTGAATATAATAATTTTGCTTTACATCTGAAGATGACACACTCGTAATACGCAACTTTGCTATGATCATTAATTTTGACAATCAGTTTCACGGAGAAATCTGGGTCAGCAATGATTTAGATATGATGCGTATGATTACGACACTTTGACCAAATACTGGACTATTTTCTTATCTCCGACGTGTGCACGAAAATTCGTAATTGCTGTATTACACTGAAACTAGGGCTAGTTAAGTAATAAAAACTTAATGATCAGCTTTTATTGCAATTTTATTTCAAGACCGTCTGATACATATTAATTGAAATGGTAATGATGATAAAACTTTTAGAAAAAAACACTCACAGAAATACTAGAAAAGCCGTGATTTGTTTGGAAGAAGTGTGTAAACAGAATTCGATAAATGGACTTAATGTATTGGCCGCCTTTAGTGAAATACTTAAAACCAGCGCATGAACAAAAAAGAAAAAGAAAGAAAGACTTACCTCCCTTATATGTTTCTGCAGCCCGTCTACACCAAACGTCCTGATCACAAACCATAGTTTTAATGCACGGAACCTGCGGCTCAGAGGTATTTGCCAGTGCTGCAAAACAAAATGATAACATACATATTATCTGATATGAGTTTATGCATAAGAGAAAAATCGAGCAATGCTCTGTGAAAAGGGGGTTTAATGTATCTGCGAAAAGTGTCGACCCATGTCACCTGCCCAATCCGTGCAGGCTGACATGGATCGACACTTTTTGCCATCGGTAAATTTTCTAAACATCGAAAGACCATTTTACTGATTCATTCGGTTGTTAGACAAATTAGATTTTAATGATTTATAATTATGCGATGTGTTGCTTCGTACTATGCATTACGGAGATTCATAACGCCCCCTTTTGCTAGAGCATGGCTCATATATTAAACGAGTGTAGGAAACTGCTAATAGGCGAGCCTATGACCAGCATAATGACATTTCTTCTTGACGACTTCACGAGTTAATAAGTTTTGACATCAGAATTCAACTGGCATTTGATTCTTTTTATCTCATGACTGTATCCAAAAAAATGCTCTGTGAAAAGGGTAGTTATTGCATATGCAGTCCACGCAGGCTGACCTGAGACGAACCTTTTCACTACTGCTCAATTTTCTGTATGTCCAAGGACCATTCTACCTTCAGATCCAGTCGTTTGTTAGACAAAATGGATCTTATGGATCCATAATTCAGTGATGACCTGCTTGGTATAATACATCACGGAAATGCATTAAGCCCCTTTCACCAGAGCATGGCTTAATTATATTTAATAACAAGCAAACCACATGTATGTGCATGTACTTGTTATTTCCACAAATAAGACCAGCCCACTTAGAACCTTGGCGGGGGATTTACTTCCGGGATGAAAATAATTCCAAAGAATCTTGCATACAAATAGAAATACTTAAATTTAAATCACAAATACTTAGATAAGATGATGATAATGATAATAATAAATGATGATGAACCTCGACTCTGCCTCTTTCAAACATTTTGATATTTAAATTAATAGGGAAAATGTCTGTCAGCCATTGTTTAACTCTTCACCAAACGACAAAATTTTTGACCAGTCCGAATTAAAAGGATTTGCAGACGACAAATTACATATAATTCAAAACATGAAATTTGTTATGGGAAGGGCAGAAAACATTGTGGGAAAAGGAGAAAATGCTGGTTACCAGCATTTTCTCCTTTTCCCGCAATGTTTTCAAAAGCTGTCTTTCTCAGGGTCGCTAAAAGTAGGGACTGTGTGGTAAAGATTTAAACCTAATGCGGAATGTTATGTTTTGCTACTTTTGCTGCACAAAATTGTTTTATCACATAATCGCCCTTTTTTTCAGTGTAGCATAACCATTACAGATTTTTCTTTTCTTACTAACGTCTTTGAGATGAGTATTGTGTGACGTCATATTTGCGGTCATATTTATACTTCTTTCAAAGAGATGAATCAGATCTTATCTAAGGAAATTACCGCGTGTGCATGCAAGATTTTGTATGTTATGACCAACGATTTGCGAGAGATTTTGTTAAAAAGGGATCTACAGTTGTTGCTTTTAAGATAAAATTTTATAAAAACTTGTTTACCAAAATGTTTTTAAGCTCGCCAGAGGCTCGCTTAAATGACAGTTTTCTAGGCACGTTTCATACGATTTTATTCCAAATGTCAACTTCTGTCTGATCCTGTATTTCTTAAACGCAAGTAAAAAAAGTGTCTTTATCGCTATTCTACACCCAAAACAGACCGTATTTTTTTCTTTAAACTACATGTAGATTTCCAGCCCTAACTAATACAGACAAAATGTGAATCATCATTCTGTTAACTAGTTAAAACCGTATTTTTTTTAGATAAAATTAGATCTACAGTCCTAATTAATACAGACAAAATCCGAATCATCATTCTGTTAACTAGTTAAAAACGTATTTTCTTAGATAAAAATAGATCTCCAGTCCTAACTGATACAGACAAAATCCGAATCATCATTCTGTTAACTGGTTAAAAACATATTTTTTTAGATAAAATTAGATCTCCAGCCCTATTTGATACAGACAAAATGTGAATCATCATTCTGTTAACTAGTTAAAAACGTAGTTTTTTTTTAGATAAAATTAGATCTCCTGTCCTAATTGATACAGACAAAATGTGAATCATCATTCTGTTAACTAGTTAAAAACGTAGTTTTTTTTTAGATAAAATTAGATCTCCTGTCCTAATTGATACAGACAAAATGTGAATCATCATTCTGTTAAGTAGTTAAAAACGTAGGTTTTTTTAGATAAAATTAGATCTCCTGTCCTAATTGATACTGATAAAATATGAATCATCATTCTGTTAACTAGTTAAAAATGTATTTTTTTAGATAAAATTATATCTCCAGCCCTAATTGATACAGATAAAATGTGAATCATCATTCTGTTAACTAAAAAAAACTTATGACATACCATATAATCTATAGCAGCACCTGAAAAAAAAAACACACAAATGTAGAAAATTACTCGAATAGCAAATACAGAAAGGTGACCATGGGCCGTATTCATCAGTCATTCTTAATTGCATTATTTGATACATGCTCTATAAAAAGCGTTTTTAATGCATTTGCAAAAAGTATCGATTCAGGTCAGCCTGCGCTGTCAGCGCAGGCTGACCTGGATCGAAACTTTTTGCTATTGGTTAATTTTCTGCATGTCTACGGACCATAATACCTCTACATTCAGTCGGTTGTTAGATAAAATGGATTTTATAGATCCATAATTATACGATGACTTGCATCACAGATACGCATTAAACCCCCTTTTGCTAGAGCGAAACTCATATTTCTTACCCTCGACATGCTTCCTATTTTTTTAAGGAATGCTGTTTTTTTTTTTTCTTTTTTTTTTTAAATTGCCTTTACAAAATGATATAGGTTAAGATCAATTATGTTACATTCTAGATCAAAAGTTTCTGCTGGGAACCATATTTCATATAAGTCAAATGAGAGGAAACTTGTTTGCAGGCCGTAACTGTGAAAAGATGTCGTGAAGCAAACAGTTGTAGGGCTTTTTATTAAAGGAAAGGGGAATGTAGGGCTTGCTGCATTTTTGTTGGCTTTATGATAGATTAAAGCCGGCCTTTAATCCCTCGGTGATCGCTGCAGAAAAAAGAAAACAAGCACAATGTCTTTTGTATTTGTGTAAACATTTTGCAAATTTACGAAAGGAAAAAAAATCTGCTTTGCAATATAATGAAATACATGTACGATGTCTCATAAATACACATATGTTAAAATACTATAATAAAATCATTATTAATCATTAGTAAATGTTGGAAAATATTTAAAGTTAGTTAAAGCAAGAACAACAATGATTTCCGTGTACAAAACATGTCTGAAATAAATGCCAATTCCAAGTAATAGTCAGTGTATTCGGGCATTTACCGTTCGGATAGTATAAATCCGCGTGATCATTAAACCACAATAAAAATCTCCAACAGACATAGACCAGCCGCAGGCACCAGCCTTAATCCTTTACTAAACGTTGGAGTTCTAGACTTGTCTATATTGAAAGCATTTTCAGAGGACAGATTCATTATGGTTCAAGTAATACTATTTGTCTTTGGAGAGGTCAAAAACATTGTAGGTAAAAGGAGAAAATGCTGGTAACCAGCATTTTCTCCTTTTCCTACAATGTTTTCAAAAGTCTTCTTTCTCATGGTGATCAAAGCACAGCATCTTTGGTACGGGGTTAATTACCTTCACTCATTTCTCATCATCTGTTCTTAATTGAACTTTCACCGCGATGACAAAAACACAAAAGCAAAAATGGCCCTACCCTGATCATTAAATGGCCGCCATAAATAGTTTTTAAAGACCCGGATGAGTGACGTACAATGAGAAACGAATCACGTGTTACCAAAGCAACGAAATTGCATTCCGCGATACGATCTTCCTCCTATTTCCGTACTGCATAAAACGAAAATAAAGACGAATTATTTCACGATTTTTTTTTTTTCACTATCTTCTTCATTCACACCTTTTTCTTCCTTTTTTAGCCTGGCGATGATGTGTTGGAATTTATTTGTCTTTGTATCCTACGATTCCTTATCAAATTGGCTAAAATGATGGTATTTGTCTTTGAAAGGGTAGAAAAGATTGAAGGAAGAAAAGAAAATGCTGCCAACCAGCGTTTTCTCTTTTTCCTATAATTATTCCAAACGCCTGTTTCCTACGGGTTGTTTAAACACGGTGTCATTCGGTTAAGGTTTTAACCATCAGACATGAGTGCAACCTTAGGTGCTTTAATGACAGGGTGACTCAATATCAAAGAAGAAATTCTGTGCGTGCCTAAAGTGTAAAATCAATGTCAAAGAAGAAACTTTGCGCTTGCCTAAAGTGTAACTCGCAGTCAAAGAGCAAAATTTGTGGTTGCCGACTTTGTAAAACGATATCAAAGAGCAAATTTTCTACTTGACCACCATTTAAAAAGATATCAAATACAAGTTTTTGCTTTGCCGACAGTGTTTACTAACATAAAAGAACATTTCATCCCCTTTCTGACCATTCAAAACGAAATCAAACGGCAAATTTTGTGCTTGTCGACTGTGTAAACCGATTACAAAGAGCATATTTGTCGCTTGTCTACAGGGTAGGCTAGCGTCAAAAAGCAAATTTTATGCTTGCCAACTGTGTAAAACGTTATCAAAGAGCAAATATTTTGCTTGCCTACATTGCACGTTGGTGTCAAAAAGCAAATTTGGTTTCTTCCGACTGTGTAAAACGATTTTACAGAGCGAACCCTTTGGTTGGCGACCCTGAAAATTTCATGAAAATTTCGAGCTTGCACACGGTGTAAAATGACTACAAAGACCAAATTTCGCGCTTGCTGACAGAGTAAATCGATATCAAAGAGCAGGTTTTACCATTTACGATGTGAACGTTGATTTCCAAAAGAACATTGACCGCTTGTCGACGGATAGCAAATTTTCCCTTGGCGACCCTGTAAATCGATGTCAAAAAAGCATTTTTGCGCTTGCCTACAGTGTAAATCTATACCAAAAAAGACGGTTTTTTTTTTCTTTAAAAGTCTTGTCTGTATTGTAAATGATATCAAAGAGCATGATTTGCGCTTGCCTACAACGTAAATCGATATGAAAAACATTTTTTATCTTGTCTACAGTGTAAATCGATTTCGAAACGCATCTCTCTCTCTCTCTCTCTCTCTCTCTCTCTCAGTTTAAGGCGATGTCGGAAAGCATTTTTTGAGCTTGTCGATATCAAAGAGGATATTTTGCACTTGCTTGATGAAAATCTTTATCAAAAAGCATGTTTGTGCGCTTGTCTATAGTTTAAATCGATATCAAAACAGCATTTTTTTGCTCTTGTACCCAGTGTAAATCGATATCAAAAAGCATCTTTTTCGTTCTTGGCTATAGTGAAAAAAGATATCAAAGAGAAAATTTTACACTTGTCTATAGTGTAAATCGATATCAGTTTTTTCCCTCTTACCTACAGTGTTCGTCGATATCAAAGGGCAATTTCTGCGCTTGTCTACATTGTAAATCGATATCAAAAAGCATTTTTTTTTTCTCTTGTCTACAGTAAAAATCGATATAAAAGCAACAAATTTTGCGCTTCTTTACAGTGTAAATCGATATAAAAAGGTATATGTTTCTTTGCGATTGCCTAGAGTGTAAATCGATATCAAAGAGCATTTTTGCGCTTCTCTTCAGTGTAAATCGATATGATTTCTGTTTTGTTCTGTGCCCGTCTATAGTGTAAATCGACATTTAATAGCGTTTCTCTTTTATACATGTATACAGTGTAAATTGATATCAAAAAGCTCTTTTTGTACTTGTGTACAGTATAAATCGATGCAAAAGGGCATTTTTTGCGCTTGTCTGCAGTTTAAATTGATACTGAAAAGCATTTTTTGCTTTTGTTACAGTGTAAATCATTTTTAAAAAAGCATTTTTGCGCTTGTCTACACTGTTAATCAATATCAAAAAGTATTTTTGCACATGTCTATAGTGAGTGCAAATCGCTATCAAAGAGCATTTTTACCCGCGTGTGTAAAGTGAAAATCGACATCAAATAGCATTTGTCCACTTGTCCACAGTATAAATCGCTATCAAAGAGCATTTTTGCGCTTGGCTGCAGTGTTAATCGATATCAAAAACCATATTTTTTGCTCTTGTCTACCGTGTAAATCAACATCAAAGAATATTTTTGCACTTGTCTGCAACGTAAATTGATATCAAAAAAAGCATAATTATGTTTTGCTCTTGTCTTCAATGGAAATCGACATCAAAGAGTATTTTTTGCGTACAATCAGATGGTTAAATCTCCCTGGGTACCTGGATCTGAAATGTTTGGTTTATTTCAATGAAGAGGTATTTACCTGAATTTTCGTGTTTTAAGTACAATGGGTCCACATTAAAGGTGCGGTGTAAGCATCCACTGTTTTTTACCCTGAAATATAAAAATGTAAATAAATAATTAAAAGAACCATGCTCTGGCAAAGGGGGCTTAATGCATCTCCGCGATCCATGAAACCAAGCAAGTCATCACATGATTAGGGACCTATACCATCCATTATGTCTAACAACCTAATGTATGACAAGATAGAATGGTCCTTTGTCATACAGAAAATTGACCAACAGCGAAAAGTTTCGGCCCAGGTCAGCCTGCGCGGACTGCACAGGCTGACCTGGGTCGATACTTTTCGCAGATGCATTAAGCATGGCTCAAATGAATAAACAAATTCATAAATATAAACGAATAAAAATGAAAAATAATGAAAAGAAAAATCAATCACTCATATAAAGTGAACTATAAACATTATTAAAAATTACAACTAAAATCAGAATATGAGTAAATAAATAAAATGAAATTGATCTTTGAATATTTGATCTGGATATTATTTCAGACCTTGGAAATATTTGTGCCTATGAACTGGTCTCTGTGAAATTACTGCATTCCTTCGACGATAGGAAAACAAACAACTCCATCATTGCTCCCTTTGCCCGAAAAGGTTTTTATATACTGTTCAAACAGTAACGTTTCGTTTCCCTTTCACCCTTTCCCAAAGACTTAAATTTAGATTTATCAAAATTGAAAACTTTTACAGACCACAAAAAAGTTGTGAATGAAAGACTGAAATTTCCCTACAGAAGTGTTGAAAACATTGTGAAAAAAGCAATTTTTTCAAAAGCCTTCTTCCTTAGGATCGTTAATACTCGGGATTGTAAGATACATGTGTGATATCTACAACTTGTAATAGTTATCGTTAGTCTAAAAAATAAACTTATTTCTTTGAACCATAAAGTATTCATCTTAAGTGTTATGCAAATTCATTCTATTTCATATGACAGATTCTAGACTACTGAAAATAAAAATAGAACCACGACATGGCACAGTTTGAAAACCGCCCTATTAGTGCGATTATTAGATATTGCATATCTCGGATAACCACTCTTTGACCAAATATAAACAGAGGCCGCGACACGGTTTGTTTATAACATTACTGCTATTGACCAATCTTCATCGGTAAACATACAGAAATGGCTATGCCGGAAAATGTTGGACTTTTTTTATTCGTGAAATTATTCGCTTGATGAGCGCAAAAAGAATACTCCAAAAATTGACCTTTGATAGCTCCATGTAATTTATAAAACTTGGGTCGTATTCACCAACCGCATTGATTTTAATTTTCAAGACTTGCAAGGTCTACGGGGATCCTGAAATTTCGCTCTCCCTTGTTTTGGCATAAAGGAAGTTGTTAAACTTGTTTGGCCATCTACAGTCTTAAGATAGTTCTTCATATTCAGCAATGCTAAACAGTCGTATGTAAAAGTAATTGCTAATTGGCAATATCAAAGATTCAACAGCGTTTAAACTGGGATTAATGTCGAAATGACTTCTAGTTTACCCAAACGACAAATTTTGGACTGGACCAAATTGAAAGAGTTTGCAGACGACAATTTGATGAAAATGGCAGAAAGGTCTCAAAAAGGGTAGAAAACACTGTGGGGAAAGGAGAAATTGCTCGTTATGAGCAATTTCTCCTTTTCCCACAGTGTTTTCAAAAGACTTCTACTGCAGACACGTGAAAACCAGGGCTTGTCTGGGAAAGGGTTAATATTCATTGTTCTACCAGCGACTGTAACTTTGACCACGTGTACTTTAACAGATCGTAAGACTTACAATGAACGCCATACTTTAGAATGGTATTAATGAAATTTGCTGGCCCGTCCGGGTAGCTCAGTGGTTAGCGTATCTGACTCGTGACCTGGTGGTTGTGAGTTCGATACCCGGTTGAGGCAAACTTCCTTTCCGGCGATTTTTCGCCTCTCACCTCTGATGCATGTGAGAAAAGTAGTATTGAGAAAAGTGGCTTTGGAAAGAAAGTTGTGTCAGTATTGGTGTGAGAAAGCCAGAAAACACATGGGCCTGTCACTGACCGCCATGATATGACCTGAGCTGTTAAAATGGCGTTAAAACAAACAATACAAACGTAATGAAATTTGCTAGTATCTTATACACAGTATTGTTTACATTTGCCGCCCTTTGGGCCTTTGGTACGATCAGTATAAAGTTATAGAGTGTATGAATATTTGTTATGCAGTACATGTCCATTTTACTAATTGTTTTGGACATTCTTTCTGCGTAGTACGCTGGTCACCAGCATTTCTCCTTTTCCCACAATGTTTTCACAAACCTTCTTTAAAAGAGACGGGGAGTGTTGATAAAGATTGGCAGAGAGTATGAATATCTGTTACACAGTGCACGTCGATATACTAATTGTTTTGGACATTTTCTTTTAAGTAAATTTTCTTGATTAGCAGTCCGTGTTATATACTTGAGCCATGCTCTGTGAACAGGGGGCTTACTGCATTTGCGAAAAGTATCAATTCATGTCAGCCTGCGCAGTCCGCGCAGACTGATATAAGCCGAAACTTTTCGCTATCTTTTAAATTTCTGCATGTCGAAGAATAACTCTACCTCATGAATTCAGTCGGTTGTTTTGTCAAAATGGATTTTATGGATCCACAGTTAAATGATGTCTTGCTTGGTTTAATGCATTACGGAGATGCATTAAGCCCCCTTTGCCAGAGCTCGACTCTTTTTATATGAGCCATGCTCTGTGAAAAGGGGGCTTAATGCATCTGCGAAACGTATCGACCCAGGTCAGCTTGGGCAGTCCGCGCAGGCTCACGTGGGCCTAATCGTTTCGCTACTGGTCAATTTTCTGTATGACAAAGGACCATGCTAACTTATGATACAGTCGGTTGTTAAACACAATTAACCCTTATCCTTCTAAAAAAAGAAAATGAAACTTTCAAGCGGATAGTAAAAAACCAAAATTTTCCTCTTTCAAGGATGGTTTTGGAGGAACTATATCTCCTTATCGGACAGTGTAGATCCAAGATCAGACTGCACGTTCTGTGCAGTCTGATCTGAATCTACGCTGTCCGCAAAAGGTCAGTAAGGCGGGCTTAGCAGCTTAAGGGTTAATTTTAAGGGTCCTTAACTATGTGATGTCTTGCTTGATGTGATGCATCACGAAGATGCATCAAACCCCCTTTTGCAAGAGCATGGCTCATATAGATATTCGCCATTTGCACTGAGTTATTTGGTGATAGTCTTCCTCATAAATGTCGACGGTAAATATCCAAATATATTCACCAGTCCGGTCACGTTCCCTGTAGTACGATAATTAGTGGGAACGGAAATGTAATTTGCGATTTCTACCTCCGCGTACATAATAAATGAAGAGCTTTCGGTATTTTTCTTGTGTAGAACTGAATAGTAACTTTTAATATTGATGTGAATTTCTTATAGATATTGCGCTCGCTTGCTCTCTCTCTCTCTCTCTCTCTCTCTCTCTCTGTCATTCGATCTATTACTCTTTTCCGCCGTAGTTTTACTGAAATACTATTGTAAGGAATGTAAAATAGTACTAAATTAAAATCTTGATAATTCATGATGACTTACCACATGGCACTGCAGTCGAAATGGACCATCATCCATTTGGAGGGATTAAAAGCGAAAGACTGCGCATGCTCTACCCCATTCATGTACTTCCGGAATTCAGGACATATAAAAGCAGTCCCAGCGTAAGCAGCATCTATATGCATCCAGATACCCTCGTCCGTGCCTGTAACGGTAGAAACGAGCCTGATAGTTAACCAATAAAATTCTGAATGAAGAAATTGGCATGTGCGAGGATCAATATTATAATTTAACAGTTTCTCTATTATAAGTGACGATAATTATTTCAAACTTGGGCTATCTGTTGTTAATAAAAAGGGGAATCCATACAAGAATGGCGGTAACCTCTTAAGCATTTTTACCTAGTTATGTCCCGTTTTCGACTCAGAATATTCACTAAAAAAGTAATTGCAGCCTTACCGGTCGCATACGGTGCTTTTGTTATAAACTAATGTGGTGTTCTGGCTGATGGTTGATTGATTCATTGGTGTTTTACGCCAATTTCAACATTATTTCACTCATATCACAGCGACAGCTCAAAAATCATGTATGTCTTAGGTTTCCCCAGTACTAGGCCAGTACTAGGCCAAGACTCTAAATTGTCTCGTCCAAGAACACTTCCACGAAAACCCAGTGCTCCCAACGCGGCTCGAACCTGGGGCCCCGAGGTTTCGAGTCCTGCACTTTACCAGGAGCCATGCGGGACCTTAGTGTTTGATGATGGTGGTGCAGATGATAGTGATGGGCGTGAGGATGATATTGATGGGCGTGAAGATTATAGTGATGGGCGTGAAGATGATGGTGGCGGTGTGTAGGTGATATCAGAGGTAATGTGGTTCTGGTACTTGAAGTACTGGTGTGTAATAACTGTTTGAAGTCGACTTACAGACTTGGCCTAACTCAGCCAGGTTGTCGAATGCGCATGCGCCTGTCGTTCCAAGAGTCGCACATAACTGGAAAAAATCAATGATATCAGGCGGCATGCTAACCAAGTATTCTAAATACATGTAATATTATTGTTAATTCAAAAAGTAGCAATTTAATTTGCTGAGATATTCTGTCTCAGCCAATCAGAAGTCCTGGAAATCATAATAAGAATCAATTTAGAAGGGCAGGTTAATATGACCCAAGGCTTGTTAATTACAATACAAATGAGTTATGCACCGTGAAAAGGAATTTTTATTGCGTATGCAAAATCTATCCATAATTGTCAGACTGCACAGTCCACGCAGGCTGACAAGGGTCGATAGTTTCAGCTGTTTGTAAATTTTCTGCATGCCCAAGAACCATTCTACCGCATGGTTCAGTCGGTTGTTAAATAAAATACAATACAATACAATAGTTTAATCAATACTAAGGCCACTGGCCCATTATATATTACATAGTACATTGAGAGAGTTTAAATTGCATCCAGCAGAGAGTATAGACTGGCATCACGACAAGCAATTTTGCTTTTTGATCTCAGTCTACACTCCCTAAAGTGTCCCATTTTAGAACCACTCTTTGGATTTTTATCATTGTCCAAATAAACGCATGTACAGAGATATAGCATTTTTGCTGATAGAAAATTTCGTTTTGGCATGTTAAAATAACGGCAACTCTAGAGTACATAAAATTTCAACAGATAAATAGATGTTGAACAAGATAGGTAAAGTGTTTTTAAGATGGATTTACTACGAAATATTTTCAAGACGCTCATTTCGGTATTTAAATGTTTGAACCAAAGTTGGCTATTCTAATTATTTCATCCGTTTTATTTGTGGATAGTATTCTATAAAAGGAAGCTGCGCTCTTATTTCTTAACCAACTTTGTTTAAAATATACCGCTCTTAGATTATCATATGTAGAAAAAGTAAACTTCATCTTCTATTACTAGAATACTGTCAGTAAAGCATAAAGGGCAATATCTGAAATGGACTTTATGGATCCATGATTATGTGATAATGTGCTTGGTATAATGCATCACGTGGAAGCATTGCTGCCCATTTTGCCAGGGCGCCACTCAGATGGATGTATAATCAAGGAAATAGCGTATTGGATGTTCAAGAATTGTTGTAAGTCTCGAACAGTAGACCTATGTATTAAATAAGGAAGAAGCAGATATACTGATGAATAACAAATGTAAACGAACTTCGTTATGAAAACCATAGTATGAGCCATGCTCTAGGAAAAGGGTGTTTAATGCATTTCTGTGATGTATTACACTCAGTAAGCTATCACGTAATTTGGATCCATAAAATCCATTTAGTCCAACAATCGACTGGATCTGGAGGTAAAATGGTCCTTTGACATGCAGAAGTTTTACAAAATGCAAAACGCATCGACCCATGTCAGCCTGAGCGGACTGTGCAGGCTGACATGAGTCGATATTATTTGCAGATGCATCAAGACTGCTTTTCGCAGTGCAAAGCTCTTATCTTTTCAACAAGAATGATTGCATAATGCAATGACAAAGCTACAACCTGTCATTTCTTCTTGCGACAAATTGACAATTATTTTCAATAAAATTGACAACGTTATGAGTTTTGTTTATTTCTGCTTTTATGTCTCTCTCTCATGGATATGTTCGCCGAATATTTGAAGTTGCGATGCTGTAGAAAAGGGATTGCAATGCATCTCCGTGATGCAATTTAACATACAAGCCATTTATGGTAAAATAATCCATTTTGTCTAACAAACGACTGAATCGTAAGGTAAATTGGTCTTTAGAGTTGCGGAAAATTGACCTATAGCAAAAAAGTCTGGGTCTGTATTCACCAACCATTCTTAAGAACGTTCTTAGACTTATTCTTCTAGATTTTTCCAAGCTTGAAAGTAACACAACTTCTGATTGGCTAAACCATATGGTTTAGCCAATCAGAAGGTGTGTTACTTTCAAATTTGGAAAATTTTGAAGAACAAGACCAAGAATGTTCTTAAGAATGGTTGGTGAATACGGACCCTGACCCAGGTCAGCCTGCTCGGACCCCACAGGCTGAACCAGGTCGACAATTTTTGCAGATGCCCCCTTTTCTTAGGGCATTACTCATATCTAAAATAGGAATAATCAACTTTACTTAATGTTTTATACATGAATTCATAAAGGAATTCTCAACATGAAAAATTAATCTTTATCGTAGGGAAGGTTCATCTGGTCTTTGGTATACATGAATTTTATACTTTGAAGCATAATTTGCAAAGTCTGGGTCTTGCTATACACCGATACAGGTCTACATTTCATTTGCATAGCACTGTTTTGTCCAATGAACTTACGTAAAATGGAATAAGCCCCGCCTTTATGTCTTCTTCTATGGCTGCTTTCAATGTTTCACCACGTAAACTTAGTTTCTCGTCACTCGATAAAAATCGCATCTTCACGAGCCCAATTAGTCCAGCCTTCTCAACGGAAGAATGCGCCTGAGAGATAAAGTACATGTATGAAAATTAGATTTTTGCAAGAACTGGTAGATGAATACGAAAACCAGTTTTATATTTCCATGATGTACAAACAAAAATTGTTTATTTCGTTTTTTTTCGGTAGTTTATCGGGAAATGATGGTAGATTATGGTTTGATTATTTCACCGTTTCGACCACTGAATTTACCGATTGATAAAATGACTTGCACGGAAATACCGATAGCTCCCCTATTCTTCGCAAGTCCCAACAAAAAAAAAGTTAGACATAAATATATTTTTTGAGAGGGGGAAGGGGGATGAAAGATCGAAATTTATTTCATCTCGTAAACATCATAAGGAAATATTTTAACGAGTGGCCCAGCCACGAGGGAAATATCACTAAGGGTGTTCAGTCGATGAAATAAATTTCGATCTTTTAACGAAAAAAAAAAAACTAATATCATCTATATGTCCTTAGAGTTAAGAGCTTTCGAGAACATTGCAAGAAAAAGGAGCATGTAACAAGCAACTGTCCATTTTTCTACAATCTCTTATGTATAAAAATACACACGATGGTATTTTCTTGCCTTCAAACGTGTCTCCGTTACCTCATTGGTTCCTGGTGCCGGTAAGAAATATATGAGCAATGCTCTGGCAAAAGGGGGTTTAATGTATTTCCGTGATGCAACATACCAAGTATGTCATCACATCATTTTAGATCTATATAATTCCGTTTGTGTAACAACCGACTGAGTCCTGGGCTACACTGGTTCTTTGAGATGAAAAAAATCGATCAGTAGCAAAAAGTTCCGACCTCGGTCAGCCTGGGCATACCGCCCAGGCTGACCTAGGTCGGTACTTTTTGCGGATCCATTTAGCCCCCTTTTCACATAGTATGGCTCAGATATTCGACTCATATCTATTTTTTTCCATGAGCTTTTAGTGCAGTCTTACAAAAAAAAAAAGAACACCAAAAAACCTGAGTAGATCAATAGGCAACCATCACGATAAGGAAGAAATCTAGGTATTCGACTCACGTTGACAAACTGAGCCACTCAGTTTTATAAATCGAGTTCCCTGTGTATTTAGAATCTTTCCCAAACGACAAAATTTTAGATCTGTCCAAATTCAAAGCATTTACAGACGACCAAATAAATGTGACTCAAGAATTGAAATTCGTTTTAGGAAGGGTAGAAAACATTCTGGGGAAAAGGAGAAAATGCTAGTTACCAACATTTTCTCCTTTTTCCACAATGTTTAAAGCCTGTTCCCTCAGGATCGTTAAAACTCAGAAATGTGTGGTAACTTTAAAAAAAAAGAGGACAAAAAATACCTGATCAGAACAATAAGCAACAAGTCTCGCATTAATCTCAGCATCTTCGAGATCTTTGTTGTCAATTTTGTACCTCCGGATCGCCTCGGACCTGGCCGCTAGAAGCGTCACAAACGTACATTCACTGGCAGTGCACTAGAGTAAAAACAGATGCGAAGAAAGGTAATGATGATACGCAGACAAAAAGCAAACTTCACGAAAGTTAGTCTCATATATGCACATCTTACATCTGTAGTTCTCTCTGGTTACACTCTTTATTTTCTGGTATCCTAGAGTCTGGGTCCCTGTTCACCAAACATTCTTAAGAATGTCCTTGCCTTGTTCTTCGAAATGTTTTACATTTGAAAGTAACACAACTCCTGGTTGGCTAAACCATTTTCTGGTATCCTAGAACCTGGGTCCGTATTCACCAAACATTCTTAAGAATGTTCTTTGTCTTGTTCTGCATTTTCTTTTTACATTTGAAAGTAACACAACTCCTGATTGGCCAAACCAAATGGTTTAGCCAGTCAGGAGTTGTGTTACTTTCAAATCTTGAAGAATAAGACTAAGAATATTGTTAAGAATGGTTGGTGAATACGGACTCAGCTGGTCTTCAGCAGCCTCAAAGTCGCACTGTAGTAGTAGAAGCAGTAGTAGTAGAATGAATATTCCGATGAAGACATAAATATTATTTGACTATTAGAATACGGTTTTTTTTTTTTTTCGAATATTCAGCCGTTGTTTTTTTTTTTTATTCTGTAGGTATTCAGCCCTTTCCTTTGCTAATATTTACGAATGGGGTTCTGTAAACATGACATTAAGTCTCTATGCAAATACCCTGACATGTAAGGAAACTTTTTTACTATGGGTAAATTTTCTGCATGTCTAAGGGCCAGTCTGCCTCAGGATTCAGCAAGTTATGACACAAAATGGATTTTATGGATCCATGATCATTCGATGGCTTGCTTGGTATAATACATCACAGCGATGCATTAGACCCCCTTTAGCCAGAGCAAGGGCTAATTTCTATTATCTTTTTTTTTTTTACTTCTAACGATATGGACTAAAAATTAATTACGTCAATGGAACACAAAGCGAAATGAAAATAGTATATACAGCATGCTTACTAGAGAAGTGATCTTAAGCGGAGAAGAGTTATAACAATCTGAATCAGAGTTTATCTGGACATTCGATATCGAACAATTCAAGGTTTGACACAGTTTCTAATGATCATTATAAATTTGGCCATGCTCTGTGAAAAGGGGGCTTAATGCATCTGCAAACAGTATCGTCCCATGTCAGCCTGCGCAGTCCGCGCAGGCTGACATGGGTCGAAACTTTTTGCTTTCGGTAAATTTTGGGCATGTACAAGGACCTTTGTACCTCAGGACTCAATCAGTTGTAAGATAAAATCTGTTTCATAGATTCATAATTTTGTGATGACTTGCTCGGTACAATGCATCCCGGAGATGCATTAAACCCCCTTTCGCCAGAGTACGGCTCATATCAAGTTGGGTCGTTTTGTACTTTTATGACTATGGTAGCTTCACGGGGTCACCTTGAACTGTTGTATAGAATTACTTGAATAGGGTATCTGCCAACCGTTCGGCATGTAAAATCACCCGAATTCTAAATCAATGAGACGGTATGCACCCTTGAAAGAGACCGTTTTGAACAAAAAAAAATAATTATACATGGACTGCGTTTTGATCGGCTGATATGACCTGTCAATCAAAATTGACAGAAAGGTCAATTACTTGTAATAATCCAATGTCTCTACTCACAGAATGTCTTCAATACTGGTAACGACAGTTTCATTTCTTTCAAGCAGTTTTCGTCGGTATATACATTTGAGCCATTCTCTGACAAACTGGGGTTTATGCATCTCCGTGATGCATTATACGAAGCAAGTCTTCATAAAATTTTGATACCATAAAATCTTTTTTTTTTTTTACATCCGATAGAATCATGAGATGGAATGGTCCTTGGAAATACCCATTCGACCCATGTCAGCTTGCCTGAACCGCGGACTGTGAAGGCTGACATGGGTTGATACTTTTTGCAGAGGTATTTTATGCCCTTTGTTCACAGAGCAGGGCTCAATTTTTTCCCAGTGTCACATGACTTTACAACCATCACGTGGTGACTGCGGTAATTTCGCACTGTGAGCCAAGACCAGGGCATTTTGTGGAGTATGGGCTTCCATAATATGTTAAATTACCAAACAAAGGCCTGTTTGATTTTTGTTACCAATAATGTATCGTTATGTCAATCAAACGAGGGTACGTACCATTAAGTTAGGAATAAAGTTCTATTATAGGCGAGTCCTCAAATATCAATAAAATTCGCCTTTGCCCTTCATTTGTAAAGACGAAAAAAAATTCAATCTAAGCACGTGATCAGACGGAAACATTTTTACAGAGCAGTCTCCCCATGGGTCACAATATTTATTGGTTTTGTCTAAATTCAAATAGATGTTTAGATTAATCGAAATTTATGAAAATTATGACGGACTGAAAAAAATATATACAGTGTATATACGAAGGAAAATCCCTATGATATTGGTGGGTTGGGGCATGGAATTTTGGTCGATAAATTACTCCCCCGTTCTGGGATAATTAAATCGCGTTTTCTGTCAAACTTTTGACAGAACATTTTCATTATGAAGGTTTTAGAGACAAGATTTGTCTTAATCATAAATTCTAGCCAGCGCAAAGATTGGCAGTAATGTTTGAAAATCGATAAATCAAACGACACAGTGTTTTAAATGGTAAACTGGAAAAGAGGAAAAAAGTCGTCAGAACAAGGCGAGGAAGCCGATGTGTTATTATTACCTTTTTATCAGACGATCAATATAAAAAAATAAATAAATAAATAAATCATATAAGCCATGCTCTGGCAAACAGGGGCATAATGCATCTCCTAGATGCATTATACTAAATAGTCATCACATAATTGTAGATCCACAAAATCCATTTTGCATAAAAACCGACTAAATCCTGTGATAGAATGGTCTTTTAACACGCAGAATAGCAAAAGCAGGTTGATCTGAGTCGATAATTTTTGCAAATGCATTAAGCCCCCTTTCACAAAGCATGGCTTATATCAAAAGCACTTGCACCAACCTAATGTAGCTAAAATGGTGGAATATTGATTTTGAAAGCAGGGTAGAACACATCGATTAATTTGAGGATGCACAAAATAACATAGACCTTGACTGCCGTTCACTAAACTGCGTAGATTTACGCAAATTATTTAGGATTCTATATACACACATAGGATCCCTGTTTTAGCCATGGGTAAAAGCTGGCTCAAAGTAACGCAAATATTTACTCAAATCGTACAGTTAGCAGGTTAGTGAAACTTATTTTCAGGCTTGATGCTTGCTTACCTAACCTGATAACGCAAATTTCCTGCGTACGCAGTTTAGTGAAAGGCAGACCGTATGCGTGATCTTAAAGCTATAGCAGAAGGGAAACAATTTAAGACTGACTAAACCAAATAATTCAGCTAGTCAGGAATTTATGAAACTTTTTTTTCTAGATTTAAAATTAGACCAACGATGCTATGTTGACTGGTTGATAAATACGAACCATTGACTCTAGGTCTAGATCTTAAATCAAACTGCACGTTCCGTGCAGCATGTCTGTTTATTACACTCCGAAACAACAACTAAGTTATTCACCTCATGTCAGGAACTTACAGAAAAAAGACTGGACTAAAACATGCCTACCTGGATAACTCCACCTCCCATTGTTTGCTTGTTGCTATGGAGAAACTCCACCGGAAGTCCTATCATTTTACCCAACCAGTCCATCACGATCGTCTCTAACTCGGTACAGGCCGGACTTGATGCCTAGGAGGAGAAGAGACATGAACATTGGCAAGAAATCCTTTAAACAGTTTCTGCACTAAAACCTCCTGTGTGGACTTATTAGAATTGTCTCAATTCTGATGATTACCCCAAACCTTGGTTTTAGGGTATTGTACTTTGTGGGCTATCACAAAAATAGATTAAATAAAGTTTTATGGTTTGTGACATGCATAAACTGAAGTCAGTTAAAGTGAACCAAACGGTAGAGACAACAAGATCTAATTGTGTGTACCTGCCGCCGAACCTTGGTCTGCAAAATAGACCTTAAGTTGCGTATGGCAGGATAGGGGTATACCTAACACAGAAAATGCTTTTTTAAGCAAGTTTAATCTATTTGGGCTATTTTTTAGACCCAGCAGAAATTATTGCAGAGTAACAAAAACGAGAAAGTTTTCTGAAAAAAGTTGATTGAATGTACCTGCAAAAAGTATCGTACCAGATCAGGCTGACACGAGTCGAAACTTTTTGCTATTTGTAAATTTTCTGTATGTTCAAGGATAATTCTATCTCCAGATTCAGTCGATTGTAAGGCAAAATGGATTTTATGAAACCATAATTATGTGATAAGTTATTCGATATAATGCATCACAGAGATGCATTTTACCCCCTTTTTTCCTGAGCGCCCCTTATTTGTTAATTCTTTACCGTCTGAAACATGTTTTTAATAAAATTTTAGTAAAAAATAGGTTTACAACACAAAGTACTATTTACATAAGAGATATGCTTGCCAAAGTCTTGCGGTAAAAAAGGAAACAAATGCTGGTATGCAGTTACTTCTCTTTTTGCCACAATATTTTCAAAGGTTCGAAGGTTGTTGAGAGAGAGCACGCTATGGTGTCTCGGCGACACCAAACCAATAAATAACTCGGAATAAAGGCCAAAAATAACCCGGAAAGGACTTGCTTTGATTCGATTAGCCGGTCGCCAGTTCTTAAAGAACAACACGTGTTTATATTACCGGAAACCACGTACTCTACAATCAAACAGGCCTCACAAATCCTGAATATCCAATCAAATTACGAGCAGGGGTCATTAACCCTTTGCCCCTAACATAAAGTGAACAACAGCGACTTTTAAAACGTCTACGTAAATTATGGTTAATCAACATGAGCTGACGTTAAAAAAAACTACATGTACAAAAATTCAAACATTTCACAATAGTACAAATTGCTCGACAGTTTCTCATTTTTCCGCGATATTTTCGATGTCGTCTCCTGCGAGACACAAATTATTATCTGTATGAACTTTAGTGTTAAATCTAATACTTAATAGTACTTTTAGTCAAAAGACAAAACTCACTCGGAGTAATTTCAGAATTAATATTAACAAACAAAATTTCAAAACACCGGACAGTATAGGTCAAGATTAGACTGCACGGAACGTGCAGTCTGATCTTGATCTAGGCTGTCCGCAAAAGTACGTTACGGTGCCCTTTGCATGCAGGCTAAGAGCTAATGACCAATTTCTCAGCCGAAGATGTCAGACGACATTTCGGTCTAACAATGGCCAGATTATTTTGGAGTTGTCTTCAACTGATAGAGCTAATTAAAGCAAGGTTCATTAAACTCGCGTTATGTTTATTCGACACCATGTGGGCTATTTTTAGATCAATTTCGGCCAACCCCCAAGAACATTCCTTTCCAAGCTGAGTGACTGTTCACAACAAGAGAACAAAATGCAGGTGCCAACGCTTGGGGGTTGAAAAAGGGATATAACTGTGTCAAAAATGCTTTTATGGTTTTCTGTCCCTGTTGTTATGGGTTCCCCTTTTGATAGTTAACAACTAGTCCAAGTTTGAAGTAAATATCTTCAGTAATGACAGAAGATATTATAAGCTGTCAAAGCTTTTTTTTTTTAACTTTTTGAGTCCAAAAAGGCATAACTATGTCAAAAATATTTTGATGGTTACCCGCCCTTGTTACATGGGTTCCCTATTTTATTATTAACAGGTAGTCCGAGTTTAAAGCTAATATCTTCAGTAATGACAGAGATAATATTAAATGTCAAAGTGTTTGCAGCACGACGACGCAGATGACGACGAACCAGACAATGTCAAGGCTATGAAATAATCTCGACGTTTTCTTCGAAAACAGCCGATCTAAAAATCAATACTTGCGCCTCAGTTGAAAATTTCTTAACAGGAAGTTTTACTGTGAAGACACATAGAAGATTTTGATAATAATTATTTGAGATTTTGATAATAAACTTGTAACAGTAAATATTCCCTTTGTACTAAGATTTGTAACCTGTCAATCCATTGGTCAAGTGTTCCGCAATTGTAACTACGGAACCAATGAAATGTAACGTAGTAGAATTACAAATGGTATACGTTGATATTTCCAAATATGCTACTAATATGCTACTACCTAGTACACCTGACTTTCGAAGGAACAGAAAGTGTTTCTTTTCTGCCCGTAAATAATAGGATAAAAATCTGTAACTATTATGTTGGTATCGAGAAACGGGTTCTTTTCCAAGACTGTTTTCGAGGGCCTATAAACGACACTTTTCGGACAGAAGGAAATGAAGGCGGTTTAAATAGTTCGGAGATTCAAGGCAAATATTGGCCGACCCAACGTCAACCCCACTCACTGCCAACCCACAACCAGCTCTGTATCCTCTTTCCCTCGAACAGAGTATGGTCGAGCTTATGTTCAAATTTACGACCTATTGATAAAAAGCCCCCATACCTGAAAGCCACAGCAATATTTAGAGCTGTACTCTGTGAAAAAGTGGCTTAATGCCTCTGCAAAAAGTATCGACCCATGTCAGCCTGCGCAGTACGCGCAGGCTGACATGTGTCAAAACTTTTTGATGTTTCTAAATTTTCTGCATGGCAAAGGACCATTCTACTCCTATATCCAGTCGATTGCTAAACTAAATGGATTTTATGGATCCATAATTATATGATGACTTTCTTGGTATACTACATCACGCAAATGCATGAAGCCCCCATTTACCAGAGTATGACCCATTTGTTTGTCAAAGACTTACTTACTGAGAGTTCTCTAAACTCGTTTAATGTATTTTTAGCTGAAAACCCAACTCAAGCAAGATCCTACTATACACAGTAAAAATAGTGTCGCACCTCCTGTTTTTTTTTTGTTTAACGAAAGTGATTTTCTGACATGAATAATATGAAATTGGGTGGAAAGTAGAATTCGGCTGCTGCATACACCAACATACCAATGTCTTGCTTATGAAATAAACGGCAATGAGGTATCCCTTAACCTTATAGTAGGTAGGAATTAATGGCTTAGAAAATGCATTCAAATACAAGAAAAACGAGAAGGTTTTAATTCAGTGAAAACTATTAATTCGAAGTCGAAATAAAACTTACAAAAGATTGAAAGTGACCTGCAGAGAATGGGCACACACAATCAGTCAATATTGCGACCCTCCACCTAGGGCTTGGATAAAAGCTTGCATTTTTTGTCTCATACGTCTCATCAGACGATGAAAAAGCTCTGTCGGTAGCCGTTCTCATGAGGTCACGGGATACCTAAGCGCAGTTCATTTCAGAGGCAAAAGAATGGTTTATAGCTGAATGCAGCAGGTGTAGTCTAATTTTACCCCATTTCATATTATATACTCTACATAATAAAACCCCGTAAAAGCACAAGGGTGCAGCAATTTTTTTTTACTGTGTATAACTGTTGTCGACTGCTTAGACCAAATTGTCTATCTATGAGTGCTAATTGATTCTACTTAATGACATCATCCCGTCATGATATCCCAGCCGCGATGACATAAACTGCACTTATCCCTTTCGCAGACGACAAAACTTTCAACTCAACCAAATTGAAAGCATTAAGTATTTGCAGACGAAAAATTAAATCTGGCAAAAAAAATCAAGAATTGCTTCTAAATGCTGGTTGCCAGCATTTTCTCCTTTTCCCACGATGTTTTCTTCTCTTCCCAAAACAAATTTCAATTTTTGAGTCACATTTATTTTGTCGTCTGCAAAAGCTTTCAAATGTGGACTGGTCTAAACTTTTGTCGTTTGGTGAAGAGTTAAGCCGATAGTAAAAAGACCAGAATAATGCTGATTCAAACTTATTTTTTGAAGAAGAAATCTCCTTATCGGACAGTGTAGATCCAAGATCAGACTGCACGTTCTGTGCAGTCTGATCTCGATCTACACTGTCCGCAAAGGGTCAGTGAGTCGCGCTTAGCAGCCAAAGGAAACTCATCCAACCAGAAAGCAATTAAAAATTCGCAGACCACTAACTAAATCTTGCTCAAATGAAGCAATTAGTCTATGAAAGGATAGACAATATTGAGGGGAAAGGAGAAAATGCCGGTTTACCAGCATTTTCTCTTTTTCCTACAATGTTTTCAAAGCCTATCTCTTAAGGGTCGTACAATTCGTGATTCTTTGATAAATTGTTAAAGAGCCACTTGTCAGTAATTTGATAGCATAAATCTATCGGAGGCTTTGTGCCAGTACATCTATAGTGTTATTAATTTTACGACGCTTGCAGTTTTTATTTCCCAGCTTCCATCCTTTGTTCGATTTCATTACTTGCGTGCTATTTGTCAGTCTTTCATTGAAATGTCGAATTTCGCTGTATATTCATTCTTTTTCTTTTTTCAATCTTCTGTCAGCTTTTCATTGAATTAGATTCGATTCGAATAAAAATTCCTATTTATTCTTCATAAGATCCGTGTAGCATTAGGTTTGATATATGAGCCACGCTCTGTGAAAAGGGGCCTTAATGCATCTGCGAAAAGTATCGATTCAGGTCAGCCTGCGCACTCCGCGCAGGCTGACCTGGGCCGATACTTTTCGATATTGGTCATTTTTTTGGTATATCAAAGGACCAGTCTAACTCATGGTCAAGTCGGTTGTTAGGACAAAATGGTTTTTATAGGTCATAATTATGATACCTTGCTTGGTATCATACATCACGGAGATGCATTAAGTTCCCTTTTACCAGAGCATGGCTCATATCTATTATAGAGGCGTATTTGTCAAGACATTTTGATTAAGTATAAATTTTCTGGGCCCGTATTCATAAATCATTCTAAATTGAGCACTTAGCTATATTCACTTAGCTATAGCACTTAGCTAATCTGTCTGGCTTAGCCAATCAGAAAATGTGTTTCTTTGGAATGGAGAAAACTCTAGAGAATTAGAACAAAATGCAAATTGGAATAATTAGCCAAAAGGGGCCCATTTTTATCAACGTTTCATATTATGCGTATCGGGGCCTTTGGTGTTCACCAACATTTGAGAGCCTGTTGAAAAAATAAGTAATTCTCTTTCTTTTTTACATTGTTTATTGTTCCAGTTTATTAATTTGTGAGGGTCAGGTCCCATCTCTCTTCACATCTTATAGATTTTGTCTTTCTTTTTTTCGAAAAATATCATGGATCAATTTTCAATTATCATGTATCAAGTCATGGATCAATTTTCAATCATCATGTATTAATTCATGTATCAGTTTTCAATCATTGTGTAAAAATTTATGGATCAATTTTCAATTATAATTTATCATTCATCTATCTTTTTTCCCCAATTATCATGTACCAGTTTATGTATTAATTTTCCTATATCAGGCATTGATTCATTTATGCACTGAATATTTCAGTTATGATGTACATATATCAATTAATGTATCACTTCATATTTCATTTTTTCAATTGTCATGTATCAATCTATGTATCAATTTTTAGTCATCAGTGATTAATTTCGATGATCAATTTTCAATAATCATGTATCATTTCATGGACCAGTTTTCAATCCATAATGTATCAGTTCTTGTATCAATTTGCATTCATCATGTATCAATGCATTGGTCAATTTTCAACCATCATCTATCATTTGATGTATCTATTTTTAATCATCCTGTATCAGTTCATGGATCAATTTTCAATGATTATGTAAATATCCATGTATCAAATCATGTATTATTTCTTAATCATCATGTATCAATCCATGTATCATTTGAGTATCAATTTTCAATCATCATTGTATAAATTCATGGATCAATTTTCATTGACTATGTATCAATTCATTTATCATTTCATGTACCATTTTTCAATTATCATGCCTCAATACATGTATCATTCTCTGTATGAATATTGAGTCATCAATAATCAATTGATGATTCATTTGCAACTATTATGTATCATTTCCTGTATCTGTTTTCAATTTTCACGTATCAATTCGTTTTTGTGGTATTTGTCGAAGACATTGCCACTATGAGTTCAATGCAGTATTTTGAAAATCATGTATCGTAGTTTGTGCAAAACCGAAGGAAGTAAACCCATTTAAATTCAATTTTTCTGAGACAAATAAGCGTCTCGATATCACTCGGATATATAATTAACAACGACGTATTAAATAAACTGGATTAGGCTGTCGATCATGAGAATGCTCCTTTTTTTATTGAAAATATCTGTACCCGCTATGGCCTTCTATTGGCACAATGAGACACACAACTTGACCGTGTTCGTCCCAAAACCAGTTCATCACTGGGCTTGTTCGTCCCTTGGCTTTTTCGTCCGGGCTTGTTCGTCCCGCATTATTGTTTGTTTATTTTTCAAATTATTAATTCCACACAATGGTTCCCTTGACAAATGCCACACCAGTGCTTTCAACGCTTTGATTTTTTTTTTCTTCCGAAAAGAAAACTTCAAGTGTTTGTTCATGTACCTTTACGTCTTCAACTAGTTGTACTTAGAACAACGCATTTTTGAATTACTCACCCAAGTAAACCCAAGACAGTTGATTGCATCTGCCAACATATCTCCAAGTAAGGACGGAAAACTGTTTAACGCGGGAAAATACGCGTGCATATAAGGGCTCTGCCAGTGTGTGATCTGAAATTTACATTAAAGTTATTTTGAGTTGGTTATTTTTAGCACTTAATCCTTCAACAAACGACAAAATTTTGGACTTGTCTAAATTGACAGGAATTGTACACGAAAATTTAAATGTGGCCAGATTAAATGAGTCATGCTCTGGGAAAAGGGGGCTTAATGAATCTGTGAAAAATATCGACCCAGGTCAGCCTGCGCAGTTTGCGCAGGCTGACCTGGGGCGAAACTTTTGGTTTTTGGTCAATTTTCTGTATATCAAAGGACCAGCATACCTCATGACTCAGTCGGTTGTTAGACAAAATGGATTTTATAGATCCACAATACTGAGATAACTTGCTTGGCATCATGGATCTCGGAGATGCATTTAGTCCCCTCTTGTCAGAGCATGGCTCGAATGAATTTGACTTTTGAAGGATAGGAACATTGCGTGGGAAGAAGAAAATCCTGATCACCAACATTTTTCTCCCTTTCCGACAAGTTTTTTTTTTTTCAAAAGTTTTCTGCCTTAGGGTCGTTAAAAACGATTAAATCTACTTCTTACAAATTGTTATTCCCCAAGTCGTAAAGAAGAACGGTCTTGAAAATATGGTGGGGAAAGGAGAAATTGCTTGTGACACGCAAACAAGTGCTTCTTTCTTTTCATAAAATTCAAACCTACTACTTACTATCCTTCTCTACCTACTTTCAATCCCTTAAAATGTTTCCCCACTATGTGCAAGGTGTTTGATTTATGCTAACTAAGCCTACACAGTACACAGTATAAGATGCTAAAGATCACCTTTACGTTCTTTTGTACACAGTTCAGATCAGGATCAGATTGTACAGTGTAGAACGGACACCAGCTGTTCTGATTAGCATTTTTTTCTCTAGTTCTAAATAAAGGAAGCAGTCAAAATTCTGATTGATCATCTGATCGATTTAGCCAATCAGGAATTACGTTACTTTGAATTTAGAAATTTCTCGCGAACTAGACAACAGTTTAGGACGACAAAGCTATTTCAATTTCATCATGGCTGTTTTGGTTTGACTACTCGTGTATCTCCAACTGAGCAAATCAAATATCGTATTGGGTATTGGTTTTTTTTTTGTTCATTTCTTCCGATGCATCTGTTGTTAAAGATCCCGAGGAAAAGAATACTTTTGAAAACGTTTTGGGTAAAACAGAACATGCTGGTAACCAACATTTTCTCTCCTTCAAAGGCAAGTCTCAACGTTTGAGCCACATTTAATACTTAACCCTTAAGATGCTGAGCGCGACTCACTGACCTTTTGCTGACAGTGTAGATCAAGATCCCTGTAAAGGGTTATGTATCTTTGATCTTTAACAGACACCCTTACATTTGAGCCAGCTCTGTGAGAAGGAGTTTTAATGCGTATGCAAAAATTATCGACCGGGTCAGCCTTGGCAGACCGCGCAGGCTAGACCTGGGTCGAAACATTTCGCTGTTTGCCAATTTTCTGCACGTGGAAAGACCATTTTACCGCTGGATTTAGTCACTCGTTACGCGAAATGGATTTTATGGAATCCATAGTTATGTGATGACACGAATGGTATAACGCATCACGCAGTTGCATTAAACCCTTTTTGCCAGAGCGTCGCTTATTCAAATTTAAGACTATCAGGACACTTACTCCTGGCATAATAACACGTTCCACGTCGTCCATGATAACATTCCAATCTTCTCCCTTTTGAGGGGCGGAGTCAGGAATCATGTGACGCATGTAGCCTGGCAACACATTCGGAAGGACTCGGCGGTTGCGGATGTTCTTTAAGTAATCCGCTATGTAGTCGACCATTTCTTTGCCTGTAAATACAAGAAGTTTAACCCTTTCCCAAACAAGCCCTGGTTTTCACGTGTCTGCAGTACAAGTCTTTTGAAAACACTGTGGGAAAAGGAGAAATTGCTCGTAACGAGCAATTTCTCCTTTTCCCACAGTGTTTTCTACCCTTTTTGATAACTTTCTGCCATTTTTATCAAATTTAAAATTGTCGTCTGCAAACTCTTTCAATTTGGACCAGTCCAAAATTTGTCGTTTGGGAAAGGGTTAACATTACAGCTCATGATAACTTTAGAAGAAAAATATTCGTTATTCAGGACCTCACGCATCTGATGTACATAGTTAACCCTTAACCATTTACCACACAATCCCAAGTATTGATACCCCCAAATAAGAAGACTTTTTTAAAAAAAAATGTGGCAAAGGAGAGAATGCTGATAACCGGAATTTTCACCTTTTTCTACAATGTTTTCTACCCTATCAAAGAAAGAAATCATCATTTCAGCTATCTTCAACTACAGATGCTTTCAATTTGATCAAGTCCAAAATTTTGTCGTTCGGTAGAGAGTTAAAAAGCCGAATAAATGCAAAACACTATTTTCAGTTTAGAAAAAAAGACCTAAACGATTCGTGGTAGCGTTTGTTTACTGTGCTTAAGCAAAGCGGTCAGTGTAGATCAAAGATCAGACTGAACGTATTTGCAGTCTGATCTTGATCTACACTGGCCAGAAAGGTAAATACAGTAGTGAAAGACACTCTAAGAGTTAAATGTCATTGGCTGTTTTCGTAGGCCTAACTTTGATTCATTACCAAAAAATCCTGTGGTTTCACCCTTTACCGCACAATGCCGATGTTTAACGACCCTGGGAAAGAAGCCTTTTGAAAACATTGTGGGAAAAGCAGAAAATGCTGGTAACCAGAAGGCTTTCCAAATTATTGTGGGAGGGAGGAGTATGCTGGTAACCAGCATTTTCTTTTTTTTTTCTACGATGTTTTCAAAAGCCCTCCACCGCTGATTTACAGCACCTTTAATTTTCCTTTTCTCACAATGTTTCCGAAAGACTTTCATCCTCTGCTTCATTTACATACGGAATGATTGGTCAAAGGGTTAAACTTTCAATCGTAGGGTAATACACCTATAATCTGCTAAATAAGTTAAATAAAACTTTCAAGCCAGTTGTAAAAATCCAAATTTTGCTATTTCAAAGTTATTTTAGAGGAAAAATATCTCCTCATCGGACAGTGTAGATCCAAGATCAGACTGCACATTCTGTGCAGTCTGATCTTGATCTACGCTGTCCGCAAATGGTCATTTAGTTGCTCCTTGCAGCCTCAGGGCTTCAAACGCTCAAGTAGAAACAAACCACAAGATTCTATATCTGCGTAAACAGAACCACTCACAGGTGTCTATGTCTTAAATTATTCTGATTCAGGAATTTCTGTGAAATGTGGAAAAAAATCAATACCCTTTTAGTCTTTACCAGTATCCTAACCCTTTTACAACGTATTCCAGAGTTTTAACGACCCTAAGAAAGAAACTTTTTTAAAACACTGTGGGAAAAGGAGAAAATGCTGGTTACCAGCATTTTCTCCTTTTTCCCACAATGTTTTCTACCTCTACAGAGGTGAATTTCTACTTTTTAGTAATAATCATTTTTTAGTATACAAAAGCATTCAATTTGGGCAAGTCTAGAATTTTGCCGTATGGTAAAGAGTTAACCCTTTACTAAACAATCCCTTCTTTAAACTACGGTAAAATAGAAAGCTTTGGAAAACGTTGTGGGAAAAGGAAAAACACGCTGATTAAAGACAAATCCCATTACTGGATTGAGCAACATTATATCTGACATTCATCTCGACAACCGCTCAAGGTGTCTTGCCCGCACGACTGGTACTATCACCTAGGATTGTACCCATAATCTCTAAAAACTGCTGGCTGCTTTCCCACATATACATCATATCCGACAATGTGGCCTCGTGCACAAGACACCCACGTAAGGAAGCACAGGGTCGAAATGTCGAACCTTGGGAATGAACGAGGTTCTTTTTATAACACTGATTTGTGAGATTCAAGACAGATATCGGCCACTGAATGCTTGCCCCTCCCCACCCCCACCCCCCTCGTTTTTTGGCGTGCAGTGCTAGGATTCGTAAAATGTATATGGAAAATGTCTCTAAAGGTGTCATTATAATTAACAAACACTTTTTGATCAGCCTGAATAGCCCAAATGGTGCAGTGCGAGACTTGTAAACGACAAATCTCGGGCCACTTGAGGTTTTCGGTTCAATGTTCACGACTGGCCATGAAAATTCACTAACAGTCTTTCGGTTGAGATGTTAAGGTAGTACCATTCTAATGAAAAACAGCTGTTTCCATAATAATATTATCCTGAAAAATGTGCTATGATTAAAAGTGAGAATTATTGTAATACTTTGACCGAGGCACTTTTTCCATTTTTTCCTTCTTAGAATTATCATTTATAAATTTAAGGCCACTCTATTCTCAATACAAAGATAGATAATAATTACCTCCCTTTTCAGAAAACTAGCAAAAATATCATCAAATAATTTCAAGATAGACAGCAAATGAATTTCTGGTCGGTTAGAAATGTTCAAAAATATTATATCAGTATAAATCCTTATTCGTCAAGTAATAAGAAATTTTATTCCATGTTGCACTAGAAACGTTAGGATGGTAACACCTTAAACCAAGATCACGTGTGACGGTGCTATACACCGAGCAGGGTTTAGAACCAGGCGTAACTTAGGATTTGTTTCGCACTGTACCTTGTACTATCCCCTGTAACATTAAGTAACAGTCTTCTGGGGGCCTCACCCTAGCCTGTGTTCCAGCCCGATCATTTTTTCCTTTAATATTTCCGGACGTTACTTTGTCAAAAATGAGGTAATAATTACGGAAGCGATAAACCGTTTTGCCACAGATCTGTATGGACCGTGAAAGGAGATCGCGATAAGAAGTGATTAACCCTTAAGCTGCTAATCGCGACCCACTGACCTTTTGCGGACAGTGTAGATCAAGATCAGACTGCACAGAACGTGCAGTCTGATCTTTGATCTACACTGTCCGATACGGTATTTTCTCTCCAATGAAATCAACCTTGAAACCGCAATGTTTGGGTTTTTAGTATTGGGTAGAAATATGCGTTTCATTTATTCAGCAGCTTAAGGGTTAAATATCATACGCATAGCCCAGGCTAACCTCGCCCATATTGACAACCAGTGGCAACGGTAAATGAACGAAAATCAAACAGCCCCCTGTAAACACCCCCCCCACACACACACACACAATGCACATTGTCCACAGAGCTACCGGGATCGGCCTTTAAAATTGGGTTAACGTACGTGAATCGAACAAACATTTGAACCATGCTCTCTGAAAAGGGGTCTTATTGCATCTGCTAAAAGTATCGACCCAGGTCAGCCTGCGTTGTCCGCGCAGGCTGACCTGAGCCGAAACATTTTGCTATTGGTCAGTGCTCTGCATGTCAAAGGACCCGGTCCACTTCATGACTGAATAGGTTTTGTTAGATAAAATAGATTTTTATGAGTCCAGAATCATAGGACGACTAACGTGGTAAAATGCATCGCGGAGATGCATTAAGTCCCCTTTTCACAGAGCATGGTTCATTTATTTCGATGGACGCTTTGTATCCCCTGTTCGATCAGTAATGAACTGCGTCATGTACTAGAAGTGACTAATGCAGCTTTGTTGACTGTACCAATTAAATAGAAACCTTCGAGAATTGGACGTGTCGATAATATTTTATGTAACAAAGTGTCCAAATAAACACCGCTATGAGCTATGCTCTGTGAAAAGGGGGCTTAATGCACCTGCAAAAAGTATCAACCCATGTCAGCCTGCGCAGTCCGCGCAGGCTGACATGGGTCGAAACCTTTTGCTATTTGTTAATTTTATGAATGTCAAAGGACCATTCTACCTTCAGATCCAGTCGATTATTAGGATTAATTAACAGATTTCATGGATCCATATTTATAGGATGACTTGTTTTGGTATCATGCGTCACGGAGATGCTTTAAGCCCCTTTTTGCCAGAGCGCGGATCATTTCTATGTGACAAAGTGTCAAAGTAAACACCGCTTTGTTTAATTAACTCTTTCAGATTCATCCAGGCAGAAACAGGGCCTTGTGCGGCCGGGATAGATCAAGCTCAGAGTGCACAGAACTTCCACATTAAAACCACTTGCAGATGACGGAATAACAAATGAAATTTTGGTTTTGCACAGGTAGAGAACATGGTTGCAAAAGGAGGAAATGCTAGTTACCATCCTATTCTCTTTTTCCCACAGTTTTGAGGGTCGGAAAAAACTCGGGATTGTTTGATAAAGACTAAAGAAGAAATATATGTATCTTTAACGACCCTGGGAAAGAAGACTTTTGAAAACATTGTGGGAAAAGGAGAGAATGTTGGTAACCAGCATTTTCTCCTTTTCCCACAATGTTTTCTACCCTATCAAAGAACACTTGTACCATTTGAGCCACGTAGAAATTATCGTCTGCAAATGCTTTCATTTGGATAAGGCTAAAATTTTGTCGTCTGGTAAAGGGTTAAAAAAGATATACGGCCCGCAAATAGGCAGGGACCCCTTAAAATAAACAAATCTACGTTTTTGATCAATCACAAATTTCTATTTATTCATTTTTGATCAGTACCAAAAGTAGGTCAAAAGCCAGCTCATACGCCGAAAAAAAGAAAAGCGGTTGATATTACCCAACCCGGGCTCGTCTTCACAGACCATTCTCAAGAGTATTCTTTGTCTTATTCCAGATTTAGAAAGTAACACAACTTATGATTGGCTGAACCATTTGGTTTAGCCAATCAGAAGTTGTGTTACTTTCAAATTTAGATAATTCTTAAGAATAAGACTAAGAAAGGTCTTACGAGTGGTAGGTGAATACGGACCCTGCTGGAGATAAACTAAACAAATACAGACAAAAACTTCTTACCGTGTTTCTTGTACTGTTCAAAATCCATATTATCACTTGGATATAGTTATCTCTATCTTCCTTCAAAAAGTCAAAATGTCTGTCCAAAAGTCTTGTTCAGCGAAAGCTTTTAGAATGACACAAATTTTCACAAAGTCCTCTTTACATAGATCCCGTAACACAAGGTTCTGGGAGAGGATTTTTTTTTACAGAGATTCTGTGACGCAAACCTCTAAAAAGAAGTATTCTTTACATAGAGTCCGTGACGCAAAGTCCCCACAAAGTTTTCTTCACATAGAAGCCCTCCGTGAAAGTCTTCAATAACATACAATCCGCGTGCCTAATATCCACAGTCTTCTTTACATAGAATACGTGACTCAAGTCTCAAGAAAGAGTCCTCTTTACATAGAATCCGTGTCAAAAGTCTCTAGAACGTTTTCTTTACATAGATTCCGTAACTACATGTATGTGTAAGTTCTCTGGAAGTAACCTCTGGTAAAGTCTGTGACGCTGAAAAAAAAAAGAGAGTTCAAAATAGAAAATATCGCATATTATGTGAAGTGAACGCGGTTTAGTCTGTAAAAGAAAGAGTATTTTTGGACAATGTCGTTTTCGTTACAAAATTACACAAAACATAGGAAAGTAGTCTTTTAAGATGAAACTGCACCATATGTTCTTCCAGTGTATACTGAACTTGGATCCATACTTTTAAGAAAAAAAAAATAATAATAAAGCATGTTTCCAAATGATTAACATTAACTTATTGTACAAGTTTATTTGAGCCATGCTCTGTGGAAAGGGGGTTTAATGCATCTGCAAAAAGTATCGACCAAGATCAGCCTGAGTAATCTGTGCAGGTTGACCTGGGTCGAAACTTTTAGCTACTGGTCAATATTCTGCGTGTCAAAGGACAGTTCTACCATGTGGCCGGCAACATGGGAAATGAGACCTTCGAACATTTGCGTAAAGTGTCGTCCCGGATTAGCCTGCGCAGTCCGCGCAGGCTAATCCGAGACAGCCCTTTACGATTACATAAGATTTTTTCATACAGTAGACTTTCATGAAACAGAAAATCGCACAAAATGGGAAATGTCGTCTCGGATTAGTCACAGACTGCACAGGCTCATCTGTGACGACACACTTTTACGCATGTGTCCGAAGGCCCTTGTTCGTGTGTTGCACGCCTTCTGATTCAGTAGGTCGTTAGATGAATTAAATTTTCTGGATCTATAATTACGTAATGACTTGCTTAGTATAATGCATCACGGAGATGCATAAAACCCCTTTTGCCAGAGCATGGCTCATGTTATTGGAAACTCTGTCCTGCATAAGAAAATTCTTTATTTGTGTATCATTAATTGATACTGAATGAATGAATGAATGAATGAATGAATCGACTGACCGAAGGACCGACCCACCAACCAACAAACCAACCAACCAACCAGTTAAATTTACACTCGAACGAACGAACGAACGCATTATACTTGTGTCCCAATTACTTTGTCCAATTTATACAGATATTAGAAAAAAAAAGTATATTAGCAACTTCTATGTCGTCAGGCCAAGCGTTTACAAGTTTTTTGTCTGATGAGCAGTACTGATACCCTTGTCCAGAAGAAACTAGGTCAATATGTAGATGAGTCTTTTAAGTTAAGAAAATCTCTCACTAAACATTATCATTTTTTTTTTTTTCCAAATGACATTCTGTTGTTCCTCCTATTAACCTATTTTCCCATGTCTTTACCCTACTTTTTCCCATGTATTCATTTTATTTTTTTCTCCTCTTATATTGTAAAAATGTGTACAATAGCATTGTTGTCTACGCTAAACCTTTCTTTCTGTATATGTGTCACTGACCTATACTGAAATAGACTTATGTCATTTTTTCTTGTTGATGACGAAAAACTATGTAGTTTAAGTCAATAAAATATTCTGTTCTATAAAAGGATAGTCAACGTCAAGTGCATGTACTTGTCTTCCTTTGAAAATTTTGCCACTCTTTAGTATCACTGAAAGCTGTTTTCCCGTCCTGATTTTATAGACTTGATGAATCTTAGGTAATTTTGTGAAAAGAATGAGTGAAGTTATATAGAAGACTGGCAAATAGATGCCTGTCTCTTCCTGCTTTAAAAAAAAATGAGCTATGCTCTGTGAAAACGGGGTTTAATGCATCTCTGTAATGCAATATGTCAAAGGAAGTCGTAACATAATTATAGATCTATGAAAACTATTTTGTCAAACACCCTACTAAATCATGAGGTAGATTTGTCCGGTGACATACAAATAATTTACAATTAGCGAAGAGTTTAGACCCATGTCAGCGTGCGCGGGCTGCGTGGGCTAACATGAGTCGATATTTTCTTTGCAAATGCGGTAAACCTCCATTTGACAGAGCATCGCCCAGTGTTAAATTGGCTTCAATATGGAATCTTGAACGTTACAGAATAGAACGGTCACCCATGTTTGGGTCATTTAATTTAGCAATAAAAGGCAACAGTGGTACTTGGCAATCTGGCAACGGTTTATTAGATTATGGACGACCTTTCTTCGGTACGCAAGATCACTGGAATAATTTCCAGTAACGTTGTGATTGTTGAAACGTGGCCTCGAGAATCTGCTTTGATCTTTAGGTCACTCGACCACGATGAGCAGAAGATGAGCAAATTGTGAGTGCTAACAGTCCGTCGTCCGTCCGTCAGTCTGTCTTCGTCAGTCAAAAAGTTAAATGATATGCTTCTCCGAAACTATCCAACTAAAACTGCTCAAATAAGATGCGCGATCTCCCTGGGCTAGGATAAAATAAATTTTAAAGTCATTTAAATCATCACAACAATTTTAAGCTTTTTTATTGGCTGAACATAAAGAGGAAAAAAACTATTTTTCAAAATGTCTTATCAAAAACTAGAATGAAGGCAGCTGAAAGCTTGAATAAATGTAACAATAACTATCAGCAAGTAGCTGATTAGATTCATAATAAGGTACTTGGTATCAGCAGTACTTTAAAAATTGTTTGAATATTAACCCTTATTCTGCTAAATAAGTGAAATGGAAGTTTCAAGCCAATAGTAAAACCCAAGACGTTGCTACTTCAAAGGTTTTTGTTGAGGAAAGATATCTCCTAATCGGACAGTGTAGATCCAAGATCAGACTGCACGTTCTGTGCAGTCTGATCTTGATCAATACTGTCCGCAAAAGGTCCTTGAGTGGTGCTTATCAGCCTAAAGGTAAAACATAGATTGATCTTTCAACGATTTTTAGGCAAAAATCTTCTTTTCCTAAAAAAAATAAGACAATGTAAAGATATTCTGGTCCGGAACTGCGGCTATGTTACCGGTATGTAATTCCGTATGTTAAGTCTTCACCAAACAACAAAATTTAAGACTCGTAAAAATTGGAACCATTAAGCAGACGACAAACTAAATGCTATTCTAAAAAAAAAATGAAATTAATCTTAGAAAAGGTAGAAAAGATTGTGAGAAAAATGTTTTCAAAAGCTTATTTTCAGGGTCTTTAAAAATCGGAATTCTTTAATAACGTGTTATTTCTTAAGATTATCTTGACATATAAATACATGTACATTATTTGAACATTAGATTCTTTTGCATTATATAACGACTTTTTATGTTATTTATTTATTTATTTATTTATTTATTTATTTATTTATTTATTGTGTGGGATTTTCCCCGAAATGTTTATTTATTTGTTAATCAATTTTTATCTACATATTTACTTATTTTCCTTCATATTACTGATATCTATTCATAATTTCATTGACTAGCAATTTCTTTGGCTAAATATTCCAGGTTTTCATTTTCTATTTTCTTGAACAAATATGCCATAAATCGCCATTAAATAGCTCTGCTATCAGAAAGAAAAGACCGTCATAATATTGCATCAAAATTGAATATTTAATTTTGAAGAAAAAAGAAGGTCAAAGTTTATTAATTTATCTCTTTTTACCTGACTGAATAAATGATTTTTTTTTTTTTTTTTTTTAATCTTTTTCGTGAATGGATGGAATTCCATCTCACATGAACATAAAATAAAGGCAATATTTAGAAATTAAAGTATATTACCTTTCCTTTTTTTTTTTTTTTTTTTTTTTTCTTGTCCCCAGCTTTCTAAGTACTGATCTAGATTTAACTACTTAATAATTCCAGTTACCATATACAAGTAAATTATCTCTTCCTATTTTGTTAGCCAGAATGTAAAAGTTTTACGCGCGAAACGATAATAGACGGCGTTACTCAAAGTTTGCCCGTTTAAATATTGGCTTCAAGGCGAAAATTTATGTTAGAGCAACAGTCTCCGAAAATGTCCGAACGATTTCACGACGTTAACCGAAAGTTGACGATTTCCAATGTTCGTGCAGGTCGCTGAGACAGGTGGTTTTTCAAATGAAGCAGAATGATTAAATTCTTTGTTAAAGATCTTTTAATTCCAGGTTTAGCGGGATTTATTTCTCTGAACGATAGTAAGGCAGGAAATTTATCCGATATTCCAGTTGACCCTTAAGCTACTGAGCGCGACTCACTGACCTTTTGCGGACAGTGTAGATCAAGATCAGACTGCACAGAACGTGCAGTCTGATCTTCGATCTACACTGTCCGACAAGGAGATATTGTTCTCAAAAAAGTGTGAAGTAATATTATTCGGGTGTTTTTATGTCGGCTTGAAAGTTCAACTTAACTTGTTTTAGTAGAATAAGGTGAATCCTTTACCAAACAATCCCGTGCTTTCACGACCTTGAGAAAGAGGCCTTTTGAAAACATTGGGGGAAAAGGAGAAAATGCTGGTAACCAGCATTATTTTCCTTTTCCCACAATTTTTTCCCTGTCAAAGAAGTTTAAATAATATGTATGACTTTAAAATATGTCGCCTGCAGATTCTCCCAATTTGAAAGAATCCAAAATTTGTCGTTTAGGAAAGGATTACATTCTAAGTTGTGAACCTTATAGGTGATATGACTCTTTTCATTCTGTACAGAATAACAACTTATAGAATAAAGTTCACATTCTGTTATGTCCAGAGGATGTACAAAAGCACAGACAGTGTAGATAAAGATCAGGCTGCGCACAATGCGTATGCGCATGCGCATACAGTATCAGCAAATTCATTTGGAGTTTTGCAGAGCGGGCTAAGTATGCACATAATTCTTATCCTGCTAGATAAAAGAAATGAAACTTTCACGCCGATAATAAAACCCAAATTGTCCTATTTCAAAGGTATTTTTGGAGGGAAGATATCCCCTTAACGGACAGTGTAGTTCCAAGATCAGACTGCACGTTCTGTGCAGTCTGATCTTGATCTACGCTGTCCTCAAACGGTCAGTGAGTCGCGCTTAACAGCCTGAGGGTTAAGAAAAGTTTCTCTTGAACACTTTTATCTGTGATTTTATTTCGTGTGTGTTCGGTATTAGGGTACACTTTTTCGCACAATAAAAGACAAAATTAGTAGAGATGGGTCATGCCTGACAATCATTATTGTCTAAATTTAGAAACAAATTCATGGTTTTCGTCAAAGAATTATCAAATAAAGATGATTTGTTGGAATTGAGTGTTTGTTATCGGTTGGTCATTTGGTCATTTGGCCTCTCTCTCTCTCTCTCTCTCTCTCTCTCTCTCTCTTTCTCTCAGCGTAGTATTGAAAACATTATTAAAAAAAAAATGTCATTTGGACATTTGGCCTCTCTCTCTCTCTCTCTCTCTCTCTCTCCCCCCACCAGCGTAGTATTGAAAACATTATTTAAAAAATGTCATAAATGGCCAGCTGGTACAGGGCTTGAAACAAAGGGGTCGCTGGTTAGATTCTCGGCCATATTTTTTCTAACGATTAATGGTAGTCATTGCATCAAATTGCATTACTCTCTCACCGCTGAACAATGTTCGACAATTTTCATGTGGTAAAGCTGTCAGTGCTTTGTTGAGAATAACGTTCTACATGTAAGTAACACAAGAAGAAGTAACAGGGAATACGTCACACATAAATAAGCCATGCTCTATGAAAAAGGGGTTTAATGCTTCTGCGAAAAGTATCAAACCAGGTCCGCACAGGCTGACCTGGGCCCAAACTTTTCGCTACTGGTCAACTTATTGTATGTACAAGGACCAGTGTACCTCATGATTCAGTCGGTTGTTAGACGAAATGGATTTTATGGATCCATAATTATGTGATCACTTGCTCGGTATTATGCATCACAGGGATGCATTAAGCCCTCTTTTGCCAGAGCATAGCTCATATACTTGCAGCTTTTGATTATATTTCGCACATATAGATGCACAGGCCAAAGCGATATGATCGAAGAAATAATGCACACAGCTTTGAACACCAAACAAACAAAGCAATTGATACACCTGCAAATACCGTGAACTTACTTCGGTGGGGCTTATCTTAGACATTGGGCTAAGCGCGACTCAAACAATTTTCGTGTAAAAGTATAAAATGTTTAACCCTGATCTTGGATCTACACTGTCCGATGAGGAGATATTTTTTTCCTTACAATAAGTTTAAAAAAAAAAAAAACATTATTCGGGGTTTACTGCCGGTGTAAAAATGTTATTTCACTTATTCAGCAGGATAAAGGTTAAATAATAACTAGTATACTTACCTAAAAGGATAAAGAAACTCAGGGTAAACATTTTATATGAGCCATGCTCTGGCACAGCGGAGCTTTATGCATTTCCGTGATGCATTTTACCTATCAAGCCATAACATAATTATGAATCCATAATAGCCACTTTTTTCAACAATCGACTTAATCATGAGGTAGAATGGTCCTTGGACATACAGCAAATTGACCAATAGCGAAAAGTTTCGGCCCAGGTCAGCCTGCGCGACTGCGCAGGCTGACCTGGGTCGATACTTTTCGCAGAAGCATTAAGCTGTCTTTTCACAGAGAATGGCTCATATATAAACTACTGAACCCCCTCACGGTAAAATAGCGGCGGTACGGTCTGGGAAAAGGGGGATTAATGCATCGCCATAATTCATGATACCAAGCAAGTCATCTCATTATTATGGATCCATAAAATCCATTCTGTACACCCAACGACTAAATCAGTAGCTGGAATGGTCCTTTGACATACAGAAAATCTACGGAAAGCAAAAAGGTTTCGACTGAGGTCAGACTGCGCGGACTGCCCAGGCTGACCTTGGTCGATACTTTTTTTCAGAGGCATTAAGCCCCCTGGTCAACTTTGTGACTCAAATATTTGTGATATTGTAAAGAATTTTGGTCATTTGTCGAAAAACAAATATTCAATCAAACAATTTTGGTGTAAAAGTATAAGATGTTGAACACCCCCCCCCCCCCCATTTCTTGTTTCGTTTATTACTTTATCCTTTCTTAGTAAAATCTGACCCTGGTAAAAACCGCATACAACGGACCTTCACGGAAATGGACGAAGAACATGCCGAAATGCCAGTAATTCGTCTCCGTTCATGAGTACCACGCTATATAAGGAGAAATCAATCAAAATAGCCGTGGCCTGTGTCTGCTGCCAGTCTACTGTTGCCGCTAATAGAAACAATTATAACGATTAGAAACGTTTAAGAAATCCCTGAGGACGAACGCTATCGGTGACGACTGACAGTAAATAAGCAACAATGGCGGACCTCGCCTCCCCTCAACAAATATATCACAATTGCAAATAGACATTCGTCTTTCGTTAGATAACTTTGTCTTGGGCACCGTCTGTAACAAATAGGATATTTCATTTACCTGACAGCCGTTAGTGCATCTATCGATGTGTTTCTTAGTGTTTCATTATGTGTTTCACCATTATTATTATTATTATAATTATTATTATTATTATTATTATTCATGATAAATAAATAAATAAATAAATAAATAAATCCGTTTGGTCAGTCTAATGAATTGGTCCATGGTCTGACAATAAGTAGCCTGGCCCAAGGATCTAATAATTTCTTAATCACTCCTTCTCACGGGGAGTCTTAACGACATTGACAAAGAAAGCTTTTGAAAACATCGTGGAAAAGAAGACAATGCTGGTAACCAGCATTTTCTCCTTTTCTCACAATGTTTTCTGTCCGTTCATGAAAAAATCGCACAATTTTAGTCACATTTAATTTGTCGTCTGCAAACTTTTGGGATTTGGATAAGGCTAAAATTGTGTCGTTTGGTGAGAAGAAATAATTAATCTTTTCTGTAATTATTTTTCATCATCCTCGGTTTTCATAGTAAAGTCAAAAATACAAAAAGGAAAAAAAAAGTAGGCTGAAGGACAGAGTTTTCGAAAAAAAAAAAAGACAATCCTTAGCTATGTCGGGCTGATAAGTAATCTGTTTGATTATCAAACTCTATCCTTCTGAATGACAGTAATCGATGGAATCAGGATTGGCCATAGTCCACCATATTATAATTGATTTTTAGAAGGTGATGACGTTTCAGGTCTCACTTTCTTATGTCAACCGTCAAACTGAAATCCTGTGGTGACGAATCACTCCTCTGATTCAAGAAAAATAGGTCCTCATAGATAAATGAATAGACGTGTCTGTGTCATTTGATATGTGAAAAAAACATGCAGATTGAAAAGTGTGCAAGCCAGTTACACAAACAATGAATTTTGGATTTAAATATACAGATGTAGATTTGAAACTGGCCTCGTTTCCCAACTTTGACATGTCCTAATTTATAAAGTCTTCATAGCGGATGAATGAGTAAGAGAAACACCCCAAAACACTCCAAACCACTAATTAAACATCCCAAACTACTGTCATTGCACCCCAAATCACTTCCCAGCTTTTGAAAAGTTTTAGCCAATCAGATGGTTTGTCCTGGAAATTAAAAGGGCATTAAACCAGATTTTGGCCCAACTTTCTTTTTTTTTTCTTTAGAGGGAAGGGGGAAAGGGGGCAGACATTGTTCAAATTTGTGAGGAAAAGCAGTAAGGACCTGATATGTTCCTAGTTGGAACGACCTTCAACACCAAAGTTGGTGACTCTACCAACTGATTGATTGTATGGTGTTTAACGCCATTTTAAACATTATTTCAGTTATATTGCGGAGGAAAGTGTACCATGCTATTCTGTAGTTTCTTTTACCAGTGCTACGCACAATATTCTTTCTAAGCCATTGGCTGCTTACCGACATAACCATCGTCGAAACAGTGGACAGCGGTTCTACCAACTGAGCTTTGGAGTCAAGCGATAAATAACCGCGCTGAAAATATAGCTGTTCATTGTTACTCAATAACGACCATGTCGTTACTAACGGAATAGGACATTTTACAATAGAAATATAAGAAAACCAGGGGGATCCTATAAAATTGGCACATCGAAAATATTTGAAAGCGATATCATTAAAACAGCGATTACGTAAAAATTGGTAATGCTTTGTGTTTTCTATGTGTACATTGTATTTCCAAGTATGTTTTAGGTTTAAAGTCACCTCTAAAGTGTAATAACTGCCAGTCTTCGTTTAGACTTTCTTTATAGTGTCCTTTTAAAATCAACTTAACATGTCAGACATGTTTATTAATTCGGACAAACCCTGGACTAAAAAGGAAAAAGAAAAACTTCGAAATTGGACTCTTTTTTTTTTTCATTCGACGAAAGAAATAAAAAAAAACTAATTTCATTTATTTAGATCTGTACCGTGTTAATTATACATAATCACTTTAAGAGTTCAATACAAGGAAAAGCCAGCCATACAATACCAGCTCACAGTAATAATCCTGTACTCCACCACGGATTGTGATCGGTCAAGTATTTGTAGAGGGCGATCAATTTTCATTTTAACCTTTCCTCCGTAATTGATCGTATAAGTAGATTTTGCGGACGGTCTAGATCAAGATCAGACTGCACAGAACGTGCAGTCTGATCTTGATCTATCCCGTCCGATTCCTGATTCTAAACCACGACCCCATTATATATATATATATATATTTTTTTTTTCTTTCTACATTCGAATGATATTTTAAGGCCTGAAACGAATTCGAATTCGTTCATAAGACGAGTCCTTTATAAGGCGGGTATAGAGTGAAGAGTGAAGCGTATCAGTTCTTATGTCTACACAAACCATCATATTGCATTAACCCTTAAGCTGCTACATACACGAAACCAAAATTGCTACTAAATAGTAAAAACTCAAACTTTGCGGTTTCAAAGTTGATTTCACTGGAAAGAAAATACCGTATCGGACAGTGTAGATCAAAGATCAGACTGCACATTCTGTGCTGTTTGACCTTAATCTACGCTGTCCGCTAAAGGTCAGTGAGTTGCGCTCGGCAGCCCAAGGGTTAACCCGTCAGAGTGTCGAATAAACCCATATGGACATTTTCACCATAGAAATAAGATCCAAATAAGAGTTTCATCAGGGTTGCCGTTGTGCAGAATGCCCAAATAAAGCAGGCAGTTTAGATCAGTATGGATAGAAGATCAGACTGCATGTTTTGAGCAATCTGATCTTTGATCTAAACTGGCCGCAAATGCAACCAAAGCAGTGAAAGACGCTTTAAGGGTATTATTGGGAATTGGACCCTACTTCATAAAGGCTTTGCTGAATTAGTCTGACCTTTGGGCGAACTCTAATTCCGCTTTAACCAATCAATGCCGAGCCCGGTCTACTCTGAGGTAATGCATGGTGGCTTGTTAAATAGGGGTTGTAAGTTCGAATCAAGTTTAGAAATTCGAGTTCATAAATACTTTAAGCGCTATAAAGACAAAAACAGGGCCTTCTGCGGACGGCATAGATCCAAGATCAGACTGCACAGAACGTGCAGTCTGATCTTCGATCTATACCGTCCGCCTTTTTAGTCGAGCCCATAAGATATACATCTTTCGAACAGTGACTTGTAATTTCGTTCGAATTTTCAGCCGTTCAAAGGGGTCGAGTATATGTGAACCATGTCCTGACAAAAGGGAGTTTAATGCATCTCCATGAATGCGCAATACCAGGCAAGTTACCACATAATTATGGATCCATAAAAATTCCTTTTGTTTAACAACCGACTGAATCATGAGGTAGAATGGTGCTTGGACACGTTGAAATTTTACAAATAGTAAAAAGTTTCGACCCATGTCAGCCTGCGCGGACTGCGCAGGCTGACATGGATCGATACTTTTTGCAGATACATTAAACCCCCTTTTCATAGAACATGGCTCATTTATACTAAGCGTTTTATAAGCTAATAGTAGAGTCAGTGCATGTTAACGAGTTATTTGATAAATTGAGAACTCGAGTCTACCTTCTTTTACAATTTTAAATGAATACTGCTCTGTTTCGTTCGAAAAGAGCCACCTGACTGTGACTCGGCCGATTCCGTAACTACATCTAACCTCGTCGGTATCAACTGGGTTTCCATTTTGAAATAGTGCCAGTCACATGGTCTTAAACATGTAAACTGTTTAGCAACAGCCACTGTGATAAGCATTTTGTCGCTGAAAAATGCCAACGTAATTGATAGAGGGAATTAAAAAATAATTGTACAAGGTGTTTGTCACCGAAAATGTATTTATAAAAATTCTCACTGAAAATTGTGACTAGTGTTTTCTTTTTCTAAGTGGAGTGTAACGATTTTAAGAAGGCTCAAGCGGTGTATTTCCGGCGAAGATATGTACCATGTAGGTGCCTATCAAGCTATGTGATACAGCCGACGGACATGATCAACGGATCACCCGAGGTTTGCCGAATGTTGATTGTCATCAAGGATCGTCTATATGTAAATATACGGTCCCTGTCGTCATCAAGAAATTGGTTAATCACACAATCAATCCTTGAACTGCTAAATAAATGAAACGAAATTTTTTTCCACTCAATAGTGAAAACCCAAATATTGCAGTTTCAAAATTGACTTCACCCGGAAAGCAAACATCGTAACGGGCAGTGTAGATCAAAGATCAGACAGCACAAAACTTGCAGTCTGACCTTTGGTCTACACAGTCCGATACGGCATTTTCTTTCCTGTGAAATCAACGTTGAAATAGTAATATTTTTTTTTTTTAAAGGGGAAATTTTCGTTTCATTTGAGATTAAGGGCAGATACACGATTCATTCATCAAACGAGTTATTCATCCATCCGTTTATGCAGATCACTGCAGCCAGTGGATTGGGAAGAATATTGTGCGAGGCACTGGCAAAAGAAATTTCAGGGAAGTTTGGATAGGTGCACTGGCCACTGCTATAATTGAAATACTGTTGAAAAAGGCGTTAAACACAAGACAAATCATTCGCTTATCCAATCATTATATACGCCAATACCCATCCATTCAATTGTCCCATCTATTCATTCATTTCTTTATCCTACATCCCTTAAACATGCATCCTGCATCTTCAAATGAGACATGCTCTGTGGAAAGAGGGGCTTAGTGCACCTGCAAAAAGTATCGATCCAGATCAGCCTGCGCAGTCCGCGCAGGCTGACCTGGGTCGAAACTTTTTGATATTGGTCAATTTTCTACATTTCCAAGGACCTATTCTGCCACGGCATCCAGTCTGTTACTAGACTAAATGGACTGTATAGATCCACATTCATGTGATCTTGTTTGGTATAATGTATAACGGAGATGCATTAAGCCCCCTTCTGCCAGAGCATGGCTCAAATTCGTTCATCCATTCATGGCATGTACATTCATGTATATCCGTCCATGAACCAATCCATCTCCCTCAACGGTAAAACTGGGTTCCTGCATGGCCTAGGGGTGAAAGTGTCAGATTTGAAATTCGGGGGAACCGGGTTCGATACTCATTTTAAGCGCTGGGTTTTCCGTGGGAGCGTCCTTGGGCAAGACATTTCAGAGCCCAACCCTGGTACTGGGGAAACTCCGGACATACATGAACGAGTGAGCTGTGAACAGTGATATTACTGAAATAACGTTGAAAAGCGGCACAAAATACCGTTCAATCAACCAATCGACTGTGGAACTGCGCCTCTTTACCACACAATGCCGTTTTTAACGACCCTAAAAGGACAAGGCTTTTGAAAACACTGTGGGAAAGGAGAAAATTATGGTGACCAGTAGGAAAAGGAGAATATGCTGGTGACCAGCATTTTCTCCTTTTCCCACAATGTGTTCGACCCCATCAAATACAGAATTCATCGCTTGAACTACATTTAATATGTCGTCTGCAAATACTTCCATTTCGTCAAGTTCAAAATTTTGTTGTTGTGGAGAGAGTCAAAAAGGTTCCTACAAAGACAATTTATTGGTTTAATAAAAAAAGGTTCAAACCCGCGGTCTCCAGGTTCCGAGTGCTACACTGTACCACTAAGCCACCTAGGACCCCTCTACAAAGACATAAAAAGGAAAGGAACGAAAGGCGCGGTAATCTTGAAATCTGTCTCTCCAGACCCGCGTGGTAGATAAAGTTTAATTAATATGAAAACAATTACTTGATCCTCTTATACGTGATGAAAAATTCATTTCTTTTCAGGATCGTTGGGGTGCTTGATTTCACCCTTTGCTTTTTCTTCAGGTTAATTCATCATGAATCACGATGCAGACTTTTGATGAAAACATTGTGACCAAAGGAGAAATTGCTCAGAATGAGCAATTTCTCCCTTGGTCACAATGTTTTCTTGACTTACCTTAATGTATGAACTTTTTGTTTGCTTCTCAGACAGCTATTTTTTCCGAATTAGGCAGATATCCGAAATCAGGGCTAATCCGGTAATGGGTTTACTTGCTCGCGCTTTGAGATAGCAGATTGTTGCGAGCTATTTTGAGATAAGACCGGAGAAATTAGCGCTCATCGTCTTTTATTCTGTTTCATTAATTTCTCATTGTCTAAGTATTCACTTCATGTGGAAAAGCAGCCAGGGGCTTATACAATGTTGTCATAATACTGTGACAGAAATTCAATGAAGGGGCCCTCCTTTTACCTGACAAGAGTGGAAAGTTATGCAGAAGACTGGTAAAAATACGTAAACAAGAGGGCCATGATGGCCCTGGATCGCTCACCTGAGTAGAGTGCCTTAAAGGTATTTCTTTAATTAGACCAAGTGACCTAGTTTATGACCCCAGGTGACCCAATTTCAAACTAATATTTCACGAAGACAAACATTCTGACCAATTTTCAAGTCAATTGAGCGAAAAATGTGGCCTCTAGAGTGCCCTAAAGGTATTTCTTTAATTTGACCTAGTGACCTAAATTATGACCCCAGGTGACCCAAATTTGAACTGGTCTTGGACTTTATCAAAAGAAACATTTTAACCAATTTTCAAGTCAACTGAATAATAAATGTGGCCTCTAGAGTGCCCACTAGGTATTTCTTTAATTTAACCAAGTGACCTAGTTTATGACCCCAGTTGACCCACATTCAGACTCATGTGAGATTTTATAAAGCCAAACATTCTGACAAATTTTCAAGGCAATTGAGCAAATAATGTGGCCTCTAGAGTGCCCACAAGGTATTTCTTTAATTTGACCTAGTGACCTGGATTTTGGCTCTAGGTGACCCAAATCCACACGCATCTGATATTTCATCAAGACAAACATTCTGGCCAAATTTCAGGTCATTTGAGCAATACATGTGGCCTCCAGAATGCAAACAAGGTATTTCTTTAATTTGACCCAGTGACCTAGTTTATGACCCCAGTTGATCCAAATTCAGACTTATGTGAGATTTTATAAAGACAAACTTTCTGACCAATTCTCAAGGCAATTGAGCAAATAATGTGGCCTCGAGAGTGCCAACAAGGTATTTCTTTAATTTGACCTAGTGACCTAGTTTATGACTCAAGATGACCCAATTTTGAACTCAATGAACTCGTTGTACTTAGATGGGCAAACAAACTTAGAAGAGAATCACTACATACCAAATATCAAAGCTCTACGCCTTCCAGTTTCAAAGAAGAATTTTAAAGTTTTTCCTTCTTTGTTCCTATGTTCGAACTTGTGACCCCCGGGGCTGGGCCAGTTTTGACCCAAGTAGCATCCTTGGAACAAACTTGGTAGAGGTCCACTAGAAGATGCTACATACCAAATATCAAAGATCTACACCTTCCCGTTTAAGAGAAAAAGAAATTTAAAGTTTTCCTTCTTTGTTCCTATGTTCGAACTTGTGACCCCTGGGGCTGGGCCAGTTTTGACCCCAGGGGCATCATATGAACAAAATTGGTAGAGGTCCACTCTGAGATGCAACATACCAAATATCAAAGCTCCACGCCTTTCGGTTTCAGAAAAGAAGAATTTTAAAGTTTTCCTTCTTTGTTACTATGCTCGAACTTGTGACCCCCGGGCTAGGGCCAGTTTTTACCCCAAGGGCATCATATGAAAAACTTGGTAGAGGTCCACTAGAAGATGCTGCATACCAAATATCAAAGCTCCACACCTTCCTGTTTCAGAGAAGAAGATTTCTAGAGTTTTCCTTCTTTGTTCCTATGTTCGAACTTGTGACCCCCGGGTCAGGGCCAGTTTTGACCCCAGGGGCATCATATGAACAAACTCGGTAGAGGTCTACTAGGAGATGCTATATACCAAATATCAAAGCTCTACGCCTTCCAATTTCAGAGAAGAAGATTGTTAAAATTTTCCTTCTCCGTGTTCGAACTTGTGACCCCCGGGACAGGGCCAGTTTTTACCCCAAGGGCATCATATGAACAAACTTGGTAGAGGTCCACTAGAAGATGCTACATACCAAATATCAAAGCTCCAGGCCTAAAGTTTTCCTTCTTTGTTCCTGCTAAGCCCCCGTAGCTCAGTCGGTAGCGTACAGGACTTGAGAACAGGAGGTCGCTGGTTCGATCCCCGGCTTGGCCAATTTCTTTCCGAGGACTGATGATAGTCTTTGCGACAGGACTCATTCCTCTCTCACCGTTGACCATTGTTTCGACGATGGAAAGCAGCCAGTGGCTTGGAAAGATTACTGTGCGGAGTACTGGTAACAGAAACTCCAGGAAAGCATGGATAGGTGCACTGGCCGCCGCGATATAACTGAAATAATGTTGAAAACGGCGTTAAACACCATACAATCAATCAATCAACCTATAATGTTTTTTTCCTTTTTGTTGCCATGGCAACCAGAGTTAAGGGTGGAATTCAATTCTTTGAACAACTTTGGTAGAGCTTCACCAAAGGAACATCCCTGCCAAGTTTCATAAGATTGGCCCAGTGGTTTAGGAGAAGAAAATGTTTTTTGTTGCCATGGCAACCAGAGTTAAGGGTGGAATTCAATTCTTTGAACAACTTTGGTAGAGCTTCACCCAAGGAACATCCCTGCCAAGTTTCATAAGATTGGCCCAGTGGTTTAGGAGAAGAAAATGTTTAAAAGAAATTGGGCGACAGACGAGGGACGCCGGATTTAGGGCGATCACAATTGCTTACCTTGAGCACGTTGTGCTCAGGTGAGCTAAAAATGATAGGATTCATCGGTTAACATCTAGAAAACATGGTGGGAAAAGGAGAAAATGCTGCTAACCAGTATTTTCATATTTTCCCGAAATGTTTCACACAGGTTTCTTCCTCTGGGTCGTAAACACTCGGTACTATTTGGTAAAGGGTAAAAAACTCATGTAAACTTTGGAGAAAGAGAAATAAATGTTTATTTTTTCTATAAAAATTTAAGCACATGTCGATTTTTCCTAACATTATTATACCATGAACGTGTGGTGACAATGATAAAATGGACAAATAAAACAATGATTAGAACTTCAGGAAATGTATGCGAGCTGTTTCGGAAAGAAAAAATCTGGGTAATAAAAAGATACAGCGCAGTTACCTTTTTTGCTTATTTTCATCACTGATTTTTTCTAAAAAAAAAAAATCGAACTTGTTCACGTTTTCGTAAATTTATACCAAAGGGAGGTAATTCCTTTCTCTCTGTTATGGAAATCGAGTGAATGTTTATACTTTGTAAAAAAAGGTTTTGCACCCCTGTGTTTTTTACTGAGTTGATTTTCTGACATGAATAATATAAAATAGGGTAGAATCCGGCTGCTGCATACGCCAACAGACCAGTCTTTTGCCCATAAAATGAAGTGAACGGTGGTATCCCTTGACCTCATGGTAAGTAGTTTTTGCTCAGATATTGCATTCAAATTTAAAAAAAAAAACAAAAAAAAAAAAAAACGAGAATCGTTTAATTTTGGTTAAAACTGGTAATTTAATATAGAAATAAAACTTACGAAAGTTTGAAAGCGACCTGCGTGAATGGGCACAAATAAAATGTCAATATTGCGTACTTCCGCCATGGGCTTGTAGAACAATTTGCAGTCCTCGTCTCATAACTCTCACAAGAAGTTGAAACAGCTCGATCAGTAGCCGCTGCTATGAGGTCAAGGGATACCCGAGTTTAGTCCATTTCAGAGGCAACGGACTGCTTTGTTGGTGTATGCAGCAGCCAGATTCTAAGTTCCACCCATTCATTCACGCCAGAAAATCAAACCCGGCAAAAACACAGGAGATGCACCACTATTTTTACTACAGGGTGTCCGGAAAGTAAGGTAACACTTTTGTACATTTATAATATGGCTTCGGATGAAGAGATACAGACCTGACCTCAACCCGTGTGACTTCTTCCTTTAAGGTTACTAGTATTTGAAGTCAGAGTGACTGACAATTTCATCGTGCGTGTGTTCTGCGCGGAAAGAACATAACAGGCCACCACATTGAAAACGTCATTTAAGACGATCGCGAATTTTCGTCATTTTTTTTTTTTTCAAAATATTCAGAATTTCACTTAACTTTTTTTAGTGACAGTATATCATCGGATCTACACCAGATTTCACCTACGAAAACTAAGTCTAGATATATTTTTTTCTAATAATTACAGTTATAAACAAATTTTATCTCATTATATTGGGGAAAAATCAAATCTAATGAGACAAAATAATTTGAAAGTTTGCTGAGTTTCAGTCTATTAGAAAATACCTTTACTTGTGCCTAAAACACACCTTCATTTCCAAAAAACCCAACAAAAACAAAAGTATCTTAAACTTTATATTTTTCGACGTTCAAACATTCAGATTTTGCTTATTTCTTCCATGTATACTCTATAGGTACTAAGCTAAAAGATTCAGGCTTAAAACAAATAGGTCACCAGCCTTATTTTCCAGAAAATACATTTGAAATTTGTGGGTGGGGCACTTACAAATGAGTATTGTCCCCAAGAAAAAGACATTATAAAAGGTACAGTATTAATTTTTTTCAACAATTGTATTGATAAGAAGCAAGTTTTTTGCTCACACTAAACCGATACACAGCATATAAATGAAATACTAATAGGCTATAATGTAAGCATTTAATCCATTACCAAACGACAAATTTTAGACTCTTTTAAATCTAGCCAGTTTGCAGACAAAAAATCAAAACCTAGTATTCATGAATCGCAGTTCTCTCATGGTCACGGGTTAGAAATCATTGTGCGATAGAGAGAAATTGATCATTATCATTCTCTCCTTTTTCCTCAATGTTTTCTAATGACGTCTGCTGCAGACCTGTAAAAAAACTAAGGAAATGATTGGTAAAGGAGTACGAATTACAGCCCCTTGCTAACATTAAATTTTCTGTTTTTGACCTATTATTACAGATTTATTTAATAATGGAAGATTGCAAAACATGGAATTCTCTTGATTTATATACAAATAACAATGAAAATGTGCAATACTTTAAAAATTAAACTATACTGGGCTTTATTTTCCGGACTTATTATGGTCCTTTGATAGCCCTTGACCTCATGATTATTAAAATAAGCTAGATTCCATACAACATGATTATCTTATTTTGCTAGTTTGCACTTAATTTTTAACCCTTTCCCAGACAACAAAATTTTAGCCTTGTCGAAATTGAAAGCATTTGCAGACGACAATTGCAATTTGGCTCAAATGGTGCAAATTTTCTTTGATAGGGTAGAAAACATTGTGGAAAAAGGAGAAAATGCTGGTTACCAGCATTTTCTCCTTTTTCCAAAATGTTTTCAAAAGGCCTCTTTCCCAGGGTTGTTAAAAGGCGGCATTGTGCGGTAAAGGGTTAAAGCAAACGAAATTACTACCGTAACCAACAGCATCAGCTCCATACTATTTTATAAGGAAAAAGAGCAGACACAAATCAGACAGCTCCTGTGAGAGCAGACTGATGAGGGTAAGCTTGGTTTTCCATTTTGTACAATATCACAGATCTGATTTCTCTCTGTTGGTTATGGCAAAACTTCCTAGTTCTATAATACTGAAAATAAAACCCACACCTTGACAAACTTTTAACCCTTTCTCTCATAGAAAAGACTTTTGACAGGTCTGTAGTCGACTACTTATGAAAAATATTATGGGAAAAGGAGAAATTGCTCATCAAGAGCAATTTCTCCTTTTCCCACAATGTTTTTCACAGGCTACTTTCCATTCACTAGATCTATATTTTTACACTTTTGAAGCTCTACAATTGATCTGTTGTTTCCCTTTGGACGATGTCTTTTTACCTTATTCCACTTTTTATGCTCTCCACAGTCACATTTTATTTGCTGAACCAAACCCATTATGTCTTTCTTCAACAGTATTGTTCAGCTCCAAAATACATTTCACATCTATCATATTCCAACTGATTTGAAAGATGCTCCAGCCCAACAATGTGTCTGCCAGATAGAACGCTAGTGGCATAAATTTGTGTTCATCTAAAAATACTTGTTTGGTGACCTACTTTTGCTTTCAATTTGATCTTTTGAAAACTTTATTGTCAGATTCTTGGCTCACGTGTATAATGCTTGATTAAAAGACTTTCGTGTTTTGCTGACATGAAACACCAAATTTTTGTTCTCAGTTTATCCATTACTGCAGATTGACAAGTTTAACAGGATCCATGTTGAAAAGTTTGGTACATGTAAACAGTTCACATGAAACAGTTCTTTTCGTATTGGCCAAGGTCAAAATTAGAAATAATGGAGAAAGGTAGGTTTTCAATGCAATTTTGATAAGAAGAGCAGTTATTACACCCATGAATTGTGTAAGATTATTGAAAAGAAGCATTCATTTTGTCGTTGAAACAGGTCATGACATTTCCTTCTTTGTTCCATTAGTTTTGACCCAAAATGCGAAGCTGAGGGGTCCTGGAGTTAGTAGCTAGCTTTTGCCATAAAAACAATGATGGGCTAATGCCATGAAAGATTGGGAAAAAACGACATGGTTACATGTTATTTTTTATTTCATCCCCAAATTATGCATTGTTTTGAGTTTCAATTTAGCTTGGAATTTTCAGACTAGTTTCCTGGGTTTGCATTTTGTGAATTTTGGTTGATTGATTGATTGATTGTATGGTATTCAACGCCGTTTTCAACATTATTTCAGTTATATCACGGTGGCCAGTGCATGTATCCATACTTTCCTAGAGTTTCTTATACCAGTACTGCGCACATTATTCTTTCCAAGCCACTGGCTGCTTTCCCACATAACCATCGGTGAAACAATGGTCAACAGAGAGGAAGGAATGAATCCTGTTGCAATGACTATCATCAATCCTCGGAAAGAAATTGGCCGAGCCGGGGATCGACCAGCGACCTCCTGTTCTCAAGTCCTGTACGCTACTGACTGAGCTACGGGGGCTCGGCTTGCGATTTTTGGAATGAAGGCTAAAATGGCTTATTTAGTCAACTTTTTTTCCAGTTGCCTGTATTGGTCAGTAATTTCACTATTTCACAAGTTTAACATGATTTTTTGATGACATCTAAAGAATTGGGGTTATGCTGTTGCATTTAAGTGCTCATTATCATTTCAGGCTGATTCTATTGACCTTTTGTGGAAGAAGTTCTGTTTGGCGTGTTGACAGTCGACACAAGTTCAGCCAAAAACCATGGTCTGGTGCCTTTGGGTTCGAGTAACCGGTGAGTGTGATAGTTACACTAACGTAATAATGGAAACTGTAGCCATTGTCAGTAATTGCTAAAATGACGCCGATGACAAAAAAGTACTTCAGATTTGAAATCTGTATAAAAATATATTATGTTAAGAAAATTAAATGAAATTATCACGTAAAAGAACTTACATATTTTATATACATGTGAATGCATTTACTATCTCTTCATCTGAAATCAAAATCTGTATTACAAATGTACAAAAGTGTAACCATACTTTCTGGACACCCTGTATGTATATACTCCTCACGAAAAGTCAAGCAACAAATTCTTCTCCCTTTTTTGTAGTCTTGTGAAATATTTGACCACTAACTTTAAATGTGAATAAAAAACATGTTATTTTCTAAAGGTAACAGTGTAAAAAGTAATAGCCAGTTGCATGTGCAAATAACATGTTTTTCTTCACATTTAAAGTTTACTTATCAAATATTTCACAGGACTAAAAAAAAAAGAAGTGATTTTGTTGCTTGACTTTTTGTGAAGAGTGTATTTATGAAACGCTAATTCAGAGTCGGCCAAACTCAACACTGCATCTCAGTTAAGTTATTCTCAGCCTCTGAAGTTTTAACCCTATCAGACATTTTCATCCTAGAAATACGACCCAAATAATTGCAATTTCATGGTTGCTTTTGTCTACAGTGATTGAGCAAAGCGGACAGTGTAGATCAAAGATCAGGCTGCACATTTTGATCTTGATCTTCACTGGCCGCAAAAGCAACTTTAGTCGTGAAAGGCGCTTTAAGGGTTAATAATAAGATATTCTTAAAGATGTTAAGGTAACACGTGGCCGCAATTAACGCATCTCTTACCCTGAGCCTTTAGTGTAACACTATACTGGTAATATTATCAGTATGCATCAAGTACAATTGGACAAATTGGAGAAAAATCAAGAGAAAATTTCACACAACCTGTTTTTTCCCTGATGCCAGTTCAATAGGTAAACTGTCCATATTGTTTTTATCCTTTACCGCATAATCCTGAGTTTTAACGACCCGAAAAAAGAAGGCTTAATGAAAACACAGTGGGAAAAGGAGAAAATGCTGGTAGCCAGCATTTTCTCCTTTTTCCACAATGTTTTCTCTCTTATATCAAAGAAATCATCATTTGAGGGTTTTTTTTGTCGTCTGCAAATGCTTTGAATTTGGTAGTGTCCAAAGTTTTGTCGTTGGGTAAAGATTCAAACAATCATCTAAGTTTTAAAGAAATGGGACAAATAATGTGGACTTTGTTGCATAAATCACAAATAAATCTTCAAATGGCTCTTTTTGCTAGTCTTAAAAGTAAAATCTTCACTTTCAACAAGATTTAACTTCTTGATAATACAAACCATTATAACCCTTTCCCAAACAATCCCGACTTTTAACGACCCTGAGAAAGCAGCTTTTTGAAAACACTGTGTGAAAAGGAGAAAATGCTGGTACCCAGCATTTTCTCCTTTTCCCACAATGTTTTCTAGCCTAACAAGGACAGACATCACCATTTTAGCAACATTTGTCACCTGCAAATACTTTCAATTTGAACATGTCTAAAATTTTGTCTTTTGGTAAAGAGTTAAGCTACTGATGATATAAACAAACTGTACAAACTTCATTCAGCCAGACTAAATTGTGGTATAAACTCCCCTAGTCTTTGGCCAGTAGAATTAAAAATATAAAGCATAAAAACCTCTATGTACACAATGCATTATGAATCAAAGATAGGCAAGTCATGCTCTGTGAAAAGGGAGATTAATGCATCTGCAAACAGTATCCACCCAGGTCAGCCTGCACAGTCCTTGCAGACTGACCCAGGCTGAAACCTTTTGCTAGTGGTCAATTTTCTGCATGTCAAAAGACCATTCTACGTCATGATTTAGACAGTTGTTAGACCGACTGGATTTTAACGATCCACGACTATGTAATGACCTGCCTGTTCTAATGCATCATGGAGATGCATTAAGCCCCTTTGCTATAACATGGCTCAAATTCATTAGCAATAACCTGAACCTTTAACCCTTCACCAAAACCACTGCATGCAGGTGCCAATACTCGGATATTTCTCTAATTAACCCATTTACACAAAATCCTGAGTTTTAACGACCCTTGGGATTTACAGTTTTGAAAACACAATCCCGACTTTTCACAACCTTTTGAAAATGAAGGAAAAGGAAAAAATGCTGGCAACTTGCATTTTCTCCTTTTCCCATAATGTTTTCTACCCGTTCCCAGAAATTTTTTATCCCTTTATCACAAATGGAATTTGTTGTCTACAAATGCTTTTGAATTGGACAAGTCTAAAATTTTGTTGTCTGGTAAAGAGCAAACGCACTGGACCCACGTTAGATTATTTTTGCTGGCAGAGTAGATCAAAGTCAGACAGCATAAAAGGTGCTGTCTGATCTTGGATCCCCAGTGTCTGCTACACTGTCTCATACTCTGGCAAAAACCTTAGATTTCCAGTTAAAGTCTGTTTTTCCTAATTGAAAAGGTCTATTTGAAAGTCAATGACAACACAGATGATATGACTTGGCTAGGACAATACCTCGACATTTTCGTTGAAAACAGCAGGGTTAAAAATCACAACAAGAGCACCATGGTTGCCCTAAATTGCTCACCTGAGCCTTGGTATTTTTGAGAGAACAATTATGTATTCACATCCAAAAAAGATACTGACAAATGAACATTCTGATCCAGTTTCTTAACCCTTTACCACACAATCCCAACTTTTTACGACCCTGGGAAAGAAGCCTTTTGAAAACATTGTGGACAAAGGAGAAAATGCTGGTAACCAGCATTTTCTCCTTTTCCTACAATGTTTTCTACCCTTCCCAAAACAAATTTGAATTTTTCAGTCACATTTGTTTTGTTGTCTGCAAATGCATTCAATTTGGACAAGTCTAGAATTTTGTCATTTGGTAAAGAGTTAATACTAGCAGAAAATGTGGCTTCTAGAGTACCCTCAACACATTTTTCTATGATTTGATTAAGTGACCTGCTTTTGATCCATAGTGACCCAGATTTAAACTTGTCCTAGATAAATAACTTAAGGTAGTACCATTCTAATGAAAAACAGCTATTTCCATAATAATATTAACCTAAAAAATGTGCAATGATTAAAAGTGAGTATTATTGTAATACTTTGACCGAGCCACTTTTTCCATTTTTTCCTTCTTAGAATTATCATTTATAAATCTAAAGCCACTCTATTCTCAATACAAAGAGAGATAAAAATTACCTCCATTTTCAGAAAACTAGCAAAAATATCATCAAATAATTTCAAGATAGACAACAAATGAATTTCTGGTCGGTTTGAAATGTTCAAAAATATTATATCAGTATAAATCTTTATTTGTCAAGTAATAAGAAATTTTATTCCATGTTGCACTAGAAACGTTAGGATGGTAACACCTTAAGATATCGAGAAGACAAAAAAAAAATATTTTGACCGAGTTAAATGAACACTGGGTGGGAAATAAAGCATCTAGAGTGTTTTTCCTTTTTTCTAGGATCTTACTTGGTGACCTACTTTTTGCCTCACCTCTAGAGTGCACACCACTTTTTTTCCTAGGATTTTACATGATGACCTTTTTTTCCCCCATCTTTGAACTTGTCCAAGATATTATCAAGACAAAAATACAAGACAAAATTTCATGAACAATGGAATGAAAATTTTCCACTGAGAATTCACCCAATGACTAAAACATGATTATGGGTAGCACACCATGAATTGCCACTGATAATGGGCACAGAGTGATCACAAAAAACGAAAACTCACTTTTAGCACTGTAAGCTCAGGTGAGCCAAAACAAAATGAAAGCTATCATTAAAAGTATGTCACATATTAAAACACAGACTAATGCAAAATTTTGTAGAATGATACATATGAGCCATACTCTTGCAAAAGGGGGCTTAATGCATCTCCGTAATGCACTATACCTATTTAGCTATCACATAATTATGGATCCATAATAGCCACTTTTTTTAACAACCAACCTTAATCATGAGGTAGAATCATCCCTAAACATACAGAAAATTGACCAATAGCAAAAAGTTTCGGCCCAGGTCAGCCTGCGCAGATTGCGCAGGCTGACCTGAGTCAATACTTTTCGCAGATGCATTAAGACCCCTTTCACACAGCATGGCTCATATCCTTCTTTGGCTAACTTCATACTCTGTAAAAAGGGAGTTGAATGCATCAGCAAAAACTATCAACCTTTTTTCAATGTCAGCTCAAGTTGACATGGGTCAAAACATTTTGTTATTTGTCAATTTTCTGTATGTCCAAGGACAATGCTACCTCATTACTTAGTTAGTTGTCAGAGAAAATAGAGTATATGGATCCATAATTGTGTGATGACTTGCAAGGTATAATCCATCAACAAGATACAATAAACTCCCTTTTCTCAGAGCATGGCTCTCTCTCTCACACACACACACACACACACACACACACACACACACACACACACACACTATATTTCTACATACTTTGTCCCCATCTACGGATGTATGTATGAAGTGATAGCACCTTTTACAGCAAACAGATACATTTCAAAACTAAGTCCCCCACCAACACACACATAACTTTGTACAGTGAATGTGTGACAACTGAAACACCAGAAACCCTTTAAAGGCTTTAGGGCCTTTAAGCTGTTGTTGCTGGCTATGTAGATCAAGACCAGACTGCACAGAATGTGCAGTCTGATCCTAGATTTATACTATCAGCTACCTCTATTCATTAGCAAAAAAAATTAACCCTTGTTGGACTAAGCTTGATTTGCTATTGTGAACCGAGTAGATCAAAATTCAAATCGCACAGATTGTTGAACTGATCTTGGATCTACATTTGTCAGCAACTGTGATACATATGTGGGGTGATCAGAAAGAAGGCAGACCACCTGGTTTTTTTGAAAACTACCTCCTGTAGGGTTATAAAAAATTGCATAGATGAGCACAAATTATCTGGTAACTGACTCAAGCTTTCAAATGTTGTCATTTTCAAGTAGGTGAAGTGTGATGTCATTTTAATGACGTCATATACTGCATTAGTGGTCCAAAATGTCAGATGTCGTTTTATTTGAGCCGAGGGTAATCCTTAAGTTTTACGTCAAACTCGGAAAGTATCTACCGGAAATCCATTGCCTTCCGCTGTTAAAGCCAAGTTTTCTAAGTCGGAAAAGTTACGTACAGCATGTTTTTCTATTCGCCTTTTTGTTCTTCTGAATCATATTGTGTACATATATATACTAGAATCAATGCAGAGTTTTATGTCCACATCATTCAAATAAATTTCACAAACACCATATGAAAAAAACAGCCAGAAGTCGTGCGGAACGATGTCACTTTACACTGAGATAACGCCCTAGCTCACACAGCCACACTTGTACAGGAAACTTTGCAAAAACATAGAAACGCTAGCCAACCCTCCCTGTAATTCCGAACTGACCCCTTTTAACCTATGATCAGTTCCTGTTTTGAAATTTCTCTATGTGGCATGCACTTTGAGAGCAGAGAGGAGCTAACCCTCGCTATGACCGGGTCCTTGAGAGTAATGTCACATAACATGCTCGCACATGTATTTAGCGTGTTGGAATGAAAAATGAATAAGCGCATAGAATTCAAAGGAGGTTACTTTCAAAAACAGTAAACATTCCAAGTTGATTTTTATAACAATATTCCGATACAGGCATTGGTCCACGTTCTTTCTGATCACCCCTTACATGCTGGCCAAAACAACCATGATATATATAGGATCTCACATAAGTTGGTATTCGAGATAAAATTCTATTAAACGAGTCTAGACAGATGTTACTGAGAAAGCCCTCTGACAAACTTAATAAGATTTTTTTTGTACACAAGTACCATAAAATTTCATCTCAAAAGCTAACAAATGTCAGATTCTTATATCACATAATAATATTTCATGAATTATTGGTTCGAATATACAAAACCATATGTGCACACATGGTTATTTCCATGAGAAAACCTGATTCACTTTTCTAAAAATAGTACGAAATTATGTCACATAATGATGACACACTACACTATACGTATCTCACATAATTATGTTAAAAAAAGGAAATTCGTAATTGGTATATTACACAGGACAGATGGAACATTATGTGATGAAGCTATGTTTCAACTGTTTTTCCTATTTTAAAAGGTCCATAACCTTAAACCTTTACCGCACAATGTTGCCTTTTAATGACCCTTGAAAACATTGTGGGAAAAGGAGAAAATGCTGGTAGCCAGCATTTTCTCCTTTTTCCACAATGTTTTCTGCCCTATCCAAGAAAAATTGCACTGTCTGAGCCACAATGAAATTGTCGTCTGCAAATGCTAAATACTTTCAATTTGGACAAGGCTAAAACTTTGTTGTCTGGTAAAGGGTTGACTAATTCACCACTTTAGTAGGTAAAGCTCATCTTTATCATCAAAAATAGTTTCTACTGACAACCAGGTCATCCAAAATGATAACATATCCATCCATTATCAACACTATGTCCTTTCTGACCAGTCTTACAGCTTTCCTTCATCAGCAACGTCATCTGCTTCTGTTTGCTCATTTTCTTTCTCAGTAGAAAGATCTTTTTTCTCTTCCTGTTGGCCTTCATCCTCGGCTTCATCCTCACTGCAGCTTTTTTCTGGAGCCTATCAAAGTGGAAAAACTTTCTGATGAACAAATACAAGTAAATAAATAGTGGGCTAGAAGCATAAATAGAATATTTGTTTTTTTTTCAGTAAAAGATCAAAATTTATTTTATCAAGTGAACATTTTTGGTAATATTTTCATGAGTGAGGCAGCAATGAGCAATGAATGAAAATATTACCGATGATGTTCACAAGATGAAATTAATTTTGATCTTTCTCTGAGAAAAAAAAAAAAAAAAAAAATTTCTATTCATTTCATGCTTCTAGCCCCTTTTTTGACGGCAGTTGTTTTCTGTAATTACCCATGGAATACCCCCCCACCCCAACAAAACAACACAATACAGTATTGCGTAAGGCGTGAGAATTATAGGGTAAATGGGCATAAATTACGTCATATTTCCCTCTGGTTGAATGGCATGCGCTGTTTACCTAGGTAACTAATGCGCGGGAACTACCGTTTCCCCCTTCGATTAAAGAGTCATAAAATATGAAACCGGTATTTTTCACTGGTCATAACCAGTGAAATATCAAATCATAATCCACCATTATTTCTCGATAAACAACCAAAAACATGAAATAACATAGGTAATCCTTTGCCAGAGAATCCCTTGCTTTAATCCTATCCCAAATGACAAATTTTAGGCTCTTCCAAAGTAATAACATCTGCAGACAACAAGCTTGAGATTGGTACAAATAAGCTTAAATTCCACGATAGGATAGAGAACATTTATAACTCTCCCAAATATACTTTGATGGTTACCTACCCTAGTTGCATGGATTCCCCTTTTGATGGTGAACAAGTCATCTAAGTTTGAGGTAAATATCTTCAGTAATGACAGAGATATCATAAAATGCTACAGTTTTGCATGACAGCACTGACAATGACGTTATACCTTGATGTTTTCTTCCAAAACCACCAAGCTAAAAACGAATAAATTTATGAACTCATACCTCAGTACTCAGCCCTTCCTTCTCATTATTGTTGGCTTCATCCATGTTTGTTGCCTGTAGATAAACAGTTATACACTGTACTAATACCTGTCTGGGAGAAGTTGGGGTAAGGGAAGAGCATCAAATTCTGACATCTGGGGTTCCTGGCCTGAACCCCAATATAAGGTGGGTCGGCCTTCAGTGTTGCATCTGCAGTTTGAGTACACTGCAGATGAAACTTATCTCAATAACGTTAATTTAACATCCCCTTCAATGATTGATTGATTGAATGGTGTTTTACGCAGCTTTCAACATTATTTCAATCATATCACGGCAACAGCTCACATATTCATGTTATCCGTGGGATTCACCAGTATGAAGCTAGGGCTCAGAAGTGTCTTGCCCAAGGACACACCCACAAAAAACCCAGCTGATTGGGTGGGACTCAAACCCAGGGCCTCCAGGTTACGAGTCCCACACTTTACCACTGAGCCACACAGGACCCCTAGCATCCCCTTTAAAGTGTTTTAACTATATCTATAGATCTTAGCACTCACATGCACAGTTTTGAAGTAAACATCTAGTTAAAAGTCTTTCTTACTTTTTCATAATGCCACTGCCTATTCAAAGTCAATACTGAAACTGACCACCCTCAATTTGAATGAGCATTTTCAAGTTGGTTTACATCTTCTAAATATCCCCCTCTTGTATATGTCTGTGATAGGTTTAGGTGGCATTATCCTCCGCACAGTTTAAATTCCACCCTCAATACAAATTTAACAAGTTAAGACAGCTTGACAGACTTCCTCACCAATACATGTGTGTTAAAATTACATTCCACAATAGCATTAACCCCCTAAGCATGATGACATCATGGTCTCTTATATTCATAAATGTATTTCCACCACTATACAAGAATTTACAAGTGCATTACTATTTTTAGCGAAGGCACTTTGTTTTCCATGGTTTGAATTACGTAATCTGAGTGTTAACAGTATTTTTATTGTTAGAAATTAATTCTATTGCACACATGCTATTGTTGAATAGGGGATTCTTTTTGTTTCTGCAAGAGTTGTCACCTAAGAAAATTAGAAATTGTGGGATTGAAAGTGTAGACAGCCAGATTTGCGCAATCATGCACCCTGGATGTATCACCTGCCCTTTAGAACTATTCACAAAATGGAAGCAATCATCAAGAGTTACTGATGCAAGTTGTAGAACTTGTTTCATAACGGATGTCAGTTGAATAATACTTAAATTGGAAGCATTTGCAGGTGACAAATTAAATGCGACTTAAAAATTAAAACCTGCTTTGGGAAGGGTAGAAAACAATGTGGGAAAAGAAGAAAATACTAGTCAACAGCAATTTCTCCTTTTCCCACAATGTTTTCAAAAGCCCTCTACCTAACGGTCGGTAAAAGTCGGCTTTGTGTGGTAGATGTAAATGGTTAAACCTGATAACATGGTATGTACTCCCAAATCTTTCTAACAATTCCTCTACCTGCAAAGACTTGCCATTTTATTTGCTCATTCAAAAGTTTATTTCTTTAGTAGATCTATTTTGGGTAAGGATTAAATTCATCATTTATATAATTTTCATTCTGCAAAAATGTTTATTTTGGAGTTTAACGAGATAATAACAGCTTAGGTCATATCATGGCGGTCAGTGCACCTACACGTGCCTTTCCTGGCTCTCACACCAGCACTACCACAACTTTCTTTCCAAGCCTCTGACTACTTTTCTCACATGCATCAGTGGTAAGAGGCAAAAAATCACCGCAGAGAGAGTTTGCCTCAACTGGGTATTGAACCCTCAACCACCAGGTCACGAAATCAGATATGCTGACCACTGAGGAAACCTGGTGAGGTAAAAATGTTACAAAATCAAAACCAAAGATAAAATAACTGGACAATTCAGGCCAGTCTCCTGTCTTACCTCTGTGAATTCCCATGGAGGTGGTGCCTGGTCATCCAATCGTTTTAAAGCAAACTTCCATACACCAAAACCCGAGAGGCCAGTTGTGAACCAGGCTTTTTCAACTGTATATAATCCTGTAATGATGTAAAAAACCTGTCAACTTTTATCATTACCATATTTTAGCATTACCATATTTCAGTATTACAATACTTTAGCATAGCCATATTTCAGCATTACTTCAGCATTACATAATATCAGCATTACTTTAGCAGGGTTTTTTCCCTTTGCAACAAAAATAGGTGGTCACCTTAGTCATAAATAATGGGGGTCATTCTGGACTTTGTGGGGGTCACAACAAAATATAATTAGGTTAGGCATTCAAGACTACTATTTATGAAACAATGTGTGTTTTGTGTTTCTTATTTACCCAAAAGTTTTATATAAACTATTTATGTATTATTGCATGATGTTTGATACATTGTAATACCATACGGAAGTATGCTTTATCTTTATCAAAAGCCTGTTCTTGACAGGCAAAACAGCTGTAGCTGCAGCCAAGCTGTAATTCAAACCTTTCAAGGGCATCATTATGACTGCTAGTGTTTTGGTTAACACACAAGGGTTGAAATTGTGCAAGTTTGTGCAACCACTCTCTGTGGTAAAAGGGTTATTGTGTTTTGTTTTAATCACAAAAATCAACCATTTAATTGGTACAAATAGCTTGTTGTTGGCCAGATTTGATAACCTCCATAAATACATAAGCATTACCATATTTCAGCATTACAATACTTTAGCAATAAAGTATTTAACTCTTTACCAAACGATAAAATTTTAGACCAGTCCAAATTGAAAGCTTATGCAGACGACAAAGTAAATGAGACTCGAAAATTGGAATTTGTTTTGGGAAGAGTAGAAAACTTTATGGGAAAAAGAGAAAATGGCATTTTCTCCTTTTCCCACAATTGTTTCAATAGGCTTTTTCTTCAGGATTGTTAAAAGTCCGGATTGTGTGGTAAAGGGTTAAGCATTAACCTACTTCACCCTCACAGAATTTCACCATTACCATAATTGAGGCTTTTGTGAAACAGAAAACTAACAGAAACAAACAGCAGAAAGTTGAAGTATGTTTGATGAATGAAAATTTCCTTTAGAAATATGGAAAAGAATGTAAGAATGTGATTTCTTTAGACATGCATTTGGTTCTAACAGCTGAGACTAACATCAAGGTTTCTGCAAGATTAATATCTTGCTTGCTATGAGCAATTTCTGTTGTTGCCATAATGTTTCCAAAGTGTTTACTGCAAGGTAAAAAAAGGTTTTTAAAGGTAAAAAAATTGGCCAACTCTTTACCACATGACAAAACTGCAGGCTTGTCCAAATTAAAAGCATTTGCAGATGTGGTTCAAATGATGGAATTTGCCTTTGACAGGGTAGAAAATGTTGTGGGAAAAGGAGAAAATGCTGGTTACCAGCATTTTCTCCTTTTTCCACAATCTTTTCAAATAGCTTTTTTTCTCATTAAAATCTGGAATTGTGTGGTAAAGGGTTAAAAAGTCATCTAAAAGCAAATCCATGGGTTAATCAGGATAAAGCAGGACCATACCATCATATCTGTAGCCTTCCTCTGGGGCGAAGGGACTGTTCAGTTTATATCCCCTGATCACACGGACAGGATTTCCTGTCTCCACGTTCTTACTCAGGGCCAGGTTTCCTCGAGTCAAAGTCTGGTCTTTTGACTGTGGCGCCATTCTTAGATTCTGGAATGATTTGTTTAACCCTTCAACAATGACTGATTGTATGATGTTAAGCGCCGTTTTCAACATTATTACAGTTATATCCAGGTGGCCTGTGCACCTATCCATGCTATCCTGGAGTTTCTTTTACCAGTACTACACACAATATACTTTTCCAGCCACTGGCTGCTTTCCCACATAACCACCGTCAAAACAATGGTCAGGGGTGAGAAAGGAATGAATCCTGTTGCAATGACTATCATCAATCCTCAGAAAAAACCCTTAACAAACACTCTAAATCTCAAAAAACTTGAGGAAGACAGCTTTTTGAAACAAAGTTGGTACAGGAAAATGGGCTTGATCTAGCATTTTCTCCTTTTCCCCTAAATCACTATAGATAAATTTCAAACTACAATGAAGCCTGTATTGAGTGACTACACATGGTAAGTAATGCATGTGGTCTTTTACACAGCTGGTCTTTATACATTTTTACAACAGGGTCTGTATTCACCAACCTGTGATTCTTAACTCTTTATCAAACGACAAAATTTTAGACCAGTCCAAATCGAAAGCTTTAGCAGACGACAAAATAAATGTTACTCAAAAAATGAAATTTGTTTTGGGAAGAGTAGAAAACATTATGGGAAAAGGAGAAAATGCTGGTTACCAGCATTTTCTCCTTTTCTCACAATGTTTTCAAAAGGCTTTTTCCTCAGGGTCGTTAAAAGTCGCAATTGTGTGGTAAAGGGTTAAGAATATTCAAAGTCTTATTCTCCAAGATTTTCTAAATTTGAAAGTAACACAACTTCTGATCGGCTAATGGTTTTGCCAATCAGAAGTTGTGTTACGTTCAAATTCTGAAAATTCTGGGGAATTCGACTATGAATAGTCTTAAGAATTGTTGGTGAATACCAACCCAGGCGGTCTTTAAACGCATGTTTTTTTCATCAAAAAAGAGATGCAAAATCTATACATGCTGCAAATGGTGGGTTCTTTGATAATTGCGGTCTCTAAGACAGGTCAAAGTGTAGACTGACTTTTTGCCTGATTTTTTTCAATAAATCATTACATGTCAACCTAATCTCTTAGTCTTACTTGTATTTAGGCTGTTGGGGTTTCACAATATTTTCAAAACTTGTATGATGCATTGATACTTTACCTTTGGTTTATTTGGTGTACCTTTCAGATCTCTCCCACCTTCAAGTGAAAAAGAATAGAAAAAAGCATTTTATTTGTTGGAAGGGCAGTTATCAACTCTCTACCAAATGACAAAATTTTAGACTGGTCAGGCAGAACAATGACCAGCAGTGAAGGAGGAAGGAAACCTGTTGCGATGACTATCATTTATCCCTGGAAAGAAATTGGCCAAGCCAAGGACTCCAACCAGCAAACCCCTTGTTCTCAAGTCCTGTAGGATACCAACTGTGCACGGCATGTGTGAAAAGGAGCTCTATCCCTTTACAGCATGCCCACTGGGTTTTCAATTTGGGGGTACATGCACCCTCCAGGTTTTGAATTGGGGGTACAAAGAAAAAATTGGGGGTACACTATACCCCCTAGGTTTTTAATTGGTACAAAGAAAATTTAGGGGGTAGAGAGTAATTTTGGGCTGTTTCAGTTTTATTAATGAATTTTAACACCCTGGCTCCTTTGCCATTATGAATGGGATCTTAATTGAACTGTGGAATTGTGCATTTGGTGATTGTATGGATGCATCATATGTCTCCAAGGCATGCACATACTTGGATATAATCGCAACGGCGGTCAGGGTTTAAAAGCCAAACACGGCCATGAGTTTTGATAATCAAACGCCTTTATGGAATATTTTTCACCTTTATTCCTTTCTCAGAGTTGTGAAGTACATTAGAACTGTTTTAAAAAGGAAGCATAGACAGATTGATGCTCGTTGTCCAAGATGGTGTTCTGGCTATTTTAAAATCACAGAGGAGCAGGCCGATTGGTACATTATAAGCTCAAACTCTGTCAAGTAAAGGCCATGCCATGTTAGGACAAAATAAAATAAAATGTGTAATGGTAGAATCACTTGTGCAAACCTACCTTTCTCAAATCTTCACGCTGTAAAATATTTTAACAGCTTTTGTTGTGATGACATTTTTTTTCCGCAGCAGACCTACGAAAATTACACGTTTGATTTGCGGCTCCATTTTTCAGCTTTCATATGTCAAAAAAATGTGTTTTTAACAATAACTGTGCATCATGATATAATTAAATGATTTTAATTTCTCTCTGAAAATAATTACCAGATTTCCAGCACACGTGGTAAATTTTGACACCTTAAAAAATTGTAGCGAAAATTATTCAGACGGACAAGGGAGCCGCAAAATATATATAGTGAAAATATTTGGTACCCCACTCTATAGTGAGGACAAAGCGTGGTACCCACTTAAGAGGAAAACTACTTTCGTTTTGTTTATTTGGCATGCAATACTAAAATGGTATTTAATTTGTATGTGCAGTTTACGTAATTACTTTCCTTTTTTGTACGTGCATACTTTTGACAGTGCGTGCATGCACGTAAGCACAACAAATTTGTATGCGCAGAGTAGAATTTATATGTGAATTACGTACTGCAGTATGTGATTGGGCACCCTGCCTTTACCACACAATCCCGAGTTTTAACGACCCTGGAAGAGAAGGCTTTTGAAAACTTTGTGGGAAAAGGAGAAAATGCTGGCAACTAGCATTTACTCCTTTTTCCCACAAAGTTTTCTGTACTATCAAGGACATATTTTGTCATTTGAACTATACTTACTTTTTCGTCTACAAATGCTTTCGATTTGGACAAGTCTAAAATTTTGTTGTTTGGTAAAGGGCTCAAGATAAAAACACATTAATGATGGAATAATGCAATAGGCCCTGCCTTGTCCTTGCATGGATGGCGACTTACAAACTTTTATCTTCCCACTAATCCCCACCCCCAATTCCACTTTTTACTTATGTGACATACCTTCTGTAAGTATGTATGAGTCATGCCCTGGCAAATGGGTGTTAACCCTTTACCACACAATTCTGACTTTCAAGGACCCTGAGAAAGAGGCCTTTTGAAAACATTGTGGGAAATGGAGAAAATGCTGGTAACCAGCATTTTCTCCTTTTCTCACAATGTTTTTTAACCCATCAATGACAAATTTCATCATTTGGGCCACCTTTAATTTGTCGTCTGCAAATGCTTTCAATATGGAATTTTGTTGTTTGGTATAGAGTCAAATGCATCTCTGTGGTGCACTATACCAAGCAAGTCATCATATAATTATGGATCCTTAAAATCTATTTGGTCTGACAACAAACTGAATCATGTGGTAGAATGGTCCTTGAACATTCAGAAAATTTACAAATTGCAAAAAGATTCAAGCTATGTCAGCCTGTGTAGACCGCGCAGGCTGACCTGGGTCAATACATTTTGCACATGCATTACAATCCCTTTTCACAGAGCATGGCTCATATGGAAAAAAAAAAACCCTCTCCCAGGCTAAATTCTCATTACAGACAGAGCAATGGAGTAAGTCCCTTAACTCTTTCACTACCAATGACGACTTGACTACCTTCTGCGGACAGCATGGATCAAGATCAAACTGCACAGAACATGCAGTCTGATCTTGATCTACACCGTCCTCTACTCTGTTTTTTAAACTATGACGAAAGTCGTTTTCAATAGAAGTGGAAATCTATTTTTAGAGCTCGGAAAAAAAGTGGAATTTCAGGAGTTAGTAGTGAAAGAATTAATGTCCTGCGTGAATACCAACAACTTTTCATTCTCCTGCTACACTTTACCAAATGACAAAAATTTTAGACTGGTCCAAATTGAAAGCATTCGCAGACGACAAAATTAATACTGCTCCAATGATGATTTCTGTCTCTGACAGCGTAGAAAATGTGGAAAAAAGGAGAAAATGCTGGTTATCAGCATTTTCTCCTTTTTCCAAAGTATTTTCAACAGCCTTCTTCCTCAGGGTATTTAAAACTTGTGATTGTGTGGTAAAGATATAGGTGAAAGTTACACGTAACAATCTTGTCTACAGGCATGCAGGTCTAGGGGTTTCTTTCCATTAGATCTGTACTATAGTTGATCCTTTTCGTGCATGCATCACAAAATGCAACTCCTGCTTCAATTATTTTTCCTGTCCTTTTTTATTTATTTTGAATTAAAATTCAGGGGTAAAAACTTCATTTTTAAAGTGACAATCATCCTCTCCCAATCTCAGCAGTGATGTTGTAATACAGGACAAACTTTCTCCATCAAATAATTATCTATTGGTTGACCAATATATTTTAGTCCAATCAAAGATGTTTTTCAAATAGGCAACCAGAGATGCTCTTTCTTATATTCCGAGTATACCCAATCACTAAACTTGGCTGATTCTGTATCGGAATCTCTGTCACCAGAGAGCCATAAATAACCAGGAATAGCCCCAAACAAAAAAATACAGACACATTAATCTTATAGAACTGCACCAGTTGACCTGCGATATGCTGGAGAAATGAGATTTGGAAAGGGTACCCCCTACCCCACTCCATATTTTCTCCTGGGATTTAGACAATTTGGAAAAATGACCTAGTTGGACCCCGAAAATGTGGAATTCCATAATAAAACGGAAAACTTTCACCCATGGGTAACCAATGTCACATACCTTCTCCTGTATATGTAAAGCACTCCCCCCAGTCTACGTTGTCATCATAGCCCCCGGACAGAGCAATGGAATAGGCCCCTTCTTGTCCTGCATGAATACCAGCTACAGTGGGTCTGTAAAAATACAACAGCCAGTATCTATCCAAAACCGAACGTTTTCTGCACACTTACATTGAAATTATGGCAACATCTTGGGAAAAGCACAGAGGGGTGAAAACACAGAATAGTATTTTGTCCAGTTGTATTTTGTATCCAGAGATGTTGGTCCATAATGGAAATACAGTAAACATCAAGCCCTCTTTTTCCATGACACAGCATTAAATACAAAAAAAAAAAATGAATAATGGCAGACTATCACAAGGACAACATGCATGAAGTGTCATCAATTTTCAACAGAGCTTTGAAAGATATCTGTTGGGATGGACGGACAGACAACGGGAAAACTACATTCCTCTACCTTCTGTGGGGGATAACAAACTCCAAAAATCATTACCTGTGGACACCATCTCTACAACATTCCATTCTTGTCAGCCATATTGTCCCCACTTCAACACCTGAAAATTGGAGGATAAAAAATAGAATGCAACTGGTAATTCTGAAGATTACAGTTCAGCCTTTCAGCATGAAAGGCAAGTTTTAGTAGCATCTTAAGACATTGTAGATCAAGATCAGACTGCACAAAGTTTGCAATCTGATAAAAAGATCTGCGCTGTCTGACATTTTTGTGGAATATTGTGAAGAAAGGAAAATTACATTGAAATCGGAATATGAGGGTCCTCCTTACTGACTGAAAAAGATCATTCTATAACTTTTTGATCCTGAAATGGCTATTCCAAGATTAAAATGTGCGAATTTTGATTTCCCTGAATGAAAAACAATTTTTTGGCTCAAATAAACTGCCCCAACCTTTACCAGACAATCCTGACCCTACCGAAAAACATGTTTGAAAACATTGTGGAAAAAGGAGAAAATGCTGGTAACTAATACAGAGGACTACAAATTAAATGTAGAAAATACTGCTCCCAACCATTTATCTAAACCCTGCTTTATCTGGGTCATAAAACTTTGTTGATTAGTTTTGTATCCCCAACTGGTCTTCATCATACTACCCTATTTTTGATAGATACAATGTAGTTTAACCCTTTGCCACACAATCCCGAGTTTTAACGAATCTGAGAAAGAACCCTTGGAACGAATAACAAAACACGGTAGAATACTGGAATTACAATCAAATTATCATGAAACATAAGCAAAATGCTAAGTTTTGACCAGTTGTCATATCTGAAATGTGAGAATTTGCGTGTGATGTTTTTAACACTTCGGTGCGAAAAACAAAATGAGGTAGAACACTGGAATTATAATCAGCAATTTTATACAATGGGGCCAAGTAATAAGATGTTAAATCTTCATCAAAAGATTTAATCTGACATTTACCGGCATTAAGAAGTCATAACTGTACTGATCGACATTTCCTGAATATCAATGTAATTAAAAGAATATCACTGCTTCATATCGTTGACAAAATTGGACATCACAATATGTGTGGTTAATTTCTGCAGCTATGAGTATCACTGCTTCATAACGTTGACAAAATTGGACATCACAATATGTGTGGTTAATTTCTGCAGCTATGAGTATCACTGCTTCATAACGTTGACAAAACTGGACATCACAATATGTGTGGTTAATTTCTGCAGCTATGAGTATCAATGCTTCATAACGTTGACAAAACTGGACATCGCAATATGTGTGGTTAATTTCTGCAGCTATGAGTATCAATGCTTCATAACGTTGACAAAACTGGACATCGCAATATGTGTGGTTAATTTCTGCAGCTATGAGTATCAATGCTTCATAACGTTGACAAAATTGGACATCACAATATGTGTGGTTAATTTCTGCAGCTATGAGTATCAATGCTTCATAACGTTGACAAAATTGGACATCACAATATGTGTGGTTAATTTCTGCAGCTATGAGTATCAATGCTTCATAACGTTGACAAAATTGGACATCACAATATGTGTGGTTAATTTCTGCAGCCTTGAGTTGGCTCATAGACAGAAACTAAATACCTGTAGAAAAAACACTTATATGGTATATATACTCATTGCAAATTTTCCCCATCTTACACATATTTGACATAAGCTTTGTGCAACATCATTTATACTTCTTTCAGAGAAGTGAATCGGGTTTATTTCATGTAAATTACCACCTGTCCATGTAAAAATTTGCAAATTCTGACATACACTTCACAAGATATCCTTTTGTGATTAAAAAAAATCTTACATCTGTCTCTTTTTGAGATAAAGCTTTACACACATTAATTCTTCACCACACAATCCTGACTTTTAACGGCCCTGAAGAAGAAGCCTTTTGAAAACATTGTGGGAAAAGGAGAAAATGCTGGTAAACAGCATTTTCTCCTTTTCCAACAAGTTTTCTACTCTTCCAAAAACAAATTTCAATTTTTGATTCACATTTATTTTGTTGTCTGCAAAAGCTTTCAATTTCAACTTGTCTAAAATTTTGCTGTTTGGTAAAGAGTTAAACTTGTCTACAAAAATGCTATTGAGCCCACAGCATGCTTGCCTAATAAAATTTTTGTAGACTCAGAATTTTATCTTAGACTCAGAATTTCATCTTAATTCTTTACCTGGCAAAGACATTATAGACATGTCAAAAATGCAAGAATTCGCAGACGAAAAATGTAATGTTAGATGATGAAATTCACCTTTCAAACCGTAGAAAACATGATGGGAAAAAGAAAAAATGCTGTTCAAAAGCATTTTGAAAAGGGTTAAATGTCAACTAATGCCAGATCTTATGGAAGTCTACTATTAAACATTTTGAAACTAATAAACCCAAAAAATCAGGGGTAAAATCGTAATGTTCAATATGGTTTACAACAAGCAAGTAACAGCAACTGTCTTACCTTCAACAGCACCATAAAAATTGGGACGGTTCTTCTCCACTTTAACATGACTGTATTTTATCTTATATGTTGGTTGTTTGAATTTCCTCTTTGTCTTTTCTTCTCCATCCCATTCTTCATCCTCCTCATCATCAGGCAGATAGTCTGGATCTTCTCTTTTAGGTGTTGTCTATAAAATGGTACAACAATTTAACCCTTTACTACACAATCCAAAACTTTGATGATCCTCAGTAATAGTCTTTGAAAAGAGTGTGGGAAAAGGAGAAAATGCTGGTAACTAGCATTTTCTCACCATGTTTTCTAACCTATCATAGACAATCCCACCATTTAAGTCAAGTTAATTTGCTGTCTGCAATAGCTTTCAATATAGGTAAGTTAAAAATTTTGTTGTCTGGTAAACAATTAACAAAATGAAAAACAATACAACAGAATCTTTGACAGTAAATATCACAAAATGCCAGGAGCCTCTCCTCTATTTGACCGCTACCGTATGTTTTTATCAAAAGATAAATTTCTTTATTTGTCCAAATTGAAAGCATGCGTAGAAAACACTGGTAAAAAAAAAACAAGAAATATTTGAGAAATGATTGGCTGCCAGGAAAATCTTCTGACAGTTGAAAAAGCCTTTTTACACCATATCATACAAACACACACAAACCTGTCCTTGAAGTCTAGCAGATTTCCTGCGAGTGCCAATGATAGATCCCTGGGTTGATGTGTCAACATTCAATTCCAACAGGGGGCGCTTTGGTTTTCTCACAGGTTCAGACTTTCTCCTGATGCCTGTCTTCTTGCAGTTCAGCTTGGAGTTATCTCTAAACTGTAAAAGGAAATCTTCATACATAAGTTTTAATCTCAGTCCATTGCACATAGTATAAAATGGGTCATGCTCTGTGAAAAGGGGGTTTAATGCATCTGCAACAAATATCTACCCAGGTAAGCCTGGGTAGTCCTTGCTTAAAATTTCTTGCTACATGTCAATTTCCTGCATTTCAAAGGACCAATATAGCTCATCCTGGAGTTGGTTTTAACCCTTTACCACACAATCCTGACTGTTAACGACCCAGGGAAAGAAAGCTTTTGAAAACATTATGGGAAAAGAAGAAAATGCTGGTAACCAGCATTTTCTCCTTTTCCCACAATGTTCTCTTCCTTTCCCAAAACAAATTTTATATTATGAGTCATTTATTTTGTTGTCTTCAAATGCTTTCAATTTGGCCTGGTCTAAAATTTTGTTGTGTGGTAAAGAGTTAACTTTTTACCGCACAGTGATGCCTTTTAATGCCCATGGGATAGAAGCCTTTGGAAAACATTGTGGGAAAAGGAGAAAACGCTGGTAACCAGCATTTTCTCCATTTCCCACAATGTTTTCTGTCCTATCAAAGGAAAATTACACTATTTGCGCCACATTTAAATTGTCGTCTGCAAATGCTTTCAATTTGGACAAGGCTAAAATTTTGTCGTCTGGTAAAGGGTTAAGACGAAATGGATGGTATGGATCCAAAATTATGTGATGATACTTTGTATGATACTTCACAGAAGGCATTACACCTCTTTTTGCCCGAGTCCTGCACAAATAGTAAAAGTTATCAAGGCTGATTCTCTCTCTGGTTATCACATGCAAATTGCATCATCACAGAGCTGTACAAAAGTTTTCTTTAACCCTTTCCCCAATGACAATATCTGGACATATCTAAATTCAAAGCAATGATACAACACGCAATCAATTTAGCTTAAATTAATGGTGCATTTTTTTTTTTTTTTTTTAAATGGTAGAAACATTATGGGAAAAGCAGAAAATGCTGGTTACCAGCATTTCCTCCAAATGCCACCATGTTTTCAAAGGCCTTTTTCCACAGGGTCTTTTGGTACACTTCGGTCGACCAGCTTGTTTCGTTATACTTCCTTCTCGACCACATGCCATGGTGACATGGCTTGTGTCGAGGGCGACTGTGTCGCGATTCAAATAAAAATCCGAAAACATTCTCACTGGATTCAGAAGTCCAATCTCAGCAAGTATTCTTTTATTGTCCGCGAGATTTCTGCGTCGCCTCTCGTCGTACGAAATATCCATTTCGCCTATCGCCTAAGTAGTATCGAATGTCTACTGGATTTCCCGCGGAAAAGTCACATGGCCACTGTTGTTTACAATCGATACGCTTCCGGGTTTGCTACAGGTTCGTTCCACAACTTTTCGTTCCCTTTCACTATTTGTTCATGTTTATTCGATTCACTGTACTTGATCTTGCAAATTAGTAAGAATGATCAGCTTAAGTCTTATACGTTTACATAAAATATAAAGGACTTCTATTATTGCATATTTATCAGTGAAAAACTCCCTTGTAATATTTCATGACAGTGTTGATCTATTTCACTTAAAAAAAAAATCTTACACATTTAAAGTGCTTTCACACCCCATAAAGTGTATTTTTTCTTCATAATATCATGTGCACAAGCTTAATGACAAGGTGTCCTGAAACATTTCAAACTCCTGTCATAAAACTCTTTCATGCCCTGTTTCGGCTGAAAAATAGCCTGGGTCCTAGTGGTAATAATCTTTTAATCCATAATCTTCCGCTAGGTGGCATTTTTCAAACACATAACCTAGCTGATACAAGCAGAACCGGACTACTTTTCAAGGCGGCAATCAATGCAACGAATTTCAAAATGAATGATACGTTTACTGACTACCTTGTACTGTTCATCCAGCCATGGTTCGCTAGAAAATAAACTATGCACCAGCCATATATAAACATAGCCCCTATAAGCTTGGGGAAAAGCCCAGGTATAAGCCCAGCAAGGTAGGGATGTTATTTTTGTTGTCAGTCTGTTGCAAAAATCTGTTTTCCAGGCTAGCGGAAAAATTGATGAGTGACATTGCTGGCAACTTTAGACGTAACTTTTTCCCCCCTTTACACCATACATGTATTTGTTTTATTTGAGTTTAATTGTTTGATTAAAACATTATTCTTTTTTTCAGGCAAGGATTAGACAAGAAATATCGCCACAGTTATATCAGTATACGATGTGCTTTACTTGCTTTCCCACCCCCTTGTGCGAGAGCTTTTTCCCAGGTTCATAAAAATTCTTTCTTGCTGTTCTAAACGATGTTCAGTCTAAAGATTTTTTTTTTCACCTAGACAATGTAACAGGCCCGTCGCCGCGTTGTGGAAAGTGATCCGGCGAAGAGTAGCAGCGAGTTCCGAAGCCTTGCACCAAAGCGGGCGAGCACGAGAGGGGAACTCCCCCCCCCCCCCCCGCCTCCCCGTGGTAAAGGAGGTTCGAAAATTTCTTTTAGTTAGGGGCGCCTCTATGTGTGTTTCTAATGCACTTTTAGAGGCGTTTTGGGCTGGATTTAAGTCATCTCGGTCACAAATAATCACAAAGTTTAGCTAGTTAAATACAAAAAAAGAATAAACCTATAACTCAAGATGATCTTTAACTACGCTTTTAACCCCTTTGCGGGTCTGATCAGGCGATGGCATCATGCTCAATGTCTGCTTTAAGGCAAGATTTAAGCCAAGGTGCAGAGTCTCTATCGCTGCACTGACTTCTGATGGCACTTTCAAGACTCATTTCTTTTTTTTTTTTTTTTTTTCGAGATACAAAAGCATCTTTCCAGTTCGAACTCCGATTAATGGTGTAAGCTTTGTCTGCACAATTTCCTTTGCCGATGGGCCAACATATAGAGATGACAAAACTTGAGATCTTTTGCTTCATTATAATGAAGATATATAGTCTACTGTCGAATCACGACAACTGAAAACTTCTCTGTCTCGGCCTTTTTTTTACACAAAATATATGTTGTTGGAACCGAAAAGTCTTGAGCTGATTTGGAGCAGGCGTTCCTTCTTTATCCATAATGGAATAAAAACGGTTCAATTAAAAACATTGACATGAAACTTACGGTACAGTCTCAGGACTTAGAATGCTAATATGTCTCAACATGTAAATTGAAAACGTTTTAAACATACTCCGTAGCCCGACATGGTCTTTGACTTAGAAAATTAGAAAAGTACATTGAGAGGATAAAAACTTTCTTCTTTTGCGCCGAGAAAAACATGCCACTTTATTTTGTTTTCATACCATTGTTGGCATACACAATCAAAACGAATGAGTTCTTTAAGGAATTAATAGACCACCCCGAATAGCGCAAGCAGTCACTGAGAGCGTAAATGTCAAGTCTCGGGCCACTTGAGGGTGTGGGTTCGAATTTGAAATTACATGCGCTAGGTTTTCGGATTAGGCGCTAACCCGTGGTTCGATGTTAAAGTACCGGCCCGTATCTTGCATTATACCTCGTAACAAAACCTAAGAGCCTTCAAGCGGCGTCGCCCATATGGGAAACCGGTGGCGACGATGAATAAGCGGAAAATTAATTAGTTAATCTTGAATACATTCTGGGTCAAAGAGTTTATCATGTCTCCTTTTAACGGTTATGAAATTGATAAAGCAGGTGTCATTATAATATTTGTATTGTTTTGCACGGTGTATGGCCACTTGTTTTCACTCCTTGGCCGGGTTTATTTATGACACGAGCAACGAGCATTACTGGTAAGTTCGTCAATGACTTGCGCCACTGTTGATGATGCGAATCAACGAAATCACAGGTAAACAAGAAAGAGCAATCGGCTGTAAAGGAAAAAAAAAAAAGTGGTACGGCCGATTACATACTCAGTCAACTAAGTGGTCCGGCGCTCACCGGACCTGCCGGACCGGAGACCACGGCCTTGTGTAAGGATCCTCTGCGGTGACAAAAGCGGTGATGCGCTCAGTACACTCATTCTGTTTTAGGTTGTTTGAAACCTCCCCGCAATGGGCGCTTTAATATATAGTACAGCCAGACCAAGGTCGGTAGTCCGCTAGGAGCGCCGACTCGCGCTCACAGAGAGTTTATGGGAACGATGCTTTCAAATATATTAAAGTTTACATATTAATTAATACATCACTAAATTTCGTGAACGTTGGCAATCAGTTGACAACGATCACAGGGCAGACAGCATGTTTCTGTTGTGAGAGAAAAGTTTGCTCTTGACATCAAAACATTAAATTAATGAAGGTATAGGGTATCCAGTGCAAGAGTTTGCAGACTAAGTGGCTTTCGTTCAAGTATTACTGGAATACTGACCCAGTGTGCATGACTTGGGCTTCGTATTGCTCTGCGCTCGCTGGCATGGTTTCCCCATTTGCTTACAGATCAACAGAAACAAACTGAGGTTAGACTGGTATGACTGATCTATAGTTGGAAAGTACGGCAAAATTGTCCCATCGTGTTGGAAGTTGCAAAATGATGAAACCTGAACTGGACATACATCTACCACTTTCCGCCATGGAAAAAGTCCATAAGTAAGGGTTGAATTGCAGCAAGTTCCGAGTGCAAAAGACATGCCACTGCTTGCCAAACCAACACCCCAATACGTATATTCTTTGATTCAAATGGCAGTGTTCTGTGCCAAAAGGCTACTTTCGTGACTAACGAGTCATTGAGAAAGAATTTAGAGAAAACTTTTTTGCACGAGTTGTAGAGTATAAGACATCAAGTTATACATTCTAACTCGTCGGCACGTAGAACAGCCAGTCTGACGAGTTTTAAGTTTGATGTAAAATTAGGGCCTTTTCCAGTAAAAGCCTTCAGGACGCCAGTTTGACTCCTATAGAAGTATAGGACGTTCGGTCTACCTGACATGCTCTTTCATAAATATCTTTAAGTTGGCACTGTAAGTGCAGCCTGTGAGCAGGAATTGAGTAGATCAATGCAAATATGTTTAGAGGCAGAAGGTTGGAGGATTAACAAAAAAAAAACAACTTCAAACATAATGAAAACAGTGTCTGAAAAACTGCCGTACTCTATGGACTAAGAAAATAGCACTAGTACATGTGTACCCACACCCTTTTGCTCTTAGTATTAAAGGTATCTCAAGGCAACTCTACCATTTTACTTGAACAGATTCCCGTAACTATCTGGAACCTGCTGTTGTTGCTGTTGTTTTTTTGTCTCTCTGATGCTCATACAGCCAAGTAGGCAATCCCCATAACCGCTATGTAGATTTTGATTAAGAATTAAGGAAATCAATATTTTTTGATGTTGATGTTTCTTTTTCTTATTTTCAACCGATTCGGAAGAGAGCAAAATACCATGAATATATGGAACGAACAAGTCTGAGTGAGCAAACTAAAAGGAACGAAAAAGTTTATGGACGAACTGGAGTTTTGGAACAGAAAAATCCGGAACCAGCATTACGCACCTGCTTTATTTTCGGTCATAAATAAGTAGAAGTAACACTTAATACGAAAACCCTTTGTAAATCTAAGCGTTTTGTTTTAATTTCCTCAAAAAAAGCAGTTATTGCATCGCTGTGCAAAAGTGAAATATTCTATTGCGCTCAGAATAAGAACTTGAAAAAAAAAAAAAAAAAAATCTGTATTTATAATTTTTCATTTTTTTTTTTTATTCCAGTTAATTTTCGTGTTACAAGCGAAATGTTCCCTAGCAACTTTCAGCTTCAAAATGGCCGACCAAAAGTGAATCCAAAATGTAAACAGGGGAAAGTTGAAAAAAAGAGGTAATTGAGTTAATTAAATTCCCTCCATATACATTTCAATTCTTCTTCGACTTTTACGGGTTTAAAATACAAACACTGGCTATTCTGCTTCGTAAATCGAAAACGAGAAATTTGTCAAATGCAGAGGACTGATTTTACTGAAATTATACAGTACAGTAGTCGCTCCGGGTTTTATCGTGGGTTCTTTGTTATGGTATTTACAATTTCTGAAATTGAGGCTGAAATGCCCACCTAGAGGATTTCCTTACGTGAGCTTTTGTAGATCAGATACCGTCGACCACTTAGCAACCTTACCTCTACAAATTTTCCAAAAATGATATGTTAACTCAAATTTTAATCCAGTTGTAAGAAAACTTGCCTCTTTGCAAAATCACTCTATCCCCTAGATCAAACTGATGGCCTTATCAGCATAACAAAAGCGAAATCAGTGTAGCAGTTATGTAAGATTTGTTTTCCTATCACTGAAGTTTATGAAAGAGGTAAGTAAATTTCAGACAACCTTTTGATAACAATGCCACAGCTTTCCAAATATGGGAATGAAAATAAGAGGCCCTGATGAAATTTTTGACTTGCTAATTATGAAATTTTTATTCTCAAGGCTCTACAAATTTTTATTAATATTATTATTTTCACTTACAAGTGTTTCCTGTTCCTGTCCCTGAAATGAGGGAATACCCAAAAAATAATCCACAAAAGAAGCCCAGAATGGGATATCTGATGCTGTTTTAAACATAGATGTATGTCTTTTTATTTTCCTCAATCTTTACAGGTGCTCAAAGTAAAACTTTGTTCACAAAATGATGGATAATTATCTATTGCTCAAATTCTTGATAAGACCATCTCATAATAGGAGATTCAATCCCACCGGTCAAGAACAAATTGTGCCGTCCGATGATTCTCCATCTGACCCAACCATACACAATAGACGAGGCATACCTATTTGCCAAAGTGTCACTGTGGCAGTTGCCAGATCACAAAATTTTTGAATTGTCAAATTTGGTAATTTTTGTGTGTGTGTGTGTAACGCAGATATTGGGATAGAAAACTTTGTGAGAACAAGAAAAAATTACTGGTAACAAACATTTTCTCCACTTATCACGATGTTTTTAAAAGTTTGGATGAGGGTCGTTAAAACACAGGATTGTGTAATAAAGGGTGAATGAACTGCTGCAAGACAAAATCTGATTGCATGTGATTCCATGTTAGAGACTTACTGATCAGGAGTATCTCACAAATTTTCAAATAATGTAGATACAAGTTCACTTCATTAAATGTAATCTGGCATTTTTTTGATGCTTGACTCTTTACCACACAATCTAGAGTTTTAATGACCCTGAGAGAGAAGGCCTTTGAAAACATTTTAGGAAAATGAGAAAATACTAGTAACCAGCATTTTCTCCTTTTCATCCAATGTTTTCCAACCTTTTAGAGATAAATTCCATCGTTTTAGCCATATTAAATTTGTCTTCTGCAGATACTTTCAATTTGGACAAGTCGAAAACTTTGTTGTGTCGTAAAGAGTTAACACAGTTTTCAACAGTAATGTATGTAACGTGCAACGACGTGGTCACTCATCCAGGTACTAACCCAACACACGTTGCTTAACTTCCATGGAGAGAATAACACTAAATCGCATTGCTGTAAAAGCTAGGTCGACAGCAAGGCAGGTTTATATATTTAACCTCTCTCCATGACATTACTCTCTCGACCCTGAGACTTATACACAAATTAACCAGGGGAACATAAGAGGGTAAGGAAACTCCAGTCCGGCAGTTGTCATCATCCCACTTCTGACTCCAAATGTAATGTGCAACGGCCTGGTCACCCACCTTATGCACATTGCTTAACTTCCATGAAGAGAGAAACACCAAGCCACATCGCTGTAAAAGCTAGCTCAACAGCGAGGCAGGTTTGAAGTGCATACATATCTAACTTCTCTCCATGACATTATATACTCTCCCCAAGGAGAAGTTTCGACCCTGAGAATTATATATACAAATAAACCAGAGGAATGTACAAGGGTAAGGCAACTCTGGTCCGGCAGTTGTCAACCATCCAGGTTCTAACCCAACGCACGTTGCGTAACTTCCAGGGAGAGAGAAAAACCAAACCACATTGCTGTAAAGCAGGTTTGTAGTGCTCTTTGGACTGACAGAAAATTTACAAATAGCAAATTTACAAATAATGAAAGTTTCAATCCATGCCAGCTAGTGCTGACCATGCAGGTCGACATGGGTTGATACTTTTTGCAGATACATTAAATCTCCCTTTCACAGAGCATGGCTCATATTTTTCCCATATGTTAAGAAGCCTGAGTAGGATTGATGCTATTACTATTTTACTTACTGGTCCATATAGAAATGAAAAATGGGACAGTACAGAGAGTTGATTTTGCAACCCCTTTAAAGGGTTAAAACTTTTTCATTTCAGGTTGAGACAGACATAGCTTTAGCAAAGTCCAGAATGTCACGGAAGAATTCTAGCCCAGCTCGCTCATCAAAGGCAGAGTTGGAAGGCCTAGGATCAAAGATGGGACTGGATTCCAGTAGAACACCTGACAAACCTGATAAAATAGAAAAGTAAGCCTACAGATCTGTTAATTTCATGTTATGGCATGGTCATGTTTATGATCATGCACGTGGTTGACTGTAGTTCATTTCACATGTAGTCTACGTACAACGGGCAAATCATAAGTTTAAACTAAGTTCATTACTACCTTGAATATGGTTATCTACGTGTTAATATGTTCAACTACAGCCAACTACAGTCATTCCCAACTGCAATCAACTACGTAATATGTGACCACAGTCTTATAAATGAGCCATGCTCTGGCAAAAGAGGGCTTAATGCATCTCCTTGATGCATGATACCAAGCAAGTCATCACAGTATTATACATCCCTAAAATCCATCTTGTAAAACAACCTACTGAAACATGAGGTACACTGGTCCTTTGACATGCAGGGAGTTGACCAGTAGCGAAAAGTTTTGGCAAACCTGCGCGGAGTGCACAGGCAGACCCAGGTTGATACTTTTTGCAGATGTATTAAGCCCCCTTTTCACAGAGCATGACTCATAATTTTACTTTTAACTTTCTAAAAAGTATGTTTTTACTAATTACTGCATAGGTTTCTTTTAGACATGCAAAAACCAATTACATATGATACTATATGATTAAATTTGAAGGAAGGAAAAATAATGTTTTGAATGACACAGTAAACAATGATGGAAAAAGAAATTTTGGTTGTTTGAGGGACACAAAGGTTTCATTTTTGCTTATCTATATATCTAAGTCTAGATTTTTACATACAGTTTGCTTTGTTCTCTTCATTGGGATGTAATAATTGTCTTTTGCTTTTACTATCCATTATTGTATAATTAGAAGACAGTCCTCATCTGAGGTAGTTTTTCAACCTAGACGGATGACTTTAACCAAAGGGTGAGATTTCTGCACTTAAAGCAACGTCATCCCCCATGGTAGTTGTGGTGATGGCGCATACACTATAACCCTTTACCAAACAATCACATGTTTCAATGAACCTAAGAGGGAAGGCTTTTAAAAAAATTGTGAGACAAGGAGAAATTGCCACTCAATAATAATAATAATAATTGTAATAACTCTGAGGAAGAAGCCTTTTGAAAACATTGTGAGAAAAGGCAAATATGCTGATATAACCAGCATTTTCTCCTTTTACCACAATATTTTCAACCCTATCAGAGAGAGAAATGATCACTGAGCTACATTTATTTTGTCGTCTACAAATGCTTTCTATTTGGTCTAGTTCAAAGTTTTGTCGTGGTAAAGAGTTAACTTTTTTGAAGACATGTCTCATAATTTAATTTATTGTATGCTAATGCTTTTAATTGGAACAAGTGTAAAATTTTGTTAACTCTTTACCAAAGGACAAAATTTAAGACTTGGCGAAATTGAAAGCATTTGCAGACGACAAAATTCATGTTACTCAAAAATCAGAGTTTATTTTAGGAAGGGTAGAAAACATTGTGGGAAAAGGGAAAAAATGCTGGTTACCAACATTTTCTCCTCTTCCCACAAGATTTTCAAAAGCTTTCTTTCTCAGGGTCATTAAAAGTCAGGGCTGTGTGGTAAAGAGAAAATGATCCTGTGGAAGACACCTTTGAAAATCATTGTGGGTGAAGGAAAAAATGCTGGTTATCACATCTAGTTTGTTGCCTTCAAATGCTTTGGATATGAATAAGTCCAAAATTTTGTCCTTTGATAAAGGGTTATGTCTTTACCAAATAGAATGAAAGCACTGGTGTGGCATTTGTCAAGGGAGCCATTGTGCTGAATTAATAATTTTAAATTTAAACAACAGAAATAGTTTCAAAATACTTTTCTTGAAAGTCAACCTACTATATAGTCATGCACAATCCCAATAGAGTAGAGTGCAATCTTGTATCAAGGCGAACAAGTCCAGGGACAAATAAGCCAAGGAACCCATGAATGAACTGGTTTTTGGATGAATGAACCTGAAATCGGGTGGTCAGGAGACAAAGATTGTGTGTATCATTATGCCAATAGATCGCCATGGCGATCGTTAAAAAAGAAGTATTTCCACGATCGATGGCCCAATCCAATTTATTTTAATACCCCCTTTTCAATTTCATATCTGAGTGCAAATGAAACACTTAAATGTCTTAGAAAAATTGATATTAATTGGGTTTACTTCCTTGTTTTGCATAAACTATGATACATGATACTCAAAATGCAGCATTGAACTCGTAGTGGGATTGTCTTTGACAAATGCCACAAAAATTGTGGGCCAGCCCATATTGAAAGCATTTGCAGACAACAAAGGAAATGTGGCTCAAATGATTGGATTTGTCTCTGAAAAGGTAGCAAACATTGTGAATAAAGGAGAAAACCCTAGTTACCTGCATTTTCTCCTTTTTCCAGGATGTTTCAGAAGCAGTTATCTTTAAGTTCATTTAAGGATGGGAGAGTTTGATAATAGGTTAACTCATTATCTCTGAATGGTTGATTTTGAAAACACATTTGTAAATGATTGAACATCAAAAAGAATTACAGTTTATAGTGCAAACACACAAACACATGCAAACACATAAACTGTATGTGTGTGTATAGTGGAAGGCTTAACCCTTTACTACTCAGTCCCTAGTTATGGGGGTCGTGGGTTCGAGTCCAACGTCGGGCGCACTTTTCTCCCCTGATTTACTTCAGACCCTGAGGAAGAAATCTTCTTCACCTTTGGGAAGAAAGCTTTTGAAAACATTGTTGAAAAAGGAGAAAATGCTGGTAACCAGCATTTTCTCCTTTTCCCACAATGTTTTCTAGCCTTCCAGAAACAGTTGTAATCATTTTAGCAATATTTCATATTTCATCTGCAAAAGCTTTGAATTTTGATTGGTCTGAATTTTTGCATCTGGTAAAGACTTAGCACATAAGTACATGTACATTTGAAGATGTAATGGCTGTTGAAACAGATGCTTTGTTATGAGCAATTAATTCTTTTGCCACAATGTTTCCTACAGTTGTTGTATGCCCAAAGAAGTCTTCCGCAGGTGGCGATATTTGAATGGTGACAGAAATATTTGTTTTCTGGTGAAAGCAACATTATACATTAAGCCAAATGGTTGCTTACCTTGAATATGTACTTAGTATCTCAAGTCAAAGCTGTAATAAAGGCCCATGGTGCACAACATTTCGTCGAAAGGGTGTTTCATCAAAATCCATTTATGTTTTAAAATACCAATTGCTAAATTCCTAGATTTATTTCATGAAAAGGTCTGTCTGAGAGGAAGATTTGAGCCACAATTCGCCTCGGTTGGGGTTAGGGTGAGGGATAGTTTTTGAGGAACATGGTTTTTGACAAAATGTCGCAGATCCAAAAGTCCAGTAGCCACCAAGTATTAGTCGCAGGCAGAAAAATGAATTATAAAACCAGGTAGGAAGTAAATAAATAAAAAACAGAGCAACGTGGCAACTTTTTACCTAGTTCTAATATTTATTTTTCTGCCAGCGACTAACACTTGGATCAATTTTACAAAAAAAGATTGTCATCTTCACAATTATTTCCATACTGCTTTATTTTTCTGCCAGCGACTAACACTTGGATCAAATTCATAAAAAAAGATTGTCATCTGCACAATTATTTCCATACTGCTGAATGGTATAATTTAATTTTAAATACATTTCAGTGCCAGTATTGTTTACTTTTGGCAACTTCTGGGCCTTTAATCCTTAAGTGTTTATAATAATTGTAGCTGCTCTTGTGGCCAGTTTAGATTCAGATCAGACTGCACAAAGTGTGCTTCTCATCTTAAATCTATATTGTCCTCTCTGCTGAAATGCTCATATAGTTAATTTAGCCCTAAATAGATTATATTGGGATATATAGAGGATATTTGTTTTTTTGGGGGGTGAAAGATCGAAATTTATTTCATCCAGTGAACATCATTGATAATATCTTCAAAAGTAGTACAGTGGCGAGTGAAAATAATTTATTATTACTGATGATGTTCACGAGATGAAATAAATTTTGATCTTTCACTAAAAAAAAAAAGAAATTCTGTTTATTTTATGCTTCTAACCCCTTTTTTTGTTGAGACGTTCATCAAAATACAGTAGTTGTTTTTGATAATTCCCTGTGGCGTAATCCCCTCACATAACAATGCATTACAATATTACATAAAGCGAGGGAAATATAGGGTAAATGCGCGTAAATTATGTCATATTTCCCTCTGATTGAACGGCACGCGCTGTTTACCGAGCTAACTAGTGTGCGAGAACTACCTTTCCATCTTCAATTGAAGAGATAAAAAATATGAAATCAGTATTAATCACTGATGATAACCATGAAAGATCAAACCATAATTCACCATTATTTCTCGAAAAACTACTGAAAAGCATGAAATAAGGTATATAGAATCATAACTCTTATTGCAAAAGTAAAATCTAGTATCTTCTAAGAAGCCATTTGAAGTGAAAACAATGAACAGAAAGCAAAGTCCAAACGTTGCAAATGTAAACCTGTCTTTTGCCGGGTATATCTCAACATATAGGGCAAGGTAAATCCAAGATTAAACTGCAAATTTAGAACAGTCTGATCTTAGATCAGCACTTATCTCATTTGCACCTAAATTTACTCTTACTGCATTCAGTAAGGTCAACAACAATTCTAGATCTTCTCCAACATACAATTTGAAATTCAAAATCTCAAGAATAGCTTTGATACATTTCTAATTCTAAATTAACCACACAATCCTGAGTTGAAAGGGCTTTTGAAAGCCTGGTGGGAAAAGGAGAAAATGCTGGTAACCAGCATTTTCTCGTTTTTCCACCATGCTTTCTACCTTATCATAGACAAAAACCATTTTTTGACTTACAGTTGATTTATTGTCTGCAAAATTAATGCTTTCAGTTTAGACATATCTAAATTAATTATGTTTTGTCCTCTACTAAAGAGTTGAAAGATCAGCCTATCAGATTTTTAATCTTTTGTACTTTCTTATCCTCTACGTTCTTATCATTTTGTTCAGTATATTTGCTATTACGATTGTATTTTGTTAACCCTTTACCAGACGACAAAATTTTAGCCTTGTCCAAATTGAAAGCATTTGCAGATGTCAATTTCAATGTGGCTCAAATGGTGCAACTTTTCTTTGATAGGGTAGAAAACATTGTGGGAAAAGAGAAAATGCTGGTTACCAGCATTTTCTCTTTTTCCCACAATGTTTTCAAAAGGCTTCTTTCCCAGGGGTGTCAAAAGTCGGCATTGTGCGGTAAAGGGTTAACTTGTATATTATACTTTTGAATAAAATATGCATGAACTAAACTTTTATGTTAATAAGAACTTAATTTAGACCAGTTTCTTTACCAAACAATTCAAACTTTTGACATCCCTGAAAGAGAGGGCTTTTGAAAACATTGTGGGAAAAGGAGAAAATGCTGGTAACCAGCATTTCCCCTCTTCCCACAAGTGACAATGATTTCTACCCTAGTGAAGACAGAAATCATCATTTTAGCAACATTTAATTTGTTGTCTACAAATGCTTTCAATTTGGTCCAGTCCAAAGTTTTGTCTTTTGGTAAAGACTTAATAGTTAAAATGGCTGCTAGTTAGCCACTATCAAGACTACCGAAACAAAAAAAGATTTTTTTTTAAACTAATATTAAAAATGTTATATACTTACATGCCTCTAGTTTATCCAATAACCATTTATATAGTCTACAAACTGTTTTTTGGTCTACAGGAGGGAGATAGCTTAACCCTTTATCAAACAATCTTTGTTTAACAACCCTAAGGAAGGAAGGCAGCCTCTGAAAACAGTTTGGGAAAAAGAGAACTTGCTGGTAACTAGCATTTTCTCCTTTTCACACAATGTTATTTTCTAAATTTTTAGGGATAAATACCGTTATTTCATCTATATTTCATTTGTCACCTGCAAATGCGCTCAATTTGGAAAAATTTAAAGTTTTGTCTTCTAGGTCAGAATTAACACTTAACACTTTACTTCCTCAAAATGTACGGGTACTTTTCATGTCTTCCTTTTGGGTTAATTGCACTAGTCTTTGTTAGCTAAAAAATTCCCTGTAGTTATGGAGGAGCCCCAAGGCTATTTAGATTATGAGTCATGCTCTGTAAAAAGGGGGTTTAATGCATCTGTTAAAAATAATGACACAGGTCAGGCTGTGGAGTCAACACATGCAGGCTAATCAACCTGGGTGCAAACATTTTGCTGTTGGTCTTTTTTTTTTCATGTCAAAGGACCAGTTTACTTCCAAAGTACCGGTAAGTTGGCTGTTCCACAATATGGACTTTTTGTTCCCGTAATTATGTGATGATTTGCTTTATATCTAACGGTTCAAGGAGATTCACTAAAACCCCTTTTGCCAAAGCATCACTCATATAAATGAGCCATGCTCTGGCAAAAGGGAGCTTAATGCTTCTCCGTAGTACATGATACCAATCAAGCCATTACATAATTATGGATCCATAATATCCACTGTTTTTTAACAACTGGTTGAATCATGTGGTAGACTCAGGTCCTTTGGCATACAGAAAAGGGACCAATAGCAAAAAGTTTCGGCCCAGACCAGCCTGCGCGGACTGTGCAGGCTGGCCTGGATCGATACTTTTTGCAGATGCATTAAGCCCCCTTTTCATAAAGCATGGCTCAAATATGATATGAACTGTTAAGAAGATGGAAAATAATTGGAACTAGTCTCTATTGACAGCATTTACAGTCAAATCAAATGTGGTTCAAATGATAGAATATGTCTCTTTAAGGACAGAAAACATTGTGGGAAAAGGAGAAAGTGCTGGGTCTACTTTTTTCTCCTTTTCCCACTATGTTTTCTAATGCCTTCTTCCCCTGAAGTTGTTTAAAAAAAAGAGAACTGTCCATACATGTACATTGTGTCATTTGGAAAAGGATTAGATGTTATCAATAGTAGATCATAGATTATTTAATATCTAATTGATAATGATCAGTTTAATCAGTCCAATTAATCTTTTTTAGATAGAAATTAATCAAGCATGAAAGCTGGATTCAGGTTTCATGCTAGCTGATGACTTCATGAATGTTTTGTGTTTCTTGTCACAAAAAATAATATTCTGCAGGATGAATTCGGTTTTGTAGAGCTTATATCAAGATCAGATTTCACGGAACATTAAATATTTTGGTCCAATCTTCTATCTAAACTGTGTATTTTGTGATATATCGTGCCTTAAACAGTCATAAAATTGCAACATACAGGGTTGTATTATCAACTGATTGCAAATGCTTGATTCTTTACCACACAGTTCCTAGTCTTTACGACCCTAAAGGAGAAGTCTTTTGAAAACATTGCGGGAAAAGAAAAAAAATGCTGGTAACCAGCATTTTTTCCTTTTCCCACCATGTTTTCTACCCTGTCAGAGAACATCCTTTTATGTGTATTGCTTTGAATTCATTGTCTGCAGATGCTTTCAATTTGGAAGAGTCTAGAATTTGTCATTTGGTAAAGAGTTAATCAGTTAATATTACTGCAGGTTGACTCTTTACCACACAGTCCCGACTTTTAACGACCCTGAGAAAGAGGCCTTTTGAAAACATTTTGGGAAAAGGAGAAAATGCTGTAACCAGCATTTTCTCCTTTTCCCAAAATGTTTTCTGTCCTATCAGGGAGCTTAAGCACATTTGTATTAATTTTGAATTTGTCATCTGCTGATGGTTTGAATGTGGGACAGTCTAAAATTTGTAGTGTGGGAAAGGGTTAACTCACTGCTTCCAAATTGCAAGACAATTCTTTCTTTGTCTTTTATCAGACCAGTATTGAAAACATGGTGGCTAATGGAGAAATTGCTCAAGCAATGTTTTGTGTCAAATTTGATTAGTCAATGAATAAATGGTTCTGAAATTTTATGGCCTGAAAAAGAGTTAACACTTAGGCTGCTAAGCGTGACTTTGTGGGCTTTTGCAGAGAGTGTAGATGAAGATCAGACTGCACAGAATGTGCAGTCTGATCTTGGATTTACACTGTCCAATACGATGCAATTTCTCCAACGGCAGAAAATTTTAAATCATAAACTATTGGTTTTCACTATTGGCTTGAAACCTTAAGTATAATTCATTTAGCAGGGTTAAGAGTAGTGGTAATACAAATTTGCTGTGTGTAAGGTACTTTACTCTTTATACCACGTAATGCCGACTTTCAAAGACCCTGAGAAAGAAATCTTTTGAAAACATTGTTGGAAAAGCAGAAAATGCTTGGAACCAGCATTTTCTCCTTTTCCCACAATGTTTTTTATCCATTCAGACATAAATTTTATATTTTGAGTTACATTTATCTTGTCGTCTGCAAATGCTTTCAATTTGGATCAGTCTAAAATTTTGTTGTTTGGTAAAGGGTTAATGTAAACACTACAATTTCAGTTGCTACTGTAGATAGTTAGGATCAAGATTAGACTACACAGAATATAGGCAGTGTGATCTTTGATCTGCACCACTTGCTTCTTCGTTATTAACATTTTAAAAAAGCTGCATTGTTTGCTGTGGAACTGTAATGCTAATTTTGCGGAGGAAATATGTTTTTGGAAGGATTGCGGCCTACCAGGGCCCATAATCATCAACCATTCTACATGGCATTCTAATGCTTATTCTGAATTAAGAAAGTAGTGTAATTTCTTAATGGTTATACCAAATGATTTAGCCAGTCAGTAATGACATTCTTTTACAATTTAGAAAATTCTTGAGCATTAGAATTTGAATGCCATTAAAAATTATTTTGGTCAACATGGACCCAGGTTTCAAGCTGTTTGATGTTGTATGAACGAGAAAGGTTGCGGAACTTTGATGAGGAAAATTAAAGATGGAGACATATATATTTAAGGATATACAATTTCCACCAGAATCTTCCATAAACAGTGCTTCAACACTGAGGTAATTCATTTCTTTGATAGTCCATCGATTAGGCATTTTTTAACTCTTTAGGAAATGACAAAATTTTGGACCAGATTAAATTGAGAGCATTTGCTGAGGACAAAATAAATGTAGCTCAAATGATTTCTGTCTTTGGTATGGTAGAAAACATTGTGGGAAAAGGAGAAAATACTGATTACCAGCATTTTCCTTCTCCCACAATGTTTTCAAAAGGCTTCTTCTTCAGGGTTGTTAAAACTCAGGATTGTGTGGTAAAGAGTTAAGACTTACAAATATTGGTATTGTTCAGGTTGTAAACATAAATTTTGTTGACAAGAAATCAAATCTGGCTCAGGTGATGAGACTGGTCATTGAAAGTGTTGAAAATTTTGTTAGAAAAGGAGAAAATGCTGGTTATCAGCATTTTCTCCAATTTACCACAACATTTTCAATAGCTTTTACAGGTGACAAATAAATTGTGGATGATATACAAATGAAAGAAATTCTGGGAACACATGAATAGGAGCAATGGCTGCAATAACATATCCTAAGCATTGTTGAACTAGTTTTAAACACCAGACTTATATTTATCTTATTTCAGAAAATTGGTCGGAGTGGATATAAAGATTGAGAACAGACTGAACATGAAAGATCTAGATCGCCTGCAGGAGGCTTTTATGGTATGTTTTTTTATAAATTAGGTAAAGAAATAGAGGATATATGTTTGTTTCAGTGAAAGATCGAAATTTATATCATGGAGTGAACATCATCGGTAATTTTTTCCCAAGTGGTGCAGTGAAAATACCGTATGATGTTCACTTCATGAAATAAATTGTGATCTTTCACCAAAACAAAAAAACAACTATTTCGTGCTTCAAAGCCCTTTTTTGATGGCATTTGCAAAGTACAGGTGAGCTCTTGGTATTTTCATACCAGTGAGTTTATCAATCAGTAAATTCATGGGTCATAACAGTGAAATTAACAAAGGACATATGAGGACATATGAGACACCCTCAAGACTAATCAGACACCTTAAGGACTTATGAGACACCCTCAAGACTAATCAGATACCTTCAGGACATATGCAACACCCTCGGACTAATCAGACACCTTAAGACATATGAGACACCCTCAGACTAATCAGACTCCTCATGGACATGTATATGAGACACCCTCAAGACTAATCAGACACCTTAAGGACATATGTGAAGCCATCAGGCTAATCAGATACCTTCAGGACATATGAGACACTCTCAGACTAATCAGAAACCTCATGGACATATGAGACACCCTCAGATTAATCAGACACCTTCAAGACATATGAGACACTCTCAGACTAATCAGACACCTCATGGACATGTATATGAGACACCCTCAGATTAATCAGACACCTTCAGGACATATGAGACACTCTCAGACTAATCAGACAGCTCATGGACATATGAGACACCCTCAGATTAATCAGACACCTTCAGGACATATGAGACACTCTCAGACTAATCAGACACCTCATGGACATGTATAATGAGACACCCTCAGACTAATCAGAGACTGTCAGGACATATGAGACACTCTCAGACTAATCAGACACCTCATGGACATATGAGACACTTTCAGACTAATCAGACACCTTCGGGACATATGAGACACCCTCAGACTAATCAGACCCCTTCAGGACGTACGAGACACCTTCAGACTAATCAGACACCTTCCGGACATATGGGACACCTTTATATTAATCAGAGACCTTCAGGACATATGATACTCTTGCAGGACTGTTAGACACCTTCAGGACTTATGAGACATCTTCATGACTGAGAGACACCTTCAGGACTTATGAGACATCTTCATGGCTATTGAAACATCTTTAGGACTTATAAGACACTGTCAGGACTTGTAAGACACCTGAGATACCTTCAGGCCTATTAGACACCTTCGGTGCACTCAGGATTATGAGACATCTTCAGAACTTATAAGAAAACTTAAGGAATAATGAGACCTGCAGGACTAATTAGACACATGCAGAACTAGCAGACACCTTCAGGACTTTGAGACATCTTTGGGACTTATGAGACAACCTCTGGACTTATAATACACCCACAGTGCTTTTGTTCAGGGCATGATATGCAAGCATACGATTATCTTTGCTGTGGGACATAAGTTGCTTTGTCAACTCTCTTTCACACAGATTTAGATTTGCCAAGTAAATCTTGAAATAAGAATATATGTGTTATAAGTCTAAAAAATAATTTTGAATCTTTATGAAATTATGTCACAGCTCCATTATGACCAATTATTCTGCCAACCTTAGGGGATAAATTGATTTTCAAATGTTTATATGTTTATACTGACTAGTAAAAAACACACAAGAAAAATGTACACCAGTCATGAACACACTTGTTTTCCATTCAGTGGAAACTGGAATATCAACAGCGTATAATTATGATTGTAGTCATAGTGGCTGCCTCATAATTATGTACAATGGTCAATGGTTCAGGGTATATATGAAGTGCCTAAACATGAAATAAACCAGCGAGCATGGTGACAGCATTGTTTCATGATGTTTTTGATTTTTGGGGAAAGTAGGCTCATACTTTGGACTGCAACCTTGTGGGATAAAGTCGCTTTTCTTCAAAATGAGACACAATTTACCAAAAACAATCCTTTTTTTCTGACCATGAAGAAAAATAACATTTTAAAAACATTGAGGGAAAAGTAGAAAATGCTGGAAACCAGCATCTTCTTCCTTACCCATAATGTTTTCTGCTTTTTCAGGCTGAGTTCTGGTAGCTCAGTTGGTAGCGTACAGTACTTGAGAACAGGTAGTCGCTGGTTTGATCCCCAGCTCGGCCAATTTCTTTTTGAGGATGGTTGATAGTCATTGCAACAGGATTCATTCCTCTCTCATCACTGACCATTGTTTTGAAGATGGTTATGTGGGAAAATAGCCAGTGGCTTGGAAAGAATATCGTAATATTATGCATAGTACTGGTGAAAGAAACTCCAGGAAAACATGAATAGGTGCACTGGCCGCCGTAATATAACTGAAATAATGTTGAGCACCATACAGTCAGTCAATCAATCAATCAATCAATCAAGTACCCTTTCAGAGATATGTTCCAATATTTGAATTAAATTTTGTCAAATACAAGTATTTTCACTTTAGACAAGTCTGAAATTTTGTTTTTTGGTAAAGGGTGAAGACAGATCATGTTAGTCCATAACTTACATGTAAAGATAAATGTTTACATAATTATAATTGTTTACGTAAATACAGCTTGATAGATATGTACATGTAAGTATAAAGTTAAAGTAAAGGTTGCAATAATTATTTCAAGCATTAACTCATAAATTCATATCAACAATTTTCACACATTCCTCTTCAGAAGTTTTTTGGAACAAGAGTGATAAATTTAAAATTGCACAGATCAATATTTTTTTTTTTTTATTTGCCATAGCTATATATAATGAAGAAATCATAGTAAGATTACTGTAGAAGGCACAGGCAAGGATGTGCCAGGAGTATTTGGATAGTTGAACTGAACAATGTGACATAATTATACAATTGTTAAAACAGGAAACCACCAATCATTGCATTTACCCATATTGCTTTATCTAACAGACTGGTTTGTTTCATGCTGCATGAATTCTTAAACTGCAGTTTTATGCATGATTCTCATTTTTGGCTCTTAGTTTTTTATGAGTGAGTCATCAACTTTGTCCTTATTGTAAACATTTCATGTATGTTTCATTGTCAAAATATCTAAATTCAGATCATGAGTTTGGAAGCCCAGGTTACTAAAGTGTGATTTATAGGCCTGGTGTTACAGCGTTGTGGGTTGAAACTTCTGCCTGTCCGAAACTCATCATTAGGATTGATGAAAGTCGCTATGACAAGCCTCCTCTGTATACCAGTGTTACACAAGTTTTTGTCTTTGTTTTAAGAAAGAAATTTAGCCAGGGCTTTGGAGATTGTGTTGTGCATACATAGATCAAGTGATAAAGAAAGTTCACCTGGGAAAGTACCCTAGCCACTGTAATATAACTGAAATACAGTTAAAATGGCTAAACAGACAAATTTTGGATATTGTTTATGAGCGACATTACAAAGTGATCTTAATAATTGAATCTGGGGAAGAGCCTAAAGTTGTCTTGAATGATAGCATTTGTAAAAAACTGCCAATGAAATAAAAATTGACAATACCAACATGGTTTATAATTTGACGTGTGCCACTTTGAATTTTTTACAACATGATGGCCCAGTGGAGAAAGGCATAAAAATATTGGACATTTAGAGGATATTCTAAACATTCTCTGTCATAGTCTTTAGGAAGCTTTCTAGTTTCAGCTAAGCTGTCAATAAGATGGGCCATGCTCTGTGAAAAGGGGATTAAATATTTTTGCAAAAAGGTTTTTTTCAAAGTCCAGGTAGCTGACATGTGTGAAACATTTTGCTTTAGGTAAATTTTCTGCATGTCTGACAACCATTTTTACCTCAGGATTCAAGTGGATGTGAGATGAAGTGATCAATAATCAATGACTTGCTTAGTATAATGCATGTAAACCCCTTTTACCAGAACTTGCTCAGATTTTTTTGTTTTATTTATCTAAATATGATCATCTATAACTATAGACAAAGACACCAGATATAAAAAATGAATTAGTATATTGGGTAAGAAGTTTAGATATCATTCTATTTATGATACTGTATTATCTTTTTCTGTTCCTTCTGACTTACATAAAGTGTGAGGTTTGTGTAGTTGCTTCCCCTGGAAAGAAAGGTTATTTCCCTTCCCACAATATTAACTTTATGTTCCTGTTGCTGTACCATCCAGGTCTGCTAGACTTACGTGTCTTGCAAAAAATAATTCAAGTGCAGTTCTATTTGTTTCTGCCAGCTAGGAAAACTGTGTCTGCTGCTCAGTGTTTTTAATGTGAAACTGTGCAAAGTTACTTGGCACCCTACAGCTTGATAATTTTGAAAATAATCTGTTGTGTTTCTGTAGTAGGATGTTTTTAGTTCAATGAGAATAGCTTTCAAGGTTGCATTAGAGGTATTGGTATTAATATATGCAAAAATACATTTGAACAAAAAAAAGATGATAATTAGTCAATTTGTATGAAATATCCTTTTCTCAAATAATATATTAATCCTTTATCAAAGAATTCTGTGAGAATAACAGTTTATTTTAAATTTTTTGGGAAAAGGACACATTGTTGGTAACCAGTACTTTCTTCCTTCCTCACAATGTTTTTTAGGCAAATCGCATAATTTAAGCCACATTTAAAACATTTTTCCACAAGGATGAGTCTAGAATACCGGTATTGGTGTATAGTAAAGAGTTAATACTACCTGTAGTTAACTCTTAGAGCACTAAATAAACCCATCTAACATGTCCATTCTAGGAAAAAGAGCCTAATTAGAGCAACATTAAGGTTGCTAATGTCCAGAATGTCTAGGCAAATAAGACAGTGTAGATCAAAGATCAGACTACACTTTTTATGCATTCTGATCTTGATTTACACTGTCTGCAAAGGCAACTTTAGTTGTGAAAGGTGCTTTAAGGGTTAAGATTTTTTTAAAGCCAGCAGTGAACATCTTATAGGCCTTTTGGCTGTATCCTTACCATTTTTCAGAAAAAAATAGTTTTTGATTCTATAGACTATGACTGATCTTACTGACCAACTTAACCTAATTGCACTACTACAAAATACATCTTTGTTGGTGAAAAGTGTAGAACATTCTATAAATAACATACTTATTGCAAATAGTGGTGGAATGTGAAAGTAGAATTTAATTTGTTAATTTCTTAACCCTTTACCAAACAATATCGTGTTTTAGTATCCCTCGGACAAAGGACTTTTGAAAACATTTTTGGACAAGGAGAAACTGCTGGTTACCAATCAGCAATTTCTCCTTTTCTCATAATGTTTTGCGATCTTTAAAAGATATCTCCTATCATTTTATCTGTGTCAAATTTGACATCTGCACATGGTATCAATTTGGACAAGTGTTTAATTGTATGATTTGGTAAAGGAATAAACAAATTTGCAAGGAACAAATTTTAAAGACATCCTTCTGCATGTACATAATAGATAATCAATTTGATTTGGGGTAAATACATGAATATACATGAAAATAGTGGAGCATAAAGATACTTTTTGAAAGACATAAACATGATTGGACTGCACAATAAAAAAGTTGTGAATGATGCAAGTTGAAAAGTCATCTGAAGGGTGCAAAATGAAAAAAAAAAAAAAAAAAAAATATCTGAAGACTGCAAGATGAAAAGTCATCTGAAGAACAAAAAATGAAAAATTCATCTAAGGATGCAAGGTAAAAAAGTCACATGAAGGATACAAGGTGAAAAAGTCATCTGAGGATGCAGTGTGAAAATGTCACATGAGAATGCAAGGTGAAGAATGCAACATGAAAAGTCATCTGAAGAATGCAAGATGAAAAACCATCTAAATGATACAAAATATAAAAAGTCATCTGAAGGTAGAAAAAAGAGTTATTGATGGATGTGTTTTTCATCACATAAAATTTTACAGACATGTTTCATGGTATCTCTGTATGTAAGTGTAGTTGTACCTCTTCAGGTGACGTTTATTAGACTCTCCCAATTTCAGGGTCCTGACTCCTCTGATGTTTTACATATTACATTATTCATATATTTAATTATCTCTTGAACCCTTTAAATTACATGCCATTTTATCCATTTATTAAACAGTCTCATGTTTTTTAAATCCAGAGGATTGAACCTTTTAGAAACATTGGAAAAGGAGAGCATGCTTGTAACCAGCAATTTTTTTTTACCTTTTCCTTTCATGGTTTCAACCCCCTTTTAAAAGAAAAATCCAATTGTTTGATTTGAAGTATGCAGTTGCTTTGAATATGGAAGAGTCTAAATTTTTCTTGCACCAGGTAAAGATTTTAAATGATTTAACAGGTAGGACTCTGTCAATTAACAAAGTTACTAAACCTGTATATTTGCAAGCTTGGAAATAGGTTCACCATTCAAAAGATCTTTTTTTATTTAATTCGTGAGGTTCACCATGCCAAAGATCTTTGTTTATTGATTTCCTGAAGATGATTTTTCTTAATCTTGCAGTAGACCAATTTTTAAACATTTTGAAAAATAAGATATTGCACATAAAATGCATTTTTTTTGCCATCTACAATGCTTTCACATGTATTATACATCCATGTTGATTACAGTTATCAATATTTTCACATGTATCATGCATCCATATTGATTGCAGGTATCAGTGTTTTCACATGTATCATGCATCCATGTTGATTACAGGTATCAGTGTTTTCACATGTATCATGCATCCATATTGATTACAGGTATCAGTGTTTTCATATGTATTATGCATCCAGGTTGATTACAGGTATCAGTGTTTTCACATGTATCATGCATCTATACTGATTACAGGTATCAGTGTTTTCACATGTATTATGCATCCATATTGATTACAGGTATCAGTGTTTTCACATGTATCATGCATCCATGTTGATTACAGGTGTCAGTGTTTTCACATGTATTATGCATCCAGGTTGATTACAGGTATCAATGTTTTCACATGTATCATGCATCCATGTTGATTACAGGTATCAATGTTTTCACATGTATCATGCATCCAGGTTGATTACAGGTATCCATATTTTACAAGGATATTTTAAAAGTGCTCTTGTGATTTTTTTCAAGTGGTAATGGGACAAAAAACAGATAATATAGAAGAAGGATTATTATTTAAGTGTAGGTGTATTGATTTAACCCTTTACCACACAATCCCAAGTTTTAATGACCCTGAGCAAGAGGTCTTTCAAAACATTGTGGGAAAGGAGAAAATGCTGGTAACCAGCATTTTCTCCTTTTTCCACAATGTTTTCTACCCTATTAGGGAAAAGTGTTGTCATTTGGGTCACCTTTAATTTGTTGTCAGCAAAATTTTCAATTTTGACCAGTAATATTCTGCTGTCTGGTAAAGGATTAAACAAATTACTTTGTGCTTGAAACTGGATCTTAATAAGGAAAATAATAAAATTTCTTTAGAAAGAAATATTTGTACTCTTTACACAAGCAGAGAAAATCTCATACATGGTTTTCATAAAAAGGATTCTCTTTGAGAAAATAAGTGATCTCACATATTAACCTTTAGAACACCAAATAAACCAATAGGCTTTCAGTCTAGAAACAAACAATTGCAATTTTAATGTTGTTTTTCTTTATAGTGTCTTAGCAAAGAGGACAGTGTAGATCAAAGATCAGACTCCTTGTTATCTGCAATCTCATCTTGATCTACACTGGCTGTATAGGCAACTATAGTTGTGAAAGGCACTCTAAAGATACATCTTTACAACCAGAGAGAAAAAAATGCTTTTAAGATTTGATAGACTGTAGAATCGTTCAGAATTAGTCAGAAACAGAGAAAAATTACCGATACATCTGGTGTAAGGGATAAATACATACATCAGAAATCTTTGATTTATACTGTAAATGTAACTACAGTGGTTTCTTTGAAGGCTTCTGGAAAATGAAATGCACCTTCTATCCGTCATAATCTTTGGAATCCGTTGGGGGCAACATTTTGCATAGAGATACAAGAATGGCCGCTTTTTAATGACCCTGGGAAAGAAGCCTTTTGAAAACATTGTGGGAAAAGGAGAAAATGCTGGTCACCAGCATTTTCTCCTTTTCCCATAATGTTTTCCACCCTATCAAAGAAAAAATGCACCATTTGAGCCACATTGAAATTGTCGTCTGCACATGCATTCAATTTGGACAATGCTGAAATTTTGTCCTCTGGTAAAGGGTTAAGGGTTAGATTTGCTTTCAAGCTCAGTTGCTGCTGCAGATTTGATTCAGTAGGTAATGAGTTCATTGTTATCTTTATTCCAGAATGAAGGAGACGGCTATGACAATAAGCTCAGTTTGAACAAAGAACAGTTTTGTGAGGCTCTCAGTATCTTACTGAATAAAGGGACAAGAGAAGAGGTATGTATCTTAACCAAATATATTTCATATTATAAAAAAAGATTTTACCTGTAGCTCATCAAATTTCTTGTTTAGCCAGAAAACCCCGAGGGTCAATGCCAAACCAGTACACAATAAGATTGCTACCCCCACCCCTTCATTGACAGTATAGTTTATTTCTTTTGATTGACTCTTTACCAAACGACAAAATTTAAGACTAGTCCAAATTGAATGCAATTGCAGACGACAAAATCAGTGTGACTCAAAACATTGAAATTTGTTTTGGGAAGGGTAGAAAACCTAGTGGGAAAATGAGAAAATGCTGGTTAACAGCATTTTCTTGTTTTCTGACAATGTTTTCAAAAGGCCTCTTTCTTAGGGTCTTCGAAAGTCAGGATTGTGTGGTAAAGGGTTAAGAATTTCATAATTTGATTGATGAAAATACCTCAAACAATAATGTAAAGAATAAGCTGATGTCTAAGGCCAGCCTTTGGAGTCTTTTCTCGCGCGTATTTTATTGACAGTCATTAGCTCATTTTTAGCTCACCTGAGCACAAAGTGCTCAGGATGAGCTATTGTGATCACTCACCGTCCGTCCGTCCGTCTGTCGTCCGTCCGTCGTCCGTCCGTCCACATTTTTTGGTTTACACTCTAGCATCTACAAATATTAACCAATCAGCACCAAACTTGGTCAAAATGTATATGACCATAAGATCTCGGATGAGTTCGATTATGGGTGTAATCGGATTAGAACGACAGGAGTTATTTGCCCTTGAATTAGAAAAATTGCCATATTTGACTTTGTTTACACTCTAGCATCTACAAATATCAACCAATCAGCACCAAACTTGGTCAAAATGTATATGACCATAAGATCTCGGATGAGTTCAATTATGGGTCTAATCGGACCAGAACGACTGGAGTTATTTGCCCTTGAATTAGAAAAATTGCTATATTTGACTTTGTTTACACTCTAGCATCTACAAATATTAACCAATCAGCACTAAACTTGGTCTAAATATATATGATCATAAGATCTCGGATGAGTTCGATTATGTGTCTAATCGGACCAGAACGACTGGAGTTATTTGCCCTTGAATTAGAAAAATTGCTACGTTTGACTTTGTTTACACTCTAGCATCTACAAATTTAAATCAATCAGCACCAAACTTGGTCAAAATATATATGACTGTAAGGTCTTGAATGAGTTTGATTGTAGGTCTAATAGGACCAGTTATTGCTGTGTCATGGAAAAAGGGGGCTTGACGTATATTTTCATTGTGGACCAATATCTCTTTAACTACAGGGCAAAATGTCATGAAACTTCATCTTTTTATTCTTTATTGCAAGCCACAGACAATAGTTATTTGTTTTTATTTCATGAAATGCCATGTCATGAAAAAAGGGGGCTAAATGTTTAATTTCGTCATGGACCAATGACCATCTGTTTGTCCATCTTTCAGGACAGATATCTTCTAAAATCCTTGACAAAAACTAATAGGAATTCATACAGGTGTTCCTAATGATGTCCGCTGATATTTATTGGGTTTTTTTGCCTTTTTGATATCAAATACTGTCTCATAGGAAAAAGGGGCTTCATGTATATTTCTGTTAAGGAGCAATATACATGTATCTTCAACTCTAAATCCTGGACAAAAATTTTTGAAACTTTATACATGTGTTCCTTATGATAGTCAGCCAGTATCATTAGTTTAGCTTTTTTGATTAAATGTCGTGTCATGGAAAAAGGGGGCTTCATATATAATTTCATTATGGATTAATATCTCTTTAACTACAGGACAAAATGTTATGAAACTTCATCTTTATGTTGTTTATCACAAGCCATAGACAATGGTTAGGCCTATTTGTTAACTCACCTGAGCACGAAGTGCTGGGTGAGGTATTGTGATTCGTCGTTGTCCAGTCTCCGTCTTTCCACAATTCCTTTAAATATCTTCTCCTCCTAAACCAATCATGTTGAAACTTGACAGGCATATTCCTTGGTTGAAGTTCTACCAAAGTTGTTAAAAGAATTGAATTAACCCTTTAACTCCAGGGGTCACAATTTTGGGCAAAATTGTATATAGAGCAAACTTTAAAAATGTTTTTGTCTGAAACTAGAAGGCCTAGAGCTTTGATATTTGGTATGTGGCATTTCCTTGTGGACTTCTACCAATTTTGTTCAAATGATGCCCCTGGGTCAAGAAAGGACATAAAGGTATACAGAATGAACTTTAAAAGTCTTGTTCTATTTAACCCTTTACCACACAATCCCAAGTTTTAACGCCTGTGAGAAATAAGGCTCTTGAAAATATTGTGGGAAAAAGAGGAAATACTTCTAAGCAGCATGTTTTCCTTTTTCCACAATGTTTTCCACCCAACCAAAATCAAATTTAAATTTTTGAGTCACATTTATTTTGTTGTCAGCAAATGGTTTGAATTTGGACAAGTCTTAACCCTTTAAGCGCCTTTCACTTCTATAGTTGCCTTTGTGTCTAGTGTAGATCAAGATCAGACTGCACAAAATGTGCAGTCTGATCATTGATCTATACTGTCTGCTTTGTTGAAAAACTGCAGACAAAAGGCACCCACGCAGTTGTTATCATCTTGGACTCATTCTGGAATGAAAATGGCCTTTGGGTTTAAGGATTAAATTTTGTTGTTTGTTAATGATTTGAGCCAAGCCTGTTAGCTCATTACCTACAGGGCTAGCTATGCAGGGATGTCAAGTTTAAATCTCAGTTGGGCCAAGCACTCGGGTAACCAGGATTTTTTTAACTTTTTCCACAATGTTCTCTACCCATCCCAAATCTAAGTTCATTTTTTGAGACAAATTTATTTTGTTGTCTGCAAATGCTTTGAATTATAGACCAGTCTAAAATTTTTGTTTGGTAAAGAGATAAAGATAGACCAAGTAATATGCATTTCAAGACTGTGTTGTAGGCAATACTATCTTGCAGAATATAAGGCATATATATCCAAGATCCAACTGCAGTCTGATCTTTATCTATACTGTCTGATAAAACATCCTGTCTTGCGTACCCCTAGCCTTGGTTCCCACCTGATCATTTTTTCCTTTTATCTATTCAGGACGGACAGATGCAGTTTAAATTTGACATGAAGCCCCCTTTTTCCATGACACAGCAATAAATTCCAAAACCCTGACAATATGCGCTAGGTCACTTGATGTGTGAAAATTTCATCCAAATCTGTTGAGATATGTCCAGTAATTAAAGAGATATTGGTGAAAAAATGAAATATAACATGAAGACCCCTTTTTCCATGATGCAGCTATAAATTGCAGAACCTTGACAATATGCGCTAGGTTACATGATGAGAAACATTCTGTGAAAACTTTTGAAAACATTGTGGGAAAAGGAAAAAATGCTGGTAACCAGCATTTTCTCCTTTTTCCCACAAAGTTTTCTACCCTATCAAAGAAATATTGTGTCACTTGAGCCAATATGAAAATGTTGTCTGCAAATGCTTTCAATTTGGACAGATTAAAATTTTGCCATGTGATAAAAGGTTAAAAGTACAATGCAACTTTTTGTCACACACCAAAAGGCCTAGGGCTTTGTTATTATTCCTTCAAAACTCTGTTCTGGAGGTGTATAGGAGTCAGCTTGTCGGTCCATCCATCCATCCATCTGAGTCTTTCTGTAGCATTTTCTTGTCAGAGCTAGTTCTCAACAACTACAGGACAGATTTCATTCAAACTTTAGAGAGACTCGGTGCCAAGCAAGAATGTGCATATTATATTTTGGTGACGGTTCATTGAATTTTTACAAAGTTATTTTCCTTTGATGAAATTTCTTGTTCTCCCTATTTTTCAAAAACTATTGGACAAATATCATTCAAACTTCTCACAAATATTTATATAACCGGGTTTGGTTAAGAAAGATTATCTTCTTGTCTAAACCAAGAAGACCTAGAGCTTTGGCCTTGCACTTCGATATTTGGTATTTATCTTCATTGTAGACCTTTACTGCTTGGTACTCAGGTGAGCGATATAGGACCATTATGGTCCTCTTGTTTTAGTCATTCAGTCATTTTTAGCTCAATGTGTTTGTCAAAGGGTTCCTTGTATCACGGACATATATTCATATAGCACATGACTTGTGTAAAAGTTACACCCTCAGAAAGATTTTATGATCTTTGCAACAGTATTATCATGCAACAGTTTTAGTATAGCAGGCTATAGTTTTGCCATGCACATATACATGATAAAATTTCATGGGAAGACTTGCATATTTGTACTGCCATTGATTAAAATCACTCTGGTTTTCTATTCTACCTTGTTGCAACATGAGTGTTAATGAGTATGATAATTATTCATGTGGGAGACACAAATGTAGGGAAAAGGATCAGCCTCTCACATCAGAGTATGTTGTTTAACGCCATTTTCAACATTTTTTCAGTTATATTTTGGCGGCCAGTGCACCTTTCCATGCTTTCCTAGAGTTTCTTTTACCAGTACTAAGCACAATATTCTTTCCAAGCCATTGGTTGCTTTCCCACAAGGGAAACAATAGTCAGCAGTGAGAGAGGAATGAATCCTGCCGCAATGACTGTCATCATTCCGCAGAAAATATATTGGATGAGCCAGGGATTGAACCAGCGACCTGTTCTCAAGTCCTGTATGCTACTGACTGAGCTACCTGGGCTCGGCTCTCTCACATCAGAGGTTTTTGAGCCTAATCCCAAGATTATCCTGATCAACACTTGGAACCACCCACATCACATTGCTAGTACTGGTTAGGTTTCCAGGAAGCAGTGATCAAGAGTGATTGATAGCAGTTGTAAAACTCATGAACATTATCTTAACTCATTAGACCTATCTGATGATAAAATTTTGGACTAGTCCAAATTGAAAGAATTTGGAGACAGCAAATTACATGTAGATGTGGCCCTAAAGATGGGATGTGTCATTGAAAGGGTATATAAAATTGGGAAAGAGAAAATGTTTGCCACTTGGATATTCTCCATTTTACACAAGGTTTTCAAAAGTAACCTTTATTTCAGTCATTAACCCCTTACCACACAATCCTGAGTTTGAACAACACTGGGGAAGAAACCTTTTGAGTACATAGTGGGCAAAGAATGCAGTGCTGATAAACAGCATTTTCTCTTTTTCCCCACAATGTTTTCTACCCTCTTAGGATCGGGTTCCATCAATTCGAGTCACATATAATTTGTCATCTGCAACACTTTTGAATTTAGATGACTGTAAAATTTTGTTGTTTGGTAAAGAGTTAAAACACAGGATTTTATTGCAAACGATGAGCCAATTATAAATGTTCTAATTTTTACTGTTGTATAGTACGCAGAGCTGTTTGACAAGATAGATGTGACAAGGGAAGGGACTGTAGACTGGGACAAGTTTGCCTCCCACATGTTACTGGAGTTTTATGAGAAAGATGATAAAGTGAGGTCTACTCAGGTACCTCAGTGGAAGGATCTAAAACCACTGCCAAGGTAGGTGATGGATAGATAGATGGGCTGGTGGGTGGATGGATGATGGATGGATGCATAAGATTGTTGAATGATGGTAGATGGATGTATGAAGTGTTGGAGTAAATGATGGACAGATTGTCAATTTGGTGGATGGATGGATGCTTAAGATATTTGATTGGTGGTAGTTAGATATTTTAAATTTTGGATGGATGGTGGAAGAAAGAGAGGGTCAGTTGGATAGATGGATGGATGGATGGATGGATATGATTGTAAGATTGTGGATGAAATGAATGGTTTAGTATAGAAATATTAACCCTTTACCACACAATGCCACCTTTTAAAGACCCTGGGAAAGAAGCCCTTTGAAAACATTGTGGGAAAAAGACAAAATGCTGGTTACCAGCATTTTCTCGTTTTCCCACCATGTTTTCTACCCTATGACAGATAACTTTTATGATTTGAGTAACATTTAATTTGTTGTCTGGAAATGCTTTCAGTTTGGGTCAGGCTAAAATTTTGTTGTCTGGTAAAGGATTAAGAGACAGACATAGACAGGAGTGGAGAGTTGAGACCTTATTGCAGTTTAACTCTTTACCAAATGACAAAATATCAGACCCATCGAAATTGAAAGCATTTGCAGACGACAATTTCAGTGTGACTCAAATGATGTAATTTGTCTTTGATAGGGTGGAAAACATTGTGGGAAAAGGAGAAAATGCTGGTTACCAGCATTTTCTCGTTTTCCTACAATGTTTTCAAAAGGCTTCTTCCTTAGGGTCGTTAAAAGTCAGGATTGTGTGGTAAAGGGTCAAATATTTATTTCAGTCCACATAAAGATGTTATACAAAGAGTAGCCTTCTTGAAGAACACAAACAGATATTTGGCCGTTAGCAAGGTAAGCTTTTTACTTTAAAGGTGCAATGATGACCAAATGTAAACAATACAGATGTTAAAGTGCTTAGAAATTTAAGTCATACCGTTTAAAAACGGAAATTATTGTGAAGATGACAATCTGTAATTGTACGCTTGGTCCAAGAGTTAGTCACTGGCAGAAAAATGACTTCTAAAACCAGGTAAAAGGTTCCCAAGTCACTCTTTCTTTTGTTTATTTTTTACATGGTTTCATAATTCATTTTTATGCATTTAAATGCAAGGATCCAGTGATACAATCAGTAGTGTAAAGGACTTGAGAACGGGGGGGGGGGGGTAGCTGGTTTAAATCCCCAGCTCAGCCAGTTTTTTTTCTGAGGACTGATGATTGTCATTACAACAGGATTTTATTCTTTTCTCATTGCTGATCATTGTTTTAACAATGGTTTTGGGAAACCCAGCCATTAGCTAGTAACAGAAACTCTAGGAAAGCATGAATAGGTGCGCTGGTTGCCACGATATAAATGAAATATTGTTAAAAAAGGAGTTATCCATACCTAATAACAATCCCATTTTAATGACCCTGAGGAAATGGCTCTTGAAAACTTTGCAGGAAAAGGACAAATACTGGCTACCAGCATTTTCTCCTTTTCCCATAATGTTTCATTTCCTTATAAAGACAAATATTCACAATTTCACTCTTTACGACATTACAAAATTTTAGACTTATCCAAATCCAAAGCATTCACAGATGACATATTAAATGTGATTTAAATAGTAGGATTTGCTTTTGAAATTGGAGAGAACATTGTGGGAAACGGAGATACTGCTGGTTACCAGTATTGTTTTCCTTTTCACAATGTTTTCAAAAGCCTTCTACCTCAGGGCTGTTAAAACTTGGGATTGTTTCGTAAAGGGTTAACTACAGGAGGTAATGTGTTCATTTTTTTATTTTCTTTAACAGGAAGGAACAATCTCAAGTTGGGATATCAATTTGAAACTGCAACGTTCGCTCAAGACTGGAACTGATTCTTGTAAAGCTCGAGATCTCTGGGTCACATACTTTGTTGTTCTGCACAATGTGAACAAGGTGGCTTTGTCGTTTACAAGCAAGGAGATTGGTGAGTCAGCTTTCCAATCCTGATAACTTCTTCAGTTATTCTTAACCCTGAAGCTGCTAAGCACAACTCACTGACCTTTTGTGGACAATATAGATCAAGATCAGACTGCACAGAGCATGCAGTCTGATCTTGGATCTACACTGTCTGATAAGGAGATATTTTTTTCCAAAAAGTAAGTTTGAAATAGCATTATTCTGGTTTTAAATGTCTATTTCAAAGTTTTTTTTAACTCCTTACCAAACGACAAAATTGTGTGCTTGACCAAATTGAGAGCATTTGCAGACAACAAATTATATGTAGGTTAAATGATAATGTCTCTCTTTGATAGAGTATAAAACATTGTGGGAAAAAGAGAAAATGCTGGTTAACAGCATTTTCTCCTTTTCTCACAATGTTTTCAAAAGCCTTCTCTTTCAGGGTCATTAAAACTCGGGATTGTGCGGTAAAGGGTTAACTTACTTAGCAGGAGAAAGGTTAAATTTGAAACCAAACAGACTTCATAAAGCTTGAAATGTCCAGCTTAATGTAAATCTCAACCGTAGATTAGATTTTCATAAAGCGTTAGATCTCTGACATCACACAAGTTTCAACCATTTGTAGTAGATTTGCATCAACCTATGAGATCTCTTGCATCTCATAAATCTCGACGGGAAAAAATGTTGAATGTCTTGAGTAATGTGGCTTGAATCTTAACCCTTTACCAAATGACAAAATTTTAGACTGGTCCAGATTGAAAGCATCTGCAGACAATAAATCAAATGTGGGCTTAAAAATTGAAATTTATTTTGGGAAGGGTAGACAACATTGTGGGAAACAGAGAAAATGCTGGTTACAAGCATTTTCTCCTTTTCCCACAATGTTTTCAAAAGGCCTTTTCTTCAGGGTCATTAAAAATCAGGATTGTATGGTAAAGGGTTAATCATGGCAAGACGATTTGCGTCAAATTTGCGATATGTATTGGCAAATAAATCTTAACAAACATGGATGGTAGATTTGCATTAATCTCTGGCATTACATAAATCTAAATCATTGACTCATCAATTTGCCAACAGCTTAATTATTTCTGGAATCACATAAATCTCAAGCATGAAAAATAGATTTGCTGTAAGCTTTAGGTTGCTGGTGTCACTCAAACCTGAACAAGGGAAAGAGGATTTTGGTAAAGATCTCTAGTATCACATAATGTCTCAACCATGAGACCAGAATTTATGTACACCTTTAAATCTCTTGCATCGCATAAAGCTGAACCATGAAATCTAGATTTCAGTAGAGCTTTTGTGGGCTTGACATCCAAAGAATTTCAACAAAATCTGGATTTGCCTACGGCTTGACATCTCGGGTGCCCCATGAAATTCAACAATGGAAAGAGGACTTGCCTAAGCTGGAGATCTCTGGCTTCATACGAATCTCAAGAATGGAATTGGGATTTGCCCAAAGCTTAAGATTTGTGGCGTCTCACAAATCATGACCATTGAAAGAAAATTTTGGTAAAGCTTGAGATCTCTGGCATTACATGATTTACACAGCTTGAGATCTCTGGCACTGTGTAAATTAACAAATAGTCCAAATCATGAAAAATAAATACCTGGCATTAGATAGATCTCACCTTGAAACTAGCCTGAATATCAACCACTGAATCTAGATTTGACGAAAAACTACTCTGACATCAGATAAATGTCAATCATGGACAAAAGATTTATGTTTAACTTGAGACCTCTGGCATCAGTTCAGTCTCAACCATGCAAAGTAGATATCCTTTAAACTGGAGATTTCATGCATCACATGGATGTCAAACATGGAATGTGGAATTGAGCAATACTTAAAATTTGTGACATCACATAAATCTTGACTGTGGTGCATAGATTTGCTCAATCATTAGATCACCGGCTTCACATAAACCTTGACAATGGAAAGTAAATTTGCGAAGAGTTTGAGATCTCCGACATCATGAAAATCTACTATGGGAAGTAGATTTTGCATGTTATGAAAAGTTGTCTGGTAAAAGATAAACAAAGTTAGCTGCCAATAACAATGTTATGCTTCTTTAACCCTTTCCAAAACAAGCCCTGGTTTTCACATGTCTGCAGTACAAATCTTTTGAAAACACTGTGGGAAAAGGAGAAATTGCTCATAACGAGCAATTTCTCCTTTTCCCATAGTGTTTTCTACCCCTTTTGAGAACTTTCTGCCATTTTCATCAAATTTAAAATTGTCGTCTGCAAACTCTTTCAATTTGGACCAATCCAAAATTTGTCGTTTGGAAAAGGGTTAAGAAACTTACTTCTTGTTTCTTGTATTTTGTCTTCATGTAAAACCAAACAATTAGGTAGTTTATATGCATGAATTGAAATGATAGAAAACAAGTATCAATAATGTATAAACAATAGTATTTAACTTACAATAACATTTTAAGGCAGTAGGCTAGTCACAAATGTTGCTTATTTAACCCTTTTGCAGCTAACCAGATGAAGTTAACTTACTTCATTAGGTCTCAAGGTCAGTTTCTGCTGCAACTGAACACAGTTTTGCATCAGGTATCAAACATTGTACATCCAAGATGAGATGGTAGTTAATAAAAGCCTTCTGGGTCAGTGTAAATGTTTCATGAAGTGTTGGATAATGTAGATCCAGATCACATGTCACATTCAGTTTGTCAAAGGAGTGGTAACCAGCATTATTTTTTTCTCATAATCTTTTTTAGCCTTCTAAAACCAGGGTCCTTATTCACCAACCATTCTTAATAATGTTCTAGACTTATTCGTCAAGATTTTCCAAGTTTGAAAGTAACACAACTTCTGATTGGCTAAACCATTTGGTTTAGCCAATCAGAAGGTGTGTTACTTTCAAATTGTGAAAATTTTGGAGAACAAGGCCAAGAATATTCTTAAGAATGGTTGTTGAATACAGACCCTGGTTTCAATTTTTGTGTCACAATTCTTATTTTGTCTGCAAATACTTTCAGTTTGAACAAGTCTGAAGTTTTGTTTTTGCATAAAGAGTTTTACTGTTGTTTAACTCTACCATCTCATTTCAGCCATATATGACCTCAGTTCTAAAGTGGAGTTTACATGTCAGTATAAAGTGCAGGGCCTTGCTTACACACCCTTGTGTTTGGACTATTGGTAAGGATTTTAGTAATTGTATTCCCTACCATAGCTCTTTGCAAAATCCTGTGTTTTAACAATACCTCAGTATAAAGTACAGGGCCTAGCTTACACACCCTTGTGTTTAAGCTATTTGTAAGGATTATAATAATTGTGTCCCTCCCATAGCCCTTTGCCAAATCCTGTGTTTTAACTCTTTACCAAACGACAAAATTCTAGACTAGTCCAAATTGAAAGCACTTGCAGGCAACAAAATAAATGTGAATCAAACATTGAAATTTGTTTTGGGAAGGATAGAAAACATTGTGGGAAAAGGAGAAAATGCAGGTTACCAGCATTTTCTCCTTCTCCCATAATGTTTTCAAAAGGCTTTTTCCTCAGGGTCGTTAAAAGTTGGGATTGTGTCGTAAAGGGTTAAGAAAACTTCAATGTATAGTGCAGGGCTGTGCTTACACACCCATGTGTTTGGACTATTGGTAAGGATTTTCATGATTTTGCCCCTCCCATAGCTCTTTGCCAAATCATTTGTTTTAAAAATACTTAGAAGAGCCTTTGAAAATGTTGTTGGAAAAAGAGAAAGTGCTGGTTACCAGCGATCTATCCTGTTCCAACAATATTTCCTATGCTTTCATAGATATACATTTTAACACATCTTTAGCCCAATTTAATTTTTGTTTTCTGAAAAATGCTTTTAAATATTACTAGTCCAAACTTTTGCTCTTTGATAAAGTGTTAACCCTTTACCACACAATTCGAACTTTTTATGACGCTGAGAAAGATGCCTTTTGAAAACATTGTGGGAAAAGGAGAAAATGATGGTAACCCGCATTTTCTCATTGTCCCCAAATGCTTTCAATTTGGAATAGTCTAAAATTTTGTCTCTTGGTAAAGAGTTAATAAAGATGGCCCCTCTCCTCGAAGAAAGGGTTCATACCGCTTTGCATATGTCTATCAGTTGGATTGTCAGTCGTTCAGATAGTCAGATAGGTATACCACAGGCCTCTGAAGCTCCATTTGTCTATCACAGAATACTGAACTTTTCCTTGATCGATTATCAAACATTAATAGCAGATTGGTGCATCGCCTGTATATCATGGAATACTGAAATTTTCGTAAACACTGTTACTATAAATAGTACATTGGTAACTGCCTGTATATTGTATATAATAAGGCTATATACAATATAGAGGCAGTTGTTATGTGCTATTTAAAGTTATGCTGTCCGATAATGAAAATTTTGGTATCCTTTGATAGACCAATGGAGTTTCAGTGGCCTATGGGTACACAGAGTTGTCTAGATTATAAACAGACACTGGTTTGACCTAGATCATTCAAACTTGATACAGATGTTCATCATGAAGTCATCACATAATTATGGATCCATAAAGTCCATTTGTTTAACAACCAGCTAAATCTAGAGGTAGAATGGTCCATTGACATGTAGAAAACTTATTATTAGCAAAAACTTTCAACCCAGGTCAGTGTGGTCAGGATGGGCAGGCTGACCGGGGTTAATATTTTCTGCAGATGCATTAAACCCCTTTCGACAGAGCACACATGTCATGTACATATCCATTGTGAAACAAGCTCTTACAATCTTTTTTTTCACTCTGGCAGTTTGCTACCTGCTTCTGAAACAACTGCTTCTGGCCACCAGCATTTTATGCACTTTGCACAATGTTTCAGAGGACTTCATATTCAGGGTTTTAGAAGATGGAACGTTTGGTAAACAATTAACGTGTATTTTCCGTATTCCCTACAGGTATAATCCAATGAATCCAAATGAGGCCTGTCTTGTGTTTGGTGATGTAGGTGGCTATGTCAATGCCCTCTTTTTTAACTCTGCCCAGATTGCTTTGTTTGAACGTCCTCCAGCTCCTGCAGGTGAAAAGCAAGGTAACCTCATGCCTTATTTGCTAAACCCATTTGACATATAGGCTGGTATACAAAATGATCCCTGACATGCTTTTGTGCTTTGTTTGATGTGATACTTGTGTTGCAAGAGTGAACATAATCATTATACTAATGAGCCATGCTCTTTGAAAAGGGGGACTTGATGCATCTGCAGAAAGTATCGACCTAGGTCATGTCAGCACAGGCTGACCTCGGTCGAAAGTTTTTTTTTGCTTTTTGGTAAATTTTCTGTTTGTCAAAGGATCAGTGTACCTCATGATTCAGTTGGTTGTTACACAAAATGGATCTTATGGATTGATAAAACTGTGACATGCTTCACAGAGATACATTGAACCCCTTTTTCCAGAGCATGGCTTAACTCTTTACCAAACAACAGAATTTCAGACTGGCTCAAATTGAAAGCAATTGCAGATGACAAATGATATGTAGCTGAATTGATGACTTCTGTCTTTGATTGGGTGTAAAACACTGTGGGAAAAGGAGAAAATGCTGGTTACCAGTATTTTCTCCTTTTCTCACAATGGTTTCAAAAGGCTTCTTTCTCAGGGTTGTTCAAACCTGGGATTGTGTGGTAAAGGGTTGAATCTATTTGTGTGCTGCAGTCTGCCAGATACATGCAAGTTAAGCACAGAAACAGATATGGTATGATTTATGGTATTGCAAATGCTGTTCAAGCTGCTCAATACCTACTGAACAGCTTTTTCTTATCCAGTCAAAATGGCAGTTGACTGTGCATGCTGTGAGATACAAGATTAAAATCAGCAGCTTGTGGGACGTATCCAACAAGCTAACCTATAAACATTAACATACTAAAAAGGTCAGGGTCCGTATTCAACAATCATTCTAAGGAGCGTTCTTTGTCTTATTCTTCAAGATTTTCCAAATTTGAAAGTAACACAGCCTCTGATTGGCTAAACCAACTGGTTTAGCCAATCAGAGGCTGTGTTACTTTCTAATTTGGACAATCATGGAGAATAAGACTAAGAACGCTCTTAAGAATGGTAGGTGAATATGGACCCAGAACTTCACATTCCCTAACCACAAAACGTATTTTTTTTCTAATCAGATGCATTTGCCCATGAAATTTGTTCAAAATCAGACTATGTGTACATATTTAGATATGTGCTTATAAGAGAATTGGAGGAGCTAAGAATCGTTCACAAAATAATTATGAATCACATCCTAGCGCTTTGAAATCCAACTTTTTTATGATTATTGTCAGTAAAAGATATTGGATAGTTCAGTGATAATTTTATGGATAAATCCAACATGGAGCATGACCTTTAATCTATAATACCAGTAGTTACAGTAAAAGATGTCTAAAACTAAGCAAATACGCCTATGGTACACTTATTGATGGTTAATAGTGTCATGTAGGTCTTTAAGATTCACCAGTGGATGAAATTTAGGACCCGTCAATATTGAAAGTTTATACAGATAAAAGTTAAATGTGGTTCAATGATAGTAATAGACTTTGAAAGACTTAAAAAGCAATGTGGGAAAAGATGAAAATGCTGGTGATCACTGATTTTCCCTTTCTCCCTTAATGTTTTTTCAGAAGTCCTTTACCTTGAATTAATTGGAAATTTTTAGTAAAAAATTAGGTGTCAGGAAAATTTGTTATCATTTTTGCCTTGTATGTTTTTAACATGTGTGTTGCATGACATGTCACCTTTATTAACCCATGCTGTGCTTTGTTTTATCCACCCTCTCTTCTGATTGGCTAACAAATGACCTTTCACCCTGGTGACTGACCCTCTCTCACCTTTGACCCTCTTACCAGTGTGGCAAGGTAGGTAACTCTGCTTTATGTCTTCACCCCAAATTCTCTTCTCGTTTAGATTCTCAAACCTGTAATTATCCTTACCCTTCGAGTGCTTATCATAATTGAAGTTGCTTTTGCAGATGTTGTAGATCAAGATCAAACTGCACAAAATGTGCAATCTGATCTAGAGTTTACACTGTTTACTACATGGACTGTGTAGATTTGGATTAGATGTTACAGAAAATGTAGACTGATCTTTGATCTACCTTACCTACCTTTTTTGTTAAATACAAGTATTCTTGCAAATTCACCTGCACAACAGTCATGCTCCTTCTACTCTTTGAAAAATATCCATTTTTCCATGTTTACTTTGGTACTTTGAAGGATTACATACTATAACAATGGAAAAACATTGCAGGAAAAGGAGACTTCATTTCTATGTATCATTTTATACATATGGGCACTAGTCTGGCAAAATGGGGTTTAATGCATCTCGGTGATGCATATACCAAGCAAGTTTACATGCAGACAATTGACTTTTATTTGAAAGTTTCAACCAAGGTCAGCCTGTGCAGATTGCACAGGCTGACCTGGATTGCTACTTTTTGTAGATACATTAAACCCTCTTTTTACAGAGCATGGCTCATGTATCTTAGCTTGTCTTACCTGACTGCTATACTTCTTTGTGTTTCTTTTTGTGACTATATCTGTTCTACAGCAGGATATTTTATACTATTTGTCCTACAAATTTTAAAGTTATATAGGAAAACCTGTGTTGTTGGTTCTTAGTAAGACAATTCTTCAGAGAGGCAACAACAGACTTATATGACTTGATTGCATCAGGTTCATGTGTTATATGTAAAATTAGAATTACTGGTACTGTTTGTACTGTAAAATCAAAACAAATATAAGGTTTTCATATTGGTTATTTTCAAACCTGGAATTTTTCAGCTTTTTACTATTTCAGCTTTTTACCCTATGGGTATTAAAACATAATGAGTTCCCACAAAATTGTGACTAAAGCTATGTTATCTAGGTATATGTGTTGTATTGTAAATATATGTGTTATTGGTAATTCTAAAACAGTCATTGATTGTTTCAGTACAAAAAGTATCCACAAAGTTTTGACTTAAAACCTTACATATCTTGGTGCATATGTTGTATTATAAATCTATGTTTAGATTTTGATTTCATAGCAGAAATACATATGCTAAGTGTAACACCTTCTGCATATAAATGCTGTAAATAATGCATCTAATTTAGCTTTACATGACAACCATTTTTCTGTCTTGAAATTTTCTTGAAATTTTTACAACAGTGACTACTTAAACATCTGTAAGTGGTTTCTCTCTGCCGGAATTTTTTTATGTACCCCTTTTGGCTTAACCTATTAGAAAGTTTCCAACTTATAATTAACATGTGACAGTCTCCAAATCAAATAAAATTTTCTGTATAAAAAATGTTTCTTTTCCAGAAACTTGTCTTAATGTGGACCTAAAAGACATTGCCATCAAGAAGTATAAAAATGTCACATACACGAAATATCTTGCTCATGATAGAGAATGGGTCAGACAAGGTAAGTATCAGCTGTAACCATTAGCAAACTGTGTGTAGCATAGGATGCTTATATGGACAGTGTAGATAAAAATCTTACTATTTATAGGCCGCTATGACAAAGATGTTGAAATGTATTTGTACAGGGCAAGCACATCTCCAAGCAGGCACAATTTTTGTATCCATTTAGGCTCTCTCAGTGCAAGTTGGATTCCGATTCTGCATGATTTCCAATTTCCCAAAAAATGTGTCCAACCTTTGAAGGACAAACAGGAATCCCATCGTTTGAGCTACATTAAATTTGTAATTTGCAAATAGGCTGTGCTTTGGAGAAGGGGGTTTAATGCATCTCCATGATGCAATATGCCAACCAAGTCATCACATACAATGTAAGTATGGATCCGTCAAATCCATCTTGTCTAACAATCAACTGAATCATGATGTAGACTGTTCCTTGGACAAGCAAAATATTCATCAAAAGCAAAAAGGTCAGTCTGCGCAGCCTGCACAGGCTGACATGGGTCAACACTTTCTGCAGATGCATGAAACCCCCTTTTCACAAAGCATGGCTCAAATACTTTCAATTTGGATGAGTCTCAACATGTCCCTATTGTTATTTAATGCCCACAGAAACGACATCTACATGTACCTCCACTCTAATTTCAGTAAAGTACTCCCATTATTTGGAATGTTTCATCAGCTGTGCAACCAGCACTAACAAGTCTGTTGTAATTGGTTGGATGGAGAAGCATACCTCTGTGAACCAGTCTGCCAAACAGTGAGTTGGAACACATCTTATTTCATCCTTTTCTATATCTTTCTAATTTTCTGTATGGTAAAACTCTGCTGGTAGGTATATGTAGGAGACTCAAATGACCCTTTACCGTACAATGCCGCCTTTTAACGCCCCTGGGAAAGAAGCCTTTTGAAAACATTATGGGAAAAGGAGAAAATGCTGGTAACCAGCATTTTCTCCTTTTCCCACAATGTTTTCTACCCTATCAAAGAAAAGTTGTGCCATTTGAGCCACACTGAAATTGTCGTCTGCAAATGCTTTCAGTTTGAATAAGGCTAAGATTTTGTCATCTGTTGAAGAGTTAAAAGCATGAGATTATCAATGCTAATGGATTACCATACTCATGGATAGGTTTTTGACTACTTCAGTTAAAGTCAATAAGCACTACTATTGCTTAGGTTTTACACCTTTTTTTGTACTCATGGAAGGGACATGGATCATTTTTGAAGAGTAAATATTGTGAAAAGTAAGCGTGAGATTTCAGACTTTATTTGGCCAGTTTTGTAAGTTGCATATTTTTTGGAAACAATATTCACACAGTAGGTGTAATTTTTATACCCCCGCAAACAAAGTTTGTGGGGGGTATACTGGAATCAGCCTGTCGGTCGGTCGGTCGGTCATGCGGTTGGTCGGGCGGTCGGTCTGTCCGCAAAATCTTGTCCGGACAACTCCTCCTACAGTTTCAATCCAGTTCCCTTGCTACTTGGCAGAAGTGTTCTTTAGGAGCTGTAGATGTGCAAGACACACATTTTGTAAAAATTCCATCAAGAATTACTGAGTTATTGTCCCTGATTTGACTTAAAAATGCTTGTCAGGACAACTCCTCCTACAGTTTCTGTCTGATTCACTTTAAACTTGGCAGAAGTGTTCATTAGGAGCTGTAGATGTGCAAGACACACACTTTGTAAAAATTCCATCAAGAATTACTGAGTTACTGCCCCTGATTTGACTTAAAAATGCTTATCCGGACAACTCCTCCTACAGTTTCTGTCTGATTCACTTTAAACTTGGCATAAGTGTTCATTAGGAGCTGTAGATGTGCAAGACACACATTTTGTAAAAATTCCATCAAGAATTACTGAGTTATTGTCCCTGATTTGACTTAAAAATGCTTGTCCGGACAACTCCTCCTACAGTTTATGTCTGATTCACTTTAAACTTGGCATAAGTGTTCATTAGGAGTTGTAGATGTGCAAGACGCAACTTTCATGAAAATTCTATGAAGAATTAATGAGTTATTGCCCCTGATTCACATTTAAAATGCTTGTCCAGACAACTCCTCCTACAATTTCAGTCCGATTCGCTTTATACTTGGCAGAAGTGTCCATTTGGAGTTGTAGATGTGCAAGACACACATTTTGTAAAAATTCCATCAAGAATTACTGAGTTATTGCCCCTGATTTGACTTAAAAATGCTTGTCCGGACAACTCCTCCTACAGTGTCTGTCTGATTCACTTTAAGGAGGTCTTTTCTGTCATATGTATAGTTGGCCAACATTATGCGAAAAGGCACCTTTGGACATTTGCAACAATTGTGGATCCAGACCAGCCGCTGTGTCTCAGACATATTGTCAGATCATGGTCTACACTTTTTTACACTCATTTAGTTTTATGCCCAATTAAATTGATACTTTGCATAAATATTCACCAGGAGCAGTAGAGGTTCAAGATGCATTTTTCTCAAATGTTTGCCAAATTAGTTACCCCTGAATTTACTCAAAACTTCTTGTCCAGAGAACTGTTCCTTCAGTGTAAGTCTTATTCACTTGATATTTGTCATGATATTCACCAGGAGCAGTAGATGTGCAAAGCACAAATTTCATGAGTGTTGGCCTAATGATTACGGAGTTATTGCCCCTAAATTGACACTGCAGAGTTATTGCCCCTGTGACATGAAATATAGGGGCGGGGGTATTTATCACCTTTAGTGATAGTTATTCTAGTTTTCATAGCTTTAGGTGTGAAGTAGGTGTGATTTTTGTTCAAGGACTCTATATGTTTTTTCTCTCTCTTCTTTCAAAGTAAGCTGATTTGTATAAAGTTGATTTCATATTAAGGATTATATAGTGTTTTTTTTTTTTCTCTCTCTCTCTCTCTCTCTAGAATTAAAGAGTATTATTGATAAATGTTTGTTTTAGCAACTGGCGCTATATACCTGGGTATGTGAATACACATATAAGTGGGTGCACATAGAATACCATTTAAATCCCCCAATATTTGGTTATGGTAAACAGTATACTATTGAATCTTTATAGAGACTGCATTTATTATAATAATCACACATGGAATGATAACATGTAAACCCTTCAAGCTACTTCAAAGTTTATTTTGATCAAAGAACTTTATTTAGAAATTTAGAAATTGAAGAGTTAAGTAAAATAATGTGGATGTGGCTGTTAATGCAAAATGATAGGGACAAAAAAGTGTACAGAATACACAAACAATATTGCCTTCACAAAGAGTCAAATATTCAATCTCAGAATTACAAGGTGGTGTCCCTGCTTCAACCTCGCTGTTCAGTTTTTGAATGTGATACAATTGTGTGAGCCATGCTCTGTGAAAAGGGGGTATAATGCATCTGTAAAAAGTATCAACCTATGTCAGCTTGCGCAGTCCATACAGGCTGCAGGCTGACATGAGTTGAAAATTGTTGCTGTCTGTAAATTAGCTATATTTACAAGGATAATTATACTTCACTAGTTGGTTAGTTGTTAGAAAAAAGAAATTTTATCTTAATCTATGATTATGTGTTAACTTGCTTGCTATGGATGCATTAAACCCCCCCCCCCCCTTTTTTCAAGTGTGCCACTAAAATGTATTCATGACTTTGTTATAAGATAGAAGCATCTCTTTCTGTCTAGGTCAATCGGATGACCAGGTTTGACATTCAAAAGAGAGCAATACTAGTAATGTATTTGTTATACTGTTGCACTTTTTTTTTCAAAGATGTGTCCATTAACTCTTTACCAAGTGACAAAATTTTAGACTGGTCCAAATTGAAAGCATTTGCAGAGACGATAAAATAAAGGTGAATGAAAAAATTGAAATTTGTTTTTGGAAGGGTAGAAAACATTGTGGGAAAAGGAGAAAATGCTGGTTACCAGCATTTTCTCCTTTTCCCACAATGTTTTCAAAAGGCTTTTTTCTCAGGGTCGTTAAAAGTCGGGGTTGTGTGGTAAAGAGTTAAAGTAATCTGTCTCAAACCAGATGATATAGTTTGAAATGATAAAAAAAATCAAATATGGCTGATGTGGAACCTCCCCCCTTTTTCTTTTGACGGTTCCTCTCGGGGCTTTGTGGTAAGGATTTTGCATTTGTCATCCACAGGTTTTTGATTTTATGATTTCTGCAGATGCTGGTTTTGTAGGAGTGTCCTTTCCCAAGGCACAACAAAGCCTCTGCCTAGCACTGATGACTCTGGAAACACATGAATAAGTGAGGTGTGACTATGATAAACCTGAAATATGAAATGTCAATCAAACATCATTCAATCAATCGAATAATATGTGTTATACATGTAATTTTATATGGAAAAGGGGCAAAGGTCTGCTTGGTGATGGTTATTTTTTTAACCTATAAGGTGACAGGTATAACTTTCTTAAGTTGCTTTTATAGGTGGTATAGATCAAGATCAGACTGCACGGAAAAAGAAGTATGGTCTTTGAGCTATCCTGGCCAACATAGCTTTTTTAATCCTTATCCTACTAAATAAATAAAATGAAACATTCAAACTGATAGTAAAAATCCGAATTTTGCTATTTCAAAGGTTAATTTTTAGGAAAATGGTATCTCTTTGTCGGACAGTGTAGATCAAAGATCAAACTGCACATTCTGTGCAGTCTGATCTTGATCTACACTGTCCGCAAAAGGTCACCGAGTAGTGGTTAGCAGCCAAAGTGTTAATATCTTAACCCTTTCCCAAACCACAAATTTTGGACTGGTCCAAATTGAAAGAGTTTGCAGACGACAATTTTAAATTTGATGAAAATGGCAGAAAGGTCTCAAAAAGGGTAGAAAACACTGTGGTAAAAGGAGAAATTGCTCATTACGAGCAATTTCTCCTTTTCCCACAGTTTTTTCAAAAGACTTGTACTGCAGACACGTGAAAACCAAGGCTTGTTTGGGAAAGGGTTAATCCAAAACTGCATTGGATGCAATTGCTCTGGCCCTTTTTTACTGACTTAAAGATTCTGTTTCCTTTGTTTCGCACTGAAATCTTTAATAATGAATAATGAATTCTTGGCAAGCTTTGAAGCCATAGAAAGTTTTTTTGTTTATTGTGCTGATCAAAGTCAGACTGCAGAAAATAGGTGATCTGATCACTGATGAACATTGTCTTATCCTTTAAATGAACTAGATTTTAGTCTAAACAGCTATGGAGAATGAATGGTGAAAGTGTCCTCTGATGAACATTGCCACCCTAACACAACAGTAATACATAAAAAAAAAAAAACATAATACAGTATTTCATATAGTAACTTCATGTAGTAGTCTGTAGCTTTCCAATGCTAATCTGTGCATTGTATGAATGTTTTTTTTTTTAATGAAATCTACTTTATGCTCTCCGTCTTAATTTTCAATGAAGTCAGTTAACCCTTTACCACACCATCTCGACTTTTAATGACCCTGAAAAGGAAGCCTTTTGAAAACATTGTGGGAAAAGGAGAAAATGCTGGTAACCAGCATTTTCTCCTTTTTCCACAGTGTTTTCTACTTTTTCCCTAACAAATTTCAATTTTTAAGTCACATTTAATTTGTGGTCTGGAAATGCTTTCAATTTGGACGAGTATACATTTTCGTTGTGTGGTAAAGAGTTAATCCTCTTCCAAACTGTCCCTAGTTTTAACTCTTTACCAAATGACAAAATTTTAGACCAATCCAAATTGAAAGCTTTTGTAGATGACAAAATAAATGTTACACAAAAATTGAAATTTGTTTTGTGAAGAATAGAAAACATTGTGGGAAAAGGAGAAAATGTTTTTTACCAGCATTTTCTCCTTTTCCCAAAATGTTTTCAAAAGGCTTCTTCCTCAGGGTCGTTAAAAGTTGGGATTGTGTGGTAAAGAGTTAAAAAACTGGGGGAAGTATACTTTTCTAATCATAGTTTCAAGAGGAGAAATTTCATTCATTAGCATTTTCTCTTTTCCCAGGATCTTTTCTAACCTTTATAAGACAAATTCCACCATTTGAGGCACATTGTATTTGTTGTCTGCAAATGGCTTCATTAAGGACAGGTCTTAAATTTTGTCGTTTGATAGAGAGTTATGGTCTTTAATTTGTAACTGGAACTTATAGACTGAGAGAACCTTAGAAATGCTGATTGTAACTAAGTTCTAGTATCAAAAAAAAGGAGTAAGATGTTAGTATAGTTCTTGATGAAAGAATCCCAAGTTTTTACCACCATGTGAGATAGGTGTAACTTTAGTGGAAAAAGAAAAAAAAAAAAACTTGATACCAGCATAAATTATTCTCCTTTTTGAAAAATGATTTCTGACATTCAAAAACTAATCAGATTATCTTAGCCACATTTTATCTGTCATCTGCTTATGCTTTCAATATGTAGTCTAAACTTTTGTCATTTGGCAAAAGGGAGTTATTCATAGGCTTATGGGAATGTTACATGATAAATCACACACTTCGATTATCTTAGATTGCATTTAATCCTTTACCAGACGACAAAATTTCAGCCTTGTCCAAATTAAAAGCATTTGCAGACGACAATTTCAGTATGGCTCAAATGGTGCAATTTTTCTTGGATAGGGTAGAAAACATTGTGGGAAAAGGAGAAAATGCTGGTTACCAGCATTTTCTCCTTTTCCCACTATGTTTTCAAAAGGCTTCTTTCCCAGGGTTGTTAAAGTCAACATCGTGCAGTAAAGAGTTAAATAGGTACATGTACATTGATATCAGCTTGCATGTGGTAAAAGTAGACAGAGTTCCTGGTTGTGAAATGACAATCTTCATTTTCAAATGCAAAAAACTGCATTTTCTTACTGAATGTAACTGTCCAGTTTGTCTATGCTTACAAAGAAAAAGATATATTTAGTTGGTATTTCTAAGTGTCTAAAAATAGAATCTGATTCATTGTGAAAAATCTAAGTATACACTCTTACGTGCAGATGTTATACTACTTCGTATAGTATTTTTTCAGCTTTATTAATCTTTAACAGATTACCTTGGTAGGGTGGATATTTGAACTGTTGTTGCAAGGCGTTTGAAGCACTGTTAAAAATAGCATATTCTAATCGATGGATTAGATTACTCATATATGAGCCATGCTCTGTGAAATGGGGGCTTAATTCATGAATAGTTAGTATTGACCTATGTCAGCCTGCACAGTCCGCGGAGGTTACTCTGGAAGCCTTTTGCTATTGATCAATTTTCTGCATGTCAAAGGACCAGTATACCTCATGTACATGATTCAGTCGGTTGTTATGCAAACTGGATATTATGGATCCATAATTATCTGATGACATGCTTGATCTAATGGATCTCAGAAATGCATTAAATCCTCTTTTACCAGAGTATGGTCCAAATATATTTTTTTCCATCTGGGAGATGCATTAAACTCCTTTTTTCTAGAGCATAGCCCATACATATATTTTTTCCATCTTCAGGAGTGCATCTTCCAAGAAAGAAATTCAACGATCTTCTTCCTTTATGATACAACAAGGGGTCAATGCATTTGACTTTAGTGATCAGCTAAATCTGATTGGTAAGTCTTTTTTGCAAGCATCAACTGACCAATTTCTCTCCAGGTTTTAAAATGATAAATTTCTGTTATTTCCCATTGCTGCAACAAAGATTTTAAAAAATGTCAGGAAAGATTAAGCAATTGAGATCAGTATCTCCTTTTGTCACAGTTTTAAAAGAAGTGTAATGCAATGTACAAAAAAAAATTGCACTGTTTTCTATTTCAGCAACAGCAGGTGTAAATCATCATGTTTGTTTGTGGAACCCCTATGTTGTCTCCAAACCTAATGGAGTAAGTCTTTACTAAATAACCCATAGATACTATAGATAGCCCAGTAGTTCAGTCATCAACACAATAGGTTTTGAGATTGAGTCCTAGCTCGGGAAAATTCTTCTCAGGTGTTCTAATGTCCATTGCAACAGGATTCATGTTTTTTTGCAATACTGAACATAGTGTCTGCAATGTTTGTGTGGGAAAGAAGCCAACTACTTGGAAAGAGTGTTTTCTAGCAATTTTAGCTACAATATCTCACAAACTATCACTACACAGTGTAAATATATCCTATGTCCTCTGATACATTATAATAAAAAATATGTTTGTTATTATACAAAAAGATCAGAAAATAAACATTAATTTCCAACAAATGAAGTAAATGAAGTACATTTTGTCTATTTGTAGATATTGCGAGGGCACATGGCCAGTGTAGTACAGGTCCAGTTTATAAGAAGTCGAGGTCAGCTAATTAGTTTTTCCAAGGACAAGGTGCTACGTATCTGGGATGTCCAGTTACAAGTTTGTATTCAGAGACTAGCTGGCATGTTTCCTAAGGGGCCTGAAGGTTTGTTTGTTTGTTTGTATGCCACTTTTTACAGTTCTCTAGTCATATGCATACCATGAAAACAGTTCACCAATTTTTGTGTGTGTGTGGTTTTTTTTTTTTTTGGGGGGGGGGGGGGGGCGGGGGGGCTTACCAATACTAGGTTGGGTATTGGCCAAGAGAATTGAAGTTGGCAACTTCAATTCTAGTTTCAAACTACATTTTTCTGTCAGTGACTTCGACAGATTATACTGTAACATTTACTGTAACACATTATCAGACTCATAATAATATCTATAGCTTTAAATGGTATGAATTAAATTTGTCTGCAATTTGACTCCCGCATTGTTACTTTTGGCCGCTAGTGTGTTTTTAAGAAGCTCAAACAGCATCTTCACAAGCCAAGGGTGATGCTGGATTGCACTTGATCAATTATGAGTGATAATACAAGCGAGGAATGTCTTCCTTGGTTTGGATAAATACTTATACAAGGAAATGTTTCTTTCTTTCTTCAGTTTACAGTGCTTTATTCTTTGATGAAGGGAAAGATAGAAATGGTACAGAAAGAAATAGGTTGTTCATCACGTTTAACTATCAGCTCACTCTCATGGAAATGAAACTTGAGATCAAAGACAGAATCATGTCTCATGAGAAACCAGTAGTAGCAGCTTTGTACAACTCTGTTTATAATCAGGTTTGTAGATATTTCAAAAACATTTTGTATTGGACCTTCTTCAGTAAGCATGTGCAACCAAGGCCTTCATTGCTCTGTCCCTGTACCTTTTGTTCAGTCAGCAATTTATGTTAATCTTAATGCTATTTTTTTCTGTCATCTCTATTATTCCCAAATAGCTCTGCCAGCACTGTCCATGGATATCTTGTCTTTAACTTTTCCATATGCTTAACAGTAACTGTTGTTTTCTGCTTTTGCAAGTAGTGTCGATAAAGATCAGACTTCACAGAGATTCTTCTTTCTTCATAAAGGACATTGTAGTGCTATATTCTAATTGTGATGGAAGCTTTAGTTTCTTGCAGCTGATTCAGGGTTTTCTTACAATTAATCATTTCAGTCAACTGCTTAAAGGTCTGCTACTTTGTTAGGAAAAATAATAGAATATATATACATTATCTTTAGTCCCTTTACTGTCTTGACTTTAATTCAGTGAAAATAGTGTTGCTGTATGTTTGATTGCAATCATATCTTCTATTTCATTTTTCATATTGACATATTGCTTCTACTATGTATTTTCCAATGAATAATAGATTTTCATTGTGTTGAAACCTTTACTTTTGCTATGTATAGGCAGAGTATAGAAATGAAGATACTCAGAGTAATTTTTCTGAATTTCTTAGGTGATAAGTATTTGTCAGGGTGGAGCCATGATCATGTGGATGATTGACACAGGTCAAAAAGTCAAACAGTTCAATGGTTGCCATGGAAATGCAGAGGTGACATGTCTAGGTCAAGATCCCACAGAGACTAGACTTTTTACAGGCAGCACAGATGGGACAGTCAAGGTAAGATACATGGACTGGCTTTTTTTTTTCTTTGCATGTTTCCAAAAATCAAATGAGGTCTTGCAATGCTCTGCAGTTTGTTGATATTGGGGAGCTTTACTGCCTGCTCTTGATTTTATGGGAGTATTCTCAGGCAAGATACTACTTTATTACAGAATGAATACTTGGAAATACTTGAATAAATAAGCTTTAATAATTCTGAACTTGCCAAAATGTTTAAAGACAGGGTATTAGGGAACATCGATTTTTTTCCAATTCTGTTCATATTCAACCTTGTAAGACCAATGCTTTCTGATTCTTTTTAATTGGCCAATGCTATACCTGTGTTTTTTAAAGGATTTGTGGCTCATGTGAACACACTTTATTTCTCTCTATGGGAACTGGGTCTTTAGTGTAAAGATTGGCGCATGTATCCCTCTGTTTCTCTCTCTCTAGATATTGCACTTTAAACATCGTATTGGCCAATGTAATTCCCTATTTTCTTTCTGAAGTTAGTGGACATTAAGTATCATTGGCCCAGGTAAAATTCATGGCTTTTTTATCTTTAGATGTAGGACTTTAATTGTCTTATTGGTTCATGATAATTATGCTCCCTTCCGTTTTTACTCACTGTGGATGTTGCATTTTAATGTTTAAGCAGGCACCCTGCAATACCTCTGTTTTATGTTTGTCGATAAAGAATTTTATTGGTATATTAGCCCTATCAGAACCGTGTTTTTCTATCTAGATTTCAAACTTTAAGTGTCATTTTTGCCCTTGAAATACTGTGGATTTCTCTTTGTAGATATCCGACCTTAATAGTCTTACTGGCTTTTTTATATCAGTGTTTCTTGTTTATGTAGATATGGGATTTTAGCTATCATATTCGCCCATTAAATACTGTGTTTTTGATGGACTCGAATTGTCATGTTTGCCCTTGCAAGACCCACAATTTTCTCTCTCTAGATATTGGACTCTAACCGTCATATTGACCCTTGTCATACCCATATTTTCCTCTGTAGATAAGGAAGTTTAATGTTTATATTGGCCAGTGGAATACCTTTTTTTTCTCCTCTAGTAGATATGACAGTATAGAGTTCATTATCGACTTCTACTATACCCTGTAATTTTTTCTCTGTAGATATGGGACTTTAATGGTCATTGTGCTCACACTCTGGACTGTTCAGGTGGTCAACCAGCTGATGTCGGTCAGATACTCAATTTGAAGAGAAGTGTTGTGGTTTTAGGCTGGGTGAAGTAAGTATACAATTTTAAACAGTTTAGAACATATTTGTTACAAATATGTTCTAAACTGTTTACAGTCAAACTTTGGATTCAGAACACTAGCCTAGTAATAGCGAAGCCTATGAAACACATGAACAAGCAAGCTGTCAGCATGATATAGCGAAAAAAACCTAAGTAAAACCAAAGTAAAACGTGAGAAATCACCATTTAAGGGAGAAAAAAAAACGCTAAGTTTTAGTAAGGTTCTGATCATTATTAGATACATTTGAGTTCGGACTAAATTTACACAATACAGATTGAAGCGATTTTGCATTTTATTCCAGTATCCTGTAGTTTGACTTTTCAAAAATTTCTGGAGTAGTCTATTTTTACATGTATTTACATGAACTTCGAACATTTCAAATATACTAATGTTTGCCGATTTGCAGTCTTCTGCAACATCTTTTGTATTACATCCAAGTCACCATTCGAATGTTTTAGATACATCACTGTTTTCCGCAATGCAAGTTTCCGGGAATTTCATGTCCAACCTGCAGACTGGAAAGGTGGCCAGGAACACGCTGAAGATATACTATGTGGAGCATTTCAAGCCCCCAACTCACTGGCTACAGGTTTGAGACTTCATAGTCATTTAATGTGCCATGCACAGCTTTTGTTGATTTTGAAGAAAGTATACTTTTGTTGGCTGAGATCCAGCCCCATGGACATGCATGTACATTATCATCTCATATCTACAATATCAAGTGTTTTCTGAGAAATTCTGGCCAGCACTGCATTCAAATTGAAATACTGGGACTGTTATTAAATGGAAACATATTTTTTTTTATTTCTGGGCATGTAAACCCTATAATCTTCAAATGCACCTTTCATAAGGGACATATTCATTGAACATACATGTAACTAGCATAACAGTACAATTAATTTTTTTTTTAGCCTTATTTTTCACTCTGTTTCTTGATGTGTATAAATTTTAGTATAGTATTTTCCAGAAAATTGGGCTCCAGTAATGAGCTTTAAAAGTATATTGAAGATTTGTCTATTGTCTAAAACATATGCTGCGACCACCATCCTCAGTTGTCAACACGAAGGAATCAATGCGAGACATTTGTTTTAACCCTTCTAAATAAAGTCCCAAATGTTTTGACGACCCTGAAGAGGAAGGAATTTGCATGGAAATACATGATATTCTCTACCCCTTTGAAGACAAAGATATCATTATTTTGGAAACTTCATTCACGGTCTGCTCTGCATACGTCCTGAGTATGGTTAAGTCTAAGGAGATATGAAGCTAAGATTTATGGATATGTTCCCTTGGATGGCTGTGTTAGACAATCAAAATTGTGATTACAGGATCTTATGACGGGGAGATAGTCATTTGGAACACCAATTCAGAAGCTGCCTCCAGACATTTAACACAGCGAATGAAAAAACGTAGCAAATCTCGAAGTAGTACTTTTGTAACTAAAACCAGAGAGGTAATTTATGTTTATTCCAATTCATTGGTACGTTTCAGGAAATATATCGGGCTACATTTTGCAATGATTAACACTTTTTATTTCCAATCTATTACTGTGCATATTGACTTCTACTCCTCTTTGGCGAAAGTTGATGAAAAACTGTTGGAAAGGAGGAATTAATTTTAACAGACATTCACTTATTTTTTCCCACAACGTTATCTGTAGTATACAATATATTTGAATATTCATTTCCTTCAAGATTTTTGCCCCAAGTGTAATTTGTGATAGTTCTTACTGGTCTTAATCTAGCATACCAGTCATTGGCAAAAGCAACTAACAGTGATTTTGAAACACTTTGAGAATAGTTATCGTTGTGCGTTTGACACTTAAATCCATAGACAACTCCTTTTAAGGAATGGTTTGATTTTTGGTACAAGGAAATTAAAAGAATTTAGCCAAGAGCATGCTTAAAGATAGGCACATAAAATGAATTGTTGATGAATTAATAATCTTAGTATTAACTATCAAAATCATTAGTTTAGTACAAGTTTAAAGGGCACATACATGTACATGTATAGACGTGCCATTTGTCGCCTGCGGTTGACTGCTGTCTGTACCATTAACTGTTGTAGTGGAATTATCTTTGCCATGCTCTGGTTCTTTTTACTTGTATTGTGGTTTATTTTAACCCGTGGTATTTCTACCCATCAGAACACCAGTTTGTCAGTCGGTTCCCGATCTCGGGCCCACTCCAGAATCAGCTTGAACAGTCGTGGAAGTACAACAGATGAGGTATACACTTTATCATTTAAATTCATTTGTTACAAACACTTTGAAGAAAGATGTATTCTAAAATAAACTATTATCTATCGGTAATATATGGTACATGGCAGTCGTTGAAATAAAGGAATAAATAATTCAGTATTTTTGGGCGCTCATTTTTCTGCTTTATTGGATTTTCTATTGTAATTTGAAGAAATTAAAAAAAAAAAAATGCAAGAAGTTTAATTAGTCAAATATTAGGCTTAGTAGCATCAGCTTTCTGTATTTGACATGGAAGAAGTACAGGCTATCAATAACAGTAAATATTTCTGCTCTGTGACAACTGCATCAGTATTTAATCCTTTACCACATAATGATCCAGCCTTTTAATGAGAAAGAATGGTCATTAAAAACATAATGGCAAAAGGAGAAAAAAGCTTGTGAGCAGCTCTTCCTCCTTTTCCCACAAGGTTTTCTACCTTTTCAAAGACAAATCGATAACCTGGGCAACATTTTTTCTATCATCTGCACATGCTTTTTATTTTAACATGTCTGAAATTTTGTTACTGTGTAAACGATTATTTTCAAAGCAAAATCACCTTGGTAGTTTTTGTACTTCTTTGTCTTCGTATATTACTAAAATCCTTAAATATTCAAAGGTGACATGATGAATACCTTTTACATGTATGTACATATTTATGCGTGTACAATAGAACGATGAGGGAGAAGAAGAAGATGAAGTTCAGGATGAGGTATTTGACCTTGACCTAAAGAGCTGCACGTGTGGGTCTGCACAAGTAGTGAACTTTGTCTCTCTGAATGCTGCAAGAATAAATTTGGTGGGAATGAATAAACAGAATAGGTTTTTCTAAAATTATTTTATGCCTGTTATTCGAGGCATTTTTATGCAGGGTGCCTTTCACAAAACACATTTACTAGTATTTGCAGCCAACTTAGATCAGGATCATAATGCACAAACTTTCAGTCTAATCCTAATAAAAATTGTCATGTTAATATATTTTGGCTGTGTATTGCCTCAAACTTATAAATGTCTGTTTTTACATTTAGAAGAAAATTCTGTAACGTTTACTTGGTAGTCAAAGATATAACTTTAAGATATATCTACTACCTGCAGAAAAAAACACCATTTATCTCTTTAAAAATGTTTCATTTACTGATAAAGATGTACAAATATAACGTTTTACTTCCCTTCAGAAGACTGCAAAAAGGAGCAATTGACCGAAATAATTGCTTCTTATTGCATATTGTTTTCAGTATTCTAAAATAAAGTCATTGTGCTTTCAAAAAATAATAATTATAATAGTGTGTACTTTGTCAGGGACAAACAGTAATAATTTTTATAATGAAAGCATTTGGTGAGACAAAAGTTAATTTTTCTTTTATAATTCATTTTTTATTCTTATTTTTTTTTTTTTTTTATTATTTCTCTTGTTTCCATTTATAAATGATTAATACCTAATCTAGGCTTTCCTCCGGTGATTCATTAAAACGCTGGGCTTTTTAATTAACCGCTAATCATGTTTGTTTCTCTATGGTATTCTTACAATATGAATGACTGACCATACATTTGGTTATTTGGCGTTTATTGTTATTTCAACAGTATTTTAGTCATATCATCATGACAACACCTATCATTGTGTTACTGTTGTTTTCCTTCCGATTGCCAGCACAACACTTTGCCCAGGTCACTGCCTGGTTTTTCTTAAGAATCGTGTAATAACAGTGTGGAACAACAAGATAGAAATCATTGCTGTAGCGATGACTTTCATTTATTTCTATAACTATAACTCACAACACCGGAAATTATCAGCACTTTGACATAGGAACGGAAGGAGGAGAATTTTATTATTAGACTATTTCTTGTTTTGGTGAAGGTATTTTTTTTCTCCTGCTTTATTTTCATAATGTCTTTTACACGCTGATATAGATTCGTTCTTGAGAAAGGATTTGAAGCTGTTCATATCAGATTTCACAAATTAACACTTAATAAAACTGGGACAAAATTGACATTCCAACGTACGTAGTTTTTTAAAATTCCAACGTTGAAGCGGCCGTTTTCACTTTTCAAAAACGAAGTGTTTAGATGTCTTTTTCTCTGCTTATCTAAACTATGGAATGCTTGTGATGACACTTGAAACTTACAGAACATGGAGTGGAAGAATCAAAAGAAAAATATTGTTTAAGATTAGAGAATCAACGAAAATAATGGGATGCACAAGTATTAAAGAATCACGGAAATAATGACTAAATAAGATATAGAGGATATCTGAAAATAACAAGGGTATATAGGAGAGTCACTAAATTATTATATGCTTTAGCGTAGAAGAAACACTTGAAAAAAGGACAAGCAAAAAATGAGAGTATTAGCATAACTGTTAAAGGATCACTTGGCTGCATCAGAGTTACAGAATCAGTTTACATGGTTTCGCAAGAGTTTAGGAATCTCTGAACGATTTACATGTAGCTGCATCTGTGATAGAATCACTTGAAATAATGGCTGCAAAAGATATTAAAATGTGTAATGTTTTAGAATCACAGAAAGAATCAATCGAACTTACCGCTGCATTAGAGTAAGAGAATATTTAGAAATAATGGCTTCATTCAAGTCCAGTAATCACGAGAAATAATTGCTTCATTGTAAGATTAGATTAATTAGAAACAATGGCTGCATGAAAGTTATAGAATCACTAGAAATTACGGTTGCATACAAGTTAGATAACCACTGAAAATAATGGCAGCATGTAAGTATGAGTAAAAGTGGAGATGAAAGCTTAAAAAAACTTAAAAGAATCAGTTGAACGATATTGTCTTTGGCACTTCCAGAGAAAAGGAAAGAGGATAAAATACATTTCTTATTTATAATTTTGTAAGACATCGTTGGGGCTTAGCTTATGCAAGGATTGATGATAACAAGGGTATGTTTGATAAATGTGTATTTTACACATTGTAAGAATTTGATAGAATTTTAGTTGTGATTGCATGCGTGTATTTCCTACTTAATATTTTTGTGAATATTTGACAAACAGTCAATTGGGTTAAAATTTTGGAGAAAATTGGGGAAATATGCGAAACAAAGTTAATCATATTTTCAACATTTGATTATATACATGTATATGAATTAAAACCAGTTTGGATACACCCGTCTTCATTATGATTTGTGAAATAATGCAATTAATAATGTCTTTTTTTTATTTTCAGAATGAATACAGCTGGGCCATCTCAAAGTTGCTCTTTTTAGAAGCAAGAAAAAGTAACTCTGCTGGAGGAGGGGCTAATCTTGTGTCATGTGGAGGAAATGGTGTGGTGAGGCTTTGGAACACAACTCATAGTTCTCTGTTGGCAGAGTTTACAGCACACACTCATGGTAAAATAGTTTTTCTAACAACTTATTTCAAATACATGTAATTTTCACGCACATTTATTTCTCACGTCATTTATAAAGGTGAAAATTATCATTTCAGGGACACCTCTGATGAGTATATACATTATGTATTTCAAAAACTTTGTAATGTTTCTGGTTTTAAATAAAGTGCTGTTATCTTTTTCCCTGAAATAAATTTAGCAATGGAATTGCTTTTTAACGGCTATCTTTTGAATTTCATCAAATTTGGCTTAAACTCATTTACTTTGTCCTGAAACCAATCTAGTAACTTAACCATTTACCACACATCCTGAGTTTGAACGACTCTGAAGAAGAAGGCTTTTGAAAACATTGTAAGAAAAGGGGAGAATGCTGGCAACCACCCGTTTCTCCTTTTTCCACATTGTTTTCTACCCTATCAAAGACAGAAATTATCATTTGAGTTACATTTATTTGTCGCCAGCAAATGATTTCATTTTGTTCAAGTCTAAAATTTTGTCATGTAGTAAGAGTTAAATCAGTCTGTCATCTTGACTGTCGCTAGTCTGATATTTCCATTGACTGATCCCTGTCATCAGACATGTTGTATGTGAGGCCTGCCTTCATTTCATGAACCACTCTCACATTTACATGTTACTTTATCTGTTTCAGCCGGAAGTATAATAATGGGAACAGATAAAAACAATCAGTATCTTGTGACTGGAGATGTAGATGGTATAGTAAAGGTCTGGGAGATTATCGAGTATGCCGTGCATGCTGTTGATGAGCCTGTTACAACTGCACCACGTCAGTACATCTTTATAAATATTTACTGTTTACCATGGACGAATGTGTTAAACCCTATACAGTTATTCTTAAATCATATTTTATCAATCTAGTACTACGTAATGACAAGAACACGTGAATCATAGGTGATGAGATTTGTCAAATGCCCTAATTTGTTAGTCTAAATGAAGCTAAATGTTTAGTTGAATCGGCTATTAGTTTTTATTAATGTGAATCATATTTCAAATATGAAAATTTTAAAGGACAAAGAATGTCAGTACTCGAAGGTTGCTAAATTAAAAAGACTGTTTCCTATGGGCTTCCTTTAAGTTCACTACAGTTAAGTCTAGTACCCGTGGCATAAAAGAAAATTACTTAGAAGGAAAAGATCTTTTATCACAATTCATCACAAAATTTTAAGGGAGAAGAAGTATTTACTCGTAACATAGAGTGCTCCTCTTCCTAATATTTGCAAAGGTTTTGTAATTGCAGGTCAGGATGGAAGTTGGGATGGCTCTTGTGTCTAAATGCTTTAAAAGTAAATTCATGATCAGCTGTAAGGACAGAGAAACATTAAGATACTGCACTGGTATTTGACTTATGTTTTTTTTAAGGGTTTACTCCTTTTCTTTTAAAAACAGCTCTGAGAACCCAATTCCAGCCCCACCAGGACATGATCAATACTCTAGAGTTATGTGAGAGAAATGAACGACTTATCATTGTATCATCCTCGTCTGATTGCAGTGTGGCATTATGGGATGTCCATGGTAACAAAATTGGCGTATTTGGACAGGTACACTTGTTGTTTTCTACTTCTCACTTATACAGTAAAATCATTTATAGTAGGACGCCTCTTTTAAGCAAGCAACTTGTATTAAGAAAGCATATATTGAGTTTCCAAACGAGACAATTATATTTAAAAAATACATTTACTACGCAAGCACCTTTCTTAAACAAGAACGTTTTGAGTGTTACCTAGGTGCTTGCTAAAATACTTTGGACTATTTTAAAGCCTGTATAAACTGAAAAGCTATATATTATCCGAGTTTATGCAAAGATCTAGGAAATACCAAAAGGACAGCTTGTTGGATCAGTTGACTCTGTGTGCGAATGATGTGCAATGGTTTTGTACATATGACAAAATAGATTTTATGGAACCATAATTATTGGATGACAAGCTTGGTATAATCATCGTGGATATGCTTTTTTGCCAGAGCATGGATTTTTTTATATTTCAGGAAGAGCACTGGAAGATTGAACCTTACAGACCTATTGAGGAACTTGAGGAGACAGAAATACAGGAGGTATTAATTTTGTGTTGATATTAGACAAGTGATAGCAAAATATCAATAATTGAAACATAAAGTTATTTATTTTATACATACTTTCTTGATTTGAAGAATATTTGCTTGAACAGACATGGCTTATAAAAATGAATTAGTGCTCTGATTGTGCTTATTAGCAATACTGCACTTTTTTACAAAAAAATATTTTCTATGAACACTGATGACATTCCAAATTATGTGCTGGCTGAACATGCACTGAAATTTTAACAGATCTTTGGTGGTCCAAATATACTGTTAAATTTTCAGCTAATATTTTCATCCTGTGTTTAACGAAATCATTAGTTACTACGTACATGTAAATTTGTTATGACTTTGATTTATACTTTCATGAAATTTCAATCTCCTTCACTACATTGTTTTTAATATTGGTGTGATGGAAACAAATATGAATCATCAGCAGAGGTATCAGTTAGTTAGACACTTTCATAATTTGTGCTGGAGTCTACCATGGCTAAGTGGTCTAGATGGTGGATTTGAATTCTCGAGGCTCTTCAATCCATACTAGTCATACTATTTTCCATGGGAGAGACCTCTCTGACAACAGAGCAGACCTGCAGCCTTGTACTTATGAAACTTAAGAAGACAACTGCAAATTGTCTGTTGCAGTGATTTAGTTCAAGTGCATTTTTTGTAGAGTATAGCACGATTCAAACAATCATTTAACAAATTCACAGGAAGAAGAGGAGGAAGCCAAGACAGAGTACAACAGTGAAGATGAGTCTGAGTGGGAGCCAGATCCTCAGGCAATAGAAAACCCAACAGAGTACAGGATAGACACATGGGAATCTACAGTACTTGGTAGGTGAATAAGGCAGCCTTTATCTTGCTGCAACTTCACACCCCAACCAAATTAGCATAGTGATCAGCGTACAGAATTGCAACTTGTGAATTTACTGCAGTGGACAGGAGAATCTGTCACTACTATTACTATCAGTCCACACTATTACTTCCCTTTATGCTTGGCTCATATTGTGCAAGTATGTTCAGTTGTTGTTGATCTTGGTTAATATCAGCAAAACACAACCACATTTTAATTAGTTAATATTTAAAGCATTGGTTAATACATTTTTATACTCAGAGCATTCATTGCAAGGAAGACAGTCCCAGACAGCCTAAAAATTAGAAGAGTTTAAAATTCTGACGTGTTTTGTTGCCTCGTATCAAGAGCCTATTAGTGTGTTTGAATGTGGGTTAAAGTAAAGTATGATAAACAAGCCGTCCTTAAATACGCAAAATACCTTTTGTAGGTAACTTGATATGGGTTGCAACAATGTACAATAAGCCTGTAGAAATACTACAAAACTTATGAGTATAGCATTTTACAACCATGACAAACCGAAATAGTTCAAGTGATAAAGCACAGGACTCGTAAACGTCAGATTCCCGGCCGCCCGAGGATGTGGGTTTGGGCCCAACGGCTGGTTATCTAAAATTGCTTATAGTCATTTTGGCGAAGATAGATTAATGGAAATTAAATCAATTACTTCACAACCTCAGTATCCGTACAGCAAACTTGATTATGACTGGTATAGGGCTAGAGTTTTTCATCAACCACATTTTTTTTTACAATTTACTTATTCAAAACTTAATGTGCTACCACCTAGATGGGTAAGGCTATACTTCTCGGCCAATTAGATTGCAAGTCAGAGAATTATGAAAAGAAAATTAGATTGCCCGATGAATATAACCCATGATTTGAAACATAATATTTTGGTTTTTTACACAGGTAAAGATTACCAAGAAAGTAGGAGAAGAAAGAGAGAAAGAAGACAGCCAGGCATCATTCCAGATCTTGCCTATTTGCATTGGGAAAGAACAGGTCAGGCACCAGCCGGTCCCTACTCAGTAAGTTTAACACTTACTTTTCGAATCTGAACAGAGTGAAGATCAGGTGTTCGATTCTACAAAATATACAGCCTAATATTTTGTGAGGTTTTGTACGCAAAATAGCCTGAAAGTTACACTATCTGCATCCTTTTTTTCTGTCTAAAGATGTCCATTGTATTTATGTAACATTTTAAGGTTCATTGTCTGAATAATGAAAAGGACATGAATAGTCAACAAAAGATTAACTGACGGCAACTTCTAAGAAATTTGGCCGGAATATCTTCCAAATATCAAACAGTTGCAAGATTTATCTTATCTGATCTAGGGTGTGTGCTAAGAGCATCAAAATTAATGTTGTCAGCAACAGTTAAAACTCATCTCTGTCCTTCACTTGACATATTCTTAATATCAGTATGGCTTTTTTTCACTCTCAAAACGCCTTACATTCATGAAGCATTAAAAGCCCTCCAACAGGGGCAAGTAAGAGGAGAGGGTCGTAGAAATAACTGTACCCGAATGCGATTTTAGGTCTGATAGGTCGCATGTAGATACGAAGATGATCGCGAAAAAAATGGTTGAAATCTCCGCACAGATTTTGTGCGCACTTTAAACTCTCACATATTTTCACAAATTGACGACAAAACTAGAATTTGAACATACCCATTGCGTGCGTATTCAATAATCCTTCGATTCAAATACTAATATTTTCAACTTAAGCGCTAGACATTAAAAAAAAAGTTTATTTCGTCTTTTAATCGATATGTTTACGATCCCCAAAGTAGACACGAAATGGCCGCCTAAATAAATATAAAGATAAATCCCATAAGTTTTTTTCGAAGTTTACATGTAATAAACCACCTCTAAAAGCGCTTTAGGTAATAAAACGTTTAATAATTTGTTCTTGGTCATGTGTGCAGGTAAAAATTAATTGCATTTCGCAGCAACACTGATGAAACAAAAAGTCAGTACAGCGCTGTAGCTTGCTGCCGGAAAATTCCTTATGGATATGAGACTGTATGATGCACAATAGATATCCAAATACGGAAAGAAGCATCGTAAACGTCTTATTGTTGAGACTAGGTGAGGGGGTAGGATTAGGGAAATCTCCCAGAGAAAGTTTCTTGAAGTCAAGAAAAAGAAACAGGGGACCGAAGCAGCTGTAATGTTTTTTGAGACCACTTTCCTTTTAAAACTTACTAATTTTTAGTGTTTACTGAAATCCAAAAACTGGTATGGCCCAGACCACACTCAGGAGTAAATAGTTGTCATGAAAACCTTAAGTACATTAATTCCTATAAACTTGATTCATATTGTAAGTTGATCATGTATTTTATTTTCCCAGGCCTTGGATATTCCTTCTCTGAGTGATATTGAACAACCAACAAAACCTGATCCAGATAAATATTTTTATGAGCGCCCATCAAGTACGGATAAAAAGTTACCCAAGTTACCTGCCCTTGCTGACAGTAAGCCAAGTCTTTATCTCTGTTATACTTTCTATGTGTCTCCATCTTTACCCTTTTTTCTAGTCTCGATCTATGCCGTTTGCAGAAGCCTCTTGTTCTCGACTTTGGTGTTGAAATGGTTAAGTATGCAGAGTGGCAAATATTACATTTATAATCTTCCATTTATTTCTTCAACTTTCCTTTGTTTCAGCTCTCAAGGCAGCCTATGATGAAAAATCTCTGTTTCCTGCATATATTCGTGAATTTGAGATGAAAATGAAGGCTTATCATCAACAGATACTAAACAATCAACAGCAGGTAAATAAAAAACTTGTGGGCTCAAAAATGTTGTTTAGAAATATTGTATGTTTTCAGCCATTAATGTTTTAGTATGTCTAATTTGTCTCCTTTGTATTTCTAGACCGTAACAGTGCCCTTAGTTCCTAATAGATGTTTGGCAAATGCTCTTGCTTTTAATTCTTTCAGTTAAATATTCTTTTAATAGTTCGACAAATAGAATAATAAGTATGAACTTTGGAAAGCCAAACTCAAAATTAATTATGCTCTTTGAAAATTCAGCTGGACTGATGGTCAATAAAAATGGTTTTCCTATGAGGATTTTTTCGTGTACACATGAATTGAATAATGTCTGTTGTGAACAATCTGTATATGTTTATACATGTAATTACAATGTATTCGAGAAAATTTTTAGTGCTTTCAGTGTTTACAGTTTCTGAACAATATCATCTGGATATTGTCCCTTCATAATGTTTTCCAGCAACCTAAGCAGACAGGCAGTATGAAAACAAGACCCAGCCTACAAAACATAGGTTTGCAGCTAGGAGCTCAGATGCAGAAAGGCTCACCAAAGTCAGGGACACAGTCTGTAAGACAGCGGGGTCTGGCAGGGCTGAGACTCAAACCTATTGGAGTACAGTCAAGGAGAAGTTCTGTGACTACTGAATCTTAGAATACAAACTTGGTGATCGTGCTGCAAAAGCTTTTCAAGTGTACTTGACCAAATCGGGGAAATTTTGACTGTCTGGTCTTAACTCTTATCCTGCCATAAATGCTATAGCCTTATGTGAATTTTGCCGAGAGCGCATAGCAAGAATATCTTGCACGCATGTTGAGTCTGGTCTTGCTATGTGAACCTTTCTTTGGTAAAACTTACTTCAATCTTACGCTTGCAATCCAATTTGAATGCCATTGACGTTAATGAAATTTATTCACAGGAGAAATATATATTTGTCGGACATGCATAAGTCTTTGAACTTAAGCTCTGATAGATAAATGTAATGATAATTTTCTTGATATAAAATGTCCACAGAAAGTAGAATAGTATTGATTTCCATTACCTGAGCATAAAATTTAAGTTGAGGTTAGGATCCCATTGGTTAAACTTTCTATTACTATCCCTCCTCGAAAATTGGATGGATTTATTTATGGCGCTGTCCGTCTTTCCGTCCATTCTGTTTAATCCATATCTTTGCCCCGCTGGATGCGTTTCAACGCAACAACTTGTTACTTGTGTATGTGGTGAACATACATTTCGGAGCCAGTGTCTAGACTAGTAAAAACGTCTATTGTGTAGCCCTAGAAGATGTGCAGAGTCGAGTGATGTTTGAGTGTGGAAAAGTAGTCAGTGCTATACCATAAAGGCTACGATATTTTTAAACTGCGCGGCACAATAAATGATTCGTCTGTTTTTAGCTCACCTGAGCACATAGTGCTCAGGGTGAGCTATTGTGATCGGTCCGTCGTCCGTCTGTCCGTCTGTCTGTCCGTCCGTAAACAATTACTAACAAATCTTCTCCTCTGAAACCGCCATTCAGATTTCAATGAAACTTCACAGAAATGATCCTTAAGTGATGCACTTTCAGAATACTTCAAAGATTTGAATTCCATGAAGAACTCTGGTTGCCATGGCAACCGAAAGAAAAAACTTTAAAAATCTTCTTGTCCCAAACTGTAAGGGCTAGAGCTTTCATATATGGCATGTAGCATCATCTAGTGGCCCTCTACCAAAATACTTCAAATAATGGCCGTAGTGTGGAAATTGGCCCTATGTTGTGGGTTCTCGGATTTCACATAGAGATAAAGAAGGAAATCTTTAAAAATCTTCTTGTCCCAAACCGTAAGGGCTAGAGCTCTCATATATGGCATGTAGCATCATCTAGTGGACCTCTACCAGACTACTTCAAATTATGGCCCTAGTGTTGAAAATGGCCCTATGTTGTGGGTTCTCGGATTTCACATAGAGATAAAGAAGGAAATCTTTAAAAATCTTTTTGTCCCAAACTGTAAGGGCTAGAGCTCTCATATATGGCATGTAGTATCATCTAGTGGCCCTCTACCAAAATACTTCAAATAATGGCCGTAGTGTGGAAATTGGCCCTATGTTGTGGGTTCTCGGATTTCACATAGAGATAAAGAAGGAAATCTTTAAAAATCTTCTTGTCCCAAACTGTAAGCGCTAGAGCTTTCATATTTGGCATGTAGCATCATCTAGTGGCCCTCTACCAAAATATTTCAAATTATGACCCTAGTGTTGAAAATGGCCCTTTGTTGTGGGTTCTCGGATTTCACATAGAGATAAAGAAGGAAATCTTTAAAAATCTTCTTGTCCCAAACCATAAGGGCTAGAGCTCTCATATATGGCATGTAGTATCATCTAGTGGCCCTCTACCAATATACTTCAAATAATGGCCGTAGTGAGGAAATTGGCCCTATGTTGTGGGTTCTCGGATTTCACACAGAGATAAAGAAGGAAATCTTTAAAAATCTTCTTGTCCCAAACTGTAAGGGCTAGAGCTTTCATATATGGCATGTAGCATCATCTAGTGACCCTCTACCAAAATACTTCAAATTATGGCCCTGGTGTTAAAAATTGGCCCTATGTTGTGGGTTCTCAGATTTCAAATTGAGATAAAGAAGGAAATCTGTAAAAATCTTATTGTCCCAAACCGTAAGGGCTAGAGCTTTCATATGTGGCATGTAATATCATCTAGTGGCCCTCTACCAAAATACTTCAAATAATGGCCCTAGTGTTGAAAATGGCCTTATGTTGTGGGTTCTCGGATTTCACATAGAGATAAAGAAAGAAATCTTTAAAAATCTTCTTGTCCCAAACCGTAAGGGCTAGAGCTTTCATATTTGGCATTTAGCATCATCTAGTGGCCCTCTACCAAAATACTTCAAATTATGGCCCTAGTGTTGAAAATGGCCCTATGTTGTGGGTTCTCGGATTTCACATAGAGATAAAGAAGGAAATCTTTAAAAATCTTCTTGTCCCAAACCATAAGGGCTAGAGCTCTCATACATGGCATGTAGTATCATCTAGTGGCCCTCTACCAGTAAACTTCAAATAATGGCCGTAGTGTGGAAATTGGCCCTATGTTGTGGGTTCTCAGATTTCACATAGAGATAAAGAAGGAAATCTGTAAAAATCTTCTTGTCCCAAACTGTAAGGGCTAGAGCTTTCATATTTGGCATTTAGCATCATCTAGTGGCCCTCTACCAGAATACTTCAAATTATGGCCCTAGTGTTGAAAATGGCTCTATGTTGTGGGTTCTCGGATTTCACATAGAGATAAAGAAGGAAATCTTTAAAAATCTTCTTGTCCCAAACCATAAGGGCTAGAGCTCTCATATTTGGCATGTAGTATCATCTAGTGGCCCTCTACCAGTATACTTCAAATAATGGCCGTAGTGTGGAAATTGACCATTTGTTGTGGGTTCTCGGATTTCACATAGAGATAAAGAAGGAAATCTTTAAAAATCTTCTTGTCCCAAACCGTAAGGGCTAGAGCTTTCATATTTGACATGTAGCATCATCTAGTGACCCTCTACCAAAATATTTCAAATTATGGCCCTGGTGTTAAAAATTGGCCCTATGTTGTGGGTTCTCGGATTTCACATAGAGATAAAGAAGGAAATCTTTAAAAATCTTCTTGTCCCAAACCGTAAGGGCTAGAGCTTTCATATTTGACATGTAGCATCATCTAGTGGCCCTCTACCAAAACACATAAAATTATGGCCCTGGTGTGAAAATTAGCCATATTTTGTTGGTCTCGGATTTCACATAGAGATAAAGAGGGAAATCTTTAAAAATCTTTTTGTCCCAAACCGTAAGGGCTAGAGCTTTCATATTTGGCATGTAGCATTATGGTGTTGAGCTGAGTTGCATTTCAGGTGAGCGATTTAGGACCATCATGGTCCTCTTGTTGTGATTTTAATTATTTGCATCAAATTATGTCTTTATTTCTACGTTTTGTTTTTACATGCCTGTAGGATATACCTAGCAAAAAGTTAAGAATCAGAACGTTTTGTTTATAATTGACAATACTCGGGCAGCCCTTACATTGATCATGTTGTACCAGCATTGATCAGGTTGTACCAATACCTGATTAGGCTGTACCGATATTGATTAGATGTGTCAACATTGATTAGACTGTACAGATATTGGACTCTACTTGTATTGATGAGACTACACTAATATCTATTAGGTCGAACTGATATTGATCAGGTTGTCGTGATATTGAAGGGGTTGTACTTATATTGATCAGGCTTCAAAGATTTCAAGTAAGTGTACTGATTTTGGTAAGAATTAACCGATATTGATAAGGCCACATAGCTTTTGAATAGGCTGTGCAAATATTGATCAGGAAGTAACGATATTGATAAGGCTCTACCAATATTGATCGTGCTGTCCCAATATTGATAAAACTGTGCCAGTATTAATTAGGCTGTTCAGATATTGTTCAGGCTTTATCAGAGTTATTCAGTCTTCATAGATAATGATCAGTCTGTCAGGATTTTTTTTCCGTTTTTTTTAAGCATAATTAAGTATTCTTACATCAGTTTCATGTATTGGAAACCAATGGATTTATTTTCTATTTGCAATAGAGTCTAAAATTAAGTTTTGGGAAGTTATTAATATACATGCACTCAATACAAAACTGACGCAGAATTGCAGTCAACTTTCATGTTGCAGCAGATCACTTGGGGGGAAAAAAAAAAAAACTCGACGAAAGAAGACAATTGCTCTGTATGATCTTTTTTTTTTTTTAACCATCTCTATTTGCAATGGTATTCTGCAAGTGATTGATCACTAAAACTAGATACCTGTTGATTATCCATAATTCGCAAAAATGTTCTGAGAGTCTTCTATTTCATGTGGCAGTCGGTTAACAATGGGCATCCGCTGATCGTAAAATGTCTGATTCTTAAAATTGCAGATATATTTACTTGAACATGATCCTATCTGTGATTTTTCGCAGTAGTATATTTATTTTGATATTCTTTTTTGTCTTTCTGTTAATGAATAAATTGATTCATTTTTGTTTTTACCGGCATGGTTTTTCATTGCATCATTTATTTAACTAGGGATACTTGTTACATTCATTTTTTCTTCTCCTGAGAAGAAATTAGATGGCTAAGATTGCGTCAAAGATGGCGTCAAAGATAAAAGTGGTCCTGCGTGGCTCAGTAGTAAAATGTAGACTTGAAACCTGGGTCCGTATTCACCAACCATTCTTAAGAATATTCTTGCTCTTGTTCTTCAAAATTTTCCAAATTTGAAAGTAACACGCCTTCTGATTGGCTAAACCATACGGTTTAGCCAATCAGAAGTTGTGTTATTTTCAAACTTGGAAAATCTTGAAGAATAAGTCTAAGAACGTTCTTAAGAATGGTTGGTGAATACGAACCCTGGATTATACACCACACTTCAGAGCCCCAGCCTTCTGTTGTTGAAACCAAGAATATGCATAAATATGTGGACTGTAGTCGTTATATGACTGAACTAGTGTTTAAAGCGGTGTAAAACAACATTCAGTTAATCGATCACAAGTAGAAAAATGAAAAAGTTGGCAGAGATATTTTCCCATATCTGCCAGAGTAGAATTCAGTTTCTTATGCATGTCCCTGGACTTTAGTCGTGATCTTACGGTGATTAAAATTATTGAATGGTGTTTTCAGTTGCTTTCAACATTTTTTTCAGTCATATCAGAGCGTCAGCTCATTTATTCATGTATGTCCTGGGTTTCACCAGTACTTGTCTAGGGCTCTGAAGTGTCTTGTGGAAGTCCCACGAAAAGCCGATGGTGTTTTTATGTACGTGATTGATGCAGTTTTCAACAATACTTTAGTGATATCCCAGCTGTATTTCACTCATGTATTTCCTGGGGTTTACATGTCCTAGATTGGGTTTCTACAGTCCATGGACACTCCCACGCTACCCACGCCACAAGAGCTACTTAATTGCAAGTCACCTTCCATTAGCCACGGAATATCAAAATGTATTCCAATTGAAGCAGGAATTTACTGGCAATCTATGTACGACCTACACATTAAAAAGATAGTTTCAGATTCATTATGGGATTGCAAATAAAGATCAAAATAACAGTTGTCCGTAATAGCCTTAAGAGTTTTCAAATAAACATAAAAATAACACTGATTTATTATAGCTTTCACTGAAATGAACTCTTGAACCAATCATTTACGCCAAGGAAGTGAACAATGAATTATAGCTTATCATTTTAAGGAAGTAGCGGATTTATGTTAGCTTTCACTGAAATGAACTCTTGAACCAATCATTTACGCCAAGGAAGTGAACAATGAATTATAGCTTATCAGTATAAGGAAGTAGCGGTAGTGAATTGAGAAAGACGTACAGAAACTTTGTTCGCCTAAATGTTCATTTGAATCACGTGATTTAGATAACTGATAAGGATAGCATGTGGCATCGAAACTTTAACCCTTAACTCTTTACCACACAATCCGAGTTTTAACGACCCAGAAAGAGAAGGATTTTGAAAATATTGTGAGAAAAGGAGAAAATGCTGGTAACAACCAGCATTTTCTCCTTTTCCAACGTTTTCTACCCTATCAAAGACAGAAATCATCATTTGAGCTACGCTTAAGTTGTCGTCTGCAAATACTTTGAATTTGGTCCAGTCTAAAGTTTTGTCACTTGGTAAAGGGTCAAAGCGCCAAATAATTCCAATGGATATTTTCATCCTTGAATAAGTCCTAGATAATAACAGTTTAGTAGGTGCCTTTTATCTATAGTGTTTCAAAAACGCAGACAGTGTAGATCAACGATTAGACTGCACGTTTTTGTGCAGTCTGACCTAGATCTACACTGGCGGCAAAGGCAACTATAGTACTGAAAGGCGCTTTAAGGGTTAATTACTAGAACAAAGTATTCGTTGAGTGCAAAGTAAAACGCTTCTTTTAGTTCTTTAACTCGTGACCTCCTCAAACCTGGAGAGATAAAGAAAGGGACGATGTAGAAAATTAAGATTGCAGATCAAAGTGATACTTTTTGGAGACAAGGTAACACTTCTTTCAGTTCTTGATTTACCAGTACCCCATGAAAATATTTGCAGCAGAGGACCTTGCAAATATTTATGCTAGAAAAAGGTTTTGACCATGAATCAAAGGTTTAATACATTTGTGCAAGTTAAAACGTGGCAAAGCTGTTCCTCCAATAGCATGTCTCCTTCAGTCTCAACATATCCAATAGCTCTCTTTTGCATGATGTAAAACGTCATCTGCATAAAATTTTATCTGATCTTTGATATGTTCTCCTTTCTTTTCGGAGGGTGATCTTTATCGTGTACGGCGAACAATAAACGTCAGCTCGCAAGCAAGGCTCCTGTACAGGCACTTTATGTCATATGTCTCTGTTATACTATTTTTGTATTCCAGTTTTGAGTATATGACGTGGTAAATTATTTCAATCGTCAGAATATTCCGTTCTGTTAGATAGATCGAATACTGTGCAAAGTGTAAAGGATATTGGTTTCCATCGAAGCTTTAACCATGCAAGAAATTACTTTTTAGTCATTTTCTGTTTGTTTTGTTTCTATTGGAGTTTAAGGCCGTTATAACAGCTAAGGTCATGTCAGGGCGGTCAGTGTACCTATGCATGTGTTTCCTGTCTTTCTCTCACCAGTACTGACCCAACTTTCTTTCAAAGCCACTGACTACTTTTATCACGTGCATCAGAGTTGAGAGGCGAAAAATCGACGGAAAGAAAGTTTGCCTCACCGGGTATCGAACCCACAACCACCTGGTCACGAGTCAGATACAGTAAACACTAAGCTACCAGGCCGGGCCCCAATTCTGAATTGAGTGACAAGGCTATTTCATCTATTTAATACGTAGATCTACATTAATGTTGAGTCTGCATGGGAAAAAAACTCAGCTTCGTTTGTGTCCAGCTACTTACTACAGGGACGTGTGAATGTAATGGGTTGTTCTACCGTAAACAAACTTGTAGCAGTCGACTTTGAAAACATGTTTGAAAAAATGTAAAAAAGAAATCAAACTGAATTTGAAGTCTTAGCACACAAAAACAAGAAAAAACGCAGTAATATATAGAGAAACAGCTTAATAGGGGAGATCTCTTCTTTCGCCATATTGTAAGCAAAAGCGATCTGCAGCAAAGACGAAAATCGTCGTCCGATTGAGGTCACGAGTCAATACCTATTGCTGCAAGTCCGATAGAGTTATTGCTCTTTGACCCTCCTCAATAAAACTGTCAGAAAATTATCAAGTCTCACGTGACAGCACAAGATCATCGGGACACTCGCGGTAACGTGTATGGAAAACTAACCAGAAACAGTAAAAAAGTAAGAAGTGAAAAGTGTAAGTCGAGATATACCTCCGTCAACACAAAATTGGCTGTCATTTGTACATATATATATATGTATGTGGACGTTTGCGATGGAATGTGTGTGTGTGTGTTAACACTTTATCCCGACATTAAATCTAAACAATCCAACAATTTTACCTCATTTTACAGAATGAAGACAGTGTATATACTAATCGCACTGTACAACATTTTACCACCATTACAGGGTAAGCATCATCAGTTTTACTCCTTGTCAAGTAATAAACACTTGTTCAGGGCACCCCTGTTGTATTAGAAGTACTGAAAACATTGCTACATTACGTCGATAGAAATTTGTTTGAATTGGTCATTAGAGATTACCAGACAGAAACAAAACGGGAACGTGAATGATTCATGTTATTGTAACATTTAGTTATACAAGTGGAATAGTGACAACTGTGGTAAACAAAAAATATTCTTTTTCTCAAGAATTTTCTAAAAGTGATGAGACTTATGGGTAGCTAAACCAAATAGTTTACAGAAGTTGCGTTACTTTCTAAACCTGGAATAAGAACTGGAATAAAACTATGATTGGTAAGTGACTAGGGACCCTAGAGTTCCCTTATCTCGTGATCTTAAATCCCACATTTAGGTGAAGTGAGTCTCTCTCCCCGAAGCAGCTAAATTACGTGCTATACTTGCTATGAGTTTAATATGTGGGTGGCTGACCCTTATGGAATGCCATAGCAGAAAATATTCAAGATATAAAAACACTATCAAGATATTTAAAATATTCAATCAAGATAGTCGCAATTATACCAAAATGATATATAAATTTGATATATGACAGCAAAATTATCATATCTAAACATAAAACCACTTCAAGACAAATAAATATACTTCAAGATGTAAAAACAGCATCAACATTTTAAAAACCACACCAAGACAAATAAATATACTTCAAGATGTAAAAACAGCATCAACATTTTAAAAACCACACCAAGACTCACGTGACCAATCAAGATTCACGTGACCACAAAATCCACGACGTCATCACTTGGCGAAAAGTGTACGTATTTCGTGATGATAAGGAAACAACTTGATGAAATTAAGAATTGAGACAAGAATATGAGCTAGAAATTACTTGCCTTCATTAAAAAAAATCATTTCTGGTCACTCTCATATCAAAAGAATAACTTAGATAACTATTTTCATGTTCAATGTGCATAAATAAAGAACATACCGTCGGCCTTCTTGTGCAAACATGGCGTGACCTAATTCCGGTAGCTCGGTAGTATTTACTGCAGAAAGTCGATGATCTTTGCATTTTTTTGAGAAGTAACACTACTTGGCATCAAGAGAAAAGAAGTAGATTTCTTTAACATACGATAATTAGTTTATTTTCCGGTGTATTTGTCTTGTATTTGTCTGAAATTCAAGGGCAATGAGACATTCGAATATTGGTAAGGGTTACGAGCAGAAATACCGTGTGACGTCATCAAAATATGTGCTCTACGAGATGTACACAAATATCACCGGTTCAAGGACACTCACGGAATAAGGACACTCGACGATATATGCACAGCACTTCTAGTATTAGAGGCCTACCATACATACGATACGGTATCTGGCACTGCCATTGCATTGTTACGATTGTGTAGCAAAAGATCAGACTGCAGGCCTTCAGTATCTTTTCAAATGCCTGTGTCTTTCCTGTCTGCATTTACTATCTGTCTGTCTGCCTGTTCGTCCGTCCGTGTATATGTATACGTGTCTGTCTGCCCTCTGTCGGTCCACAGGTGCGTCTGTCTTTCTGCCTGTCTGTCTGTATCTTTATGTCGGCCTTCCCTATGTCTGTCTGTCTGCTCATCCGTCCATCCGTCTATATGTATGTGTGTCTGTTAGTCTGTCCGTCTGTCAATATGTAATCGTGTCCGTTTGCCCACTGTGTGTCCCTTACTTTTTCGGTCTGTGCGTCTGTCTGTCTTTCTTTTCTTTGGCTGTCTGTCTGTGTCTTTCTTTCTGTTGGCCTTCCCTATATCTGTCAATCTGTTGGTCCGTCCGTCTATTTTGTATGTGTGTCTTTGTGTTCGTCTGTCCGTCTGTCCATATGTATGGGTGTCTGTCTGCCCTTTGGTCCGTTAACCTTTTGGATCTTTTGGAGGATCAGACTGCACAGTGTTTTTCTGTCCGTCTTCCCATGTTTTTCTGTCTATTTTTTCGTCCGTTCGTCCGTCCGTCCGTCTGTTCATGTGCACGTCTGTCTTTTTCTCCGTGGGTCTGTTTACCTGTCGGTCTGTGCGTCTATCTCTCTTTTTGTTTGTGTGTCTGTGTTTATCTGTCGGTATTTCCTATGACTGTCTGTTTGTTCGTCCGTCCGTCCGTCTGTCTGCCCTTCGTGTGTCCGTTCATCTATCTGATCTTTAGGAGGCTCAGGCTGCACAAACATGCAGTATGATCTTACACTTAATGCTTTAATGAATGAAACAACATCACGGACATTTGAAGGGGCATCTGAAACACTCCTCCTGAGGTCTCTCATGAGATCTTGGAACTGCGAATGTCTAAAGAGCCGAGTAACTTCGTCTGGGTGGTCCATGATAAACGTTAATACGCCGAATAAAAAAATGACAGTGTGACTGTCAACAGTCAGGCAGCAGCAGTGTGTGTATGTTCTTTTCGCCAAGTGATGACGTCGTGGATTTTGTGGTCACGTGAGTCTTGATTGGTCACGTGAGTCTTGGTGTGGTTTTTAAAATGTTGATGCTGTTTTTACATCTTGAAGTATATTTATTTGTCTTGGTGTGGTTTTTAAAATGTTGATGCTGTTTTTACATCTTGAAGTATATTTATTTCTCTTGAAGTGGTTTTATGTTTTGATATGATAATTTTGCTGTCATATATCAAATTTATATATCATTTTGGTATAATTGCGACTATCTTCATTGAATATTTTAAGTATCTCGATAGTGTTTTGATATCTTGAATATTTTCTGCTATGGCATTCCATAGACCCTAGCTCATGTACATTAACACCCATACAGTTGCCTTGGTTTTCAGGGTGAACATCGGAAAACATACCATGATCTAGAACAGGGGAGTTGGCACGATTCATTAAAACTCTCTCTTGAAATTATCAGTGACCTCATTGCCATCCGCAAACACTTTCGCTTGTTTTGCAGACCACCTGTGAAAGCAGTTGGCAAAAAGATAAATTGCTGTTTACAAGCAAATTTTCTTTTTGCTACAAGCTTTCACATTTTTTCACATATTAAAACTTTGGCTCGTTCTTACAGACCACATGTTGAAACATCTGGCAAAAAGAAAAAATGATGAGCAATTATTCTCTTTGCCACATGCTTTCATATTTTGTTTATGCATTGAATCTTATCAAAAAGTTCGTGTTTACACCAATCATTTATTTAAAGGTAAAACGCTTCCTAAAAGTGTTTGTCTACACAAATATAAGCAATTTCTCTTCTTGCTACATGCTCTCTCATGTTTTCACATATTAAGCCTTTGGATTGCCTTGCGGACCACTTGTGGTAACATCTGGCAAAAAGGAAAATTGCTCCTGATGAGAAAAATTTATTTTTCTCTTTTTGTCATATATTTTCACATGTTTTCAAGCATTTTCAAATTGTATCAATAAGTTCGTGTTTACACCAATTATTGATTTAATAGTAAAGTGCTTCCCCAAAGTGTTTGTGTAAATTTTTGTTTTCTTGGACAAGCTATTTATGAGCGCTTTTACCAGGTTGTCTCCTTTCTATAGTTTTTTCCCTCTTTCCTCTCAGGTGAACTGTTGTGTCTTTCGTGTAAAAATGTTGCGTCCCCCGCACAGTGTTTTAGTGTTGCCAAGTGTGGAGCATTTGACGTGAGTAAAGATTACTCGTACTGGTATCTATTTTGAAACAGATAAATATTTATTTATTTTGGTTTATATTGTTTGTAACAGAGACTTCATAGACTACATTTATTATTCCTTTTTAAGTCTGACTGAAGATTACCTGTCAGTGTGTTTGTCTACACATGCCTGTAAGTCTGTCTTGAAATCTCTTTGTGATTGTCCTTTACCATCTCTCTCCATCTCCACCCCCTCTATACCCCCACCTGTTCCTCTCTCTCTCTCTCTCTCTCTCAATTTGTTTTAATTTACGATTTATATGGAGAGTTTATTTCATATTGAAAACAGAACACCCAAAGAAAAAAACAAATTGAAATCCCATCAATAGAAGACATCATATTTTGAATTCAAATGAAGCAGAAACGTAACGATGGCCCCAAATAGTTATGCCGGAACATAAAAATTAGACAACATTTGAGTCATGCACTGTGAAAAAAGGTAATGCATCTACAAAAATGTCGACCATGTCAGCCCGCGCAGTTCGCAAAGGCTGATCTAGATCGAAACGTTTAGATAAATTGTTAAATTTTCCGTATGACAAAGAACCATTCTTCCACATAATTCAGTATGTTGTTACATGAAATAGATTTTATGGATCCATAATTATTTAATAACTTGTTCGTTATAATGCATCTGGGAGATACTTAAAACTCCCTTTTGCTAGAGCATGACTTGTTTCATCAACTAAGCAATAAAACAGCTATGCAAATTTCTTCTTTTATTTAGGAGTCAGCATTTTAAAAAAACCGACAATCTTATAAAGTCTAAAATAATACTGAATTCTTTATCTGCAGGAATGTTACGTTGAAGCGTTTGTCAATTCACTTGGATCCCTGAGATACGACTTTGGATGTAAAGATTCCCAGGTAGGTGACATGTAAAAGTCTGTAGATTCGATGCTTTATTCTGAAATAGCTTAACTAGAAATGTCTAAAATTCCTCTGTCTTATTGCATACATAGGCGTGAGCCACGCTCTGGCAAAAGGGGGTTTAATGTATCTTCCTTGACACATTGTACCAAGCACGTCATCATACAACTATGGATACATGAAATCCTTTTTTGTCTAATAACTAGCTGAATCATGAGGTAAACTGTTCCTTCGACGCAGAAAAATGACCAATAGCAAAATATTTCGACCAAGGTCGGCCTGCACAGTCCACGTTGGCTGACATGGGGCGATACTTTTTGCAGATGCATTAACTCTTTACCACACAGTCCCGACTTTTAACGACCCTGTAAAAGAAGCCTTCTGAAAACATTGTGGGAAAAGGAGAAAATGCTGGTAACCAGCATTTTCTCCTTTTCCCACAATGTTTTCTACCCTTACAATAACCAATTTCAATTTTTCAGTCCCATTTATTTTGTCGTCTGCAAATGCTTTCAATTTGGACCAGTCTAAAATTTTGTCGTTTGGTAAAGAGTTAAAGCTCCTTTTCAAAGAGCTTGGCTCAAATGTCTATATTATGGACTTCGTTATTCCCGTGACGGATTACCTAGACAGTCTTTAGGTTTGCTGCTTTAAATCCTAACGAGTTACTTTATATTTATAAAAGAATATGTTACTGTCAGACATAAAAACTTGCCACCTTTCTCCACGGTAGAATACATGAGAATGTGAAAAAAAATCACTAGTTCACTATAGGATATAGATAAAGGCAATGCCTTAATCTTGGTAAGCTTACCTGGAAAGTCAAGAAGTCACCCAGAGGAGTCATGAAGAATGTCTAAATGTCTGGTATCTTTAGCCAGGTGAGTTAATTGAAAGCGCTTACAGGTTTGCTTCCATATTCATCGGTATGTTACTTAATACTCTCGAAAGGTTAGTTACCTCATTCATTACTAGGTAACTAAGGATGTCTTTTTCCTACGGGAGATGCTTAAAGGTGTTCATAGGTTTGCTTCCATAAACCAGGGTATGTTACTTAAAGCTGCCTAAGGGCTTGTGACTTTATTCATTGGTAAGTAATTTAGAATGTCTTTTTCCCAGGTGAGTTATTCAAAAGTGTCTACATATTCGCTTCCACATTCCAAAGTCGGTTAGACAAGGATTTGTCAGCTTATGCATTGGCAGGTAACCAAGAATGTCACTAAGTTCACTGCAATGTTTTTACTCATTTTATGTTACAAGTAAAAAAAAATGCATTTTTTTGTTAATCTTTGAGTGAATTGATACCGACTTTAGTGCTCTAGAGTGAAATTACAACAGCCAAAATTCCATTTGGTTCCATTGCAGGCCCTTGAGCTGTATTAGTAACTTCTGAATTACTTTCTCAACTTATTTCTCAAGAGTTTTCAAATTTGAAAGTTAAAATTTCTAACACAATTTCTAATTGGCTAAACAACTGGCATAGCCAGTTAGAAATTGTGTTACTTTCTAACCATAGAATTAGACTAAGAGAGATCGTTGAATACGGGCCCTGGCTTCAAGTATAAACATAGCTAAGGAAAATCTAATTACGAGTAAACACAGACACATGTTCACAAGTACATACGTACACGCATACGAAAATGCTGTTTTTACGGCAGATTTGCACACGACTCGGAGCAGGTCCACCACTGGCAGGCAGAAGACAAGCTAATCACGTATATCTATGTGCCGAGTGCTGTAACGACACCATGTGTAATCTAGGAGGTTGTGGATATAACGGTAAATATACTGCTTTGATAAATGCCATGTGAGCTCTACACATACTTAAATACACAGTTAGACAGGAGCACATAAACGTACAGATAATTAAACATGTACCGTCATGTTTATGCCACACATAGCAATAACCACACAGTTTGTATTCTAGGAGATAGTTGGTGTAATGGTTAACATATTACTGTTGTTGATGTAATGGTAAACATATCACTGTGATAAATAAAATGTACCGAAGGTTACAGGCAAACAGTAGCTCAGGGACACAATGTTATACATGACATAACTGTTTACTGTGGTCAGTGCGTCAACAAAGGTGACTGACGCTATACTTGGTACTCTAATTGTGGTCACTACTTCAACAAGTTACTTACGTTACTCTAACGGTTAATGTTGGTCATTCCGTCAACAAATGTGAGTGATGTTATACCTGGTACTCTAACTTTTAAATGTCGTCACTGTGTCAACTAGAAATAAGAACGTTAAATTTGGCCACAGACAATTAATTTGGTCACTGCGACAATAAAAGTTATACATGGCATTCTATAGGTTAACATTACTGCAGTCATTGCGTCAAGAACAATTTACATCATACATGGCATTCTAATGGTTAACTTTGGCAAATGTGTCGACAAAAAAAAAGGCATATCCTACTTAACTGTGATCACTACTTCAACAAAAGTGACTGACGTTATCTTTGGTATTGTAACGCTAAACTGTGATCAGCGCATCAACGAATGAGTTATGCTCTGTGAAAAGGGGTTAAATGCATCTGCGAAAAGTATCGCGCAGGCCGACCTGGGCCGAAACTTTTCGCTATTGGTCAATTTTCTGCATGTCCAAGGACAGTATTCTTCATGATTTAGATGGTTGTTCAAAAAAAGTGACTTATATTGATCCATAAGTATGTGATGACTGACTTGGTATAACGCATCACGGAGATACAATAAGCCTCCCTTTTTCCAGAACATGGCTCAAATATTAGTTACGTTTTTCTAAGTATTTTATATTGTATTTTAACGCTTTTTTGTAGTGATTGCTTTAAAAAAGGTTACTATCGATACGCTAGGGATCTACAGAGGTTAACAAGATTAAACATGGCATTCTAATAGTTAATGTAGGACAAAGTTATTTACTTTGAACTCGGTAATTTATGGGTATTTTTGTCAGTGCATCGACGAAAGTGACTAACTTAATACTTGGCATTCTAGATAACACTTTATTTTAATCACTGCTTTAACCAATATTATATACATTTTTTCTTCACATTTTGCATCGTATTTTAACCCTCAATTGTGGTCACTGCCTCAGCAAAAGTTACTAACATTATGCTTTGCATCTACCGAATGTACCGACATTAAACACGGCATTCTAACGATTGATTCAAGACAAAAAGTTACTTGCGTTAAACTTTGTAATTTATGGTTTATTTTGGTCACTGCATCGACAACAGCGTTTAACTTTGTTCTTGGTATTCTAGCGGTCTATTTTGGTCACTCCGTCAATAAATGTTTATGTGGCATCTTATCGGTTATTTGTTATCACTGCATCAAGAAAGAATACTAATATTGTACTTGTCATTATAACTCTTAACTATGGTCACTGCATTAACAAAAGTTGCAAGCGCTAAATTTGGCACATATACGTATTTGTCAAGCGGTTAGCTGTGGTCACCGAGTCAAAAAAACGTTACTTTAAGTCAAACTAAGCATTCCAACGATCAATTGTTGTCACTGTGTCAACAGAAGTTACCTACGTTATACTTTGTATTGTCGCGATTAACTGTTGGTACAATCAGTTTTACAATTGCTTGTACGCATAATATCTTCAGTAGTAACTGGTGTTATCACTCGTTTAGTAATTTTGTTTTTATTTGAGGACACGGTGATCACAAAGAGAGTAATTTATTTTTGAGCATCGTAACACCAATTTGAGAACAATGTGTCGGTTGTAGGTTTTCCGCCACGTAACTCGAGAGGTCCGCTGTGTTTTGCCTGTAACTCACAATATACCATCGATGGATGCCCGGAATTTAAAGTCTGTAATAGAGGGGAGGTAACGTCATAATTCTAATTTACACTAGTTTGGTATAGAATAGTTTGAAAAGGCAAAAGGGGGTCACAAGTTTTACATTTGCTTATATGGTAAAACTTTAAAAGTTTTCTGGTTCTAAAGGATATGGCCTAGGGTTACCAGAAATGGCATGTAGCTTCATCTGATAGACCTCTGCTACGATTCTTCAAATTTCAGCCCTGGGGCCCTCGCCGTCACAAGTTTTACATGGGGTTATATAGTAAAAACTTGGCTCCGTCGCGGCTGTCACAGGTTTTACGATGGCTTTTATAGTGAAAACTTTAAAGCTTTTTGTGGTTCCTAACTGTAAGGCTTAGGCCTACCAAATCTGGCATAGTTGATCTCTTTTGAATTGTTTAAATTTTAGCTGTTGAATCGAAAAAAATCCTCTCACATTCTATTGGAAATCATCTTGCTTAAAACCATACAGTCTAGACCTATATTATTCGGTATGTGGCTGTATCTTGTCGACCTCTATCAGGACTCAAGTAATTATTGCTCATAATTATAGCTCGAAATAGTAATTATAGGTGAATAATGGACTCTCTGGGGTTACAGTTTCACATGGGCTTTTATAGAGAAAACCTTGTCAGCCCTCTTCTTTAAAACATTTTGGCCTAGAATTGTAAATTTTGGTGTCGATGCTTTGTATGTATTGGTCAATGGAGCAATACAGGGCCATCTTGGCCCTCTTGTTTACACTTTAAGTTTTTGTTCGTTAACAGGTCTGTGTGCTGGAAGAAGTGCCTTCTCAAACTTCTGGAGAAATAACCTACAAAACAGATTGTATACAGGCTCACGTATGTAGATCTGTATTAGTTTTGTACTTATTAATTGCTTTCTGAAAACAATCGGCAGCAAGCGCCTTCAATAGGTCCATCCTATCACCAGTGGGTCGGACAGATTCATAGTAGAAATGCGGATATGCACGGAGGTGGCGCATGTGGATCCTTTACCCTTAAACGACTAAATAAAATAAATGAATATATCTGGGCAACTGTAAAGAAAAGGTGCGATTTCAAGGTTCTTTTAGTCTGAAAAAGTGGCATTGTATGGGCAGTGAAGAACCAAGATCCTACTGGACGTCACTTATAGTCTCATGTTGGATTGTACTATCTGCAAAAGGATGTTAAGCCGCACCAAAGAGTTGATATACATATAGGATCTGATATGAGTTGGCGTTTGAGATAAAATTTTATTGAACGAGTCAAGGAGCCAACGAATGTCAGATTCTTTTTATCACATAACGATATTTATCGCAAAATATAGATCGGAAGATGCAAAACCAAAGATCCATGGGCGGTAAAATCCATAAGAAAAATCAAAGCGTTGAAAACACTGGTGTGGCATTTGTCAAGAGAGTCATTGTGTGGAATTAATTATTTGAAAAATAAATAACAGAAATAGTTTCAAAATATTCGCAAAATCCGATAGAGAAGGGTGCAATCTTGTAGGAGGAACAAGTCCGGGCAAACAAGTCCTGGGACGAATCAGCCCAGGAACGAACTGGTTTTGGGACGAACAAGCACGGTATGCGTGTATCATTACGCCAATATAGAAGGCCATAGCGGATCAAATTATTTTCAATAAAAAAGGAAGTGTTTTAACGATCGGTGGCCTAATCCAATTTATTGTAATACGCCATTTTTAATTTCATATCTGAATGCAATCGAACCACTTATTTGTCGCAGAAAAGTTGATTTTAATTGGGTTTACTTCCTTCAGTTTTGCACAAACTACGATACATGATTTTCAAAATGCCGTATTGAACTCATAGTGGCATTGTCTTCGACAAATGCCACAAAAACGCATTCCACTCTGAAATACGTACAAAATGACGTCAAAGTGACATCACACAATTGTGATATAAAACGTGTAAAAGATATAGAGGATGTTTTTTTTTTTTGGTGAAAGATCGAGATTTATTTCATCGAGTAAACATTATCGGTAATATTTTCACAACTGGACTGGCGCAGCCACGAGTAAAAATAGTACCGATGATGTTCACCGGATGAAATAAATTTCGATCTATCACCGAAAAAAACAAATTTATATCCTCTATTTATTTCATGCTTTTCGGTAGTTTATGGAGAAATAATGGTGGATTATGGTTTGATATTTCATGGTTACGAAAATATTACCGATGATGTTCACTCCATGAAATAAATTTCGATCTTTCACCGAAAAAAAAGTATATATATATATTCTATTTATTTTATGCTTCTACCACCTTTTTTGTTTGGACTTTCATCAAAATCCAGTTCAGTTGTTTTCGGTAATTCCCCGTGGCGTACCCCCCCCCTTACATAACAACGCATTACAATATTAGGTAAAGCGCGTGAAATATAGCGTTAATTACGTCATATTTCCCTCTGGTTGAATGGCTAGCGCTGTTTACACAGGTAACTAGTGCGCGGGAACTACTGTATTCGGCTTCAATTGAAGAGTTGGAAAAAATGAAATCGGTACTTTCATTGGTCGTAACTATGAAATATCAAACCATAATCCATCATTATTTCTCGATAAACTACCGAAAAGCGTGAAATAAAAGACAATTCGTGATGGGTATATTACATTGAAAACAAGGGAGGTTATGAGATAAAAACGAGCCGTGCTCTATGAAAATGGGGCTTAATGCATCTGCAAAAAATATCGACTCAGGTCAGCCTACGCAGTCCGCGCAGGCTCACCTGGGCCGAAACTTTTCCCTATTGGTCAATTTTCTGTATGTCAAAGGACCAGTGTACCGTATTTTACAGTCGATTGTTAGACATACTGAATTTTATGGATCCCTAATTATGTGATGTCTTGCTTGGTATGATGCATCACGAAGATGCATTAAGGCCCCTTTTAACAGAGTGTGGCTCAAATGGTTGTTTTTCCTTTACACTTTGCTGTATTGCAGTCCTGTGAGACAGCCTATCAAAGACTAAGTATGTACTCTTCAATGGTGGGTAAAAGAAACGTTGCTCACTCTGTCAGCATTGGTAAGTGACTGATACGTTTTTTTTTCTGTGTTTACTCGACCAGTTACCTGCCAGGTCACATTTTCTGCGATATCCAATAACGTTTTACCTAGATAATATGCAATGTATCAGTTCTCAGTTTCACAGTAGATCTATTTACTCTTCTATAACATTATTTTCTGTCTTCAAATGTTACTGGATTGAAAGTGAGGTATTTTCTAAGAATAGAGGTAAATAAGAAGCAATGAGCACATTTGCTAATTTTATATCAAAAACAATACTGTACAGATCGCCCAGTTAATCGTGGGCACAAATGATCAAATTAATTGTGGGCGATGCTGGCCAAGAGAGACCTAAAAGTGCTCTGTCAAAAAGGGGTTGTGATGAATCTGGGCCATGCATGATACCAAACACATCATCACATAATCATCACATAATTCGGGATCCATTTTTTTCATCTTGTATAATAACCTACTGAATCAAGGGGTACACTGGTCCTTGGACATGCAGAAAATTGACCGATAGCAGAAAGTACTGACCCAGGTCAGCCTACGCAGGCTGACCTGAATCGATACTTTTTGCAGATGCATTAAGCCCCTTTTTCACACAGCAACGCTCATATTATCCAAATAGTTTAAATAACTGTTTTTATCACTTTCCGTGATCCATTCCAATTATTTGTCCTGAATTTGAAAGTGAGGTCAGGAGTTTTTCAGGGAACTTAACTCTTTTGTAATTGTAAATAGATTTTTTTTTTTTTCAAATTTTGACTTTTCGATATTGGTTCAACTTGATGACTGGTCCTGTTTCGGAAATAAAACTATCTTAAAAGAAATTATATTTAAAGGCATCCGATATTTTGTCATTTATTCGACCTAGCTATTCGGCATATTCTATTATGTAATGAAAATTGTATTTAATGAATTGTCTTTAGGCAACGAGTGCAAGATAGAATGTTGTGACGATGACCTGTGTAATCGAGCGTGTAATGTCACCAATCAGAGTGTCAGCAAGAGTATGACGTCATCAAAGCCAACATTTCAGACAACAAAAGCCGTTACGTCATCAAGCGCTGTGTCCACTACACCGACTACAACCGTTCGGTCATCAAGCACTGTGTCCACAACGCCGACTACAACCGTTACATTAACTACCTCTATGACCACAGCGCCATCTACATGGCATTCTTCCACAAGTATATCATAACATTTGTAGTGTGTTCAAAATTTAATTTTGTTATGAAGATTATGAATTGCACCGACTTTCAATTTGTTCGTAATGGTTGTATGCTGAATGGACTTTAACTCTTTATCATGGTTACGGTAAAATTTCAGACATGTCCAAATTGAAAGCATATGCAGACGACAAATTGTATGTGATTCGAATGAAAGGATTTGGCTTTCGAAGGATAGAAAACACATTGAGAAAAGTAGAAAATGCTGGTTACCAGCATTTTCTACTTTTCCCATCTTGTTTTCAAAACACGGGATTGAGTGGTTAAGGGTAAAGATTTTTAACATATAAAAGGTTTTAAAATAATGCAGATATGAATAAAGAGGGCTTTACCGACTTAACATGTAATGAAAGCAATTGACTACGTAAACTTTTCTGTTTAATTGCCTTTCTCGTCACTCTGTTCAATTTTTGTCAGATCAGATCCTTGGCTGCTGATTTTTGCCACATCCCAAGCTCTTGCTCGTACTTAACTGTGTCGACGATTTTTTGCAGGAAAAGTAGCCATTTTCTTTGAAAGGATATTGTGCAAAATACTGGTAGAAGAAATTTCAAGAAAAGCAGATATCAGGTCTGGTCGCCTCGATATAAATAAAGTAATGTTGGAACGGCGTTAAATACCAAACAAATAAACAAAATAAAAGAGAAAATTAAATTACCTCCACAAATTTTTCGAGAAAGCATGAAATTTTCTGCTTGATTGTGCACACCTCGTCTTATTATATACAATATAGAGGCAGTCGCCAATGTGCTATTTATAGTAACGGTGTAAATGAAAATATGAGTATTGCGTAATATACAGGCGATGCCCGATTCGCAAGTATTCGATAATCAACCAAGAAAAAATTTAGTGTTCCGTAACAGAACAATGGAGCTTCAAAGGCCTGTGGTTTGTCATTAGTACTTCGTAGACTTGTTGGCTCGTCAGGAGTACATTATTCTTTGATTTACACATCTCAAGATCTTTGTCCGTTGGTGGGCTCCTCACAAGTACGTAGTCCTTTGATGGGTTTCATTGAGTACTTTGTCCCTGGGTTGACTAAGAACAAAAATTGAGAATATTCATTTGTTCGGTTATTAAACAAGTGTTAATTGTTAATATCTGATAATCTTTACAGACTTTTTTTTTTTTAAGTTCTGTAACTGTTTTACTGACGTCCATTTCTTCTGAAGCCTTTTACAACTCTGTGTCTTTTCGCATCGTTTCACCCTCCAAACTGAATCTCTCTCTCTCTCTCTAAGAGATACATTAACTACAGAATATTTCAGGACCCAACACAACATGTACCGACAAATTACGAGATTGTAAAGACCCCGACTTTCTCCTCTCTGTATGCCAGGTCAGACATCTAGAACATTACTGCAGAAAATCATGTGGTCATTGTGGTGAGTATCTGTACATCGTGGATCTGAGTGGCTTAGTGATAAGGGGTAGGAAAACTCATCTGTGGTCCTTGGTTTGATACTCATCTGAGGCACCAGGGTCCGTATTCACCAACCATTCTTAAGAACATTCTTGGTCTAATTATAGCTTATGAAAGTAAAACAGCTTCTGATTTGCTAAACCGTTTGATTTAGCCAATCAGATGTTAGGTTACCTTCAAATTAAGAAAAATCTTGATAATAGGACTAAGAATATTCTTAAAACGGTTGGTTAATACGGATCCAGATCTTTGAAAACTTTTCGAAAAAGTGAGAAAATACTTATAATCAGCATTTTCTCCTTTTACCGCAAAGTTTTCTTCCTTTCGCAAGACAGGTCTCGAGTTGTGGGATATTTTTAATTTGTCGTCTGCAAATACTTTCAATAATTTGAAAAGACTTACATTTTCTTCATCTGGAATTGGGGTTAATGTGTAGAAACAGTAACCCAGTGGTTCTTGGGTTCGAACCCGACCGGAGACGTCAGGTTTTTAGTTGGAGTGTAGTTTATGTGTTTCATAAACCGAGCCTGCTCTGTGAAAAGGGGGCTCAATGCATCTGCGAAAAAAAAACATCGACCCAGGTCAGCCTGCGCAGTCCTCGCAGGCTGACTTGGGCCGAAACTTTTCGCCACTGGTCAATTTTCTGCATGTTGAAGGACCATTCTACTTCATGATAAAGTCGGTTGTTAAAGAAAGTGGCTATTTTGGATCCATAATTATGTGATGGCTTGATATGTATAATGCATCACAGAGATGCATTAAGCCCCCTTTTGCCAGAGCATGGCTTACTATTTTTAAGATTTTAAAGCCAATAATATCGTAATAATAAATAATTATCGTTACATTTGTGTACATATTTTGATCCTTTTTTTTTTTTTTAGCACCCGTTCTGACAAATGGTTAACAGAAGCGAAGTCAAGGCTGTTTTGTTCCGACAATGTAGATGTAATTCCACTAGGCTGTTTTAGAAGTAAAGTATCAATTAACATGAACAATCTTTAGGTACATAATTTTGTGTCATGTAACTGTGAAAACACAGCCTCTGAGGTTCAAATTCGCCCGGACTGCCTAGATGGCAAAGAGGATTTTAACCCTTTTAACCCTAACTCTTAAAGCCGGAGACTGTAAGTGGGAAGGCTTGGTCCGTATTTACTAACCATTCTTAAGAATATTCTTTGACAAATTCTCAAGAATTTTCTAGATCTGAAAGAAACATAACTTCTGATCGGCTTAACCAAATGGTTTAGCCAATCAGAAGTTGTGTTACTTTCAAATTTGGAAATTTCTTCAGCATAAAGACCAAGAATAATCTTAAGAATGGTTGGTGAACCCTGGTCGCAATTTATCAAATGCCTGGTCGTATTATTATAACAAAGGCCTAGTCTTGCTCGCATTAAACGTAAGATCTGGTCAGGTTATGCAAGAAAAATGTCCTCATTATAATTAAAGAGCTGGTCGGATTATACCAAAAACTTGATCGAGTAACGCCAAACATCTGGTCTCATTACACCAAAGACCTGGTCGGGTAATGCCAAACACCTTCTCTAGTTAAATTAAAAGTGTTATGCTAAATACGTGGACTCATAGTACCAAAGACCTGGTCGAATTGAACCCAAGACCAGGCAGGATTCTGCAAAAGTACTTGTTTCATTACCAAAGACCTGCTCGGATTACACTAGAGACCTAGTCGAGTTATTCCAAGAAATTGGTCGAACTTTACCATAGACCTGGTCAGATTACACCAAGAACCGGGTCTGGGTGAGCCAACACTTGGTCGAATTATACCATAAACCAGGTCAGATTACGCTACAGATCTGGTTATTGCAAAGGCCTGGTCGATTTGTACCACAGATCTGGTTGGTTTACAAATACCAAAGATCTTGGCACGTATTGACCGACCATTCTGAATTGTATCCAAATTCTAATACTAGATTTAAAAGAACTAGCGAAATTTATCGAAAAGTTAACCATTTGGCTGATCCAATCAGAAATTGTGTTACCTTTTACTTTAGAAAATCCCTATGCGTTAGAGTTCAATTCCGAATCTTTGGTGAATACAAGCCCAAGCCAGGTTATATCAGAGACAATCCATTGATGGTAGTATGTCATGTCGACGTTTACCAGCGTTTTCTCCTTTTTCTCAAAATCTTTTCAAAAGTTTTTTCTTCGGGGTTCTTGAAACACAAAATTGTTCTATAAAGGGTTATAGGTTGATTGAGGCTTGCCAAGTTGTTTTAAGTGGAATATGTCTTAAAGTTAATATTGTTATTGACAAACACTTTCGGGTCGTTTTGAGTACTTTGTCCTCGGGATAGCTTGTCATTAGTACTTTGTTCTTTGGTGTGCTCGTCATGGCTATTTTTTCTATTTGTTGGGCTCGTTATGAGCAGTTCGTCCATTGTTTGGCTCATCGTTAGAACCTTTAATCTTTGATGGAATCGCCATAAGTTTTCCCCCTTTTCTGGACTTATCATAGGTACTTTTCCCATTGATCAGCTAGTCATGGGTACTTTGTACTTTGGTAAGCTAATCATGAGTATTCTGTCATGAGTACTTTGTTCTTGTAGTAGGTTCGTCATGTACTTTGTTCTTGGAAGGCTCGTCATGAGTAATTTGTCCTTTTGGTCGGCTTATCATTAAAACTCTGTCTTTTTGGTGGTTGGTCATGAATGCTTGTCCTTTTAGTGTGCTCGTCATGTGTCTCAGTACTGTGTCATTGGATGGCTTGACAAAAGTACGTTTTCCTTTGTTGGGCTCGTCATGAGCACTCTGTCCAGTAATGGGCTTGTTCACTAAATTCTCCGTTGGTAGGATTTTCATGAGTACTCTGGCTTTTTTGTAGGTTCGCCATAAGTACTTTGTCTTTTGGTGTGCTTGTCATAAGTACTTTGTCCTTTGATGGGCTCATTATGAGTCTTTTGTCTTCTGGTCGGTTGATCAAAGGTAATAAAGAAAATATTACATCTTGTTGTATAGACCAATCTCTTTGATGAAGGTGACAACTGAATCAAGGTTGACTGTTTCAAAGAGATTGTGCATACTGTCAACATTGTAGTATTTCTCACGAACTGGCTGAAAGTCAATGCAATCTAATAAAATATGTTTTATTGTAAGGTGTTCATTGCATTAAATACATTCTGGTGCATCTTCTCTGGTTAAAAGCCAGGAGTGTGTCAACCGAGAATGTCCATTTCGAAGCCTTGTGATTAACACCTCTTCTCGACGAACGGACCTGTAAGAGGGGTACCATTCACCAAGGGTTGGTTTAACAGAATGAAGTTTGTTGAAATGATCTGCATCCCGCTGGGATTGCCAAAGAGATTGGATGAAAGGTAAATTGGATGCTTTAAAATCTGTGTAAGGTATTTTAAAATGAGATATGGGTAGAGACAATGCCGACTTGGCAATGTCATCGGCCTTTTCATTGCCTCGAATACCCATGTGACTAGGAAGCCAGCAAAATACGAACTTGTCTATATCAGAGAGAGAGGAAATTCTTTCAAGAACAGAACAAATAGATGGATTTTCAATTTTTTGGTTATAGAGAGCCTGGAGTGTAGAGAGAGAGTCTGAGAACAGAAAAAAGCGATTAGACCTACTTTCCTCTGCAAGACTCAAAGCAAAGTCGATTGCCTTCACTTCAGCAGAAAATAGTGAAGAATTGTCAGGAAGGCGACATTTTTTTTCCTTTTTCTGCCAAATACAACTGCTGCTGGTATAGCGTGTCCATCCTTAGATCCGTCTGTATAAATGGGTTTATAGGAGTTGTACTGTTCTTTGGTTTCCTGGTACTGAGTTTGGAAAACAACTCTATCTGTGGTTGATTTCTTGTGGGCTAGAAGATCAAAGCGAAATTCAGCGGCCTTTATCAACCATGGAGGGGTATCAGGAATTTTTGATTTCACAAATGGCATCCAGGTCAACATGGAGATTGTCAAGATATGATTCCATGCGGATACCAGATGGAGTTATTGCAATTCGCTTCCTAGCAAATAGATTTTTGCAGCCAGGGTTAAAAACAATTTTGTGTGTAGGGTTGGATGGGTTTGCTTTCAGTTTTAACATATATTGAAGGGATAGCTTGAGTCTTCTGTGAGAGAGAGAAGGCTCGTAGGCCTGTACATACAGGCTGTTAATGGGAGAAGTTTGAAAAGCCCCAAGGGCCAAACGTAAACCCTGGTTGTGGATTGTGTCAAGGACCTTCAAGTAGGATTTACGGGCTGAGCCATGCACAATGGAGCCATAGTCAAGTTGGGAGCGATAGAGAAGTAGAAGGACTTTTCTATCAGATCCCCATTCTGAATGAGCAACTCTTTTTAGAAGATTGAGTGCCTTATAGCATTTCTTTATAAGTGCTTTAATGTGGGGCAGGAAGGTCAATTTCTTGTCAAAGATGACACCTAAAAATTTAAATTCTGGTACAACTTCAATTCTTGTGTTGTCAAGATGTAGCTCCGGGTCTGGATGATGACCTCGTAACTGACAAAAGAGAACACATTGTGTTTTGGTCTTTGAAAACTTAAAACCGTTTTCATCAGACCATATTTGAAGTTTGTTTAAACATTGTTGAAGCTATCTTTCAATGATGGCCATATGGCTTGATCTAAAACATATGACGAAATCGTCCACATATAAGCAACAATCCACACCAGGGTTAATAGCCTTAATTATACTGTTTATCTTGATACTAAAAAGAGAGGATACACCCATTTCTTGTTCCCTTGCATCTGACAAGGTTGTGCCAATCCTCAAACGAAACAGGCGATTATTTAAAAAGGACGATATAAAAAGAGGTAAGCGGCCTCTGAGACCGAAGTCATGCAAGTCCTTTAAAATTCCATATTTCCAGGTAGTGTCATAAGCACTCTCCAAGTCAAAAAATACTGATATACATGTTGCTTTTTTATGAAGACTTCCCTTAGAAAAGTTTCAAAGTGTACAAGGTGGTCAACTGTACTGCGTTGACGTCAAAATCCACTTTGAACATCAACAATGAGATTATTTTTTTTTCTAAAAACCAAACAAGGCGAGGGTTGACCATTCGCTCTAAAGTTTTACAGAGGCAACTTGTGAGAGCTATGCGTCTGTAGCTGTTTGGGTTAGAAGTATCTTTCCCTGGTTTTGGAATTGGGATTACTAAAGCTTCTTTCCAGGAGGCAGGTATATCACCTTTTTGCCAGATGTCAAGTAAGATTGATAGACTGGTATCTGGTAAATGCTTTAGAAATTGAAAATGCATTTTATCTTGACCTGGAGAGGAAGCATGGGCTTTATCTTAAGCGGACTTGAGTTCTTTGAATAAAAACAGTTTCTTGTAAAACTCAAGGTTGTTGGACTTGAAATTCAGCCTTTTCTTTTCTTCTTTAACTTTATTCCTCTGGAACTTTTCAGAGTAGTTCTCAGAGGAGGACTTTTTGGCAAAAGAATCGGCTAAGGTATCTGCAATATCTTTAGGGTTTTCAATATTAAAATTGTTTGCAGAAAGATGCTTAATTGGCGAAGAAGCACTACCTTTAATCTTCCTGATCATGTCCCAAACTTTTTTAGACGTTCTAGCATTATGTCTGGAAACAAAATGCCTCCAAGACTTACGCTTACTACTATTTATGGTTTGTCCTGCTTTTGCCCTGGAAATACGGAAAAGGTTATGGTTTTCCAGAGTGGGTCTCAGGTTGAATTTTCTGAGAGCCTCTTTCCTTTCTTTTATAGCCAGTTTTACATTCATCAGTGAACCACGACTCATTTGGGCGTTTTGGCTGTGTCGAGGTCTGTGGTACTGACTGTTTTGCCGCATCAATGAGCAGGCGAGAAAATAATTCTGCAGGGTCAGTAAAATCTACAAGTTTATCTCTTGTAATAGTCTGTTCACAGAGAATTTGAAAAAGGTCTCAGTTGGCTTTAGAAAATTTCCATTTCTTTGGACGTTCACATGTAGAAGGCTCAGAAGATGTAATAAAAATTGGAAAGTGGTCGCTTCCACAAAGATCGTCTCCCACTTTCCAGTTAAAATCCTGAAGTAAAGCTGGGCTACAGAGAGAAAGGTCAAGGGAAGAGTAAGACCCAGTTGCTGGATGAAGATATGTTTTTGAATTATTGTCATTCATAATTGATAAAGAATTATTAGAAATAAAGTTCTCCAGTTGTAAGCCTCTTTGATTTGTATCACTGCTACCCCAGATAACATTGTGACCATTAAAATCTCCTGCCAATATGAAAGGAGATGGCAGCTGTGAAATGAGATCATTGAGCTTGTTTTCATTGATAGGAGAACTTGGGGGAAGGTAAATAGAGCATAGGGTAATGGTTTTATGAAGGGAAAGACGAACAGCAACAGCTTGTAGAGTGGAGTTTAACTGTATTTGTGTATGGGGGATGTTGTTATTTACGATAACAGACACGCCGCCCTGGGCCTTATCACCCGCCTTGTATATTTTATTATAAATTGAGTGATATCTGAAAGAGACAGTGTCAGATTCCTTCAGGAAAGTTTCCTGTAAACAAATTGCTACAGGGTTGTTGTTATTAATCAGAAGTGATATCATTATTTGACTTTAGACTTGGACAGTTCCACTGTATAATATTGTGAGCCATTATGCCAATTAAAAGAATGTAAACATGGGTTATTAAATGTTTCTGTAGGTATTTAATGTACCCTATGTATTTATATGGACTATGACTTCAGTCTCGGGTTTTGAGATGACCAGGATTCTATGTCCTTATCCCAGTCAGTTTTACAAGAATCAGATATTTCTCCCTCCAATTCCTCTTCTTCCATGGCTTATTCAAGTTGAAAGGTCTCCTGAAGAGATACATACCTATTTGATATAGGTACAGGAGAAGATTGAACGTGAATGGACGGCTTTTTAGTAGACTCCTTAGATTGTTTTGCTTTCTACTTGGCAGAATTTTTCTTCTTTGGGGACTTTGGTTGTGGAGGTTTTGATGACTGAGGCTTTTGAGTAGTGGTAGACGTTTGGGGTTTTGAAGGTTTACTTGCAGATTCTTTATCATTTGTCATCAGTGATATACTCACAGTGAAAGGGCTAGACCGGACAAATGCAGGCCCTCAGAATGTCATACCAAGCCTAGACTATCCTTGGGCGATTACAAATGTCAATCAAACACCAACTTTCACCCGATTAGCCCATGAGCCAAAGGGCGTCGATATATATGTTAGACAGTGATAAAAATGATTTTACATTCTTGTTACATATATGTGCATTTTTCAAATAATACACAGTAAGACAAGTACCCTAGGGCCAGGCATGACCAGCCGATTGATCAGGACGGGCCCTCCTGACCTCTCGTTTAGTCCAATTCAAGGCCAAAGTGGTGTGTTGTGAAAACAGAACAATTCAAGGGCCATACTCTGAATCCACTCAACCACCAGGATCCCGTCATCAAACGACAAGAGTTGCAGCCCACGGCAAGCGGGCAGGCACAGTGGGGGGAGGGTCTTACCCCTTCTGTAGGGGTATTTCTATACCCCCCCGCCCAGCTGGGGGATCATATTTCGTTTTGGATCAATCGTTTGGGTCAGTTCGAAGAAAAAGAAACCTGTGTACTAGTATATCATGTCATTTTTTTTTTTTTTAATTTGGAAATACATGTATATCTAGAATTACTTGCCGTGACGAACTACATTACAAATCGTATTGTACAAATACTGGGTAAACGTCAAGTGTAATAATTAGAGTAACCCTATGCGTACCTGCCAAGCTGGAATGGGGTTTTCCGATAATATAAACATTACCGTGTGGGATTTATACCCGGCAAAGGATGTATATTGATAATTTTAGAGTCACTAAAGCGTTTCACAGGTAGATTCATTTTAGCCCTTAAAGCGCCTTTCACAACTATAGTTTCCTTTGCGGTCAGTGTAGATCAAGATCAGACTGCACAAGGCGTGCAGTCTTATCTTTGATCAACACTGTCCGCTTTGCTGAAACACTACAGACAGAAGGCTCCCACTAAATTGCTTTTGTCTGGGACTTATTCAACAATGACAATGCCTTTTTGGGTTCATTCGGCACTTTAACCCTTTACCGCACAATGCCGCCTTTTGACGCCTCTGGGAAAGAGGCCTTTTGAAAACATAGTGGGAAAAGGAGAAAATACTGGTAACCAGCATTTTTCTCCTTTTCCCACAATGTTTTCTACCCTATCAAAGAAAAATTGCACCATTTGAGCCACACTGAAATTGTCGTCTGCAAATGCTTTCAATTTGGACAAGGCTAAAATTATGTCGTCTGGTAAAGGGTTAAGGGTCAAATGCTGATTTCCCACAGGTACAGTATAGTTTGTCATTTAACCAAATGGTCCTTTGGTAGAAATTATATCATAATGAAAAAGAAAAAAAAATGAAAATAAATATATATCTAAAAAATCCTGAATGTACATAAATAAACATCCTGTATGTGAATTTGTTCTTGTTTTGGATTTCTTGTGTTTATTCGTTCATTTACGGATTCAGTGAATAATGTGACCTGCTGCCGGCTGGATCTCTAGTTCGCCGTTTTGGTAAGCGAATGTCTTATTCATTCAACCAATTTGAAATGACTTTTTTTTTTTTCGGAGGAGGTAGGATGTCCTTGGGCAAGACACTTCAGAGTTCAAGCCTAGTACTGGTGAAAACATACATGAACATGTGTGCTATTGCCGTGATATGACTGAAAGAATGTTGAAAGCGGAGTAAAGAATCAATCAATCAATCAATCAATTAATCAATCAATCAACAAGTCAGTCAATCAATTTTTATTAAACATAATGATATTTAACGTATATCACAGCTATATACACATAAATACGAATATAACCGACCTACACAGGCGGAAATTAACCGTTTCATCACACAATCCCGACTTTTAACGACCCTGAGAAAGAAGCCTTTTGAAAACATTGTGGGAAAAGGAGAAAATGCTGGTAACCAGCATTTTCTCCTTTTCCCACAATGTTTTCTACCTTTCCCAAAACTAATTTCAATTTTTGAGTCGCATTTTATTTGTTGCCTGCAGTTGCTTTCAATTTGGACCAGTCCAAAATTTTGTCGTTTGGCAAAGAGTTAATTTTGTCTGGGTCAATCCGAAAGACAAATACAATGAATGTCGTAATTATTGTATTTGCACATTGAAGAGTGTACGTTTTTATAAGATTTATTTATGTTTTAACTTAAGTTGTATTTCTTAAAAACCATTTGGTTCAACCCTTAGCAAGTCACTCATTATCTTCTTTATGTTTGAGGCCGAGCCCCGGTAACTCAGTAGTACAGTACTTGAGAACAGGAGGTCGCCGATTGGACCGGCCAATTTCTTTCCGAGGATTGATGATAGTCATTGTTCTCTCACCGCTGACCGTTGTTTCGACAATGGTTATTTTGGAAAGCAGCCAGTGGCCTGGAAAGAATGCTATGTAGAATACTGGCGAAGGAAACTCCAGGAAAGTATGGATGGGTGCACTGGCCGCCGCGATATAACTGAAATAATGTTGAAAACGGCGTTGAACACCACACAATCAATCAATCAATTCTATATGATTGATCCATGCTCTTGCAAAAGGGGTCTTAATACGTCTCTAGGATGCAGTATGCATAGCAGGTCATCTTACAATTATAGATCCATAACATTCTTTCTGTCTCACAATAGGTTGTCCTAGATCATGAGGTAGACTAGTCTGGATTACCTGCCCCTACCACTACGTTATCGGGTCAGGCAAAGCGCAATAATGGCGGCCTCCTAGGTGTCCTCAAGCGTACCCCTACATGCTTTCCCGTTTTCCCCAAATTTCATGTGATCCAGTTTGATCACTTTATCAAATAAGATCAATTTTATACAAAAAATACATTACCGACTCTAAAACGTGCTGTTGGGGTATGGTTTGAATATAAATTCGACTATGAATCATTTTAAAAGTAGCCCTGTTTTCGGACGTTATATAAGTCCATTGATATTTCGGATACTTAAAGCATTTCTGATAAGTAGTTTTTCTCGCTAAATAAGAACGACATGTAGAAAAACTCACTGCCATGACTGTATTGCAAGCGATCTGTTTTGAATTCAGCCCCTGATCCGATTTGATTATGTAAAATAACAATATTCCATCTCCTCTCCATGTTACCAACGGGAGCCGCCATTACTGCGCTTTGCCTGACGTACTCTTGTAGTACGGCGGGGTACCAGACTAGAGGTAGACTGGTCCTTTGACATGCAGAAAAGCAACCAATGTCAAAAAGTTTCGGCCCAGGTTAGCCTGCACGGACTGCGCAGGCTGACCTTGGTCGATGCTTTTTGCAGATGCATTAAATTAAACCCCCTTTTCCCGAGCATGACTCACATATAAATGAGCCATGCTCTGTGAAAAGGAGGTTTAATGCATCTGTAAAAAGCGCTCATCCAGGTAAGCCTGCGCAATCCACATAGGCTGGCTTTGATCGGAAATTTTTGCTACTGGTCAATCTTCCACATGTCGAAAGACCAGATTACCACATTATTCAATTGACAAAATGGTCTTTATGGATCCTTAATTATGATAACTAGTGTGGTATAAAGTATCACAGAGATGCATTAAACCGCCTTTTGTGAGAGCGCAGCGCAAATATTAGAATTTCCCAATATTGTTTAAAGCAGCGTATCGAAGTAAGTATTTATACATCATAGTGTACATGTATATGGTTAAAATATTTGAGGGAAACTTTTGAATAAGTTGTTTTTGGAAAATGTTTTTTTGTTATTCCGGTTTATTGCATTTATAGACCTCTTTACTAAACGACAAAGTTTTGGACTGGTCCGATTCGAAAGCATCTGTAGCCGAAAAATTAACCATGGTTTAAAAGATTTTATTGAAACGCGTCCTTAAGAGGTTAGAAAACATTTTTAGAAAAAGAAAATGCTAGTTATCACCTTTCTCTTTTCCCCATAATGTTTTAAAAATTTATCTTTGCTAGGGTCGTTAATGCACGCACGGGACTGTTTGTAAAAGGGCTTGAGGAATTGCAATATTGATATATGAGCCATAATTTGTGAAAAGGGGGCTTAATAATTCTGCAAAAAGTATTGACACACGTCAGCCTGCGCAGTACGCGCAGGCTTACCTGGGCCGAAACTTTTCGCCGCGTATTGGTCAGTTTTCCCTATGTCCAAGGACCAGTATACCTTATGATTCAGTCGGTTTTTAAAAAAAAAGTAGCAATCATGGATCCATAATTATATGGTGACTTGATACAATGCATCACGGAGATGCATTAAGCCCCCTTTTGCCAGAGCATGGCTTAATTATGTTTTGGCTCTGAAAGAGTTTGAGTGAAAAATGATATCTGAATTATTTATCAAAATGGTCCCGAGTTTAACTACCCTGAAAAAGGAGAAAATGATGGTAACCAGCATATTCTCCCTTTCCCACCATGTTTTCTGTCGCTTCACAGACAAGGTCCATCATTCAAGTCATATTTAATTTGTGTTCTGCAAATGCTTTCAATTTGGACAGGTCTATGATTTTGTCGTTTAGTAAAGAATTAGATTTGCGTGTAGACTATTCAAAGATTCACGTATAGAATTTCTCACAAAAGCGGCATAAATTATCGTTCGAATGATTCCATTCAGAATAGACACCTTTTTTTTATAAGATAAAGGTAAAAAAAATCATTTGGCTGAACTTTTACATACAGGTACGCATTAGAACTCTGTAAGCTTCATTCAAATATAATCATAATTCATGCTCTGGCAAAAGGGGGATTAATACATCCCCGTAATGCATTATACCCAGCAAGTCATAACATGATTACGGATCCATTTTAACATGATTACGGATCCATTTAATCCTTTTTGTCTAACTACCAACTGTGTCATAAGGTGGAATGGTCCTTTGACAACTCCACACTTTCTCAATTTTAAGCTCTCATTTCCTTTAAGCTACTATTCACATTCTTAACTTTTTCATTTAAAACTTTGAGTAGCTAGGGAAGGCCCAGCCACTCAATATTATAATATAATATTATAATGTTACAATATCATATTTTATGCACATTATAAGTTACACATAACCTTTCTTCATTTAAAGACTTCTTTATTATCAATCTAAAACGGTTCAAATCTTTTTATCACAATCTTAACATCATCATTCAAAACTTTTTTGAGTTGATAGAGATTGCCCTGTCGCTCAGTTTTATCTTTTATGCATACTAACATCACACATAATCTTTCTTAATTCAACTCTTTTACTGTCAGCATGTCTCAAATCTTTTTAGCTAAAAAAATCCACCTTAATCGTTCCTTCCACACAGATATGCGCGCTAAATGACCAAAGCTGTCGATGCCCCATAAAACAACATTCATTCATTCATTCCTTTGACAAACTGAAAACTGACCAATAGCGAAAAGTTTCGGCCCAGGTCAGCCTGCGCGAACTGCGCAGGCTGACCTGGGTCGATACTTTTCGCAGATGCATTAAGCCCCTTTTGCCATAGCATAGCCCAATTGTGAGTCATGCTCTGGCAAAAGGGGTTTTAATGCGTCACCGTGATGCATTATACCAAGCAAGTCCTACCTATCCCGAGGTAGAATGGTCCTTGGACATGCAGAGCAGAGACCAAAAGCAAATGGTTTCGACCCAGGTCAAAATGCGCGGACTGTGCAGGCTGACCTGGTTAATATTTTTTTGCAAATGGATTGACCCGTTACCACACAATCTCGAGTTTAAACGACCCTGAGGAAGGAAACTTTTGAAAACATTGTGGGAAAAGGAGAAAATACTGGTAACCAGCATTTTCTCCTTTTCCCACAATGTTTTCTATCCTATCCAGGACAACTTTTGCCATTTGGATCACCTTTAATATTTGTTGTCTGTAAATTCTTTCAATTTGAACCAGTCTAAAATTTTGTCGTTTGGTAAAGAGTTAAATCCACTTTTCACAGAGCTCAACTCAATAACAAACTCGACTGCTTTCGACGGCTTAACATAAAATCTACCTAAACAAAGGTTTTATTTTATATCTTGTAGGCTTGACTAAACTTGCGAACGGTGTAGATCAAGATCAGACTGCACGTTCTGTGCAGTCTGATCTTGATCTATACCGTGCGCAAAAGCATGTGCTTTCGCAAACGGCGCTAGAAAGGTCAGTTAACTGTGTTAAATCTTAACCCTTCTCAAGAGGACAACATTTTTCAATTCGTCTATAATGGAAAACATCTCCAGATGAAAAATGAAATATTTCCAAAATGATGTCATGTGCCTTTCAAATGGAAGAAACATTCAGGGTAAAGGAGAAAATGCTGTTTATCAAACATTTCTCATTTTCCGGCAATGATTTAGAAAAAAAAAAAAAACATCCTTTGTCAAAGTCAGAAAGAAACGGTTTTTTTTTAGATAACTTTAGGTTCATTAGTCATGAACAAGAAAGATGAGGATATGATGCTATCATGAAATCCTTTTCCCACTCACTCCCAAATCCCAAATTTTATCGACCCTTTTGAAAATTAACTTTGGGAACATTGTGCGAAAAGGAGAAAATACTGTTAACCAGCATTTTCTCCTTTTTCCCACATCTTTTTTTTTTAACCTCTCCAAGAGGATTTCCATCATTTAAGCCACACTAAGTTTGTCGTCTGTAAATGCTTTGAATTTGGACAAGGCTGCGACTTTGTGTGTTACATTGTTCTATATAAAGACATTGTTCTTTACGAGAAGTGTATCCGCTTGGCTAATTGTTCATGTGTTTAACCCTTTCCCAAACAAGCCCTGGTTTTCACGTGTCTGCAGTACAAGCCTTTTGAAAACACTGTGGGAAAAGGAGAAATTGCTCGTAACGAGCAATTTCTCCTTTTCCCACAGTGTTTCCTACCCTTTTTTAAAACCTTTCTGCCATTTTCATCAAATTTAAAATGGTCGTCTGCAAACTCTTTCAATTTGGACCAGTTCAACATTTGTCGTTTGGGAAAGGTTTTCACGTGTCTGCAGTACAAGTCTTTTGGAAACACTGTGGGAAAAGGAGAAATTGCTCGTAACGAGCAATTTCTCCTTTTCCCACAGTGTTTTCTAACATTTTTGAGACCTTTCTGCCATTTTCATCAAATTGAAAATTGTCGTCTGCAAACTCTTTCAATTTGGACCAGTTCAACATTTGTCGTTTGGGAAAGGTTTTCACGTGTCTGCAGTACAAGTCTTTTGAAAACACTGTGGGAAAAGGAGAAATTGCTCGTAACGAGCAATTTCTCCTTTTCCCACAGTGTTTTCTAACCTTTTTGAGACCTTTCTGCCATTTTCATCAAATTGAAAATTGTCGTCTGCAAACTCTTTCAATTTGGACCAGTCTAAAATTTGTCCTTTGGGAAAGGGTTAAACGCTGTCTCCTTGATCCTTTACTTTACCATACCAGACCTTCAACCTTATCCTGCTGAATAAGTTAAAAGATATCTTTAGTTAATTTGGAGGGAGAAATCTCTTCTTATCGGACAGTGTAGATCAAGGTCAGACTGCACAGAACGTGCAGTCATATCTTCACCCTTATCCTGCTGAATAAGTTAAATGATATCTTTAGTTAATTTGGAGGGAGAAATCTTTTCTTATCGGACAGTGTAGATCAAGATCAGACTGCACGTTCTGTGCAGGCTGATCTTAATCTACACTGTCCGCAAAAGGTCAGTGAGTCTTGCTTAGAAGCCTAAGGGTTAACAACCCTGAGGAAAAAAATTCAACGCTGATCCTGCTAAATGAGTTAAATTAAACTTTCGAGTCGATAGTAAAAACCCGAAAAATGCGACTCCAAACTTTTTTTTTTTTTTTCAGAAAAAATATCTCCTTATCAAACAGTGTAGATCCAAGATCAGGCTGCACTTTCTGTGCAGTCTGATCTTGATCTACACTATCTTCAAGAAGTCAATGAGTCGCACTTAGCAGCCTAAGGTTTAAGATATGTGGGAATAAGAGAAAATGTTGATAACCAGCTTTTTTTCCCCTTTTCTCACATGTTTTCTAACACATCAGTGACAAATTTAAAAAAGTGAGTCACATTTAATTTGTCGTCTGCAAATGCTTTCAGTTTGGAAAAGTCCAAATTTAGCCGTTTAGAAAAGAGTTAACCATACTTTGAAAACATTGTGGGGAAAAAGAGAAAAGATTGGTAACAATCATTTTCTCTTTTTCCCACCATGTCTTCTATCCAATCAAATACAAATTAAATCATTTGAGCAATATTTACTTTGTCGTCTGCAAATGCTTTCAATTTGGGAAAAGTAAAAAAATATATATCGTTCGGTAAAGGGTCAGTCGTATTTAGAGTATTCAAAGTAAGGGTAGATAAAGACAGGTACTGAAAAGCGGGTCAAAACATAAAGTGAGCTCTCTGATTTTAAAATAAATCGTGTACAGTTGGATGAACATGTATTTAGGGGTGAGTTGACTTGTTATATATCTTTTTATTTTTTGGTGAAGCTGAACTTGATGACTTTAAACCTACTTTTTGGTATTGATATACTCGAATAAATAAATAGTAATTTGCGATCGGTGAACATGCAGACCTGTTTATTCGGCGGTCACATTTATGACAACAATATATACATAGTAAAAATAGCGTTGATTTTCTGCCGCGAATGATGTGAAATGTGGTGTGTGTGTGTGTGTGTGTGTGTGTGTGTGTGTTCTCTGCAGGTCACTCTCAACCTTCCTAGGTTTTATTTCGACATTTAATTCCAAGTTTTAACCAAACTTAGAGGCTTCTCGTTTTTCTTAAATTTGAAAGCAATAACTAAGCAAAAAATTCCTACTTACCATGAGGTCAAGGGATACCTCATTTCATTTCAAAAGCAAAAGACTGGTCTGTTGGTGCATGCAGCAGCCGGATTCTAATTCCTACCTCATTTTATATTATTCACGCCAGAAAATCAAAGTCGGTTAAAAAAAAATACAGGGGGCGCAGGACTTTTTTTTTTGGTGGGTATACATGTAAAAGCGTTGACTACCACTAATCGATAGACCAGGACGCTTGTTCACACCATGGCATATACATACGTGTCTCACGTGATGGAATTTGTCTAAAATATGATAGAAAGCATCGTGGGAAAAGGAGAAAATGCTGGTTGCCAGCAGTTTCTCCTTTTTTCACAATGCTTTCAAATGCTATCCATCTAAGGGTCGTTAAAACTCTGGTTTGTTTGATGAAGGGTCGAAGCGTTATGCAAATGTAATGAACTTTTCCATTTAAAAAGGAATTCAATCAGGAAATTAGATCGTAGCATTATGATTTCAATGACGTTTTTGCCAGATTATTTCACAAAGCAGCGCACAGTGTAGACCCAAGATCAGACAGCAGGTTCTGTTTTTTCGATTTTTAACAATCCTTAGGAGGAGCGATTTTGAAAACATTATGGAAAAGGGAGAAGATACTGGCAACCAGCATTTTCTCCTTTTGTCACAAATTCTTCTACCTGAGACAATGCCCATTTTTTGAGACGCTTCTAACACTTAGCTTGCTAAATAACTAAAATGAACCTTTCAAGTGCAGAGTAAAAACCCAAATATTGCTATTTCAAAGTTCATATTCTGGGAAAAATATCTCCTTATCGGACAGTGTAGATCTAAGATCAGACTGCACGTTCTGTGCAGTCTGATCTTGTTCTACACTGTCCGCAAAAGGTCAGTGAGTAGCGCTTAGCAGCCTAACGGTTAACCTATATTGTCGTGTAATACTTTTACTGGGGACAAGACTAAATGTTTGTTGTTTTGTACAGAGTTAAGGCCGAAAGCGTTATGGAATGATCAATACCACAAAGCACATCATTATTTCGTGGTGTATAATGACAATATAAACAGTACCTTGATACTTTGTACACATCATTTTCTGCTTTGGGTAGTTTGCTCGCTCTGCTTGATTGAAATTAATCCAGTAATTATTCAAACCCTTAATCTTCGATACTGTATCATTCCTACTGGTATATAGTTCTACACATAAATGATTAAAAAAAAAAACCACACACACACACACACACACACACACACACATACAGAGCGGGTATGCATTTCAGAATTACAGAATATGTATTATCGTACATATTTAGAAATGCTGTTTATCGGTGATTTAGTTTGAGTTTATTTCATAAAATGCTCAAAAGGGGGCTTAATGCATCTGCAGAAAGCATCGACACAGGTCAGCTTGCGCAACCCGCACAGCCCGAGCTGTGTCGACACCTTTTGCTTTTGGTAAATTTTCTGCATGTAAAAGGACCACTGTACCTCAGGATACAGTCGATCGTTAGACAAAACGGGTTTTATGGATCCATAATCGTTAGACAAAACGGATTATATGGATCCATAATCTTGTGATGACTTGCTTGGTATAATGCATCATAGAGATGCATTAAAACCCCTATTGCCAGAGCACGGCTCATTTCTTTCTACTGTAGTGACCAGTGACACGCGATCACCGTTACTCTATATCATTATTATTTTCACGGTGAAGAGAAAGAGGGAAGAGCACATTTAACTCATGGATAAAGATTTTGTGTTATTGAAGTGTTTAAAGTTTAATTAAACAAGATAGCCTGGCCGCGTAGCTCAGTTGTTAGCGTATCTGACTCATGACCTGGTGGTTATAGGCCAGTCAACCTATCTGAAAACGGCGCCAAACTTGGAACTAATTGCAAAAGAAATGATTTTGTCATTTTCATTTCGTGTGATACCTCAGTAATCACAAGGAAAAAGTTGCAGTCTGAACTATGCGGGGAAGTTGTCCAAAAAATGCCCTCGAACAGGCCCCCTATAATTTTTCCAACATTATCTACTTTTTCAGCAAAATGCCATTTTATACAAAATACTCAATGAAAAATGGTGTTATTTCACCTTATTTGTGAAACTGATATTGCAGGAAAGATTATGCTCTAAAACTCTGTTGTTTTGTGATCAAAACAAGAAAAAGAAGTTAATCGTTGCAATTCCGTATCAATTTACCCCATCCACTCAGCTAAGAAATGCATTTTTATCTTTTGGTTAGTTAATGAAGTGCAATACATCAAATACATTTGATACATGAATCTGTTTAAGTAAAACAATGTTATGGTAAAACATTATCATGCACATATGCAATGCATATGCATATCCAGAGTAAAGGGGGCGGGGCCTATAGACGTAAATAGCACATCATGTTGTCATAACCAAAATACATGTATTTTATATAAATGATTGCAAGAAAGCAAATTAAGTAGAACTTTTACAGTACTCAAATTGCTAATTCTCGCAAGATTTCCCTTTGTAATTTCACTTTTTTAGCCCTTTATGAGCGATCAATTGTTTTACGTCCGTGACATTTGAATGTGTTTTGAAAACATTTAAGAAAAGCAGAAAATTTTGCTCTTAACGACCAAGTTCTCTTACTTCCATAGTATTTTTACAGATCAGATTTTAAAAAAAATTGTAACATGTTTACTTTGTCATCTGCAGATGCCTTTAACTCAGATTGGTTGGTACGCTGTTTTTCAACATTATTTCAATCATATCGCAGCGGCCAGAGCACCGATCCAATTAAGAAGAGTCTATATTTTTGCCATTGGTTTATAGGTAAAAGGGTTAACGTATTTATCCGGAACAGCAAATGTTAAAGCTAAGCTTAGCAAGAAAGCGTTTTAGTTCCCTTTTAGGTACGACGCTGTCAATATTCGAAACCAAGCTCTGAAAACCCTGAGATACCGGTACTCAAATTCTTGTCCAAACAATTTCTTCTTCTCCAACAAGATGCTTATAGTCTTAATTTCTTAAATTTTCTGCGTTCCATGTGACATCGAATTAACAGAGCAGCGCATCCTGCTCAACAATTTATTTCGCGTAAGAGGTTGCATTCTTGAGTTGTATCATTTCTCCATGATGCTTGCATATTTAACTTTCAGTATTGCCTTAAATAAACGGGCCAACGCAAGTAGAACAAATTTAAACTTTGTCTCTTTAGGGCAGACATAAGAACGAAATAAAAATTATGAAACTTAACCCTTTACCACACAGTCCCAAGTTTGAACGACACTAAAAGAGAACGAAACTTGTAACCAGCATTTCCTTCTATTCTGACAATGTTTTCTGTCCATTCTCTGACAAATTCTATCAATTGAGGCACATTCAATTTGTGGTCTACAAGTGTTTAGAAATTGGACAAAGCCAAATTTATCTCGTCTGGTAAAGGCTTAAAGTACTACTCGTAATTATTTTATTTCTTTCTCTCCAGCATAGGGCTAAAGATGACCGATCTGCAGCATACAACGGTAGATAACATGTGGAAAATAACATGTGGAAAAGAGTGACATTGCAAGTAACGGGCAATTTCACTTTTCTCAATATTTTCTATTCATGTCATCCTTACAAAGTCTGATTTTTCATCTACAGATTCCTTCAAGTTTGGTCTAGTCTTAGATGTTACCAGTGAATGGTTTCACAAATAGAGAGAGAATACATACTAGTGCATTTTTGTGACAACAACTCATTTTTGATCTACCAATCAGATATCTATCAGTAGTAACCATTCTTTCCCAATCAGTTTTACAAATCTTACAAATCTTAATTTATGCATCATTGATCACATGGCATTAGCAACTGGGCGAATTTCATTTGCGGAAAAACGAAAAATTAATTACATATTGATCAAAAGCGGGAAAAACTACCCTTTCATTAGCGCACATACATTTAACAGTTCAGTATTTAAAAAGCGCAATATCGCAAATCAATAAGTGTCACGTTAACTTCTTATCAAAGGAACAGTAGTATCCATGGTCTGAAGAACTAACATTACAAACCGCTTCTGTTCACCTTACTCTGCGTCAAGACACAAACTACATACAAAAGCATGTGGGATACTATCATTTCCCTTTGTGAGGACCACTATTTAAAGCTAGAACAAGCTACTGTACATGTTAACTTCATAAAGGTAATGCATAATGTCATTAGGGAAACCTTCACCATGCCGCTCCTATTATGCTGTAGATTTTATCTTGGCCAAGCTTGGTGGCGAAAAATTTAAGGGTCTTGGACTATCTAGCCACTACAAGTAAAGATCTAGCAAGGTAATCTAGTATGGATGTTTAACACTGACTGGCTCACGGAAGAGGTAATCATGTTTCCAAAATTTCCGCGAACGATATATGAATTATTTCCGCAAATTAAAGAAACAAATTCCGCAAATGATATGCCGTTTTGCGCAAATGAAAATCTCCGAGCCAACAAAACAATCTAAACTATGTTTTTCGCAATTTTACATTTCTTTGTATCACAGTTTGTTTTAAACGGACTATGTTCAATATATTCATAGTCTGGGGCAGGGGAAGGCGAGTTTTTATTGGAAAGAATATTCAGTCTCTTTGTTCCTAGACCTATTCTGCTGCAATGAAAGTTGTGTGGGCTATCTAGCATTGTACCTGAAAATGCACGCGAAGGGAACGAAATTCAGAACATTGCAGCTGACGTAGGTGATAATGGCTGACTTTGTACAAATGTAGACCTTCTCATAAGGTAACTTCTAAAATTACTAGATGTTGAGGGTGTCTGAAAATCGCCACCAAAAAGGAATGTTAAAGGCTCTTTAACTAATGTAATTGTGTCTTGCTCTCATTCATTGGTAACTATCCATCGCCCATTTCAAATTTATTTTTACGTCTTTTCCACAGAATATATTTGTTCTTAAAGTCAAATGAATAAAAATATCTGGTTAAAAGAGACATGTTGTGAGTTTCATCGTTGGGGCTACTCTGATATCGTCAAATTATTTCATACAAATAGCACAGTGTTGCGATTTGATCTGCAGTAAAGAATGAGATAATATGAAAATGTTTTTTTTTTTTAACTTATGTTGCAGTCTTAGATTCCTTAACTGCATTCCCTTATGAAATGCACAGTAGAGAAACAAACATATCTTCAGTTCATATCATTTTCAGAATTTTTCACGCAATACCAGTCAACAGATTAATTGCTGCACAAAATATTAGCTTTGGAATGGGTAAGGCACTTGTCTTTTCAGTGGTAAATGCTTTTTCATTGGTAATATTTCATTGTTTCAATTTTGATGAAACGAAAGTCGACATTTGACTTTATTCCTTATACTTAAAATCCTTAATAAGCTAAAAATCTCAGAATTTTCTATTCATTAGTTTTCCCAGTGGTGATAGAATGGCCAATAAAACTCTCCATTTGAATGTCATGTTCATGTTTCCAAAATAAAGGGAGAAATACACCATATTCGTGTGAACTAAATCTTTTGATTATCGTTAGTTATGTACATGTATGGCTCATCATAATTTGTGTTTCTTGTTTACTGGAAATGAAGGAAGAAAAATATAATAATTTTTAAGAAACAAAAAAAAGACATGCTTTTGTTCTACAAGTATAATTAGTCTAACTCTTAGCACTAACATGAGGCCATCGGTGGTTCACTAGTTACGAGTTAGATTTGTAATCTAGGGGACCTGGTATGGAATCTCACTGGCATCATTGGTCACACGCGAGTGTCTTCTTGCAAGGCAGCTAAGTACTGGTGAAACCCATGAACTACATGAACAAGTGAAGTTCGCTTTGATGTGAGTGAAACATAGTGAAAGCTAGTAAATCATTCAACTAACACTGAATAAAAGTTTAAACATGCTTACACTTCTGTCGTAAAAATGATATGAATTAGTTTATCGTTCAACTTGTTAAGTGTGTACTTAACTACCTTAGTTTCAAATTAATTTATTCAATCAATCTTTCTTAAGCGTCAATAATATTCAATCATCTAAAAGAGATGAATCAAGTACAAATAAACTGAAAAGTATGGTGAAACATAATATGAAAGTAACAACGACAAGAAAAGTTACAAAATAAAAGAAATTATATCGTGTAATTACTACCGATACGGTGAAATTGAGGCGCTACTGTGATATCCGTACTTTTTTGCAACCATATCGCTTGTCGTGACGTCATCAAACTCTTAGATTTACTTCACACATAACATACACACAACAGTTGGCACGGATTTTATCTCGCTATCTAATAAAAAGGTACTTCGACGATGTATAAAGCTGATAAACAATCATAGAAACACAGAAATGGGTATTTTTATGATCTGACAGACTGACACTCGTCAGATGATCATCGACGCCCGTGAAATGATGGACAAACAAACAGATCTAGAAGTTTATTTTCGAATTCAAAACGACCATCTGAAATGAAAGATGTCGCTAAGTGAAAGAGGAATACCTTTTAAGTAATCATCGAAGTTTCGTTGATACATTGGTAGTTTAAATTTCTTTGCCGAAGTACATTTTGCTGGTCATCATCCTCTGTGTTTACATTTGACTCGTAGAATGGCGCGTGATAACCTTGACGTAGGTTGAATAGAGTATTCAATTCGGCAGTTAATCGGACCATCATGGAGCTCGCATTTTTTTTCCCGAAATTTGCAAATTTAAATTACCAATATCTTTTTTCAGGCAATGAATTTTCGGTGTAACTTTTTTCTGGGGATTGATAAGTTCATTTTCTGACGTGGAATGCAAAAATAATCAATGCACTGAAAGTACTGACAGACTAGCGAATTTGATTGATTTATTGTTTGTATAGTGTTTAACCCTGTTTTCAACATTATTTCAGTTATGTAGCGGTAGCCAGTGCACATACCCATGCTTTCCCGGAGTTTCTCTTACCAGTACTCTGCAAAATATTCTTTCCAAGCCAATGGCTGCTTCCTCATATAACCATCGTCGAAACGTGAGAGAGAAATGTATCCTGTCGCAATGACTTTCATCACTCCTCGGAGAGAAATTTGCCGGGTCCGGGATCGAAACCCGGGAAAGCATGGATAGGTGCTCTGGCGGCCGCAGTATCACTGAGATAATGTTGTAAATGGCGTTGAACGCCATGCAATCAATTAGTCAATGTCCAATAGCACAAGACGTAGTTACATGTAACTATTTAACTCTCTTTACAAAACGAAAAATTTTACACTCGTCCAAATTCAAAGCTGCTGCAGACCATAAATTAGATGTAGCTGAACTGATAAAACCTGATTCTAAAAGGGCAGAAAACAATGTTTGAAAACGAGAAAATGATGGTTACCCGCATTTTCTCCTTTTCTCGCAATGTTTTCTATGGGATTCTACCCCAGTGTCATTAAAACTTGGGATTGTTTGGTAAGGGTTAATATTGAAGACATAGAATAACAGTTTAACTGTACACAATGATCTAAATAATGAATGACTGAAAGAATGACAAGGGTTCCCTGTCCAGTGAGGGTTAATATAGCTTGGATTTGCAACAAGTTACCTAGGTATATCTATTAATAGATTCATTCATAATGTTACAGTGGTGTAGGAATAAGTGATTCTCTGTTTTGCATCACTTAATTTACATAGATCTATAAGCAAAGATCTTGTACCTTATTTATGACATCTTTTTCAGTTTGTTACTTTGTAAGACGACATGTTCAAACCGGAGTGGTAGAGATTTAGTGGTTTTGTGTGTGTGTGTGTGTGTGTGTGTGTGTCAAAATTGTCATATATAACAGAAATAAGATTTCTAACAGAAAGAAGTATTTTCTGTGAGGCAGTTTTTTGGCAACTGTGGGGTTTTTTTTTACATTGACTCTAGGTCAGTCATGATGCCTATAGACTAGCTTCGCTAGTCAAGAACTTTTGCAATTAGTTCGAACCCATCTGATACGTTGACTGAACTATTGTGAGTTAAATACCCGGTTGAATTTTCTTTCCGGCAAATTTTTCCTCTCAGCTCTGATACATGGTAGAAAAGTAGTCAGTGACTTGAAAAGACAGTTGTGTCAGTGCTGGTGTGAGAAAACCACGAAACAAATATGTAGGTGCACTGACCGCCGTGAAATGACACAAGCGGTAAAATGGCGTTAAACTTCAATTCAACCATTCAATCAATCAATTAAACAAGACAGATATTTAAAAACAGATGACGACGTAAGGGGCACTAGAATATGAATATTTAAACTCTTTTGTGGTTCAATATGAAGAGTAATAATGAAAATTAGCAATGTCAGCAATTTCCCTTTTTCCACAATGTTTTGAATATTGTTCAAAAGCGACATTTTCAAATATATATGCTCTGTGAAAAGGGGGCTGACCTGAACCGAAACTTCCGCTTTTAGTCAATTTTCTGTATATCCAAGGATCAGTCTACCTCATGATTCGATCGGTTGTTAAAAAAAGTGGCGTGGCTATGGTGGACCCATTATTATGTGATGGCTTCATTGGTACGTGCATCACGGAATTGCATTGAGCCCCCTTTTGTCAGAGCATAGCTCATATATTTTCAAGATTATTCTTTAAATCAGAGGTTAATCCAAGTTATCGTTGGAAAAGGAGCAGTTGGTCCTAAAGATACCTGAAAATACCTACTGACTATTGTAATGATGGAATGGTACTCTGATTGCTATTACTATGATAGCTCTTATATCTCCAACTCGATAAACCTTTCATTAACAATTGATATTATTGTTTGTTTTGGAGAATGCATATATAAAACCACGAACCATGATGACATAACATAAACATTATCGAGTTGGGTTTATAAATTATCTCGTCACGGTACGTGATTTTTTAAACCTGTCATCCCAAATATAAACAATAATATAAACTGATAATGAAACGTTTATCATGTAAGAGCTATACTCGATAAACGTTTCATTATCAGTTTATATTATTGTTGTTTATGTTATGGATAAGAGGCCTAAAATCACGTACCGTGACGAGATAATTTATAAACCCAACTCGATTATGTATATATTATCTCATCATGGTTCGTGGTTTTAAACATGTATTCCCAAAAAACAAACAATAATATTAACTGTTAATGAAAGGTTTATCGAGTTGGAGTTGTGCCTTGCAGCTTGAATAAATACGGTTCGTTCAAACTTTATAGTTTGAATATATACTCCTCACACTTTGATAGGGGTCATACAGATATTTCAATACGGGTATATGTTACAACAGTTTTGCATTCAAAAACTTCCATTTCCACAGGTGGTTTATTCCATCAGTGTGGCCATGTCACATACTGAAAAACTACATCTGATACATACCACACATATTATGTAGGCTGAATCTAATATCCCTTGCAAATTTTGAATAGTATATATCTCATTCAATACGTTTAAATGTATATTGCGCAAAAATAGAAACGTCCCTCTCTGTTTAAATGCGGATTACTTGATATCGAAAATGATTACTATAATACAATCTATTTAAGAAATAAGTTTATTCATTTGTGGATGTATATCAGTTCACAGTATTGAGCTAGCGTGAGAATATTGAAACCGAGGTCCTTAGGACGTTGGTAGGGGTCCAACTAAAACATAACAACAAGAAAATATTGATGCTGAACATCAATGGCGCCGCAAACTAGTTTCTGTAACAGGGCACAATGCATTAGGTTATTTCCTAATACGCATCTCTTGCACAATCTTCGTAGAGGTCCAAGTGGTGATACTGTATTTAAACTCTGGGCCATCTGGTTTTTGACAAGATTTTTAAATTTCATATCATTGAAGGCTATTTGCAAACTTCTTACCCATGGACTGGGCCATTTCTTTATCCACAGGACATCATTTGGACACAATTGGTAGATAGAAATGTTAGAGCTGTTGCCTTTCTGATATTTGATAGAAGATTTTGAAAAGTGTGCAACAAATATGGCTATGCGCAAATTTGTGACATCTGGGTGGAGGGGAGCATATGGCAACTTTTGACCCGAAGGCCACCATTTGAACATACTAGTTCTTGGTAGAGGTCATTGTAGCGATACTACACATGAAATATCAAAACTCTCGACCGTCTGATTTTGAACAGGAAGATTTTACATTAACGAAAGATAAGTCTGTTATCGGATTGTGCTAAATCTGACACTCCAACACATATGTCTGGTATCATACAACCCCTCTTTATTATAGATATAATAAAGACTTGAATGAAGTCCTTATATCTATATAGACTAGACGAGTTGTATGATACCAGTCATGTTAGGCGCTCCAACATTGATTTATGGATGTTTGGGTAACAGACGAGTTCGGTAAATTGGACTTATAGAGTAAATTGATTGGATGTTTCGGTAACAAGGCAGTAATATAGTGCCGTGACGTTTTTCACACCCATGGCTTCTGTTTGTGCAAACGTTTTTTTTCTTTTAATTTGCAATTCTCACTCGTTTTCTGACGTAAATATATTTGTTGTTCTTTCCATGCTGTATAAATAAATACCTGAAATTAGTAAATTTTGATCACCATATCTTATTTTCGTTTTTCACCCACAGCTGATTCATGTTATGAATAATATACGATCCCTGATAAAACCCAGCCCTAAGCTTGTACCCGTATTACTTAATCGTCCTACAGATAACAGACTCCAACTTTAAGCCAATCCTCAAGTTTTTTAAAAATGTTTTATTAAAAATGACGCTATTCTTGTCAACGTTTTCTGTGTGAAAAATAATTTCTTCCGGAAACAAATTTGTCAACTTCCAAACCAGCCATTTACCCTCAGAATACCTTTCACTCTTGTTGCCCCTTGCGACCGATTCAGACAAAGATCAAACTGCAAAGCAAAAAAAAAACAAAACAAAACAAACAGAGTCTGATCGTTGGTTTACGCTGCCAGCTTTTCTAAGACATTATGAGGAAGGACAACTTTGCTTTGAAATAGCTAATATTAGACCAGGGATCGTATATTGTAATATATATTGTTCTGTTTCTAAAATAAAAATAGCCTTTACTTTTTTCGATGCTCTAAAGGTTAAAATTATGGATAATTAACGTGAATTCAGAAATAAAGATAATACATTTGAAACATTGTGGCAAATGAAGAGAGGGAGTGAGAGATAGAGAGAGAGGCCTTGACAATAATGCTTTCGTGCATACTTCATGTGATTTTGACCATGAACATTTGTGCCCATCTAAAAGATATCTGTTCTGTATTGTTCCTCTCCATTTTCCACACAGATTTCAAATCTGGTCTGGTGCACAAAAATCGGCGTCTGCTGGTTTTAAAGTGCGTTCATCAATACAACACTGCATAAAAAAAATCATATGCGTACTATTTGAGAGCGAAGGGAGTACTGTATATTGTATATAGACGCGTTTACAGCCTGTCTTCACACCTCCCATTGCCAACAAGATAAAGAAGTTTCCCGTAGATCTTAAAGATTAACCCCGGTTTATGAAAACCTGAAACACCAATGGACAAGAAGAAACTTGCAGATCAGACTGCATGTAAAAGTTATGGGGATTGGGCATGTTTAGATCACACACTGCTCGTGCAGTTTGAAAAAAGTATTTGTCAAAAAAAGTATTTGCTACTATCTATCTCTCGCGCTCACTCTCTTCTTTTGCCACAATATTTTTACCTGTATTACCTGTGTTTCTGAACTAAATTTAACTATCCATAATTTTAAATCTAAGAGCGTCGAATAAACCCAAGGGTCATTTTCATTCTAGATATAAAACCTATTGTTAGCAGTGTCAAGGTTTTCTTGTTCAGAATGTCTTGCAAAATTGACAAATGAAGATCAAAGATCAAACTCCGTGTTTGGTGTACTCTGATCTCGATCTGCACCGGCCGCAATGGCAACAGCAGTAATGACAGACGCTCTAAGGGTTAATGGCTGGTTTGGAAGTCTTTCAGTAAGAAAATATTTTCACATTGAAAGGATCATAAATCATTGATTTAAAAGGAGATACGACGTGTTTCAAGTTTGGGATTGGGTGTTGTTATTCGTTACCTCAACTTTGATTCGGGTATCATTTTACGTACAGCATGACAGTAGAAACATAACAAAAATATTATGTCTTAAAGTGTGTGGAAGAAAAAAGACAAACATTGAACGAATCAGAACCAAGACTTTATTTGGTGTGAAAAACGTCACGGTGCATTACCACTATATAATTACCTTGTTACCGAAACATCCAATCGATTTACTCTATAAGTCCAATTTACCGAACTCGTCTGTTACCGAAACATCTGTCACCCCCAACATTGACCTAGTTACAGTTAGCTGGTCTTAAAAACACGATCGCGAAAGGAAAACAATATTTCTACAATCCATACAATACTAGAACAAAAATATAAGTGGGGTCACAAGTACCACATAGGGTGCTCTAGGGTCAAAGAGCTTGAAAATGCCTCTTAACCTTTTCCAGCGTAAGATATTTAAAATGGTGGCTTCGAAAATTTGTGACAGATAATTTTTGATCACGTGAGTTATTATTCGAAATGCATTTTTTATTTTTCGAAAGGAAAATGTTGATATGTCTACGATCCGTGTTTTTATCCATCTAACAATGAAAGTGCAATATACAAAAACAAACAAACAAAAAATCCCCACAAATAAATAAAAAAGTTATTATGGACCCCGATCTGGTAATCAAAGTACAGTAGATATAGGTGGATGTTAAAACAAAGCATGGAACCAGTTCAATATGGCTGCCTCCATAGGCACTTTTCAAAACCGATTAAAAATATAGTGCCGCCGCTCATGCGGCGCCACAAATAATGAAGTTTTCGTTTGCACGATTTCTTGCCAAGACAGTCTGACTCACAATCATCATCCACATCAAATGTCCTAGTAGCGAGGTTTCCACCATTTGCGACCATGCATGCGCTGATCCTGCGGCCTAACATAACGTTATGTAACGTAACTTGTAAACGGTGCAATTGGTACTGCCGCCATTCATGTTGCAATATCTGTATCATATCATGAATATTGTTTATTTGATGGTTCGCTTTCGCTTTACGACCGATCTCATTCCAGATGTGCTAACCAGGGTTGAGATCCTAGGAAACGGCAAGCCATGACAGAACGTCCATGTTTTATGGCAAATACTGTATAGTTAACTCTTTACGCTGTCTCTGCCCAACCTGTCCCTCACCAAAAACACCTATCAGCAAATCCCATTCCTACGTCTATACACACGAAATCAACCGATTGTGTCGAAATGTGTGAAACAAGATTCATCTGCAAACAAAACTTGGCTCTACCAAGCCCTTGTCGAGTTAAGATGGTGTCTAAACTATCGAGGCATGGCAGCGCGGTGACGTCCGGTCATTATTTGTGCCATGCATGGGCGGTGGGCTAATATTGGCTGGGCGTTGTGATGTTAACGATTACGGATTGTTTGTGGAGAGATGCTGCACCTCCTATCCGTGGCGGTGCCTGATAAGCGACGCTGACGTAAGTACGTCGACGTTGTATATCCGTCTGACCTTTCTGTCCTTATGAGCTCTAACAGGTCGCGGTCGGTCTCTTACTGTCCCAATCTGCCGATAACTTGCTACAAGTCTCTCTGTCGTCGATCGGCAACACACACACAAAAAAAAGTGATGGGCGACGGTGCGTACCGTCGACCCAGCCCTAGGCTTATTAATGGCTTAATTTCTTCCATTTTCAGACAGATTATGGATGCTGAAACCGTTAAAAAAAATCAAGACTTATTTTTTTTTTGGACAAACCAATATCGCATGAGTCATATAAAATGCACTGACTAAATATTATTGACCATGTTCATAACGTGCACGCGATACCGTGAAAAACAACTCCTCCCCCCCCCCCCCCCCCCCCCGCCATGGTAAGCCAGTACAGAGTTGGAATGATTAAAAATGATTACGTTCTTCTTTACTGCATCATCAGGGCTGCAAATTCACGTACCCTGACATAACATATGAGTAGATAAGAAAATACGTCAGTTTTCAAAAAGAGATGTTTCCTTTTCTTGCTGAGTATAATATATTAAATACAACAAAGCATTGCAAAAAGGATTGGAACGGAAGAATAATTTTAAGCTTACGTGGTTCCTTTCCCTAAAACAGTCACATGGTTAAATAATTACAGTTATATTCTATTAAATACAGCAAAATGGATTGGAACGGAAGAATAATTTTAAGCTTACGTGGTTCCTTTCCCTAAAACAGTCACATGGTTAAATAATTACAGTTATATTCTATTAAATACAGCAAAATGGATCGGAACGGAAGAATAATTTTAAGCTTACGTAGTTCCTTTCCCTAAAACAGCCACATGGTTAAACAATTACAGTAAGTAAAATAAAATGAATATACACCAAAAATTTGAATTTAAACTGATATCAAAAACTTTAAACAAAAAGTGACAACGAAAAAAGAAGTATTCAAGAAGGAATGAATGAATGTATGGTGTTTTATGGCGCATCAAGAAGGGAATAATGGTTCGAGACTGAGCAGAGTGTATTTGCGCATCTATGTCCGGGGCAGTGCAATATCGAAAGAGAGGCACTATCTATATGCTCCACTCTCTGTGAAAAAGGGGCTCAATGCATCTGCGAAAATTATCGACCAGGCCAGCCTGCGCATTCCGCGCAGGCTGACCTGGGCCGAAACTTTTCGTTATTGGTCAATTTTCTGTATGTCAAAGGATAAATTTACCTCATGATACAGTCAGTTCTTAGACAAAATGGTTTCCATGGATCCATAATTTTATAATGACATGCTTGGAATAATGCATTAAGAAGATGTATTAAGCCCGCTTTTGCCAAAGCATGATTCATATAGTGTTCAATATAGATTGGAACTCAAGCCAATCTACCACTGTTCTCAATGATAACATGACCCGCATTATTTAAAGATCTTTTCACTTTCTGCCAGAGAAAGATTATTGTCGCCAAATAGGACGATATCAATATTATAATCAGATATTTTTACTTATAATATGTGTGAACGCTGTCCTGATGTTGCGATAAAATCTGCTATCAGAGAAGTACTATTTACAGAGTTTATCGTAATATCACAGATCGTACCATTAAAATAGAATCTAACAATCAAAGAAGTAGTGTTTGTTAGATTCTATTTTCCCACAAAGACAATATTTTTTCCAGAGGAGGTGTTGCCTTAGATCATCACTACAGTTATTTCCAAGATGAGAAGCTCGGTCGGGTAGCTCAGTGGTTAGCATATCTGATTCGTGGCCTGGTGGCTGCAGGTTTGATACCCGTTTGAGGCAAACCTTCTCGCCGGCGATTTTTCGTCTCTCTCCTCTGATGCATGTGAGAAAAGTAGTCAGTGACTTGGTAAGAAAGTTGTGTCAGCACTGGTGTCACAAAACCAGAAAACACATGCGTAGGTGCGCTGATCGCGGTGATGTGACCTAAGCTAGTTAAACTCTAATACAAACAAATCATTTTCAAGGAACTCGACATGAGTCACAGTGCGTATAGCCAGGAACTAGGACAACAGCAACAACAACAAATCCAAGGGACGCTGGAAGTGCATTTAACGGTACAAGATGAAGAGATAGAAAGAATGAAAAGAGAAATGGAAGAACTAAAAGAGGAAGAAGCTAGACTGAAGAACCGGATTGAGAAAGACAAATTAAACAGAGAGCTTGTCCTACAGAGACAGAAAATCAGATCCTTACGAGGTAAAAAACTTTTCTAAAAGGAAGGATGTTAATACTTTCAGTGCTAAAGATGAAAGCATAGGCTTTTGCAGACGGTAAAGATCAGACTGCACGGAACGTGTAGTCAGATCTTGGATTTTTACCGTCCGCTTGTTTGGTCAAGCCAATATAGCTTCAACTGATTGTATTTTCAGCCATAGAAAGAGGTCAAGATTTTTTTTTTTTTTTTTTTTTTTTTTCCTCGATAAAATGGGCCATGCTCTGTGAAAAGGGGGCTTAATACATCTGCGGAAAGTATCCATCCTGGTCAGCCCGCGCAGTCTGCGCAGGCTGACCTGGGTCTATACTTTTCGCCATAGTTCCACCCCATGATTCAGTCGATTGTTAAACACAATGGATTTTATAGTTCCATAATTATAGAATGTCTAGCTTGGTATGGTGCTTTACGGAGATGCATTAAATCCCCCTTTGTCAGAGCGTGTCTCATGAATGGTTAAGCTAGACCTTCAAGAATCTGAAACTATTAATGTTAATAACATGAGAAAGAACAGCCCTCTGTAAGACGGGGTCATAATACAACATAACAACAATACATTTGAGCCTTGCTCTGGCAAAATGGGGCTTAATGTATCTGCATTATAACAAACAAGTCATAATATAATTATGGATCTCTACTTGCCACTTTTATTAATAACCGACTTAAAATTGACCAATATCGAAAAGTTTCGGCCCAGGTCAAGGCTGGCCTGGGTCGATACTTTTCGCAGACGCATTAACCCCCTTTTTATAGAGCATGAATCATTTACATAAAGTTTTCTGTTTCCTGGTCTCACCAGACAAGGAAACTCAGAAATTTCTGGCGGAAATCTCACAGGAGACAATCACGTGGGTTTGACACGATGCATGGAAAAAGGATGGAATTCTGAAGCAATGCCAAAGTCATTGGCTTTTTTTTTTTTTTTTTAATTTTCAGTTTTCGAATAAAAATTAAGCGTCAAGTATCGAAAATAAAAATTTCGATACTCATTGCTTAGAATTTCATGACATGATCTTTGTAGAGATTATGAATTTTTATGACACCATCATGGTATCATTAAATCCGGACATAAGTTTGCTGGAATCTGATGCATAAAATTTATCTCAGCATTTCGTCAAAATTCCACCGTTATTCAAAGTGCAGTGTGTCAAACCAGAAACCATTGATTGTCCCCCTTTGAGTCATATAATTGAGTCTTATAGAGGAAACCGGGACACTGAGGTACATGAAATCATTTATTCCAAAAGTTTCCAGTAGCTTTTCTGTCTCTTGAGGCATGCTCTGAAAAAAGGAGGTTTAGTGCATCCCCCTGGTGCAGTATACCATGCAAGTCATAATGTAATTATAGAACCGTAAAATCCATTTTACCTAACTGCCGACTGAATCGTAAGGTAGGCTGATCCTTTGACATGTAGAAAATTGAACAAAGCGTGAACTGCGCGGGCTGACCTGGGTCGATAGTTTTTGCAAATGCAATAAATCCCCTTTTCACAGAGCATGGCTTATTAATATTGTGCTGTTTTAAATGCCAAATGTTGTGGTTCGTTGTTCTGAAAGACTGTTATAAGATGGTACGAGTATATGCTCTTCCATTTTATTAAGATCACATATCGGTATTTGTGATCGCTTTTTATTTCATGCTTTTCGGTAGTTTATCGAGAAATAATGGTGGATTATGGTTTGATATTTCAAGGTTACGACCAGTAAAAATACCGATCTCATATTTTCTAACTCTTCAATTGAAGCTGGAAACGGTACTTCCTGCGCACTAGTTACCAAGGTGAACAGCGCGTGTCATTCAAATAGAGGGAAATATGACGTAATTTACGCGCATTTACCCTATATTTCTTGCGCTTTACGTAATATTGTAATGCATTGTTATATGAGGGGAGTACGCCACGGGGAATTACCGAAAGCAACTGTACTGGATTTTCATGAAAGTCCCAACAAAAAGGGGAGTTAGAAGCATGAAATGAATAGAATATATGAATTTTCTGTGAAAGATCGATATTTATTTAATCTCGTGAACATCATCGGTAATATTTTCACGAGTGGCTGCGCCATTCGTGAAAATATTACCGATGATGTTCACTCGTTGAATTAAATTTCGTTCTTTCACAGAAAAATCAAATATTCTATTTACTTCATGCTTCTAACCCCTATCCTCTGTATCATTGTTTTTCGAGAAACACTGTGGTTTGAACAGCAATAGGTTGATATAAATTTGCACATGCACGAGTAGTAATATCTTTAAAAAATTTGTTTATTTGAGACTTCATCTCTCCCACATCATATCCTATTTCTCTTCATATTTTTTTCAGCGCAGTCTACTTTCTGAAACAGAGCTAGTGTGTGTGTGTGTGTGTGTGTGTGTGTTTTTTTTTTTTAGTTCCTTCATTTCTTTTTCTGATTGGTAACTATAAGTAAACACGCTGTCCTACAGATCTCTTACTTAATATTTGATGTGATAGTATTCATTGAAAAACTTTATTTTGACATGACAATTTACTGTGTATTCGTCTGAATAAAATGTCTGTTTTGTTCTGTTCTGTTATGCCTTGCAGCTGTCTAGTACTCTGTATTTATTTTAACCCTTTCCCAAACAAGCCCTGGTTTTCACGTGTTTGTAGTACAAGTCTTTTGAAAACACTGTGGGAAAAGGAGAAATTGCTCGTAACGAGCAATTTCTCCTTTTCCCAGAGTGTTTTCTACCCTTTTGGAGAACTTTCTGTCATTTTCATCAAATTTAAAATTGTCGTCTGCAAACTCTTTCAAATTGGACCAGTCTAAAATTTGTCGTTTGGGAAAGGGTTAAATTCACTCTCTAAAACTGGTCAAAATAAGACTGAGAGAAAAACGGCCAAAGAAATACATTACACATAAATATGGGTTCAAAACTTTGAGACAAAAGCGCTTACGCAAACAAATGCATCATGAATGCGTGGCTTATAATATTTATTAACGTAAATTCCTAACATTAATTAGCTTACAGTACTGTTGTTGCCTTTGATTTCGTGTCGGTAAGTTGATTCAGTTTTGACGAGATATAGTTATCTGTCTATGTCAAATACGTTACATTTATCTTTACTTGAGCAATGCTCTGTGAAAAGCGGGTTTCATGCATCTGCAAAAAGTATCGACCCAGGTCCTGCCCAGTCTACTCGGCTGACCCGGGTCAGAACTTTTGTTATTGGCCATTTTTTTTTTTTTTTTTTATGTCCAAGGACCATTCTGCTTCAACATCCACTTGAATTGTACGGCTAATTGAATTTTGTGGATCCACAATGACGTAATGACTCGCTTGGTATAATGCATCACAGAGCTGCATTAAACCCCTTTTGGCAGAGCATGGCTCATTTATAGTCAAAATACGAGATGCATTCATCTGTAGAACTTAAGTAAAATAAAACCAGTCTAACTATCATATAGTCATGCAAGGGTATCTAAATGGATTCGTTTCTCCACGGCTCTGATGTAACGTTCACTTGCAATTTGAATTTGAGCCATGCTCCGGCAAAAGAGGGCTTAACGCAGCTCCATGAATACCATGATGATTATGAATCCATAGAATCCATTTTGTCTAACAACTAACTACACATGCATTAAATCGACTAATAGCAAAAAGTTTCTGGGTCTAGTCTGGGTCTGGTTAGCCTGCGCGGACTGCGCAGGCTGACGACCTAGGTTGATACTTTTTGCAGATTCATTAAGCTCCCTTTTCACAGAGCATGGCTCATTTGCAAATAAGGATTCTGAATTTGGTGATGTAGATCCTAAGATATTTATTGCAGGTGAGTTGGGAATCGATTCTGTGGACAAGGTGCCAAAGATAGAATGTCAGGGTAGGTCAGAATTTCTAGAGAAAAAATGTGTTCTATAGAAACACATGTATGCGGATTTGATGAACTACTGTGAATTCTTGCAGCAAGGCTCTTGCATATTTAGCCAGGAAGAAGAAATGGTCGGATGACTAACATATTAATGAATTGGCAATTTCACTTTGGTATCTCTTACTTACTTCCCAAACGATAAAAAATTTAACTTGTCGAAATTTTGACTTGTCCACCTCCGAAGCAACTGCAGACAACAGAATAAATTTGGCTCAAATTGTAGGATTTGGCTAAAAAGGGTGGAAAACATTGCGGGAAAAGGAGAAAATGCTGGTCACCAGCATTTTCGCCTTTTTCCGCAATTTTTTCAAAAGTCTTCTTCCTCAGTATCGTTAAAATTCGAGATTGTGTTATAACGGGTTTAAAAAACACAGAATTTTGATTAACAAAAAAGGAACTATATTTAAAAAAGTCAGAAATAGGAAACTTTGTGGTTTTGCCCTGACTAACAGGGAATAAAGACATGCGTGTACACATAAGCCAAATCATGTTGGCCATTGGGAAATTAATGTTTGAAGATAATACATTTTCATCTAGCTTAGTGAAACATAAGAAAAACTTTTTATCACATAACCTCCTTTGTTTTTAGTGTAATGTACCCATTACAAGATTTATTATCTTAAACACGTTTGATGTTTGATGTCATTTTATACGTATTTCAAAGAAGAGAACGGGTTTTATGAGTTATAACGCACGTGCATCTACAGACGGTTTTGCATCTTCTGAAAGGCCAAAGGCTCGCTTAATAACATTTTTCCTTGACTTGTTTAATAAATATAGGATCTGACATGAGTTTGCGTTTGAGATAAAATTTTATTAAACGAGTCTAAGAAAAATGTTCTAAAGCGAGCATTTGGCGAGCTTAATAACATATTTTCTTGACGACTTGAAAAAAATGTTACATCAAAAGCCAACGAATTTTAAATTCCTATAATTACATAACGTGCTTTCACAAATTATAGATCAGAAGATGTAAAACCATCTATAGATGCACGCACGGTAATATCCATAAAAAAAAAAACATACACTTCTATGAAATACGTACAGAATGACGTTAAAAAATGACGTAACACAATTGTGATATCAAACGTGTATAAGATAAGAGAATTCGTAATGGGTATATTATACTGAAGACAAGGGAGGTTATGTAATAAAATTCCATCTCAAACGCCAATTCATGTTAGATCCTATAAAACTATTCAGAAAATTGGCATATGCGTGTCCACACATATCTGCCTGACTGATAAAGTATCAAAATGTAGTTGAAGTGCTGATGACAATTGATAGAGAAAATCTATTTTTCACAAATAACTTTAACATTCTCATCTCTAGTACCAGTATATCAGGCATGCTCAATTGCTTTAACAACCCTATCTCTAATATATTAGAAATGCACCTTTGCTGTCATTTTTAGTTACAGTAGGGTACTAGCCAGGCATTAGAATAACTAAATCTCCGATACATGTATATACTTTGTTTCCATAACATTCATTCAATGTTTTCAGGATTAAAAGCACGATTTAGCGCACTCTGTAAAATGAAGAGGACGAAAATGGGAGCCAAAGTTATCTACCTCCTGCTGGTTCTCGGCGTTTGTCTTCAGGCATTATCGTTTGTGCGTGTATATTGGGTACCAAAAGGGAAACTCTTTGTATCTCCAGGAAGATCCAGCTTTTGGACTGTTAGAAGTCCTGGTGTAACATGTACCACGGTATGTATCTCTGGAAAGAGAAGTCACTTAAAAAAGAAAAGTTTTATCAGATGTCAAAATCTCGACTTATATACCTTCCAACTGACAGTGTGGGTACTGCTGTATTACATAAAATAATTGTTTGTACCTTGATACAGATTAGGTTTTTCATGGATTATCGTCTTTAGAACCGCTGTGTTTCGTAAAGCGAGCCGTTCCTGTACATTTCTGATAACAAATAGTTGATGACAAAGCAATAATACTGAGATTTAAAATTAAGACGTCAGTGTAAAAAGTGTCAAGAAAGCATGGCGACAAATAGAGCAATCGCTATTTCTGTGAAATTTCTTTCCTTTTCCCACCGATGATTAAAATAAACTGTAGATGTAGTAATTATAGACATCGAAACAAAAAATAACTTCCTCGTTTTAGGCGTCTACACAATCCGATCTGAACAAACTTCTCACAATTCTCAAAGATCCGAATGACCGCCACGCATGCGCATGGATGAGGAGGCGAGTGACCCGGATGTGGCCAAAATGGATGAAGTATATGCTGACTTTATCGGAAAAACAAGACATGACCAAACGATCTCGCAGAAAGGTAAGTCATGGTTTTCTAACACTGACTTGTTTTCCTGTTTGTTTTACGCACATTAATTATCTTAGAGTGTTAAATCGTATTTGGGTATTATTGTACACCTAGAGAGGTTTTTTCCCCAAATGGTTATGTATTATTAAAGTGTTTGCTGTGAAAGAAGAAAGCTTTATAGAGTTGTTATGTAATACAGTTTTGGAACTTTTTCGGATATTCTTGTGGTAGCAAAAATATTATGATTTGAGTTGCTTTGTATTATTGGTTTACTATTGTATTTTATCGGTATAATTTAAGATTTGTGGCTTTTTATGCCTGTAGTAAAAAAATGATGCTTAAAATGATTTTTTTTTTTTTTTTTTTGAGCTGACGCAATCTCACGAATACGAAGGTTGTTGTTCAATAAGAATTAAAAGGAAAAAAAAAAAAAAAAAGGAAAAGCACTCTTGTTTAAGAGAAAAATAAACGTTTTGCTTCAATGGTATATGTTTCAGATCGGTCAACAATTATTAGTAGTAGTATTAGTATCAATACTATTTTTATCGTCCTCGTTATCATTTTTGTTGCTGTTGTTGTTGTTCTTTTCGTTGTTATTATTGTTGTTGTTGCTCTACTGGTTGGTAATTTTTTTGTGTGTATTTTTTTTTTTTTTTTTTCGTCGTAGGTTTTATTATACCTTGGATTTGTAACGAAGAAAATAGGCTGGGGTTTCGCAGAAAATCAGTTTACAGGTAGATATTCAGCTTCTGTTGTTTATTATACGAAATGTCTGTCATCTATCACTAATTACTCAATTAGCTAGCTACATTATTACAGACCGAGTTTTTAATTCTTGTACATGAATGGTTGTAAATGTCATTTGTCTAAAATAGGCTTCCGTCAAGTTCCTGTGTTATGGGTGTAGGTGTTTCGATTAGTTGTTTTCTATCAACAGGAGCTCCTTTGGGAGAGTTTGTGGTGTGGTCCGATCTGATAGCAAGTTTATACATTCTTGGTCATGACATCACTGTGATTACAGAGTTTGAGGACCTAAATCGGTGAGTATTCATTGACATGTCTCGTATAACATGTTCTTCGTCATGACCTTTTAGCCATAAAGGTATAAATCTATACTGATGTAAATGATGTCATCATGACGACTACGTTTGAGGCCTTTGAGCTATAAAGGTATATATCTATGCTAATGGTAATGACGTCATTATGAGGACAGAGTTTGAGGACCTAAATCAGTAAGTATTCATTCACAAGTCTTGTATAACATGTTCATCGTCAGACCTTTGAGTTATAAAGGTATATAGCTATGCTGATGGTAATAGTTTCATTATGACGACAGAGTTTGAGGACCTAAATTCAGTAAGGATTCATTGGCATGTCTCGTATAACATGTTCTTCGTCATGACGTGTGAGCCACACACACACACACACACACGCACACACACATATACGTCATTATTACGACAGAGCTTGAGGACCTTTAGTTAGTGTTCATCTACTGGACATATAGTACATGATTGTGTCGTATGACATAATCTTGGTCATGACGCGGTAGCTATTGAAGTATATCTACACTGATGCTAATGACGTCATTATGGCAACATAGTTTTAGGACCTGAATAAGAACCTCAAGCAGTTAGTAATTATTGACTTACCTCATGTTAAATGTTCTTGGTCGTGACCTCACAGTAATCTCCATATTGATGGTAAGAACGTCACAGGGACGAGGAAGATTTAGGTCCTGAATTAGTAAGTATTCCTTGACACACCTCGCGTTATTTGCTCTTGGAAATGGCGTTATGATACCCTTTGAGGACCTGAACCCGTTAGTATCCGTGGACATTTTTTTTTGTTGTTGTTGTTGTTGCTGTTACGTTAAACTTAAAGCATAACTCTGTGTTGATGGTTATGTTTTTTCACTATGACGCCAGGGTTTGTGAACGTAAATCAGTGAGGTTATGTCACTTTCAACAGTATTTCACTAAATGCCATGGCGACCAAGGAGTGTAAGCAGGGTTTTAAATCCGTAACGTGCCCTGAAGCGACGCTACTATTTAACCCGTACGTGCGATAATTGAATGATAAAAAATGCTATGTTCTATGATGTTTTGCCAGTACATGTTTATGGTATGGACGTGTTGCTTATAGCAAAACTCAATGGTTTTGTTCATGATTTCACCGTGACGACAGATTTTGGAACTTGAAACAGTGACTACTTTAGTTTATTTGAATTATGTAACATCATAAGATCTTTACATGACGCCATTTGTTATAGCATTTATTACGGTGTCTTAGATACCGAATGGCTACGGCTTAATTGATGTTGTAATACATTCAAAAAAGAACAGAAGAGTTCCACTGAACTATGTTTTAAAATTTTACAATTCAAAACACTGTAATTTATAATACAAATGATAAATTCTTACTTACAATTCACAGAGTCTAAACAATTCAAACTGTCCTAAATATCACAATTCTGTTGATCCGAAAACCGAATAAGTCACGAAGAACAAATAAAAATCCTGGTCGCAATAAATCTCCAAAAGCTGAAAATCCAACGATAATAATGACAGCGTATGTTTCAACGGTGATGCCAAGTATTTAATCCTTTTTAAATTTCAGTCACAATCGCCAATCTCACCTTCTTTGACACCAACTGGGGGGGTGGGAGGGGGGGGAGACTTTATATATCTCAATCGAGTGCTCCCAGAAACTCCCGTAAGTACATTCGAGAAAAATACAAGGGAATTTCCAATAAACATATACGCTGGATTACTCAATAATAACATCAATTTTTCTTTGAGACCAGGATATGGACCCATCATACAAACAGTTAAGTACCTATCTTACTATCGATTAAAATCATTCGCTAATTACAAGGTAATTATGAAACTTGATATTTATCCTAGACTATTCTGCATTCATCATGTTTTGTAAACAAAATATCGAAAGTACTAGAAATATCTTGACACTGTTACTAAAATTAGAACACCAAATAAGCATAATTAGATTATTCACGAACATGCCGTAACACATTGTACTCGTGTCCCCTATTTATCCAAAACATGTCAGACACAACTTTCTCTACTAATGACAGTGTCAGCACAAGTTTGTGAACGTGGTAAAGCTCAGAGTTGCTTCATTGTAAGATTTTAGTATAAATTGACTTCTCTGGACATTGATTTTTTACAAACGGACATTCCAGTTGGTAGACCTTAATCATGAATATGTTGCTTTAGCATATCGATTTAATCAATATACATGTACAATAGTTCTAAAGAAACAGTTATGTGACAAAACGAATCGGACATTCGCTAGATTTTGGGATAAAATTTCAAATCTAGACAAAGCCTCGCTCGATAACATTCTTCTAGACTTGTTTCATGAAATTCTATCTCAATACATCATAACCGATATGTCTTTGTTTTGCAGACATTTGGATTTTTTCATGCCCAACGTGTCGATAACAAACGCTACTTGTACAAAAAAGGAACCAATCATATACACAGATATAGTCGGCGTTTTACATATGAAGGATATTAAGTCTATACCTTATGAGCTATATAAGTAAGCACTTATTATTTACCAATAATTAACCCTTCAACAAACTTTCCCTTAGGAAGAAAGCCATCGAAAATGTTATTGGAAAAGGAGAAAAAGTTGGTTTTCAATCCCTTTAAAAAGCAAATCCATTTGTATTCGAGTATGAATTTGTTTTAATAGCTTAGGGTATATCACATCGGTCAGTGCACCTTCGCATATGTTTCCTGGCTTCCTCACACCAGTACCGACACAACTTTCTCTGCAAGCCACTGACTGCTTTGCTCATATGCTTCAGAGTTGAGAGAAAAGAGCAAACCCAATTATTTTGGGCACACATAAATTGTTGTCTATAAATGCACTCAAAGTAGAAAAATCCCACCAGTTTAGTAGCATTTAATTATCGTCTACTAGTCCCATCAATTTGAACAAGTCTAGAATCATGTTCTCCTTTGAACATTTAACCTCTTCACCACAAAAACCTAGTTTTAACGACCCCATGAGAAAAAATGACAACCTATTGGAAAAAGTAGGAAATGCTGGAAACCAGCATTTTCTCCTTTTCCTACCATGTTTTGTTTCATTTGAAAGGCAGATTTTATTATCTGACTAACAACAAAGTTGTTGTCTGAACTGCTTACAATTTAGACAAGTCCAGCATGTTGTCGTCTGGTAAAGAATTAAGGTTGAGGTTTTACATGTAACTCATGAACAAGGTAATGAAAATGAAGTTGGTATCCTAGTTTTTCTCGAAATAAGAAAAACCTCTATATACACCGTGCCATTTTTTCCATACAGATGTCAGTTACGGGTGCTTGATTCCTTTGGAACACATGCAGCTTTTAATCACAAAGATTTTGCCAAAAAGACAAACCGAGAGACGATATGGGGAGGCCTTGATTTGAAACTTCAGCAGTTTTATAATATGTTTCGTGAGTAGTTCTTTATTCTTTTGGTTTGATTGTTTTACACTTTATCCTCATTTCACGGTTCACGGGGTTCCTACGTTGCTCAGTGGTGGAGGGTAGGATTTGAAACATGGAGTCCATAAGTTCGAACCTGGCTCGAAGAGTTTGGTTTTTCAGGGGAATATCTTTTGGCATTGCATAGAAGAGGCCTAGCATTGTACTGGTGAAACCAAGTGCATGTATACATGAATAAGTCATTTGAAGCCGTAATATGTCTGGAATAATGTTAAAAGTGGCGTTTAACACATTTCCATCGGATAATAAATCAAGGCTCGTACTCTTTAAACGTTTTCGTTACTTTTCCATTTTTAGATATCAATACAAACCCTTTGATCAGATGAAACCCTTTTCCAACACTTTCTGTAAGTCCCAAACAATGGTCTAGAAAAAAGTCCCTGAAAAGTCAATACACCATAAAATCAATTCTGGCGTGACAAGGATGTTTCTCAGTAATACACGTATAGGTTCCTCGAACCTGTTAGCCGTAGCACTATGTGATTCTACTGGAACAAAGTCGTTATTAATAATCAGTATATATGTATCCTTTTCATAATTCTAGTTTGAATCTTCTATTTATGTAAAACAGTTCTGATCGCTCTTATGAATTAAAAAAAAATCCTTCTTTTACAGCTCATACTCCGGACAATACATTTCTAGGTTTTGTAATGGGGATGAATGACACTGGTGCAGCACCTTTAATGAAAGAAAATATTGCTGTAGTCTACGGGAAAGTTGTTAACCTTTGGAAGGTTTGTGTAGTGGCTGTAGTCAACCCTCGAAGCGCTTAGCATAATTTATATCATGCTTTTCGGTAATTTATCGGGAAATAGTGGTAGATTATATGTTGATAATTCATGGTTACGAAAAATAACCGATTTGATAGTTACCAGTACGGAACTACTTAGATTCTTGCACCATGTTTATAACTTCGCTCTTTCAAACGCATCAGATCTATTTCAGACAGTGATTAAATCGAGAAACCTAAAAAAAACAAACTCATCTTCCAAAAAAGTTTATCAATCTTGTTACATTCGGTTGATGAGTTTTATTGATTTGTTGTGTCACTTCTTATGTAAATAAATGCCGAACGCTGATGACACGAACGCGGAAAATATGTTTGGCAGTCGGAAGATTAAAAAATGAAAAACGTTTATTTGAAAGCGGATTTTTGTCTTTTTTAAATAATTCACTGAACGTGATATTCGCTCAGATTGCTTAATCACTATCAGTAATGTCATAATTCTGGGTTATATCAACGCACTGTTTACTTCGTGCGTCAAGATCAGACTGCACAGAAGGTGCAGTATAATCTTTAACCCTTTCCCAAACAAGCCCTGGTTTTCACATGTCTGCAGTACAAGTCTTTTGAAAACACTGTGGGAAAAGGAGAAATTGCTCGTAACGAGCAATTTCTCCTTTTCCCACAGAGTTTTCTACCCTTTTTGATAACTTTCTGCCATTTTCATCAAATTCAAAATTGTCGTCTGCAAACTCTTTCAATTTGGACCAGTCCAAAATTTGTCGTTTGGGAAAGGGTTAATTGACATTGTCTGCTAATCTGTGAAATAGGTATACATAATATTCTGGCAATAACGACATTGTAAATTGAGCCATGCTTTGGAAAAAGGGAGTTACATACATCCCCGTGATGTATTTTACCAAGTAAGTCATCACATAATTATGGATCCATTAAGTTCATTTTGTCTAACAACCGACTGTATCATCTGGATGACTGTCCTTGGACATGCAGAAAATTCATCAGTTGTAAACAGCTTCGACCCAGTTTCCACGTAGGCTGACCCTGGTCGATCCTCTTTACAGATCCATTAAACCCACTTTTTACAGAGCATGGCTCAATTAGACTTTTGGGTCTGTCTAGCCGGATGAGAAATTCCATTTTACGCATTCAGCGCTCTAAGAGATAACAATCCCTTTGTTTTATTACATACATGTGAGTCATGCTCTGGCAAAAAGGGGGCTTAATGCATCTGCGAGATGCATGATACCAAGCAAGCCTTCATATAATTATGGATCCATAATAGCCACTTTTTTTTTTAACAACCGATTTAATCATGAGGTAGACTGGTCCTTGAACATGCAGAAAATTGACCAATAGCGAAAAGTTTCGGTACAGGTCAGCCTGCGCTGACCTGGGTCGATACTTTTTCGCAGATGCATTTAGCCCCCTTTTCACTCAAAGCATGATCCATGTCTTTTCTTATGCAAAGTGTCGGTAGCGTATTTGTAATTCATGGCGTTTGTTTTACAAAGGTTTTGAGTTCAAATACTCTACTGTGAAATGCCTATCACGGAAAGACATTAGGTATGAAATGCTGAAATACATGTACGTCAAGGAAAGTAAGTCCCAAAAAATCCCGGAACATGAGTCCCAGAAGTGTCCAACAGAGAAGGTCCAAACAATGTCCAGAAAAGTAGGTCCTCACAATTTCAAGGAAAGTGACTCGTCACAATGTCCAGGCACGTGAGTACCAACAGTGTTCGGTTACCAAAGTCTAAACAATGTCCTGGAAAGTAAGTCTACACCAATGTCCAGCAGATTAAGTCCTTACCAATTTACAGAAAATAAAAGTCCCCAAGTGTAAAGAAATCTAAAACCCACGGTGCCAAGTAAAGAAAGTTTCCACAATGTCAAGGAATTAAGTTCCAACAACGTCAAGAAAAGTAAGTCCCCAAAATGTCAAGCAATTAAGTTCCAACGATGTCAAGAAAAGTTATACCCCAATATCCGCATGAATTTAAGTCAAAACAATCCTGGCAAGATAGCTTTATCAAGTAAGGCGGATTTGGGCTGATCTCTCAATGCAAGATAATCCTTAGCGCAAAAACTGGGCTAGGTCAGACGATGTAGAGCAAGATTAGACCGAACAGAATCTGCAATCTGGTCTGAAACATGTACTGTCTTGACAGGTTTAAACTAGGAATAGACCTTTGAATTCCCAATATTTGGGTTTTGGCTTTTGGCTTGGAAAGTTTCTTCTATTTTGTTCAGTAGTTTAAGGGATGACTCTCTACCATATGAGTTGTTTTAAAAAGGCATTTACAGCCGAAAATGAAACGGAGCTCAAAGGATGTGATTCTCTTTGAAAACCTAAAAAAAAAAAACCTCGTGGGAAAAGAGAAAATACTGGAATCCATGTTTTCACATGGCTTTCTGCTTACGGTATTAATCGATGTGCTTTCCACTGATTTTATTCCGGTGATCGACGATAAACAGTTTGATATCTCGGATTAGAATAAGAACAAATAATGTATGCAAAAGTCTGAATGCACATTTCAATCTCTATGACCCATAAAAACTCTTGTACCATTCATTTTGTATTCGAGTTAGACTGACTGCCTAAGAATGACAAACATAAGAATGATAAACTTAAATACTTAAGAATGATAAACGAATCAGACATTTCACGGGGTCAGGGAAAAGATCCATCTTCACTAAATCAAATTGAATGCTGTGTGATCAGAATATGTCTTAATTCACAAGATTAGAATGCACGTCCTTTGCAATCCCCTAAAATTTGCCCACAAAATCCCCTTTAAATCTTTCAGCGCAGAATATATGAGCTATGCCCTGGCAAAGGGGGGCTTAATACATCTCCGTAATGCGTAATACCAAGCGAGGCATCACATAATTATGGATCTATAAGGTCCGTTTTGTCTAACAACTGACTGTGCCATAAGGTATACTGGTCCTTTTGCATACAGAAAATCGACCAATAGCGAAAAGTTTATGCCCAGGTCAGCCTGCGCGGACTGCACAGGCTTATCTGGGTTGATACTTGTCGCAGATGCATTAATCCCCTTTTTCACGGAGCATGGCTCATATATATAATAATTGAGTCACGCTCTGGCAAAAGGGGGCTTAATGCATCTCCGTGATGCATATACCTATCAAGCCATCACATACTCATGGATCCAAAATAGCTGCTTTTTTTAAAAACCGACTTTATCACGAGGTAGAATGGTCCTTGGACATGCAGAAAACTGATCTATAGCGAAAAGTTTCGGCTCAGGTCAGCCTGCGCGGACTGCGCAGGCTGACCTGAGTCGATACTTTTCGCAGATGCATAAACCCCCCTTTTCACAAAGCATGGCTCATATAAACTGGACCTCTTTCAACTGCTGTCAATACAATCTTCAGAACTTCAAAAAAGATTGAAATCTTATAGGCTAGACCTAAAAAGCGGATGGTATAGATCCAAGATGAGACTGCACATTCTGAGCACTACTGATCTTGATCTATGCCATCCGCAGAGAGCCCCTGTTTTTGCCTATGATACTGAAAGTCTTAACAAGTATCTTCCACAGGGTAAGGCTGAGTACCTGAAGCTGTTTCACGACGCCGGATTTGAAATTCATGGTACCGTACATACAGACGGCTTATCGGATGAGGATAGCAAAGCAGTTCCAAGTTTCGTAACAAACCATGGACTTTTAAAAGCAGAGGAGTTTCATAATCTTCTACTCAGAGCAAAGGTAATCTACTACATGTACGGACAATTGCAGGGGCTTTAACATAATTTGTATTGTGTTAATTTATTCAATCATGTTTTCATCCAACCCTTAATCTATCATTGCCAAGCATGGTAGTTCATTCGGTGGCATGTCAGAGGTCACTGGTTCAATCCCCAGCGTCGGTAAAATTCCTTCAGAGGACTGGTAATAGTCACTGAGGCAGAATTCATTCCTCTTTTACCACTCAAAATTGTTTTGACGATGTTCATGTAAGAGAGCAGCCACTGACTTACGGAGATGGCTGTACGAAAAATGGTAAAGAAACGAATTGATAGGTGCACAGGCCATCGCGACATAAATGAAATACAAACGGCGTCGGACACCAAATAAGCAATCAAAGAAACAAACAAGGTCTCTTGTCTATCAGTTTATAAATTTATCTAGTTATCTAACTTTAAAAAATATCTTACTTCGATCCATCTACACATTTGTTCATAGATCTATTAAACTATACATCTATCAATGGTGTGATTTAATTGCAGATATTCATTGGTTTAGGGGAGCCTTATGAGGGCCCAGCTGCGCTCGAAGCCATAGCACATGGGTGTGTGTTCATAAACCCAGCTTTACAGTCTCCACTAAACTATGGACATATTGGTAAACCAACAGAGAGAGTGGTAAGTGGAAACGATGATGATGATGATGATGATGATGATGATTTAAAAGCTATCAGTGGCTATTATTATTATCATTATTATTATTATTCAGGTGACAGTTGTTTCCACGATAGTTATGTTGGAAAGGATCTAAGGGTTTTGGAAAAGTATAGTGCCACGTACTGGTAAAATAAACCCCTGGGAAACATTGATAGGTGCAATGACTGTCGCTACATAACTGAATCAACATGTAAAAAGGCGTAATACACCATATAAATAAGCAATCAAATTATCATCCGGGGTCCGTACTCACCAACATTTCTAAAGAACGTTCGTCGTCTTATTCTCCAGAATTTTATAGACTTGAAAGTAACACAAATCCTGATTGGCTAGGCCGTTTGGTTTAGTTGATCAAAAGTTGTGTTACTTTTCCATTTAGAAAACCTTGGAGAATAAGACTAAGAGTGTTCTTAGGAATGGATGGTGAATACGGACCCAGGTCTCAGAACCCTGGGAGTTTTTAAACTTCCTTTGCAAAAATAAAAAAAACTTTTCTGTCGGATACCACTGTCATATCAACATCTTCTCTTATCCATAAATATCTACTTGTTTTGATTCCTCTGTCTTTATATACACACTTTAGGATGCTGATATTCCCATCTTGAGTTACTGTGCTAGATTTGTGCTCCTACTACTTTTCTCCTGTAGGTAGATTCGATTTTTTTTATTTCTACGCGTTGCTTACATAATTATTTAATTGAACATGTAAGTAATGATTGGCACCGCCAGTTGATTGATGGCAAGAAACCTGTTGGTAGCATTCGACCCAAATTGTCATACATGTCACACACTTCTGTAGTACCTCCTTTCTGACTTTCTGTTTCATCCGATAGTGCTTGATTCTATCCCCATCATTTCATTCTAAGGTAGGATTCTTCTTGTTCTATTTCCATAGTGGTGTTAATATCTGGCTAAATTGGCGATGTTTCTGTCAGCTTGCCCCTCACAACAGTAGCTGAGCGGGATCAACGAGAGACAGAATAAGAATTGTAAGAGCGAACCACCCTGGAATATCTCGGATATAATGTGATCTGTCTCGATGTTACGATTCCAGTGGTGTGCCAAAGGACCATACTTGGCTCTAAGGATCCCATGTTCTTCTTTTCTTGACCGTGATGAGTGTTGGGAATAATTCATATATCTCCATGGCTCTTATTGTCCTTGAACGTAAGACACTGTCCTATGAGTTATGCTCTGTGGAAAGGGGTCTCAGTGCATCTGCAAAAAGTATCAGACTGACATGGGTCAAAGATTTTGCTATTTGTACATTTTCTGTATGTCCAAGGACCATTCTATTTCATGATTCAGTCTGTATGGATTTTATAGATTTATAATTGGGATGAATTATTTGGTATCATGCTTCACCGAGTGCCGCTTATATAGTTTTTTCTATGATCTATATGGAGAATATTTGTTCTTTTTTTTCTCGGTGAAAGATGGAAATTTATTTCATCTCGTGAACATCAACGGTAATATTTTCACGAGTGGCGCAGCAGCCACTCGTGAAAATATTACATGATGTTCACAAGATGAAATAAATTTCGATCTTTCACCGAAAAACAAAACAAATATTCTATTTATTTCATGCTTCTAACCCCTGTTACGTTTGAACTTTCGTCAAAATCTAATACAGTTGTTTTCGGTAATTCCCCGTGGCGTACCCCCCTCACATAACAATGCATTACAATATTACCGTGGTATTACACTTGTTAATATTATTGCTAAAATTTTTTCGTTAGTCTTACGTAATCGTTTAAATACATGGTGTGAGGAGGAGAATGTTTTCAATGATAACCAGTTTGGTTTTCGTGGAAAGCGTTCTACTGCTGATGCAATATTTTTACTTCACTCAATTATTCGAAGAGTCTTGTCACACAATAATAAACTTTGGTGTATTTTTATTGACTATAAACGAGCTTTCGATTCTGTGGATAGGGACGCGCTATGGCTAAAACTTATTCAGTCAGGTTGCAGCTCTAAAATAATCAATATGATAAAATGTATTTATACAAAAGTTCAGTCATGTGTTAAATTAAGCCAGGGTTCGGATTTGTCCGAGTTTTTTGACGTCACGATCGGTCTAAAACAAGGCGAACCTTTATCTCCTATTCTGTTCTTACTTTTTATTAATGATATAACTGAGAACTTGAATTTTAATACACTAGCTGACAGTGATTTTGAACTACTGTCAAAATTTCTTATCCTCTTTGCTGATGACATTGTGCTATTTACAACAGATCCCAAAAGCCTTCAGAGCAAAATTGATAGTATTTATCATTTCTCAGTAAAATGGGGTTTGGAAATTAATGTAGACAAAACAAAAATATGTGTATTCGAATCACGTAAGTCCAAGAATACTCACAAATTCTTCATAGATGGGAGAGAGATTGAAATAGTTGACAGTTTCACCTATCTTGGAATTAAGTTCTATTATACAGGTTCTTTTAATCTGGCTATTCGAACACTACAAGAACAAGCATTGCGAGCGTTTGGAACTTTATTACAGTTGTTTGATAGGCTACCCTTAGATATAAAAACAAAATTATCACTTTTTGATTCTATGGTGCTTCCTATTTTGCTATACGGAGCAGAGGTGTGGGGAATCTATAAATTCAAAGATCTCGATAAGCTACATATCAAATTCTTAAAGTCTTTGTTAGGAGTTAAAATGCAAACACCAAATTATGCCGTCCTGGGTGAATTCGGAAGATACCCACTTTCAATTATTTGCAAACATCGAGCGTTAAATTTTTGGTGCAAGATAATGTCAAATAGTAATCAATCCTTGTATGGAGCATATGTCAAGGAACGCAATGAAAATAACGCCAATAACTGGTCAAATAAAATTTGTTCATTAATAGATCATCTGGGTCTAACCTATATAAGATTATATTATGATAACATTGCAAATTACCACAATATATTTAAAACAAGACTTCAAGACCAATTTATCCAAGAGTGGAAAACGTCGATTATCAACTCACCCAAACTCTCGCTTTATTGCAAGTTTAAGAAGGAATTCAGTTATGAGCCATATTTGGATAAAATAGTAAATGAAAAATGGCTGAAATCCTTTGCATGTTTTAGATTATGTTCTCATAAGTTAGAAGTGGAATCTGGCCGCTTTTCTAATATTCCCAGAGAGGAAAGAATTTGCAAATTATGTAATTCCGGCTTTATTGAAAATGAATACCACTTTTTATTATGTTGTCCAAGATATTACGACTTAAGAAGAAAGTTTTTGGGAAGCACACCTTGGCCAAATATTCATATGTTCAACTGCCTAATGTCTAGTTCTAACAAGAAAAAAATGTCGTCTATTTGCAATTTTATTGTTAAAGGTTTTGAGTTGAGAGAAACTATCATAAGTACTACTCAATTTTAGCTGTTCACTGATCTTATATCTACTTAGATGTCATTTATTATATTTCGCATTATTTTCAATGAATGTTCGTCTTTTCAAAAAGCATGTGTACACATGTATCTTTCATATTTCTGCAGTGCTATATATATATGTATTGTATAAGATAATATTTTGTCTCAGCCATATTTTGCTAATTTTGTAAATGGCCAAAGACATTGTATGTCGAATTTTGCCAATAAATGATGTATGTATGATGTACAATATTACGTAAACCACGAGAAATATTGCGTAAATTACGTCATATTTCCCTCCATTTGAATGGCACGCGCTGATTACCTAGGTAACTTTTGCGCGGGAACTACTGTTTCCGCCTTCAATTAAAGAGTCAGAAAATATAAAATCTGTATTTTCACTGGTCGTAACCATGAAATATCAAACCATAATCCACCATTATTTCTCGATAGACTAGCGAAAAGCATGAAATAAACTAGGGTTCTTTTTTTTTCTGGCAACCCACTAGAATCTTGTTAATCAGCAGTTGATACCGGACAAATTCGACGAAGCGCTTAGCTGGGGCACTTAATGCAGACAAACTGACATAGGTATCCAGCATTTCAATGTGGTTAATTATGCAAGCCATATACTCGGACACCATCAACTTTTTTAATGGGAATGCCAAACATCTCTGAGTTACTTGCAAAATTTGTTGCCAGAAATTTCGAATTCGGTCAATCTTTGTAATTTTCAGATATTTGTTTTCTTCAAGATTTAAACAGCTTTTTTCCTCTATAGAAATATCTGTCCTTTCTTGTGGTGTTTCACTTCTTCCGTCTTCCTTCTTCTTCTTGTTCTTCTTCTGTTTCGTCTTCCTCCTGAATAAACTCTCCGTTTTCGATGTGATGTGTTTTCCATTTTCCAGTGTATTCGCTAAAAAGTTCGCAATTCGTTCTAGCAATACATGTAATTGTGGTCTTGCCGTTTTACAGTTTTGTGTGGAACACATCTGCATATTGAGTGAATACTTGTTCTGGTGATACTGTTTCTAATCCTCTTACCAGCAATTCCTTGGCCAGTATCTTTTGTTTCAATATATCTTTTCATTTGATTCATTTCCTTTTGTAGCAAGTTGTTCTTTCTGCCATTTCACTCAATATTGAGAGATCTCCTCTTTTCTTTGGATTTTTTTCGTGCCAAGCCCCCGTAGCTCAGTCAGTAGCGTACAGGACTTAAGAATAGGGGGTCGCTGGGTCGATCCCCGGCTTGGCAAATTTCTTTCCGAGGACTGATGATAGTCATCGCGACAGGATTCATTCCTCTCTCACCGCTGACCATTTTTTCGACGATGGGTATGTGGGAAAGCAGCCAGTCCCTTGCAAAGAATATTGTGCGGAGTACTGGTAAAAGAAACTCCAGGAAAGCATGGATAGGTGTACTGGCCACCGTGATGTAACTGAAATAATGTTGAAAACAGCGTTAAACAGCATACAATCAATCAATCATTGGATTTTTTGTCTAAATTCTTACCTCCCGAATTATTATTATTATTGTTGTCGTTGTTGTAATCATTACTACATGTATTTACAGATCAGATCGCAGAATCCTTACATAGAACAATTTATCAACGAGCCATATGCTTACTCTGTGGAAACCACCAACGCTACTGCAGTCAAACAAGCTATAGATAAATTACTACACTATAACAAGGTTGGTTTTCATTGGAGAGGTCATCAGACCTCTCCAACAGTGGTGAGTTTAAAAGGCAGACTGCCTCACAAATTGCTGTCTAAATCCAGTCTTTTTGCGAAATTGTTCTGACACACAGTCTGTTTCGTCATGGTTTTATAAACAAACCGAAATCAAAAAGTTGAAATTGGAAATAGACGTCGTTTGTTTTTATATGACGATTTCAAAAAATATGTCATATTGATTTAATTGCAGATGATCTGTCCAATAGTTGTAATTTTTCATTTAGCAAATAAAGCTAAGCGGGAAAAAAATCGTTAAAAAAGAGAACACGGAGAAAGGTCACACGACTTGAAATCGCGGGAAGGTCTGTCATGTAATGCTTAGATTACTACGCAGCGGCAATTATATAATGCCTTACTTGTTTGTTTACATGTACCAATATAATGTATTGAAATTAAAAGCCAATAAACTATTTGAAAACATTGATGCTAACCTCTCCTGGCTTCTTTTTCAAAGAAGCCAACTTGTTTCTGTCATAGTTATCTCTCTTCCGTGGTATCAAACTACTCTTACATAAGGACGTCTTTTTACACACTCTTACGAACATGAAAGTTCGTAACAAATGCATAGCTCAAATACAAACCGCCCCGACTGGGATTCGAACCCGTGCGGCAAATATCCTCGTTTGTTTGAGGTTTAAAAGACCAACACACTAACCACTGAGCTAAAGAGCATTCTCCTTAACGCAGTTGTCAGGTATTGACTTTATACGGGAAGAAGCCATGCTGTAAGGCAGGAGTGATCTCCCGTAACACACCCCCTCATAAGAGAAGTGATCATTTGATGACGGAAAGCCTTATTAGGCAGGAAGTCTATTATTTAGACAACAAATGGCTCAAAACTGGGGATTATAAGGTAAGGGGCTAGTAACATTATATGACCTTTATTTTTCAGTTTGAGCCGTTTTTACCTTACGAGTACACCGAGGAAGGCTATTTACAAAGACTAGACTACCATCTAGAACATCAAGATTTTTGTCATCTTGAACATCAGAACTGGCCGCCGGTTGACAAGGTTCAGATATTTCTTGGACCAAGTGGAAAATCTTGTGAGGAAGTTTGTTGGGAAAAAGGTGTGTATAAATGTTCAAGGTCCTAATTAGTATGTTCAAATTACCTTTAATTCTTTAACAGATGTTAGAACTTTAGATTAGTCCAAATTAAAATCATTTGCAAATAACATATTCAGTGCAGCCCAAACAATGGGGTTTCTCATTGAAAGGACGGAAAGAATTGTTGGAAAAGGAAAAAGTATTCTGTTGCATTGATATGACTTAAATAATGTGTGGAGAGGCGTTAGTTACTAAATTAAATAATGTCTCTACTTTTTTTTTTTTCAGATTTAATTTGTGAGCCCGGCCATTTTCTTCTTCTAAACAGCTCCCGACATTTTTCAGACCGCGGTATAAAGTGTGGTTCTATCCAATACGAATCGGATATATACTGGCCAGCGTTAAATACTGCTACCAACGCATGTGTCCTACAGACTGATTCCCTCTTGTACAGCTGCGTAGGGAACCAAACTAACTACCGCAGACTGTGTCCCTGTAGATCTTACATCCGTTTCCAGTCTGCAGTGTGTCATGGCTGTGACACTTGACCGGATTAAAGAGGAGTTCTTCATTTTGTGAAATACCAAAACTATTTACACATAGCTGTATGTGCAATGGCCATAGACTACTGAAATTCTATTGGTCTGTTACGGAACACCAAGATTTTCATTGCTTGATCATCGGACACCGTTATTTGAATCACCACACTGGCGCATCGCCTCTATATCGTATACAATAACTCAAAATCTGTTACTATATACAATATGGAGGCACTGCGCAAATGTGCTATTTTTAGTGTCCCATGAGCGACCATTGAAAATTTCGGCGTTTCGTGAGACCAATGTAGCTTCAAAGGCCTGTGGTATGAAAACGCTAGCAGTAACGCATTGATAAAGAAATCTGTGAATACAGGAAATCGGCATACAAATATGTGAAATGACTGAAATATTGTTAAAAGTGGTGTAAAACAAAAATCGAACAAACAAATAAAACAAAGAAATCAGTTTACCCAAATAATTACAAGAAAATGATAACAATGAACATAACAATAAATTCTCATAACTTATCCCCATCTTAACCCTTTACCAAACGACAAAATTTTGGACAGGACCAAATTCAAAGCATTTGCAGACGACAAATTAAATGTTGCGAAAATGATTATTTTTGACTTAGATAGGGTAGAAAACATAGTGGGAAAAGGAGAAAATGCTGATTTCCAGCATTTTCTCCTTTTCCCACAATGTTTTCAAAAGCTTTCCTTTTCAGGGTCATTAAAGGTCGGAATTGTGTAGAATAGGGTTAAAAGGCTTAAAAGCGACCAAATGTAAACAAATCTGTGTGTAAAATAAATGAGCCACGCTCTGGTAAAAAGGGTTTCTAATGCATCTTCGTGATGTATTATACCAAGCAGGTCAATACATAATTATGGATCCACAAAGATCCATTTTGTCGGATAACCGACTGGATCATGAGGTAGACTGGCCCTTGGTCATGCAGAAAGTTTGCCAAAACCAAAAAGTTTAGACCCATGACAGCCTGTGCGGACTGCGTAGGCTGACATGAATCGATACTTTTCGTCGCTGCATTAAACCTCCTTTTTACAGAGCATGGTTAAAAAATCATTCACTATACAGTCAAAAGTAACTCTGGCGACCTAATGAAGTTCGGTTGGTCAAAGTTCTAGTCGCCTATAAGTATTAAAACGAGGATTTATGATACCAGGGGTCCTGTGAGGCTCAGTGTAGGACTCGTAACCTGGAGGCCCCGTGTTCGAGCCCTGCTGGACGCACTGAGCTTATCGTGGGAGTGCCCTTGACCAAGACACTTCAGAGCCCTAGCCTAGTGCTTGTCAAACCTAGGATATACATGAGTATTTGAGCCATCGCCGTGACATAACTGAAAATAATGTTGAATGCGACGTTAAACACCATTCATTCATTCATTCACACACTCACTCACTCACTCACTCTAGCTTTAACATTTATTGTTCTGCCAGTGACTAGAACTTAGACCAACCCAACTTTAACAGATTGTGTGACGTACAATAATTACCATACTTTTCAATGACATGAATGATATTCCACTGTATTTTATTCATAGAATTGTTTATATATCGCCGATATTTGGCCGTAAATGTAGATCTATTAAACATCACGTGCTGCATGAATAGTTACGATGAATTAACGAAGGAAAACAAGAAATGAAACCGATGGAGACACGGCAATTTCTTCCTTACCTTCACAGGTCCCAATAATTTTCATGTTATATAAGAGTAGGGACTCTATGTATACATGAACAGGTAACGAGAATTTATTCTCGCAGGAACACGGTCTACCATCGAGATTACACGAGACCTCAAACACGTGTTTATGTAACGATTGTCACGTGAGCTTAAGTCCGCACTGTTGCAATTTATAAACCAATGTACGGATAGCCTTTGCTTCGTTCTGAATTAATACTGCATTTTTATATATGAGTCAAGCTCTGGCAAAAGGGGGCTTAACGCATCTCCATGATGCATTGTACCAAGCACGACATCGCACAGTTATGAATCCATAAAGTACATTTTATCTAACGACCGGCTAAATCATGAGGTAGACTGGTTCGACATGCAGAAAATTGACCAAACTGACCAAGAGCGATACATTTCGCAGATGCATTAAACTTCCTTTTCATAGAGCATGGTTCATATAGCCTATAATCGGCAGGAATCTCGGTAGTAATATCCAGTGCCTGTCTTCGGGGGTGGGGGGGGGAGGATCTGAAATTCAGAGAAATGATAAACAATTTACCGGCAAGGATACAATATCGAATCATTGCAGACGGCACTATGGAATCTTGGACAATCCAGGTAATCTATTTTAAATCGAGCATATTGCTTTTTCCCTGTGTATGTGTGTTTGTAAAAAAAAGTCCAGTCCAAATTGAAATGTTTGAAAGGGTAAATAACAAACCGGAAAGGGGGCACAAGAAGATTGATGAGATTCGTTTCAATTCTAATCAAATCAGCCTAGAAATTACGGTCATAAGAATGAGCGTCCACACAGATGCCATAATGTAACTTCCAGTACACGTGGTACAAACGTTCGAGTTTATGACGTCATCATAAAATGTTGACCAAACATCAAGGTGCGCTGACGTGGTACAAGACGCTGTTAACAGTACTGTGAAGGCCGTGTATTTCAAGGTGATGATAAGCCTGAAAGAAAAAGAAAACTCTACATGTACTTTAAGTAAACATTCGCAATCGACAAATGTTCCAAATTCGAAGCATCTGCAGACGACAAATTGAAATTGGTACAAATGAGCTTATAAGGATAGAAAACATCGCGGGAAAACGAGAAATTGCTGGTTACCAGGATTTTCTCGTTTTCCCAGTGTTTTCCAAAGGTTTCCTCCTTTCCATACAATGGTTTAAAAAGCCTTAATATCCCTCAGGGTGAAAGCTTAAAGTTCCCCATAAATATGTGCATGACGCCCAATCACTGCGTGTTGGTTGCCATCTTCGAATAAAGGACGACGCATATTTGTCTCTTTTCACTACAATTAATGATTCTAAGGCAAATGATGCTGTAGCTATTGTGGCGAAAGCCCCCTTAAAGATTTTTTTTTTTTCGTAGCATGTGCATAGAACGCCGTGCTCTTCCAACTGTGAGCTATTTCCAAATGCACCTGGAATCTCAGCTGCATCTATCCTTAACTCTTTACCACACAATCCCGGCTTTTAACGACCCTACAAAAGAAGGCTTTTGAAAACATTCTGGGAAAAGGAGAAAATGCTGGTAACCAGCATTTTCTTCTTTTCCCACAATGTTTTCGACCCAATCAAAGACAGAAATCCTCATTTTAATAACATTTAATTTGTCGTCTGCAAATGCTTTCAATTTGGTCAGCCCTAAAATTTTGTCGTTTGGTAAAGAGTTAAATTTAAACCTATCTTATATGGTATTTTGGTACTGCTAAAGTGCAAGTGTTGGAGCAATTAAATTTCTACTCCACTGAATTAAGCTCCCCTCCCAATTCATCACTATTCGTATTGTTGACTGACACAAAAGCTTATTCGGTAAGGGTTCTTGTTGTATGATATTGGTAAATGACTCGAAAGGATTTTGTTTACCTTTGCAAAAATGGGCAAGATGAAGGGTTGTACAAGGGTTAATTTTGTCCGGATAACCCTTAAGCGGTGTTATAAAAGTGAGTTTGTCCACATAACTTCACATAAGTTGTGAATTGATTGATTGATGGGTGTATGGTGTTTGACGCCGTTTTCAACATTGTTTCAGTTTTATCGCGGCGGCCAGTGCACCTATCCATGCTTTCCTAGAGTTTCATTTACCAGTACTCCGCACAGTATTCTTTCCAAGCCATTGGCTGCTTTCCCACATAATCATCGTCGAAACCATGGTCAGCTGTGAGAGAGGAATGAATTCTGTTGCAATGACCATCAGCAATCTTCAGCAAAAAATTGGCCAAGCCAGGTAGCGAAGCAGCGACCTCCTTTTCTCAAGACCTGTACGCTACCGACTGAGCTACGGGGGCTTGGCACATAAGTAGTGAAAGAGCAGTGTTGAACTAGCCCACAGCGACCTCCTGTTCTCAAGACCTGTACGATACCGACTGAGCTACGGGGGCTTGGCACATAAGTAGTAAAAGAGCAGTGTTGAACTAGCCCACAGCGACCTCCTGTTCTCAAGACCTGTACGCTACAGACTGAGCTACGGGGGCTTGGCACATAAGTAGTGAAAAAGCAGTATTGAACTAGCCTACATCATTCTAAATGATTGCTTTGTGTAACTTACCAACATATGATGGTAACTTTACTCGCATGATTCCATATTTTTAAAATGTATCATTGGAGCATGGAAGATACATACTTCAACATTTGTTCGGTATTGGTCTAAAATGAATAATTTTTACATAACTAGCGTTATTGTTGTTTAGGACTTACGCATAAATTCCACATAAAAGGTGATTTTTATCATGTAAAACTTATTTGTGTGATTTCACGTTCACAAGTTTTGTAAAATCAGGGTGGAAATTACTTAACTACTCTTTTTTCGGAGTAAGAGGTGCATTGCATGATAAAACTTACAAGTACCAATATATTCCACGTAAGTGATGTCATTTTTGTTACATAAATCTGCGTAAGGGGTAAAATTGCAATATGTAACTTACCCAATTAATGTGAATCATTCCAAAATGAATAAATATAAGTGGTGTCAATCGTATCAAATAATTGGAGTCAGTTCATTGAAGGGCTTTCCGACAAAGTTTAAATGGCAATTTAATGCAGTGACAAAATGACACACAAGTTGTGAAATTACACATATAGGTTATTTTTTTTTTCACATCGGAACTTACCCACATAATTCCACATAAGTGGCAGCATCAGGAAGCGCGTCCACTGACGATATGAAAGAGCTTTCAGCTGTTATATAGGTGCTAACTGGAGTTATCGTGGACATACAGGCGTGGGCATCGGCTGAAAATAACCATAGATCCATATCTCAACAAGTAAGACTTCTCTGGGTCTGTATTTACCAAACATTCTTAAGAACATTTTTGGTCGTATTCTCTGGGGCTTTCTAAATTTGAAAGAAACAAAACGTCTGATTGGCTAGACCAAACAATTTTGCCAATCAGAAGTTGTGTTACTTTCAAATTGAGAAAATTCTGAAGAATAAGACTTAAGAATATTCTTAAGAATGTTTGATAATTACGGACCCTGGTCTCCTTTGCTAAGAGTGTATAGCATGATAAGATTGCACAAACTTGCAGTCTGATCTTGGTCCACACTATTCGATATAGAATTACTTGCTGAAGTTTTGATATGTGCTCTAAAAAAAAAAAGCATTGGTTAGTAGTCCTGGTCAAAACACTTAGCATAAAGTGCGGTTTATACGCTACCGATATAGACTTGAGCCATGCTCTGTAACAGGAGGGTTTAAAGCATCTGGCGAGATATCGATCCATGCTGGCCTGCTCAGTCCGCGCAGGATAACATGAGTGGAAACCTTTTGGTATTTGTAAATTTTCTGCGATTTAAAGGGCCAGCCCGACTTAATGAAAGTCATAACTTCAGAATCATGTGATGACTTGCTTGGTGTAATGCATCCCGGAGGTGCATTAAACTCCGTTTTTGCCAGAGCATGACCCACACGTAATTTATATAGCTCTGTAAGGGTCACTCTACCTTTTACCAGCTCTCTCTATCTTTTGTTTACTTTATGCCTGATTTTAAAAGTCATTTTTTCTGCCCCTGTCTAAAACTATCGACCGCACTGTAACAGATTGTCATCCTCACAATACATGTATTTTCCATAGTTGTTACTGGTATTATTTAAATTCAAATGTATTCTAACACCTGCATTTATTTCGGACGCTATTGGGTCTTTAACCCTTTCAGCGCCATAGACGAAAGCAGGGACTTTTGCGGACGGCACAGATCAAGATCAGACTGCACAGAACGTGCAGTCTGATCTTTGATCTGTACCGTCCGATTAATTAGTCAAGGCCCTACGATAAAAATCTTTCTGGGTCTCTGTGGATTGCATTTACAGCCACCGCAAGAAGTCGAGTTTATTTATTTGGCGCCGAAAGAGTTAACGTCTTACCTATTAAGCTGTTGGAACACAAAGTGCTATAGGCTGTAATAAGGTTGGTACCATTTGTCCCGAACGTTTTGGTGACCTTAGCATAGGACATGCAGGGCCAAAGTACGCCTTGTACACACAGGGTCAAGTTAGCCTGAACATCTGACCTTGAATGGAAACCAGATTTAAACATCACAATATTCGTGTTTCAACCACCCTTAGGAAAAAGACATTTTGAAAACATTGTGGGGACAAGGAGAAAATGCTGGTACCAGCAATTTGTCCTTTTGCCACAACGGTTTTTTTTTTTTTTTTTTTCTATGTCAAAGAAGCCTTTCAGCCACATTGTATTCGTCGTCTGCAAATACTTTCAATATGGACCCGTCTGAAATTTTGTCGTCTGGTAATGAGATGACAGACAAACGAAACAAGAAACATCTATATTAAAAAAAAAAAAGATAGACGGCGTAAATTTGCTGCAAAGAGGCAGGGGCCCTTAGAATAAGCATGTCTGCACCTTTGACCAATCACAAATTTCTATTTATTCATTTGCTATCAGTGCCAAAAAGTAGGTCAAAGGCCAGCACTTTCAGCTACGCCGAGAAAGTCTGTAACACGGACAAATACTGTACATAGGAGATTTTGTCATTTACTTTTTGAGCCTTTCAGTACGGAATCGCTGTACTGTAAACGATTTGCTTGTATTTTAGCAAAATATTCTTAAACTTCCTTAACTCTTTACCACACCACAAAATTTTGGACGCGTCCAGATTGAAAACATTTGCAGATGACAATTTCAATGTGGCTCGCATAAATGTGGTTTTTCTTTGATTTGGTAGAAAATATTATGAGAAAAGGAGAAAATGCTGGTTACCTGCATTTTCTCCATATCCCACATTTTTTTCGAAAGGCTTCTTCCTCAGGGTCGTTAAAAGTCGGCATTTTATGGTAAAGGGTTAAATTGGTAAGTTCATTCTGTTTAAGACTTTACAGATATTCTATGTACCGAGGGGGGAATAACTGACCACTGAAATGTTAAAACACAGCGTTTCAAGAGAAAAGTATGGTACATAATTTGATTGGTCAATTTTCAGTAACATAAACATGATGACGCTGGGTGTATAATCTTGCCACTGGTGTACACATGGTATGGCGACATTGGACAAACCAGGTGATCCGTTGATCAAATCCCTCGGCTGTATTACGTACGGCAATATGTACATAAACCTTACATTTCTCTGCCGGTAATAGGCAGCTTTATGTTCTTAATATAAGAAGACCCCACTAGAAAATACACGTGTAGCATTTCTTTCCTCAATAAAAACCGTTCTTTATAAATTTCTATTGATAAAAAAAGTTTTTATTACATTTTTTATGTGGTTTACCGATACCAAAGGAAGTGTGCGCTAACAGATTTATAGTGGAAGAGTTCGCTGGCAAATTCATAAATGTAAATAAGTTTACTGTAGTTTTTGTTGGACATCGTGAATTTAAAATAATTTCATGGACACCGCCATGTTTTAGACCACGTGACTCAGTAGTTTCAATTGAAAATTTCCTCATTACAGACAAGTTTGGATGTAGTTATGGAATCGGCCAAGTCGCCATTCTCAGTCGGGAGAGAAACACCATAACAAACGAAAATCAAGATACAAAGTTTTATTGTTCACTTTTCAGTCACACAAACGTGTAAAGATTATTGTATATTCTTGTCAATGGTGTCCCAGTTGATGTCACTACTTACTGACAGAAGGTTGCTTGTTGCGCTGTAGTACCATACGGGAACATCCATCTTGTATTACTTGTACCGGAAGCCACCGACGTACACGTGTTTAGTGAAGAGGAAATGCTGGCATAGGTACACGCCTGAGTCACGTGGTAGGTTTGTATGAAGATCACTGAAAGAAAAAAGTATACTGTGTTTGAACGGCCCTGAGAGAGAAGTCTGTTGATAACATGCTAAAGGAGAAATTTGACATTCAGTTGTCTGGCCACACAACCCCCGCCCCCCCCCCTCCCCAAACCCCTGCCCCAAGACCGCCTTTCGGGCACCATGCGGCTGCCCTGTTACTCCTAAAAAGAACTTAAGGCAGCTGATGGGACATCAAAGGGTTGATTGATTAATTGTATAGTGTTTAACTCTTTACCAAACGACAAAATTTTAGACTAGGCCAAATTGAAAGCATTTGCAGACGACAAAGTAAATGTGACTGAAAAATTGAAATTTATTTTGGGAAGGGTAGAAAACATTGTGCGAAAAGGAGAAAATGCTGGTTACCAGCATTTTCTCCTTTTTCCACAATGTTTTCAAAAGCTTTCTTTTTCAGGGTCGTTAAAAGTCGGGATTGTGTGGTAAAGGGTTCATGCAATTTTCACTATCATTCAGTTTCATCGCCACGGCCAGTGCACCTATCCATGCTTTCCTGGAATTTCCTTCCACCATTACTTCGCACAATATTTTTCCTCAGCACCTGGATGCTTTCCCACAAAACCATCGTCAAAACCATGATCAGCGGTGGGAGAGGAATGAATCATGTCGCAATGACTATCATCAATAATCGGAAAGAAATTGGCCGTATTGTGTATTCGAACCAGCGACCCTACTGCTATCTGGGCTCGGCTATTAAACGATCGACGTGCGTCATCAATAAGGTCTTATGGTAGCTGCGGATTTTCTGTCTCCCCAAATTCGATGTAAAAGTGACGCGACCATAACAAATGAGCCACGCTGTGGTAAGGGGGGGTTCAATGCATCTCCATCATGGATAGGCAAGTCATCACATACATGTAATTATGTATCCGTAATATCCAATTTGTATATGACTGAATCATGAGGTACACTGGTCCTTTGACATGAAGAAAGTTGAACAAAAGCAAAAAGTTTTGATCCAGGTTAGTCGATACTTTATGCAGATGCATTAAGCCCCCCTTTTTCACAGATCATGGCTCAAATGTAGACGGTACAGTGTGTGAGCTGGGGCATGCGGCGGCGGACGCAGTCGAGCGCCTGAATGTAAACAAGGGCATCACTCACTAGTCTAGGTTCAATTATAAATCCAAATTTCCGAGATTACATGTAACCTAGTATGCGCTTGCATAGGTTTTTGAAAACAATGTGTTGGGAAAATGCTACTTAACAGCATTTTCTCTGTTGTACCACGTTTTCTCATTTACCCAAGAGAGACGGGGACACACACATACAGAGGCAAAGGGACACAATAAAAGGGACAGAGGAGCTTTTGCGAGACAGGGACAGAGAAAATAGGGTACATTATGCAAAAAGAGTGACGGATAGTCACAGGGAGGAAAAGACTGGTAAATTGACAGCTAGACAGACAGAAGTTAGTGAATACTTGTGTGCGAATGAAGTAAATAAATTTTATCAACCCTTGATTTTTATCAGATAACATTTATGACTCATTTACTCCGAGAACATCTGCTGACGACAAATGAAAGGTGGTTCAAATGATGAACTAAAATATTGCGCGAAAGAGTAGAAAACATTCTGGGAATAGGCGAAAATGCTGGTTACCAGCATTGTCTCCTTTTTTCAGAGTATCTAGCTTTCCTTCTCACTGTCGTTAAGTCTGGTCTTGGATCCACATTGTCTGCAAAAGAGTCATCGGGTCTCGCTTAGTAATGTGATAATCTAAATATAGAACAAAATCTACAATAATAAAATATTTAAAATCATTTCTAACCAAATAGTTACTTTACCTAAAGTAATGACACCAACAATTCTGAAAACCTTTTTATCCATCTCATACCGCGTCAAAGTATTTGGTCACATGGAACTGTTAATTATACGGAATTTCTATTTGTTATTAAACCGAAGAACAATTATATTAAACTTTCCTTTCTTCGTCATTTCCTTACAGAAATGAAAATTAGCCGCGTCATACATAAATGACGTCTTTAGAAACGCAGGCAAAAATAACTTCTTAATTAGTTGATTGATTGAATGGCGTTTAGGCCGCTTTCAACATTAATTCAGGCATATCCGGCGTTTTCTCCTGTGCTAGGCTAAGGCTTTATTTCAAGTATTTTGCCTAAGGTAGCGGAGACGTTGAGCCCGTTCTTTTTCTATAACTATACAGCCAGTACAGCTGGTTATATGCTGCGTAATTTTATTGCACAGAGGGCCGCAGGTCTTCTTACAACGAAACAGTTTTATTACGTTTGTATCGTTCTTTTTCCATAACTATACAGCCAGTATGACTGATTATATGCTGCGTAATTTCATTGCACAGATGGTCACAGGTCTTCATACAACAAAACATTTTATTACGTTGTATTGTTTTAAGAGTAACCAAAAAGCACCCATAAATCTAGACATGGATACATTTTCAGGATGGATTTTGGAAAAGGGGTGTCATTCTCAAGGCTGCTGTCAGATCACACACCCTGTCTAACTCTGCCTTTGTGTCTTTCTCTCAGGGCGTTTCTTTTTTTTTTTCTATAAGGCAATTCCGATCACTTGAGTCACGTATTTATCGTCTGCAAACTCTAAAATAAGGAGTCTAAAATTTTGTTGTCTTTGAATGAATGTAATTAATTACAGTAATATCGGGGTTACAGATCACTTATACATGTCCGTTCTTGATTTCACCAGTGATAGGCTAAGGCTCTGAAGTGTTCTGCCCAACTAAGAGCCAAGCGTATCGGTAGGGAATTGAACCCAGGACCCTTGAATTACAAATCCTACACGACGATCCCTAAGCCACACAGGACTCCAAAACCCACTGCAAGGTACGTTATTTCTAGGGAAAGAAAAAAAATAACAAGCAAGACCACAGGCCATTTAAGCTCCATTGGTCCAAATTAAGGCCAATGTAGTACTATTTTTAGTAAGATTGTTCGATGATTGACAAATGAATATTTTCAGTGCTCTGTGATAGACCGATGGAGCTCACAGGCATCTGGTCTGATCTAGGGGTACACTCTCTAATGCCGTGAAATTCACCCCACCTTTCAACAGATTTTAAAGACAAAGAAAGTATTCATACAATTTATTCTAACCGCTCTTCGCAACAGTGGGTTTTAAAGAAATCATTCCATTTAATCCTTTACCGCACAATCACGTGTCTTAACCTTTTCCCAAACCAAAAAGTTTGAAAAATTCCAAATTGAAAGCATTTGCAGACGACAAATTTGAAAGTGGTACAAATGAGCTTAAGTTCTCCAATAGGGTAAGAAAACATTGTGGGAAAAGGAGAAATTGCTTGTTACAAGCAATTTCTCCTATTCCCACAATGTTTTCAATGGCTCTTTTCCCTAAGGTCGTTTAATCTCGGAATTACTTGGTAAGGGGTTAACGATCCAGAGGAAGACGGGTTTTGAAAATATTGTGGGAAAAGGAGAAAATGATGGTAAACAGCATTTTCTCCTTTTTCCACAATATTTTCTATCTTATGATCGTCAATTTTTGTCATATTAGCCACAATACCGGTATAATCCGTCTTCTGCAAACGCTTTGAGGTTCGGTACGTTAAATTTGTTTTCGTTTGGTAAACAATTAACGTACTGAATTACCCATTACCTCTTTATCAGACGACAAAATTTTAGACTTGTCCAAATTGGAAGCATTTGCAGACGACAAATTAAATGTGTCTTAGGATGGTGGGAGTTGTTTTTTCAAGGGTAGAAAAATACTGTGGAAAGAGGAGAGAATACCGGATTGTCTCCTTTTCAGAATCCAGCGTCACAAGGGTCGATAAGAAAAGGTTTGAACTGTTGTTTGAATTAACCCTTTACCAGACGACAAAATTTTAGCCTTATCCAATTTGAAAGCATTTGCAGACGATAATTTCAATGTGGCTCAAATGGTGCAATTTTTTCTTTGATAGGGTAGAAAACATTGTGGGAAAAGGAGAAAATGCTGGTTACCAGCATTTTCTCCTTTTCCCACAATGTTTTCAAAAGGCTTCTTTTCTAGGGGCGCTAAAAGGCGGCATTGTGCGGTAAAGGGTTAACACTATCCAACAGAATCCCGACTTTTAACGATCTCGAGACAGAAAAACGTTTGAAAACACTGTAGGAAAAGACGAAAATGTTGGTAAACAGCAATTTCTCCTGTTCCCTGTGAGGCCCTGCATAGCCCAGTTGTAAAGTGTAGGACTCGTGACCTGGAGGCCCTGCATAGCCCAGTTGTAAAGTGAAGGACTCGTGACCTGGAGGCCCTGCATAGCCCAGTTGTAAAGTGTAGGACTCGTGACCTGGAGGCCCTGCATAGCCCAGTTGTAAAGTTAAGGACTCGTGACCTGGAGGCCCTGCATAGCCCAGTTGTAAAGTGTAGGACTCGTGACCTGGAGACCCTGCATAGCCCAGTTGTAAAGTGAAGGACTCGTGACCTGGAGGCCCTGCATAGCCCAGTTGTAAAGTGTAGGACTCGTGACCTGGAGGCCCTGCATAGCCCAGTTGTAAAGTGAAGGACTCGTGACCTGGAGGCCCTGCATAGCCCAGTCGTAAAGTGTAGGACTCGTGACCTGGAGGCCCTGCATAGCCCAGTTGTAAAGTGTAGGACTCGTGACCTGGAGGCCCTGCATAGCCCAGTTGTAAAGTGTAGGACTCGTGACCTGGAGGCCCTGCATAGCCCAGTTGTAAAGTGAAGGACTCGTGACCTGGAGGCCCTGCATAGCCCAGTTGTAAAGTGTAGGACTCGTGACCTGGAGGCCCTGCATAGCCCAGTTGTAAAGTGAAGGACTCGTGACCTGGAGGCCCTGCATAGCCCAGTTGTAAAGTGTAGGACTCGTGACCTGGAGGCCCTGCATAGCCCAGTTGTAAAGTGAAGGACTCGTGACCTGGAGGCCCTGCATAGCCCAGTTGTAAAGTGTAGGACTCGTGACCTGGAGGCCCTCCATAGCCCAGTTGCAAAGTGAAGGACTCGTGACCTGGAGGCCCTGCATAGCCCATTTGCAAAGTGAAGGACTCGTGACCTGGAGGCCCTGCATAGCCCAGTTGCAAAGTGTAGGACTCGTGACCTGGAGGCCCTGCATAGCCCAGTTGCAAAGTGAAGGACTCGTGACCTGGAGGCCCTGCATAGCCCAGTTGCAAAGTGAAGGACTCGTGACCTGGAGGCCCTGCGTAGCCCATTTGCAAAGTGTAGGACTCGTGACCTGGAGGCCCTGCATAGCCCAGTTGTAAAGTGAAGGACTCGTGACCTGGAGGCCCTGCATAGCCCAGTTGTAAAGTGAAGGACTCGTGACCTGGAGGCCTTGCATAGCCCAGTTGTAAAGTGAAGGACTCGTGACCTGGAGGCCCTGCATAGCCCAGTTGTAAAGTGTAGGACTCGTGACCTGGAGGCTCTGGGTACGAACCTCACAACATCCACTAGCTTTTTCGGGGGACTGTCCTTGTGCAAGATATTTCGGAGCCCTAGTCTAGTACCGATGAAACCCAGTAAATACATGAATATTTGAGCTGTTGTCGTGATGTGATTGAAATAATGTTGAAAGCGGCCTAAAATACCACTCATTTCAATTTTTTCTATTCTTTCAAAAGAAAATTTCATCATTTGCACCATATTTAATTAGTCGTCTGCTAATTCTTTCAATTTGGACAAGTCTAGAATTTTGTCGTTAGGTAAAGGGTTAAAAGGAATTTCCAGCCAACAGTAAAGCAACGAACACGTTACGATTTCAAGATTCTTTTGTCGGAAAAAAAAAATCTTATCCCATAGGTCAGTGTAGACCTGAGATTAGACTGCACACTTATGTATTGTCTGCTCTTCATCTACGCTGTTCCCAACAGGGTACCGAACAATGCCCTGTTCCCTAGGGTTGGAAGGGGCCGGGCCCTACGTGGCTCAGTTTGTTTGTATTGGAGTTTAGCGCCGTTTTAACATCTTCGGTCATATAACGGCGGTCAGTGCACCTACGCATGGGTTTTCCTGGCTTTCTCACACCAGTACTGACACAACTTTCTTTCCAAGCCACTGACTACGTTTCTCACATGCAAGAGATGTGAGAGCCGAAATATCACCAGAACGGAAGTTTGCCTCAACCCGGTATCGAACTCGCAACCACCAGTCAGATAAGCTTATCACAGAGCTACCCGGCCGGGCCTAGGTGGCTCAGTGGTAAAGAGCAGGAGTTGAAACCTTGAGGCCCCAGGTTTAATCCTCACTCAAAACACGGGGTTTTCGTTGGAGTGTCCTTGGGCAAGACACTTCAGAGCCCTAGCTTAGTGCTGGTGAAACCCAGGTTCTGTATTCACTAACCACTCTTTACAACATTCCTTGTTTTATTCTCAACAATGTTCTAAAATTGAAAGTAACATTTTTGATTGGCTAAACCACTTGGTTCAGCCAATTCGAAGATGCATTAGTGTTTGAATCTTGAATAAGATTAAGAATGAAACTAGGAATGGTTGGTGTATACGGACCCGGGACAAACATGCATAAGTGAGATGCTGCAGTTATATAACTAAATTAATGTTGAAAGCGGCATAAAACACACTTCTATCAATCAAGCTATCAACATCATAAATTAACAGGAGTGGATTTTTGTAAAGGAAACCAGGGATAAAGAAGTTCCTCTCTAACCAATACTTAAGGCCCCAGACCACGGTTGTCGGTGAAACGCGTGTCGATTGTCAACACTCCAAACAGAACTTCTTCGACAAAACGTCTATAGAATCAGCCTGAAATGATAAAGAGCACTTAAATGCAACAGCATAACCCCAATTTTTTAGATTTCATCAAGAAATCATGTTAAACTTGTGAAATAGTGAAATTACTGACCGATACAGGCAACTGGCATGGTCGGAAAAAAATTGACAAAATAAGCCATTTTAGCCTTTATTCCAAAAATTCACAAAATGCAAACCCAGGAGGCTAACCTGAAAATGCCAAGCTAAATTGAAACTCGAAACAATACATAATTTGGGGATAAAATCAAAAATAGCACGTTACTATGTCATTTTTTCGCAATCTTTCATGGCATTACCCCGCCATTGTTTTTACGGCTAAAGCTAGCCACATTCGGCATACCTCGGGTGATCCGGTGATCAAATCCCTCGGCTATATCACGTAGCTTGATATGCACCTACACGGTACATTTTGCACAATTCCGGAAGCACACCGCTTTACCGTTATTAAAATTGTAAGGCTCCTCTTAAAAAAGAAAACATGAGTAAATTTTCTATCGTTATCTTCCTAAGAATATTTCAGTCGGCAAACAGTTTGTACATTCAATTTTTACCGTAGTTTATCAATTCTGTTGGGAGCTTTCATCGACAGATCGATAGAAGTAAATAACTTTATCGTGGTTGTTCATGTCGTTGCTAAGCGATTTACAGGGGCGCCGTCATGTTAAAGATCATGTGATTAGTAGTTCAAAATGGAAGCCTCCTTTATACGGACGAGGTTAGATGTAGGTACGGAATCGGCCGAGTTGTGACGAGTGAAGCTAGCCACTAACTCCATGACCCCCCAGTTTCGCATTTGGATCAAAACTAATGGAACAAAGAAGGAAAGGTCATGACCTCCTGTTTCGAAGACAAACTGAATGCTTCTTTTAAATAATCGTACACAATTCATGGGTGTAATAACTGCTCTTCTTATCAAAATTGCATTGAAAACCTACCTTTCTCCATTATTTCTAATTTTGACCATGGCCAGTTTGAACAGAACTGTTTACATGTGCCTTAAAACCATTAGTAGAACTCTTCAGTTAAAGGTGCATTTAGACCTACTATGGTGCCACGTGTTAACACTTAACCTGCTACATAAGTGAAATGAAACTTTCAAGCTGATCGTAAAAACCAAAATGTTAGTTTGAATGTTGTTGTTTTGGAGAAAAATATCTCCGTATCGGATAGTGTAGATCCAAGATCAGACTGCACGTTCTGTGTAGTCTGATCTTGATCTAGACTGTCTTCAAAAGGTTCCTATGTCACGCGTAGCAGCCTAAGGGTAAACAAGAGTGGATCTTGAGAAGGGAACCAGGGATAAAAGAGTTCCTATCTGACCAATACTTCTTATTTCCATTAGTAGAACTCTTCAGTTAAAGGCACATTTAGACCAACTATCCGGACCACGGGTTAACAAAAGACAGTGGCAGCATAAGTTTCAAGTTTAAGTTTCAAGTTTATTTCATTTTTTCCAAAAGGTCATAGACCCACGTGGCATACAAGTACAGTTGATGCAACAGTGAACATAGTTTTTATGAATGCATGATAATATAAAATAGACAAATTAAACCTAGATATAAACAATATTACAACTGAACCTGACATCTACAGACATGATAGCATTGGTAACAAAATACATCCATCAGTAATAAAAAAAAACTTATTTTTAATGTAATGGACTGTTTTGTATTCCGTTTTGCTTCCAAAACATCCCAACCACATTCTGAAACAAGTTGTAGTCTGAGTTTCAGACATACTTGAACCATCCTTGAAACAAGCTGCAGTTACCATATTTCAGAAACAAACAGATGACCCGTTTATCTGAGTTTCAGACATGATAACATTAGCAACAAAATATATCCATCAGTAATAAACAACTTATCCTTAAGGCATTGGACAGTTTTTAATTCCGTTTTATTTTTAAAACACCACAACCACAGCTTGAAACAAGTTGTAGTTGCAATGTTTTGGAAGCAAACAGATGACACGTTACTCTGAGTTTCTGACATGCCTAAAAAAACGAAAAAAAGCCGTAGTTACGATATTCTGTAAGCAAACAGATGGCTCATTATTCTGAGTTTCAGACATGAAAACATGAGCAGCGAAATACATCCATCGGTAATAACAACTGCTTTTTCAAAAGCAGTGGACAGTTTTCAATTTCGATTTACTTCCAAAACACCGCACTCACAACCTGAAACAAGTTGAAGTTACGATGTTTCGGAAGCAAACAGATGACACGTTATTCTAAGTTTCGGACATACTTGAAACAAGCTGTCGGTACGATATTCTGAAAGCAAACAGACGACACATTATTCCGAGTTTCAGACATGATAACATTAGCAACAAAGTACATCTATCAGTAATAACAACTTATTTTATTTTTAAAGTAGTGGACAGTTTCCAATTTCGGTTTACTTCCAAAACACCGCAACCACAGCTTGAAACAAGCTAGTTACGATGTTTCGGGAGCAAGCAGACAATGCAAAATACGATCCAATGCACCTATCTTTACTAACAGAGGCACATTTTAATGCGATGACGTGTCTAATAAGTATATTCAGGCTTTTACATGGAGGGAAGCAAAGAGTTCCTATCTGATCAATACTTCTTTTTTTCATTAATTTGTGCATTATCTTCCGCTAGGTGGCATTTTTCAAATACATAACGAAGGATATGACATGCGCAGACAATGTGTGGAACTCTTCAGTTGAAGCTGCATTTACCACGTGTTAACAAAAATCAATGGCAGCATATACAAAATACAATCAAACGCACCTATCATTACTAACAGAGGCACATTTCATTGCGATGAAGTCTTGTGAGTATATCCAGGCTTTCTCATTTGTTATCCTCGTTTAATGATTTGTCTACGATATGGTCACCGTATCTGACCTAGTATCGCAGTCTTGCGAGACTTTTTTCATTTTCTTCCCAAATATGCAAAACAATGCTCAACGAGAGATATCGGACTCAGGCGGTAAGTATTGAGAGTTGCATTCCGGGTATCAAAACGTTTGGTTCTATTTGCCTAGCCCCGGTAGCTCAGTCGCTAGCGTACAGGACTTGAGTACAGGAGGTCGCTGATTCGGTTCCCGGCTCGGCCAATTTCTTTCCGAGAATTTAATAGTCATTGCGACAGGATGCATCCCTCCCTCACCGCTGATCATTGTTTCGATGATGGTTATGTGGGAAAGCAGCCAGTGGCTTGGAAAGAATATTGTGTGCAGTACTGGTAGATGTACTCCTGGAAAGCATGGATAGGTGTACGGGCCGCCGCGATATAACCGATATGTTGAAAACGGCATTAAACACTATACAATCAATCAATCAATTGGTCCTACTTAACCCGCTATCAAACGACATTTTGGACCAGGCCAAACTGACAGCATTTGCAGACGACAAAATAAATGTAGCTCAAATGATGATACAAATGATGGGATACAACACATCGTGGGAAAAGGAGAAAATGCTAGATCAAGTTACCAGCATTGTTTCCTTTTTCTCACGTTTTCAAAAGCCATCTTCTTCAGGGTCGTTAAAACCCTAAAATGTGTGGTGAAGCATTTTAAAATTGGGATCCTACCTAGCTCAATGATACAGATGCAGGATTTACGGGTGTTATCTCATTCACTACATTGAGTTTTTCGTGGGAGTGTCCGTCAACATTTCAAAGCCCAAGCCTTGACCCTGACTCACATAACGTTGAAAGCAGCTTAAAATACCATTTAATCAGATTTTCATGAACTCAAAATCTCATTTTACATTATAAACTATATATTGGACAAACATGTTTTCTACGACGCTAAGCTCATTACCACAAAACAAATTTTCGACTTTACCAAATCCATGGCATCTGCAGACAACAAATTAAATGTGGCTCAATGGGTAGAAAATGTTGTGGGAAAGGAGAAAATGCTGGCTACCACCATTTTCTCAGAATGCTTTCAAAGTCCTTATTCCTCAAGGTTGTTAAACCTCCATATTGTGTGTTAAAGGGTTAATAAAAAAACATTTCAAAACGTGGAAGAGAAGAAAATGGTGGCATTTTCTCCTTTTTCTCCAGTGTTTATACCCTTTCAAATCCCTATTTTACACTGTTGTCTGCAAATGGTTACAAAGTGGTACATAGTTATAACAGAAATAATCAAAAATTATTTGGGGGATCTATGAAACAAGAGGGCCATGATGGCCCTGGATCGCTCACCTGAGTCAACAGGCAAAATTCACTCAACGTGCATAACTCAATTTCTGACCAGTTGTCAGGTCAATTGAGCTTAAAATGTGGCCTCTAGAGCGTCCACAAGGAATTTCCGTAAGTTGACCTAGTGATCAAATTTATAACCCCACGTCATCCAATTTAGAATTCATCAAAAAATTTATCAAGACAAACATTCTGAACAGTTTTCAAGTTAATTGAGCAATAAATGTGTCCTCTAGAGTGCCCACAAAGTGTTTCTTAAATTTGACCCAGTAACCTAGTTTATGACCCCAGCTGACCCAATTTCAAACTCACCCAATATTTCATCAAAACAAACATTCTGACCAACTTTCAAGTCAACTGAGCAAGAAATGTGACCTCTAGAGTGCCCTAAATTTCTTTAATTAGACCTAGTGACCTAGATTATGAGCCCAGGTGACCCAATTTTGAAGTATCCTAGATTTCATCAAGACTAACATTTTGACCAATTTTCAAATCAATTGAACAATAAATGTGGCCTCTGGAGTGCACACAAGGTATTTCTTTAATTTGACCTAGTGACCTAATTTAAGACCCCACATGACCCAAATTCGGACTCATGTGAGATTTTATCAAGACAAACATTCTGACCAATTTTCAAGTCAATTGAGCCAAAAATGTGGCCTCTAGAGAGCCCACAAGGTGTTACTTTAATTTGAACTAGTGACCTAGTTTATGATCCCAGGTGACCCAAATCCAAACTCATGCGAGATTTTATCAAGACAAACATTCTGACCAAACTTCAGGTCATTTGGGCAATAAATGTGGCCTCTAGAGTGCCAACAAGGTATTTCTTTAATTTGACCTAGTGACCTATTTTATGACCCCAGGTGGCCCAATTTCGAACTGACTGAACATGTTGTGGTCAGGTGGGCTAACAAACTTAGAACAGGTTCACTACATACCAAATAACAAAGCTCTATGCCTTCAAGGTTTAGAAAAGAAGAATTTTAAAGTTTTCCTTCTTTGTTCCTATGTTAGAACTTGTGACCACCGGGGCAGGGCCAGGTTTGACCCCAGGGGCATCGTATGAACAAACTTGGTAGAGGTCCACTAGGAGATGCTACATGCCAAATATCAAAGCTCTACGCCTTCCAGTTTCAGAGAAGACGAATTTTAAAATTTTCCTTCTTTGTTCCTATGTTCGAAACTTGTGATCCCCCGGGAGGGGCCAGTTTTGACCCCAGGGGCATCGTATGAACAAACTAAGTAGAGGTCCACTAGGAGATGCTAGATGCCAATTATCAAAGCTCCACGCCTTCCAGTTTCAGAGAAGAAGAATTTTAAAGTTTTCCTTCTTTGTTCCTATGTTCGAACTTGTGACCCCCGGGTCGGGGCCAGTTTTGACCCCAGAGGAATCAAATGAACAAACTTGGTAGAAGTCCACTAGGAGAAGCTACATACCAAATATCAAAGCTCTATGCCTTCTGGAATCAGAGAAGATTTTTAAAGTTTTCCTTCTTTGTTCCCCTGGGGCGGGGCCAGTTTTGACCCCAGGGGCATCATATGAACAAACTTGGTAGAGGTCCACTAGATGCTAGATGCCAAATATCAAAGCTCTACGCCTTCCAGTTTCAGAGAAGAAGAATTTCGAAGTTTTCCTTCTTTATTCCTATATTCGAACTTGTGACCACCGGGGCGGGGCCAGTTTTGACCCCAGGGGAATCATATGAACAAACTTGGTAGAGGTCCACTAGGAGATGCTAGATGCCAAATATCAAAGCTCCACGCCTTCCAGTTTCAGAGAAGAAAAATTTTAAAGTTTTCCTTCTTTGTTTCTATGTTCGAACTTGTGACCCCCGGGGCGGGGCCAGTTTTGACCCCAGGGGCATCATATGAACAAACTTGGTAGAGGTCCACTAGGAGATGCTACATACCAAATATCAAAGCTCTATGCCTTCTAGTATCAGAGAAGAAGATTTTCAAAGATTTTCCTATTTTTTTCCTTTCTGTTGCCATGGCAACCAGAGTTTTGGGTGGAATTCAATCTCTTGAACAACTTTGGTAGAGCTTCACCCAAGGAACATCCCAGCCAAGTTTCATCAAGATTGGCCCAGCGGTTTAGGAGGAGAAGATGTTTAAAGGAATTGTGGACAGACGGACAGATGGACGCCGGACAACGACCCATCACAATACCTCCTCACCTTAGCACTTAGCGCTAAAAAAACAATAATAAAAGAAACTCGAATGATAATCATTTCAATTTTTTGTCTCTTGGTGAATTCAGTTTACCATGTACAATTTGAGCACTTTCAATTATGACAATAAATGAAAATTATTTGAAAGTAACAAATACATGTAGCACTACGGCAGATAGACAAATGCCCCCACTGTTAGCCTTGTCATAGGATCATGAAAATATTCAAAGGGCCTTAACTCCAGTCATTTGCAACCAATCATAACAAAAATTGAAAGTGCATTAGTTCAAATGGTGAAAATGCTTCCATTTAAATTTCAACTAAAATCGTTCTAAAGCTACAAGAAAATATGATGACACAAAACAATTAGGCCATGCTCTGCCAAAAAAGGGTTTAACACATCTCTAATGCATCTCTGTAATGCAAAGCATCACATAATTATGGATCCATAAAAATCCATCTTGTCAAACGAGCAACTGAATCCCGAGGTAGAATGGTCCTTTTACAAGTAGAAAATTTACAAATAGCAAAGTTTTGCTATAAGTCAGCCTGTACAGTCCGCGTAGACTGACATGGGTTGATACTTTTTGCAGATGCATTAACCCTTTACCGCACAATGCTGCCTTTTGGTGCCCCTGGAAAAGAAGCCTTCTGAAAACATTGTGGGAAAAGGAGAAAATGCTGGTAACCAGCATTTTCTCCTTTTCCCACAATGTTTTCTACCCTATCAAAGAAAAATTGCACCGTTTGAGCCACATTGAAATTGTCGTCTGCAAATGCTTTCAATTTGGACAGGGCTAAAATTTTGTCGTCTGGTAAAGGGTTAAGCTGCCTTTTCGCAGAACATGGCTAAAGTTTGTATCTATAGACTGACAAACTGACAAATGATTCCAGTACCTTCCCAATCCTTCGCTGTGTGTAGTAGTAGTAGTAGTATAATATATGATACACACATACATGATCATAATTATAAGGTTTGGTATTAACTCTTTTGCTGCAAACTAAATGGGTTCGACTTTTCTCAAAGTCTGAAAATATAGATGCATTGCTTTTGGAACTGGCTCTGGTCAAAAATTAACACTAGGTAGCAGACGAGTGTAGATCAAAGATCAGACTGCATGCTTTGTGCAGTCTGATATTGATCTATGCCTTCCGCAAAAGCTACCAGATGTGACATTGGCAGCAAGAGTTAAATGCCTTGTTAATTATTGGTACCCCAAGAATAATTTTACTGATTTTTGTGGACAGTGTGGATAAAGATCAGGCTATCAAGAATGTGCAATCTGGTCTAAGGTCTGCATGGTTCCTGCATCTTCAAATGCATTCTCTTAAAACAACTTCCAAATTGCATTATCAAGGTTTTTAACAGTTTTTAATGCTCATAATGAACAATTTCTCTCTTTGCTATTACACTGTTTTTCTATACATTTATAATTCTATCAAATGTATGTAACAAGGAATTTCTCCATTCACCACAATGTTTTCACATACATTCATGTACTACAGCTTAACTCTTTACCAAATGACAAAATTTTACATGTGTCCAAATTGGCAGCATGTGCAGACGACAAATCAATGTTGTTCAAATGTGAGATTCAGAATTCTTGAAATTGTGGAGAACATTGTGGGAAAATGAGAAAATGCTGATTCTCAGCATTTTCTCCTTTTCCCACAATGTTTACAAAAGCCTTCTTTCTCAGGGTCCTTAAAACTCGGGATTGTGTGGTAAAGGACTTAACCCTATACCTATCAATCCCATGTTTTAATTACCTTTTAGGCTGATGGCTTTTCCAAATATTGCAGGAAAAGGAGAAAATGCTAGTAAGCACAATGTTTTCAGTCCTTCAAAAGCAAGTATCAATTTTTATTGTCACATTTATTTGGTCTTCTGCAAAGGCTTTCAATTCTGAAAAGTCTTAAATTTTGTCATTTGGTAAAAAAGTAGATTCATATCATCTATCTATATTCAAAAGGGCTGTTGTCAATGTTGCGTACTCTAAAGTTGTTGAACTCTTTACCAAATGACAAAATCTTAGACTTGTTCAAATTGAAAGCATTTATACACGACAAATCAAATATGATGTAAATGGCAAGATTTGTCCATGGTAGGGTGGAAAACATTGTGGGAAAAGGAGAAAATACTGGTTACCAGCATTTTCTCCTTTTTCCACTATGTCTTCAAAAAGCTTCTTACTTGGGGTCATCGAAAGTCGGGATTGTTTGGTAAACGGTTAACATTTTACAACATAATCCCGAGATTTAACATTTCTTATTTAACAACAGCATTTTGAAAAAAAAAATTGAGAAAAGGATTAAATGCTGGCAACCAGCATTTCTCTTTTTCTCACAATATTTTCCTACCATACCAAAGGCTAATCACATCGTTTGAATAACATTAAAGTTGTACATGTATATCCCCCAATGTTTTCTACCATTCCAAAGGCAAATTACATCATTTGGATAGAGTTAAATAGATTTTAATTTTTCGTCTGCAAATGTTTTTAATTTGGACAAGTGTAAATTTTTCCTGGTGAAGCGTTAAAAAAAGGTAAGCATACGAGGTAATGTTAAAAAGGTAACGTTTACCCTTTACAACATAATCCTGAGTTTTAAAAACCCTCTCAAAGAAGCCATTTAAAAACATTGTGGGAATAGGAGAAAATGCTGGCAACCAGCATTTTCTCCTATTCCCACAATGTTTTCTGGCCTATCAAATACAAATTTTACCATTTGCGCCGAAATGTCATTTGTCCACGGCAAAAGCTTTCAATTTTGAGAAGTGTAAATTTTTCCTGGTAAAGCCTTTAAAAAAACTCTGGAACTGTCGCAAAGCGGAAAAAATACCCCCCCACCAGCACCTTGTCACTGAAGCAGCACAATCAGAGAACTGATGTGATTTTCACCACAAAGATTACCAGTGACCTTGACCTTTGACCCATGTGACCAAAAAACAATAGGGCACCTCCTTGGGTCATAAGCAACACTTGTATAAAGTTTCAGGGTCCAAGGTCAAAAAGCTATCGAGTTAGAGTATGGAAATGATTTTCAAATAAAGTTCACCTGTGACCTTGACCTTTGACCCATATGACCCCAAAACAATAGGGCACTCCTTAGGTCATGAGCAACACTTGTATAAAGTTTCAAGGTCCTAGGTCGAACAACTTTTGAGTTAGAAAAACGAAACGAAAAAGTCTATAAACAGATGGATTGATGGAGGACAAATGGATGGGTGGGCAGACAGACAAGACATGAAGAAACCAGTATACCACTGTCTACTTCTTAGGTGGGTGGTATAATAAGCATAAACAAAAAATGTCCAATGCCAAGTAACTGATGAGAGGTATAGTTGTTTTCAATGAAATTCGGTGGATTCTCCTGTTACTAGAGGGTAGTTGTCAGCCCTTATCTGTCGACATCAAAACATTGCCGCCAGGCTGGCACAGAGTATGTCAATACAATGAGTCATACTCTGTGAAAAGGGGGCTTAATGCATCTGTATAAAGTTTCGACCCAGATCAGCATATGCAGACTCTGCCCTGGGTCAGAGTATTTTCTGCATTTCAAAGGAGTCAACCTCATGATTCCATCCATTGTTAAACAAAACTGATTTTATGGATCCATAATTATGTGATGACTTGCTCAGTATCATGCATCACAGAGATGCATTAAACCCCTTTATGCTAGAACACCACTCATATATGCTCAACCAGACCTCCAGATAAGAGGGAGCGATAGTATTCTAAATCCACTATTTCTCTTCCAAACCCTATAATGTGGGTACTCATTGGAATTGTCTCGATGAGAAGATTCTAATGAGTACCCATAACATAAGGTTTAATGGAGAGTGATCATAATTTCAATTTTGAAATCAAAATCACTCCCTCTATCTGAAGCTCTGTACTCAACTATGATGCACATTTTCAAACAAAAAAACAGAACTTGTTAACTTGTTTCTCCATAGGGTGATCAATGCTGTTTTCAACATTATACCAGATTTATCACTGTGGCCATTGCACCTATCCATGCTTTTCTGGATTTTTTTTCAAATCCTTACCTTACACAATATTCTATCCAAGCCACTGGCTGCTTTCCTACATAATCAATGTCCAAAAAAAAACGATCAGCAGTGAAGAAGAATGAATCCTGTTGCACTTGATGTGCCAAATTTGTCATCTGCAACAACTCTGAACTCCGAAAAGAGTAGAATTTTCAGTTTGGTTAAGTCTTTTCAACATAACCCCGGCTTTTAGTGACCCTGAGGAAGAAGCCGTTTGAAAAAATTGTGGGAAAAGGAGAAAATGCTGGTAACCAGCATTTTCTCCCTTTTCCCACAATGCTTTCTACCCTATCAAAGACAAATTCCATCATTTGAGCCACATTTAAATTGTCGTTTGCAAATGCTTTCAATTTCAACAAATCTTTATTTTTGTTGTGTGGTAAAGAGTCAAGAGCTCAATATGCTTTGAAACACAAATGGCATGACTAAGTTATATCTATATTAATTTTGTTATCTCCCAATGTCTTGATCATAGATGATGTGAAAATTCTCCTGTATGGACAGAGATTGCTACAATGAAAAGATTGCATGACTGAAAAACAGTCGAGATTCTACAGGGTATTTTCTGTCCGCACATCACAATGTACAACAGATCTGTTTCAGTCTCTGGTGTGTATATACTCATCACATCAACACATGCATGTTCCTTGATCAGTTTTTCCCTGTTGAACCAAACCCTCCGCTACCTCGGTCTGTGTCATCTAGTGTCTGAAAGGAAGAAATGATAAACCTTTGACCAAACTCCTGTGTAACCATGTTCTAAAGGCCGTGAGGAAGGTCTTGTTGTCTGCACATGTCAATATTCTTCTAAGATTTGACCTGTCTGCAATGACACATCACTATCCTGTACAGGACAAGTATTAATATGCAAAATAGCAAGCGGAAAATGGCTAAAAAAGTATGTATGTGGAAAATTCAAGCCAGTTTTTTGCTACAAATTTCTTGAAAATATGATGATTTCAAACCCGGAAAATAATTTTGTAAAATACCATTGTTTACTTCAAATCTGTGTGGACAGTTTCTAAATACAGACATGGGGAAAGCTGGGATCTGTGCAAAAGACTAACAGCAAAAATAACGTCCCCACCTTGCTGAGCTTATTCCTTGGCCTTCTCTCAAGCTTGTAGAGGGTGTATTTTAAATGGCTGGAGCATAGGTTATATGCTAGCTAACCATGGTTGGATGAATTGTACAATGTAAGTTTTAGTGAGTAAACGTAAGATTTTATTTTGAAATTCACTGCCTTGCTTGCCACCTTCATAAGTAGTCCAGTTCTCTACCCAGAATGTCTGTATCAGATAGGTTATATACATGTATCTGAAAAATGCCAACTAGTGCAAGATAATGAGAGGGTCTTTGAAAAAACTGTGGCAAAAGGAGAAAATGCCAATAACTGGTATTTAATCCTTAGTCAGACAATGACAAGTTGTAATGACCCTGAGGAAGAAGGCCAATGAAGACATTGAGGAAAAAGGAGAAAATTCTCCTTTACCGGCATGGTTTGCCTTTCTTTCTCAGACAAATTTCATTATTAAAGCCACATTAGCCTGTCCCGCTAGCTCGGTGATTAGTGTATCCGACTTGTGACCTGGTGGTTGTGAGCTTGATGCCCTGTTTCTTTCTAGTGATTTTTCGTATCTCACCTCTGGTACATGTGGGAAAAGTAGTCAAAGACTTGGATAGAAAGTTGTTTTGTTTCCTAAGTTGAGGGTCATTTCTTTAACTTTGGGGTCAAAATAAATGAGATCATATGAATCAGGTTTTCTAGATAAAAGGAAAATATAATATTTACTGTTGTTTGCTTCTATATGGGTCTAATTTTTTCATAACATTCTAAGGTAAACAAGCCAAAGTTCCTACATACCCTTGAAACAAGGTTCAGTTTCTTTGTCTTCAATACTTTTCACCTTCTTTAAAATCTAACCAAGTAAAGTCTTTAAGCCATTTCTGGTGGAAAGCTCAACTTCATTTCTCCTCCCAATCACTGCTTGATGTAGTGTGATCGGAAATGCAGCTCAAAGTAGACACTACAAATGTTGCAGTTTCCTCTGACAAAACAATTTTTTCCCACAAACCAGGACAAACTGGTAATGTTTACTTTTATCTACCGGAAGCCATGTTAAATGTTATGTAAAATACAGAGAACCCGACTATGAATTTGACAGAACACGTATCTATGACAAATGTTCACCGTGTTTTTCTCTATTAATGCATTGACACATTCTTATTCTTTATATAAATTACTGGAAAACCTCTTTTATCTAAAATAAACCCTGTAATGGGAAAAAAAAAATGGTCTTCAGCTAGATAATGGTAAGGGTTAACCAAGTTTTGCAAATTGTGGCACATCCAACCTGTTAGTGTTGGGAAATCGGTTGAAAATGCTAATCGATGATCTGTCATATAATCTATTATGGAAGAATATGAAATTTGGCATCTGGTTATGTGTTAACTTGGACAAATTAGTAATAAAACAATCTTGGAAAAGGAAAAAAAATGCCTAACAAGCAGTTTCTCCTTCTATCCACAACATTTTTGTTGTTAAAAGATTACAACAATTGTCACATACAGTCATTTAATTTGCTTTTTGAAAATTTTTAATTGCAGTGAGATTTTTTTCTTATCCATATTTCAGTAGCCTACGTCTTCCTACATATTCTACAGACAGATCTGTTTAGATCTAAATTATATTTTGTAAGAGGCTCATCTTGTTTTAAATTATGAAAGCCAAAATACTTCCACCCTTCAGATTTTGTTTTGCACCTGGATGGGAATTAATTTCAAGCTTTTTAACTCTTTACCAAATGACAAACTTTTAGACTGGTCCAAATTGAAAGCATTTGCAGACAACAAAATAAAGGTGACTCAGAAATTAAAATTTGATTTGGGAAGGGTAGAAAACATTGTGGGATAAGGAGAAAATGCTGGTTACCAGCATTTTCTCCTTTTCCCACAATGTTTTCAAAAGTTTTCTTTCTCAGGGTCATTAAAAATCGAAATTGTGTGGTAAAGAGTTTACTGTATCAGTAGCCATTTTCATGTTTTTATGTTGTTAGAGTTGCATCCCTTGATTAAGTTCAGTGTTATTCAGGTTCAGTCCAATGATCGATTTTTGGTATTGGTAATTGATGATTGGCATCTGCCATGGTTAAACGATAGTTAATCCATCTTTCCCGATCATCGTCCCATCACCACCACTACCTGTGTGACCGATAAATGACAAAGTGTGAAAAACTGTCTCCAGTACTTCGTGTCTCTATTGTTGTGCAGACAATTGATAAAGTCACAACATGATTGACAAATGTATGAAAATACTTGTAAACACCACTGTCTGTTTATTTTCTTGTATATTTGAAAAAATATTATTCATAATACATATAATAGTAATAACGTACACTAACTAAGTGTATCGGCTGATGCCTATGTGCTGGAGCAACAGATACAATTTTTTTTTTTTTCATAAACGGTGAGAATGAAAGGGTGCAGCCTATTCATTGCAGCGGCTTATTGTCCGGAAAATACGGTAAAAGGGTTAATAGTACAAAATAAAACAGGACGCACCTGTTCCTCCTTGAGATCTGGTAGATAAATTCTTTCACATATCAACTGGGCAATTCTGTCTCCGGCTTTCACTGAAAGTATTGCAGCAAACGGATAAAAGAATACATAAACTACAACTGTTGCAGAATTATTAAATCAAAATTACTTAAAATACTGCAGCAAATGAACTAAAGAACAAACTACAACTGTCCTTGAATTTGAAAGCGAAATATTCTTTCCAAGACAATGGCTTGACTAAGTATAAAGAAGTCACATCAATCCTTTACAACACAATCCGAAGTTTACGACCCTGAGGGAAAACCCTTTTGGAAACATTGTGGGAAAAAGACAAAATGCTGGTAACCAGCATTTTCTCCTTTTCCCACAAAGTTTTCTAGCCTATTATAGACAAATTTCATCATTTGAGCCACATCTATATTGTCGTCTGCAAATGCTTTCAATTTGGTCCAGTCTGAAATTTTGCTGTTTGATAAAGTTAAACAAGAGGACCATGATGGTCCTATATCGCTCACCTGAGTACCAAGCAGTAAAGGTCTACAATGAAGATAAATACCAAATATCGAAGTGCAAGGCTAAAGCTCTAGGTCTTCTTGGTTTAGACAAGAAGATAATCTTTCTTAACCAAACCCGGTTATATAAATATCTGTGAGAAGTTTGAATGATATTTGTCCAATAGTTGTTGAAAAATAGGGAGAACAAGAAATTTCATCAAAGGAAAATAAATTTGTAAAAATTCAATGAACTGTCACCAAAATATAATATGCACATTCTTGCTTGGCACCGAGTCTCTCTAAAGTTTGAATGAAATCTGTCCTGTAGTTGTTGAGAACTAGCTCTGACGAGAAAATGCTACAGAAAGACTGATTGATGGATGGATGGACCGACAAGGTGACTCCTATATACCTCCAGAACAGAGTTTTGAAGGAATAATAACAAAGCCCTAGGCCTTTTGGTGTGTGGCAAAAAGTTGCCTGATTTGAACAAACTTAGTAGAGAATGTTTGCCAATTCAAGACTTTCTATACAAGTTAGTATTATAATGTTGTTAAATACACTAACAACTACAGTGGTTGTCCAGGGTCATGTTCATGGGTAATTGCTATTGTAAACACATAAACAATGTATTTACACTTGCAATAGTCTTGCACCAACCTTTCAGTGTGTCCAGCTTACAAAAATTTGACCTTCAAGTGTGACACTGACCTTGGCCCTACTACCTGAACAGATCTTTCAAATGGTACTTCAATTCATGATGGAGTATATGCCCAAAATCTATCGGGGGGGGGGGGGGGGTCATAAACTTATTTATAACCTAAGACAAACACCACAAAGTGAAGAGCAAAAATTATAATAACTTCTAAGATTTACAAGATAAAATCTGTACTACAGAGTTAAATGAATGAACAAAAATGAACTCAAAATACAATGAACACAATGTTCAAAGATACATCCTAACAGCCAGAGAGAAAAATGCTGTCAAAGCCTTTAACCCTTTACCACGTGGCAAAATTTAGATCTGTCCAAATTGAAAGCATTTGCAGACAACATTTTCATATTGGCTCAAGTGACACAATTTTCCTTTGATGAGGTAGAAAACTTTGTGGGAAAAAGGAGAAAATGCTGGTTACCAGCATTTTCTCCTTTTCCCACAATGTTTTCAAAAGTTTTCACAGAATGTTTCTCATCATGTGACCTAGCGCATATTGTCAAGGTTCTGCAATTTATAGCTGCATCATGGAACAAGGGGTCTTCATTTTATATTTCATTTTTCACCAGTATCTCTTTAATTACTGGACATATCTCAACAGATTTGGATGAAATTTTCACACATCAAGTGACCTAGCGCATATTGTCAGGGTTTTGGAATTTATTGCTGTGTCATGGAAAAAGGGGGCTTCATTTCAAATTTAAACTGCATCCATCCGTCCTGAATAGATGAAAGGAAAAAATGATCAGGTGGGAACCAAGGCTAGGGGTACGCAAGACAGGATGTTTTATCAGATACTGTAGATAAAGATCGGACTGCAGTTGGATCTTGGATATATCTGCCTTATATTCTGCAAGATAGTATTGCCTACAACACAGTCTTGAAATGCATATTACTTGGTCTATCTTTATCTCTTTACCAAACAAAAATTTTAGACTGGTCTATAATTATAAAAGCATTTGCAGACAACAAAATAAATTTGTCTCAAAAAATGAACTTAGATCTGGGATGGGTAGAGAACATTGTGGAAAAAGTAAAAAAAATGCTGGTTACCCGAGTGCTTGGCCCAACTGAGATTTAAACTTGACATCCCTGCATAGCTAGCCCTATAGGTAATAAGCTAACAGGCTTGACTCAAATCATTAACAAACAACAAAATTTAATCCTTAAACCCAAAGGCCATTTTCATTCCAGAATGAGTCCAAGATGATAACTGCGTGGGTGCCTTTCGTCTGCAGTGTTTCAACAAAGCAGACAGTATAGATCAATGATCGGACTGCACATTTCGTGCAGTCTGATCTTGATCTACACTAGACACAAAGGCAACTATAGTAGTGAAAGGCGCTTAAACGGTTAAGACTTGTCCAAATTCAAACCATTTGCTGACAACAAAATAAATGTGACTCAAAAATTTAAATTTGATTTTGGTTGGGTGGAAAACATTGTGGAAAAAGGAAAACATGCTGGTTATAAGTATTTCCTCTTTTTCCCACAATATTTTCAAGAGCCTTATTTCTCACAGGTGTTAAAACTTGGGATTGTGTGGTAAAGGGATAAATAGAACAAGATGTTTAAAGTTCATTCTGTATACCTTTATGTCCTGTTTTGACCCAGGGGCATCATTTGAACAAAATTGGTAGAAGTCCACAAGGAAATGCCACATACCAAATATCAAAGCTCTAGGCCTTCTAGTTTCAGACAAAAACATTTTTAAAGTTTGTTCTATATACAATTTTGCCCAAAATTGTGACCCCTGGAGTTAAAGGGTTAATTCATTTCTTTTAACAACTTTGGTAGAACTTCACCCAAGGAATATGCCTGTCAAGTTTCAAGATGATTGGTTTAGGAGGAGAAGATGTTTAAAGGAATTGTGGAAAGACGGACGCTGGACAACGACAAATCACAATACCTCACCCAGCACTTCGTGCTCAGGTGAGCTAACAAATAGGCCTAACCATTGTCTGTGGCTTGTGATAAACAACATAAAGATGAAGTTTCATAACATTTTTTCCTGTAGTTTGAGAGATATTAATCCATAATGAAAATATATGTGAAGCCCCCTTTTTCCATGACACAACAATTAATCAAAAAAGCTAAATTAATGATATTGGTGGACTATCATAAGGAACACATGTATGAAGTTTCACAAATTTTTGTCCAGGATTTGGATACATGTATATTGATCCTTAACAGAAATATACATGAAGCCCTTTTTCCTATGAGACAGTATTTCATATCAAAAAGGCAAAAAACAAATAAATATCAGCGGACATCATAAGGAACACCTGTATGAATTTCTATTAGTTTTTGTCAAGGATTTTAGAAGATAACTGTCCTGAAAGATGGACAAACATATGGTCATTGGTCCATGACGAAATTAAACATTTCGCCCCCTTTTTTCATGACAAGGTGTTTCATGAAATAAAAACAAATAACTATTGTCTGTGGCTTGCAATAAACAATAAAAAGATGAAGTTTCATCATTCTCAGTTTCATATCTCATATCATGAACAGACTGCACTGATGGCTTAAAGAGGCGGGAGTTGACCTCGGCCTGTTTTACAGTTCCCTGAACAGATGGCTCATTAGTTTTGAGCTTCAAGGGGCAGGAAATTACCAGACGACAAAATTTTGACCATGTCCAAATTGAAAGCAATTGCAGACGACAAAATAAATGTAACATAAATGATAATTTATGTCTTTGATAGAGTAGAAAACATTGTGGGAAAAGGAGAAAATGCTGGTTACCAGCATTTTCTCCTTTTTCCACAATGTTTTCAAAAGGCTTCTTTTCCAGACACGTCAAAAGGAGTCATTGTGTGGGAATGGGTTAAAAAGATGATAATTACATTTTCTAAAAATTTGAAGTTCTTTGGAAGACTACCTTTAAACTGAAACAGTCTACAAAATTTATTAAAGTAATGCCCCTTGGGTTTGACTTGTGTACTTTATGCCAAATATAAGCATTGTAGCTAAGTTTTGGAGTAACAGAAAATATTAAGTTCACAGGTTAAGTTTTGGACAAATAGACAGACGGATTGAAAGACAGATAGATGGATGTTCAGACACTGGTAAAACAAGATGTGTTTGTGAAACATGAATGCCCCTGAAATGGCCATTTTTTGAGAAATGTAACCTTTATATTTGACCTTGACCTTTGCACATGACCTTGACCTTGGTACCAGCAGATACGTATCAATGAGATGTGCCTTCATACCAAATATGAGCCTTCTCACACCAGTACTAACACTACTTTTCTTTTCAAAGCCACCGACTACTTTTCTCACATGCTTCTGCAGAGGTGAGAACGCATACCCGGGGCATTGGAGGAAAGCCATAATGTGACCCCAATAAGAATTACTCTAACAACTTTTGGCAGAGGGTCCCCAGAACTTTGCTACAAAGAAAACATGAAAGTTTTAGTCTCTCACTTGTCAGATGTAATTTTCTTCCTTTTCAGTGTTAAATAGGGTGCGCCCGCGCACAGCCCAAACTCCACCCAAAGGTCAATTTTTAAACTTTTGGTACAGGGTCTCAAGATCATGTTACATACAAATTAAGAATGCTCTAGCCCTTATGATTTGTCAGAACGGGAGTTTTAAAAGATTTTCTTCTTTGTTTCCATGTAAAATTGGGTGCACCCGAGCAGAACCCAAATATGACCCAAAAGAGATAATTTTAACAATTTTTATAAAGGGTCACCAAATGATGCTACATGCAAAATATGAATGCTTTGGCCCTTATGGTTTGTCACAAAAAGATTTTAAAAGATTTCCAACTTTAATTCTATGTAAAATAGTGTGCGCCCGGCCAGAGCCCAAATATGACCCCAAAGGGATAATTATAACAATTTTTGTAAAGGGTCACTAGATGATGCTACACGCAAAATATGAATGCTCAAGCCAATATGGTTTGTCACAAGAAGATTTTAAAAGATTTCCTTCTTTGTTTCCATGTAAAATAGGGTGTGCCCTGGCACAGCCCAAATATGACCACTGAGGTTTAATTTTCACAATTTTGGTAAAGGATCATCATACAATGCTACAAACCAAATATGAATTCTCTAGGCATTATGGTTTGTCAGAAGATGATTTTTTAAAGATTTCCTTCTTTGTTATTATATGAAATAGGGTGCGCCCGGGCAAAGCCCAAATATGACCCTACGGGATTAATTTTAACAATTTTGGTAAAGGGTCACCCAATGATGTTTCATACAAAATATGAATGCTTTCGGTCTTATGGTTTGTCACAAGAAGATTTTTAAAGATTTTTTCCATTTTCAGCCATTTTGTTGCCATGGCAACCACAGTTTTTCATGGAATTAAATTCTTTTTAACAATTTTTGTAGAGCTTCATGCAAGGAACATTCCTGCCAAGTTTTATCAAGATTGGCCATCTGGTTTTGGAGGAGAAGATTTTTAAAGAAATTGTTAACGGACGGACGGACGGACAGATGGACGGACGGACGGACGATGACCGGTCACAATACCTCACCCAGAGCACTTTGTGCTCAGGTGAGCTAAAAAAGCATATAACTCTTTCCCACACAATCCCGAGTTTTAAGGACTCTAACAAGGAAGGCTTGTGAAAACATAGTGGGAAAAGGAGCAGCATTTTCTCCTATTCCTACCATGTTTTCTACCCCATGAAAAATAAATTTCATCATTTCAGCCACAAATACTTTCAATTTGGACTAGTCCATAATGTTGTCGTTTGGTAAAGACTTAATCCGTACATGCACAAGTTGCCAAGCTCTATAGCTAAGGTGACAATGTACGAGACTTGTGATCAAGCTGCCATAACACTGAATCCAAGTTTGGCAAAATAGTTTTTAAGTATTTATGAAAGTCTTTGCAATTGGATTCATACCTCTCTGACCCCTGAAAATTTTTGTGTGAAGCAACAAGAGGTTCAAAATTATTTTGCAGAGTACAGGGCCAGTATTCACCAAACATTCTTAAGAATGTTCTTAGTCTAATTCTCCAAGATTTGGTTCAGCCAATAAGAAGTTGTGTTACGTTCAAATTCAGAAAATTCTGGAAAATAAGAATGAAAATTTCCTTAATAATGGTTGGTGAATACAAGCCTGGGTAGAAGAAACCCTAGAAATACACAAATATCTGCTCTGGGGCAGTGATATGACTGAAATAATGTTGAAAATGGCATGTTTTCCAGGCGACAACATACATAGGATTTCTAAGAAAAAGATTAAAGGTGACCTAAATGATACAATTTATCTCTGACAGAGCAGAAACATTGTGTAACAAGAGCTTCGCAGAGCAGCGCATATACGCCCGAAGGGGCTTGTCGGTGAAATGAGTTGAAATGAAGGATGGGCCTTGAATGAAGAGTAGTTATTCTCCATGATAAAGAAAGTAAGTCTTGATTGTAATAGTTTATGGCCTGGAGCAAACTTAAAATTAACAAAAGGCAATAACTCAAAAAATAAGAATGGCACAGTTATGGTTCTTGTAAATTGCGCTTCTTCATAATGAGTTCTATCAGTGTATGAAGGTTCAAGTTGATAGCTTTTATAGTATGGAGGTGATGGCCTGAACAAAATTTCAAAGTGAAAAGTTGACTATTTCAGAAATCAAGGGCAGATAATTTTAGAATGCAAACACCTATCCAAATTTTAACAGTCACATGCACAACTAGACATCATACAGATTCATTCTGGCAAGTTTCAAATAATTCCGATAGAAACTGTAGGAGGAGTTGTGCACAGATGAAATTGCTAACGGACGGGGGTATAATATAATACGACCCTTCGAGCGTATAAAAAGGGAAATGCTCCACATATGAAAGAAAGGCCCTAACTGTAAATAATATCGAAGGGAAATTACTCAGAAAATAATGGCAATAAATCAAGAAAGAAGAGTGGCAGAGTTATGGTTCTTGCGCACTGCACTTCTCCACGATGTGTGCTATCAGTGTTTGAAGTTTCAAGTTGAGAGCTTTTATAGTTTGGAAGTTATGGCCCAGACAAAAATTCAAAGTAAAAATTTAAAAATAAATAAAGGGCAATAACTCAAAAAATAAGGGTATCAGAGTTATGGTTCTTGTGCATGACACTTCTCTATAATGTGTTCTGTCAGTGTATGAAGTTTCAAGTTGATAGCTTTTCTAGTTTGGAAGATGTAGCCAGGACAAAAATTCAAAATGAAGTTATTAAAGGGCAATTACTCAAAAACTTAGGGTGACAGAATTATGGTTCTTGTTTACTGCACTTCTCCACAATCTGTTCTATCAGTGTATATTGTTTCAAGTTGATAGCTTTTATAGTTTGGAAGATCTGGCCCAAACAAAAATCTAATGTGAAAAATATTAAAGGGCAATAACTAAAAAAATAAGGGTGGCACAGTTACAATTTTCGTGAATTGCTCTTCTCCACAAGGTGTTCTATCAGTCTTTGAAGGTTCAAGATCATAGCTTTTATAATTTAGAAATTATGGCCCAGACGAAAATTCAAAGTGAAAACTAACAAAGGGCAATAACTCAAAAAGAAGGATGGCAGAGTTATGGTTCTTGTGCAATGCACTTCTTCATAATGTGTTCTATTAGTCTTTGCAGTTTCAGGATGATGGACTTTAAAGTTTGGAAGTTATGGCCTGGACAAAAATTCAAACTGAAAATTAACAAAGGGCAATAACTCAAAAAATAAAGGTGGCAGAGTTATGGTTCATGTGCACTGCACTTCTCCATAATGTGTTCTATCAGTGTATTAAGTTCCAAGTTAATAGCTTTTATAGTTTGGAAGTTATGGCCTGGACAAAAATTCAAACTGAAAATCAACAAAGGGCAATAACTCAAAAAACAAGAGCAGCAGAGTTATGGTTCTTGTGCACTGCTTTTTTCCATAATGTGTTCTATCAGTGTATGTAGTTTCAAGCTGATACCTTTTATGGTATGGAAGTTATGGCCTGAACAAAAATTCAAAGTGAAAAGTTGGTTATTTCAGAAATCAAGGGCAGATAATTTTAGAACGCAAACAGCGATCCAAATTCTAAGAGTCAGGTTCACAACTAGACATCATAGGGATTCATTGTGGCAAGTTTCAACTAATTCCGATGGAAACTGTAGGAGTTGCCCACACAAGAAATTGCTAACGGACGGACGGACGACTGGGGGTATAACATAATACAACCCTTCGGGCGTATAAAAAGGAGAAAATGCTGATTTAATGCTGCCTACCAGCATTTTCTCCTTTTCCCACAATATCTGCTACCCTTTCACGGAAAAATTCCAACATTTGATGTCCAATTTTCATTTGTCGTCTGCAATTGCCTTTGAAATTGGACACATATAAAATTTTGTCATCAGGTAAAGACTTAACCATGACCTGTATTACATTAAGGGCTGATATTAACTAAATTTGAGCCATACTCTGGCAAAAGGGGGCTTAATACAACTCCATAAGGCATTATTCAAAGCAAGTCATCAAACTAGAATAACTATCACTAAAGGTGATAAATACCCACGCCCCTATATCTCATGTCACAGGGGCAACAACTCTGTAATGTCAATTTAGGGGCAATAACTCCGTAATCATTAGGCCAACACTCATGAAATTTGTGCTTTGCACATCTACTGCTGCTGGTGAATATCATGACAAATATCAAGTGAATAAGACTTAAACTGAAGGAATAGTTCTCTGGACAAGAAGTTTTGAGTAAATTCAGGGGTAATTAATTTGGCAAACATTTGAGAAAAATGCATCTTGAACCTCTACTGCTCCTGGTGAATATTTATGCAAAGTATCAATTTAATTGGACACAAAACTAAATGAGTGTAAAAAAGTGCAGACCATGATCTGATAATATGTCTGAGACACAGCGGCTGGTCTGGATCCAAACTTGTTGCAAATGTCCAAAGGTGCCTTTTCGCACAATGTTGGCCAACTATACATATGACAGAAAAGACCTCCTTAAAGTGAATCAGACAGACACTGTAGGAGGAGTTGTCCGGACAAGCATTTTTAAGTCAAATCAGGGGCAATAACTCAGTAATTCTTGATGGAATTTTTACAAAATGTGTGTCTTGCACATCTACAACTCCAAATGGACACTTCTGCCAAGTATAAAGCGAATCGGACTGAAATTGTAGGAGGAGTTGTCCGGACAAGCATTTTAAATGTGAATCAGGGGCAATAACTCATTAATTCTTCATAGAATTTTCACGAAAGTTGCGTCTTGCACATCTACAACTCCTAATGAACACTTATGCCAAGTTTAAAGTGAATCAGACAGAAACTGTAGGTGGAGTTGTCCAGACAAGCATTTTTAAGTCAAATCAGGGGCAATAACTCAGTAATTCTTGATGGAATTTTTACAAAATGTGTGTCTTGCACATCTACAGCTCCTAATGAACACTTCTGCCAAATTTAAAGTGAATCCGACAGAAACTGTAGGAGGAGTTGTCCGGACAAGCATTTTTAAGTCAAATCAGGGGCAATAACTCAGTAATTCTTGATGGAATTTTTACAAAATGTGTGTCTTGCACATCTACAGCTCCTAATGAACACTTATGCCAAGTTTAAAGTGAATCAGACGGAAACTGTAGGAGGAGTTGTCCGGACAAGCATTTTTAAGTCAAATCAGGGGCAATAACTCAGTAATTCTTGATGGAATTTTTACAAAATGTGTGTCTTGCACATCGACAGCTCCTAATGAACACTTATGCCAAGTTTAAAGTGAATCAGACAGAAACTGTAGGAGGAGTTGTCCGGACAAGCATTTTTAAGTCAAATCAGGGGCAATAACTCAGTAATTCTTGATGAAATTTTTACGAAATGTGTGTCTTGCACATCTACAGCTCCTAATGAACACTTATGCCAAGTTTAAAGTGAATCAGACAGAAACTGTAGGAGGAGTTGTCCGGACAAGCATTTTTAAGTCAAATCAGGGGCAATAACTCAGTAATTCTTGATGGAATTTTTACAAAATGTGTGTCTTGCACATCTACAGCTCCTAATGAACACTTCTGCCAAGTTTAAAGTGAATCAGACAGAAACTGTAGGAGGAGTTGTCCGGACAAGCATTTTTAAGTCAAATCAGGGGCAATAACTCAGTAATTCTTGATGGAATTTTTACAAAATGTGTGTCTTGCACATCGACAGCTCCTAATGAACACTTCTGCCAAGTTTAAAGTGAATCGGACAGAAACTGTAGGAGGAGTTGTCCGGACAAGCATTTTTAAGTCAAATCAGGGGCATTAACTCAGTAATTCTTGATGGAATTTTTACAAAATGTGTGTCTTGCACATCTACAGCTCCTAATGAACACTTATGCCAAGTTTAAAAAGAATCCGACAGAAACTGTAGGAGGAGTTGTCCGGACAAGCATTTTTAAGTCAAATCAGGGGCAATAACTCAGTAATTCTTGATGGAATTTTTACAAAATGTGTGTCTTGCACATCTACAGCTCCTAATGAACACTTCTGCCAAGTTTAACGTGAATCAGACAGAAACTGTAGGAGGAGTTGTCCGGACAAGATTTTGCGGACAGACCGACCGCCCGTCCGACCGACAGGCTGATTCCAGTATACCCCCTACAAACTTCGTTTGCGGGGGTATAATAATTGTGGATCTATAAAATCCATTTTGTCTGACAACAGGCTGAATTCTGTAGTAGAATGGTCCTTGGACACACAGAAAACTGGGCAATAGCAAGTTTCCACCCATGTCAGCCTGTGCAGTCCACCCAGGCTGACATGGGTCGATACTTTTTTGCAGATGCATTAAGCCCCCTTCTCATAGAACATGGCTCATTTTTTTCAGTTCATGTTCTAAAATCCAAAACTGACCATTTCATTAACTCTTTACCACATGACAAAAGTTTAGATGCGACAAAATTCAAAGTATGTACAGACAACAAAATAAGTGTAGCTAAAATGAAGATTTCTGTCTTTAACAGAGTAGAAAACATGGGAAAAGGAGAAAATGCTGGTTACCAGCATTATCTCCTTTTCCCACAATGTCTTCAAAAGGCTTCTTCCTCTGGGTCGTTAAAGCTCTGGATTGTGTGGTAGAGGGCAGGGTTAACCAAGAGGGAATGCCTTAGCTAATCAGAAAGCTGGTCTTAAAATCTACAATCAGGATGTTAAAATCACTTGTGAGAACTATCTTTCCTTACCTTCAAAATCTTTGTCACCAAAGTTAAACATAACAACCCCGACATTCCCTCTGTAATCTTGATCTATCACTCCAGCTGGAACACACAGTAATTAAAACAATTGGTAGTATTGTTTGATAATCATGTAAAATATTTTCCTTGGTAAGATCAAAAACATACAGTGTTCTGCCACTGTCCCAATAAATTAGAAAAATGTTCCATCGTAATTCACACAGGTGGGACTACAGTCAAAAAAATCAAGAGTTTTTTGTACATTAGGGTCATACTTGATTTGTAATCTCCAGTACCTCGTGTATACTCTGAACAGCTGTCTCGAATAAAGTGCATTGCACAATCATCAGTCAATAAAGACAGATGAAGCCATTATTTTCATCATTAGATTTTTAAAACCATTTCTTTTTCATTCCATGGCATTAGTATTTAGCCCCACAGCTGTTAACAACGCTTTTGATATCGAAAGCTCTTTGAAAGAAATAGATCTGAAACAAACCAAGAAATCTGAATGAATGAATGTATGCTGTTTTATGGCACATCGACATCTAGGGGTCATTTAGCATGCAAATAAAAATCATGTCTACACAATCTAATCTCTTGAATGTGTGTGTGTGTGTGTGTGGGGGGGGGGGTATTATGCATCACTGAAATGCATTCAACCCCATTTTTCCCAAAGCACAGCTCATTTATTATGTGGTGAAAATGATAAATGAAGAAATAATACCTCCAACGTCGATAAAATGTTTAGCAGCAAGACCAGATCTTGGGGCTGGAAAAAAAAAGGATACTCAATAATTAAGCATCTTGGGGCTGGGGAAAAAAAGGGTATTCAATAATTAACTCTTTACAAAACGACGAAATTTTGGCCTGAACCAAATTGAAAGCATTTTCAAATGACAAATTAAATGTAGATCGAATGAGGATTTCTGTTCTTAATAGGGTAGAAAACATTGTGGGAAAAGGGAGAAAATGCTGGTTACCAGCATTTTCTCCTTTGCCCACAATGTTTTCAAAAGGCTTTTTCCTCAGGGTCGTTAAAAGTCGGGATTGTGTGGTAAAGAATTAAAACTCCTCAATTCCCACAAGGAAGCTGAAGATATCTTCAGTGGCCTTTTGTCAAAAGTGTACATCAATTTCTTTTTTTTGGATGGTGTTTAATCTCGTTTCAACATTATTACAGTCACTTCCCAGTGCCTAGTGCACTTATCCATGTGTCAAAATACCCTTTCCAAGCTACTGGATGCTTTCCTGCATTATTGTTACGTCATGGATGCCTGAAGTACAAATAAAAATTTTCATTCACTATCAAGGAAAATATAAACAAAAAGATTACATGTATTTCAATACAATGTTTTCTTTTTGAGATTATCAAAATAATTATCCAAACTGGCTGTTGGATGGAATATTTTACCCATCCTCATCTGCCAAGACAGTGGCGCAATGGTAGCATACAGGATCTGTATTCACCAACCTTTCTTAAAAACATTCTCAGTCTTATTTGCCAACATTTTATAAATTTGAAAGTAAGTTTCACCAAAATAGTTTAGCCAATCAAAAGTTGTGTTACTTTCAAATTTAGAAAATTCTGGAGAATAAGACTAAGAAGGTTCTTAGGAATGGTTGGTAGATATGGGACCAACTACTTAAATCGAGGGGGCTGCTGGTTTGAATGCCAGCGCGGCCAATTTCTTTACGACAATTGATAATAGTCATTGCAATAGGATTCACTCTTCTCTCACAGATTATTGTGTGCAGTACTGGTGAAAGAAACTCAAGGAACTGGCCACCATGGTATAACTGAAACAAGGCTGAAAATAGAGTTAAATATCTTATGAACAAACCACCCTCATCCCTAAAAAGCACAACCAAAAATATTTATCCTTTACCAAACAATCTCTCATTTTAACAACATTGAAGAAGAAATCATTTACAGCATTCTGGGAACAGGAGATAATACTGGTAGCAAGCATTTTCTCCCTTTCCCAAGTTTTCTACTTCTTAAGCAACACTCATTTATAACAACCCTGAAGAGGCCTTTTACCCCTTACAAAACAGTCACATGTTTTTACGACCCTGAGAGTGGGTTTTTTAAAACATTTTGGGAAAAGAAAAAAATGAGCAGCTGGTTCCATGTCTAATTTCTCAGCTGAAAATGCTTTTAATTTTGTCTTGTCTAAGATCATACTGTCTGGTAGAGGGTAAAGTATCTTAGACTATCCCAAATTCAAAGGATATGCAGACAACAAATAAAAAAAAAAACTCGAATTATGGATTGCCTTCATTAGGCTAGAAAACATTGTGGTAATAAGGAGAAAATACTGGCTAACCAGAATTTTCTTCTTTTCCCACAATGTTTTCAAAACCCTCTCTCTCTCAGGGTTGTAAAAAAATGTGACCGTTTTGTATGGGGTAAAAGGCTTCTTCTGGGTTGTTAAAAAGTATGAGCCCTGCTCTGGCAAAATGGGGCTTAATGCATCTCCATGAATCATGGTACTAAGCAAATCATCATATAATTTTGGATCCGTAAAATCCATTTTCTCTTACAAGCCTCTGAATTGTGGGATTCGTTAATCCTTTGATGTGCAGAAAATTGACCGAAAGCAAAAAGATTCAGCCCAGGTCAGCCTGCATAGTCCGCGCAGGCTGGTCTGGATCGATACTTTTTGTAGATGCATTGAGCCCCCTTTTCAGAGCATAGCTCATATGATTGTTTGTTCGCCCTTTACCAGACGACAAAATTTTAGCCTTGTCCAAACTGAAAGCATTTGCAGACGACAATTTCAATGTGGCTCAAATGGTGCAACTTTCCTTTGTTAGGGTAGAAAACATTGTGGAAAAAGGAGAAAATGCTGGTTACCAACATTTTCTCCTTTTCCCACAATGTTTTCAAAGGCTTCTTTCCCAGAAATTAATATGAAATTAATCATATGATTAAAACAGAGATACTGGATAAAGGTAATCAATGATTATTCTTCTTGTTCCAGCAATTGATATACAAAAAGGTTTTGCTATATCATCATAATCATTTTCTGCGGGTTATGAAAACACAGATTCCCCTTTTTGAGATGCCTGGTTGCATAGCAAGTAGTGTTTCTATGGGTATCGAAAGGCGGCATTGTGCGGTAAAGGGTTAAGAGGTTAAAAATGAGTTCACATACCCACTCTCCCATAGCACCCTTCTGGTAGAGCTATCTGTATATCTGTCTTCACAACTGCCTTCCCTTTCGCAGGCACAACAGCGTCATAAGCACTGTGGAAGATAATGATTGATTGTTTGGTGTTTAACGCCATTTTCAACATTATTTCAGTTATATCGCGGTGGCCAGTGCACCTATCCATGCTTTCCTGGAGTTTCTTTTTACCAGTACTCCGCACAATATTCTTTCCAAGCCACTGGCTGCTTTCCCATATAACCAACGTCGAAACAATGGTCAGCGGTGAGAGAGGAATGAATCCTGTCGCAATGACCATCATCAATCCTCAGAAAGAAATTGGCCAAGCTGGGGATCGAACCAACAACCTCCTGTTCTCAAGTACTGTATGCTACTGACTGAGCTACGGGGCTTGGCTGTGGAAGATAAAACGAAACTGAAGTTCACAAGCTGTATGTTGTTACATTAGCTGGATGTGCTGGCTTGCTACCTACTTTCTGGTATTGGTAACAAATGAATAAACAGAAATTTGTAATTGGTCAAAAATGAAGACATGTGTATTTTAAGGCCCCTCCTGTCAAATTTACGCCTGTCTTTTTTAAAGGTATTTCTTGTTAAAACTCTTTCCACAATGCCAAAATTTCAGACTGGTCCAAATTCAAAGTCTTTGCAGATGACAAATGTAACTCAAATAGTTAGATTGGTATCAGAAAGTGTAGAAAACATTGAAGGAAAAGGAGATAATGGTGGTTACCAACATTTTCTTCTTTTCCCACAATGTTTTCAAGAGCCTTCTATCTCAGGGTCATTAAAACTCAGGACTGTGTGATAAGGGATTAAGCCTTTACCAGACGACAAAATTTTGGCCTTGTCCAAATTGAAAGCATTTGCAGACGACAATTTCTATGTGGCTCAAATGGTGCAATTTTTCTTTGATAGAGTAGAAAACATTGTGGGAAAAAGGAGAAAATGCCGGTTACCAGCATTTTCTCCATTTCCCACAATGTTTTCAGAAGGTTTCTTTCCCAGGGGCGTCAAAGGGCGACATTGTGTGGTAAAGGGTTAACTCTTTACCGAACACCAAATTTAATTTGTTGTTTGCTTTTTCTCTCAAATTGGACATGTCTAAAATTTTGTTACAATTTTTGGTAATGAGTTAAACTGAAGCATTTCTTCTTGTTTATTGGTTACTTCTGTGTTAACTCTTTACCAAACGACAAAATTTTAGACCTGTCCAAATTGAAAGCATTTGCAGACGACAAAATAAATGTAACTCAAAATTTGAAATTTGTTTTTGGAAGGTTAGGAAACATTGTGGGAAAAGGAGAAAATGCTGGTTACCAGCATTTTCTCCATTTCCCACAATATTTTCAAAAGGCTTCTTCTTTAGGGTCGTTAAAACCTGTGATTGTGTGGTAAAGAGTTTGAAAGCATTTGCAGACGAATTGAATATAACTAAAATGATGATTTCTGTCTTCGACAGGGTAGAAAGCATTGTGGAAAAAGGAGAAAATGCTGGTCACCAGCATTTTCCCTTTTAAAGTTTTTCCCATTATGTTTTCAAAAGCATTTTCCTTAGGGTCGTTATAACTTGGGATTATGTGGTAAAGGGTTAAACACAAAAGTCAGATTTTACCACTTACTACAATTAGTTTCAGACTTGGAAAACTCACAGCATATATTACAATTCTCTTGTTTCCAACTTTGATTTCTACTTTTTTTTAACACACAGGGATGTCTTTATCAGCTTTTACACACGATTACTTCTGAAAGTATATGCTTCACATACAGCTGTATGTGCATAGACACCTAGTCCTATTTACAAGCCCTTATGTACGTTATTTTTCATTTTAACATTCATCATGTATACATGTAGCGTCTTATCGGTTCCTTCATAGTTTCCTTTAGCAAACTCCAACATCAACTTTTGTCGCTGTTTGAACAGCAAATTCAGATACTTTTAACTGATCTTGTTCAATAAAATATACATCAGAAGCAAGATAAATACATAATTTCTCAATTGAAAAAGGATATTTGTCCAAAACTAGCCTATTTATGGGCTAAACCCTTTCTGATTCAACACCACTCTGTGGAAGAGATATGATTGCTCTGAATGAACCGTCATACTGGGTTTTGCAACTTACAGAATCATATTATGTCTTTTTTTTAACACAAAATTTTGTTCGCTTCGGTCTTGTTTGATTAATGAAAGAGATTTCGTTTATAAATCTAAAATCAATTCTGGTTTGTTATGCAACCGTCTGCATGACTGAAAAACATGGTGGCGACTGTCGGCAATCCAACATGCAAGTAATTTGATTGAAGTCTAAATGAATCTGCCCATTAATTATTAAAAAGCAGCTGAACATTTTCAAATGAAGTTCTTCCTAAATGTAACTAAAGTTCTCTTTCGTAATTATGCTGGTTTTAGAGAAATGTGTGTAGAAAAATTAATGTCTTGCCTGATATTTTTCTGCTGCAAAAAAACATGCAATTATACCTCATGTATATTTCTACGATAACTGAATTTCCGTTTGTCAGTTAACGATTCTAAATCAAGGCAAAGCAGGGGACAGCATTGCCAACTTTTCAAAAGGCTTACTTCTGGTATTATCATGGCACTGAGATGAGGCCCTGGAAGATTTACATGCTCACCCTATTTATGTTCAAAACTTTGGCAAATGAAAATTAAGTTATTTTCAAAGTGTTGAGATGATTTTATCAAGAATTTTGAGCAACATATATAAAATTCTCCCTGTCATTTTGAAAGTGAGATTTTACTTTACTGTAAAAATGGAGGGAAAAATGATGTCTACAGATCTTTAAAATAGCATCAAATATCCCATTTTGGACCTCTTTTGTGAATAAAAAAGTGAATATATATTCTAGAGCGTTCTTTCATTTCAATAGATCAGGGAACTCGAGTAAAAAAATGTAGTGCTTTGAGAAGATTTTTATAATTAGCGAGTCAAAAATTTTGCCAGGGCCTCTTATTTTCATTTCCATATTTGGAAAGCGGTGACGTCATCATTTAATGGTCCTCTTAAATTTACTTTCCCGTTTGATAAACTTCAGTGACAGGAAAACAAATTTTACAGAACTGTAATACTGATACTGTTTTTGATACGCTGATAAGATCATCAAATTCATCTAGGGGATAGAGTGATTTTGCAAAGAGCCAAGTTTTCTTACTATTCGGATGAAAACTCGATTTTACCTACAATTTTCGGAAAATTTGCTGAGGTAAGTTTGCAATGTGTGTTGCCTGTATCTGACCTACAAATGCTAACTTGAGGACATCCTCAAGGAGGCGCATTTCAGCCTCACTTTCGGAAATTGTAAATACCACGATATTGAAAAACCCACGATAATACCGGAAACGACTACATCTTTTAAAATGTATGGTTTTATGTTATCATGCTGAAACAAAATGCACCTTCTTGGGCAAAACATGTGCGTGAACATAATAACCATTGATACGTTTCAGAAGTCAAATTCATTCAGGTAAGAATAACCACACTGGGTTCGAAATGACCAGAGTACAAGAAGGCTAACGAAACAAAATGGGTACGAAAAGGCCGTCTCGCATTTTTTTCTAAACTGAAAGCAAAGAAAACTTAGTTGTCATATCGATCCCATGTATTTATACCAGACCAAAGGTTACCTGTATAAATCGTGTCCAGCCGCAAGTTTTGAACCTCGAGTCGGTGTGAATGCTTTAGCAGTAAGCTTAGCAAACCGTAAAATAATCGATTCACCAGGCATTGCACACAAACATTGGGCCTCGGGTTCGACAACTTCCGTAGGTTGGGTTTCTGCTTCAACAGGCATTATTTGTTTGGAAAGCTTAAACAGAAGCTGAGGTTACTGCCTGACTTTGTGAATTGCCGCTTGTTTTTGTCTTACTTAAAATTAGCGGGGAAAAAAGTACGGGAGTTTGCTTTCCGACCCTGAGAGCTGTACAAGATCACATGAATTACAAAGACTAGGAACCAGTCATTATTGGAATTTTTTTTTTTTCGTCCCAAATCTAGTTCGTGTCAAGCTTTTTGTCCATGGACTTCTTCGCCCTTTTCCTTCGTCCTGACCTATGTCAATGTTATTTTATAGATCGACTTTAATGAAATTAATTATATCATTAAGAACAAAGAGAGAGACTGGATAAAGGTAACCAATGATTATTCTTCTTGTTCCAGCAATTGATATACAAAAAGGTTTTGCTATATCATCATAATCATTCTCTGCAGGTTATGAAAACACAGATTCCCCTTTTTGAGATGCCTGTTTTCGTAGCAAGTAGTGTTTCTATGATTCAAAACTTTGCCTTGTTATCTGTTGTGAGATGTCTGCGTCTGGCCGTGCACAGTTTTCAGTCTTGTTCTGTGCTTGCAAAACGTAGCATTGTTCTTTGAGTGTGTTGGCTCTCCTGGCTAAACACTTAACTCTTTACTCAACGACAAATTTTTCGATTTGTCTGAATTGAAAGCATTTGCAGACGACAAAATAAATTTGACTCAAAAACTGAAATTTAGTTTGGGAAGGGTAGAAAACATTGCTGGAAAAGGGGAAAATGCTGGCTACCAGCATTTTCTCCTTTTCCCACAATGTTTTCAAAAGGCTTCTTACTCAGGGTCTTTAAAAGTAGGGATTGTGTGGTAAAGGGTTATCTAATGTTCAACTTTGGGGTTGTTCAATGGCCCACATTCGGCGCGAGTACTGGTAGTGTTCCAAGGAAGCAGAATCAAGAGAGATTAGTATAAGTTGTGAGAATTTCTTTCTCAATCGACGTAAAATAAATATGTTTAAACTTAAGTTAATTACTGCTTTAAGTGAGCTGTTATACAAATGAATCATGGCATTTTTTTTTTTTTTTTCACTGCAAATCAAGCAAAAATCAACACTATACAGACATTGGATAGATGTACTTGATCTATATTTCTGAGAAAGTTTCCTAAATTGAATAAAATGTATGTATATGTTTTTCCTGCTTATCTTAATTATTGATTATCGACTTACGAAAGCTAAAATATCTTTCAAAATTATAAACCGATACAGGGATTTGACATAAAAGTCCGGTCAGATATGTGTGAATCAACGTTGGGTTTAAATCGTATTTTTATAATAGGAATGATTGAAAGAAAAAAAGTTCATGTTTCTACACTAAATTTTGAGTATGGAGGAATAAACGTTTATTCTTAAGAAGGCTTTTTCATTTCATCTATAATCCTTTGAAAGTAAGCATGGGCTTTGTACCTGATAATTGTGGCTTATTAGCAAAGCATAATCTGAACTTTCTGCTAAATAATTTATTATGTACATTTATGATCGATCTGGTAACAAATTATTATTCGCACAATAGAGAAAAGGGAAACTGACGAATGGTTGATGCGCCTGCGATCTGCTGATTTCTGCAGATTACCCCAGCTACACAGACCAATCCAACCATCCACACTCCATTTTCTCTGTAATGCGGGATTACCGTCTTACAAAATAATGTTCGTTGCAAAATTACGGACAACATTTCCAAAGGATAAAAGGAGATGATTTGATCTGTGTAGTTGGGTGATTTTAGATAACATCAAGCATAGACTGGTCGAGTGCGTATCAAGGTGTTTACTAAAATCTGATCACCTTGAAGATTTTTACAGAAATGTCAGTACAGAAATCTGCACTGAAAAAATGCTTGCGCCCCACGAAGATTTTCTGAGGATGATTTTGGGCGCAGATCCTTCTTCAGTCATCACGAAGAACATGTATTTCAGATTTAAAACTCATGATCGAATTCATTTATAGATATTTTCACCGACCTTATGCTAGTAGCTCATAGGTCACACCCTTGAATATCTTCAATGTGGCACGGATATAAGAAACAGTTTTCAGACAAGTGTTGTCTATAAATGCAGTGTACATTTTTCCCCCGCCATTTTTTTTTTTCCTGTTCTTTCCAACTTCTTTTAAAACGCTATGATTATATGAAAATTATGTTCACTTAATCTCCACGGGAGGAAAGAAAGAGAATGAATAGTAGTAGCAGTAGCAGATTTAGTAGTGCTAGTGGTTGTTGTTGTTGTTGTTGTTGTACTTGTGGAAGTAGTATCATTATGTAAACTTGTATATCTTTGGGAAATATGCTCATTAGTATGGAGTACTCTATAGCTTTTTTTTTTTTTTTTTCCTTACGAATAAAACATGAAACTATGGATATTTGCAATTGACTTTAGTGCGCATCAAATAGAACCTACTCCCATCAACACATAATGTAGACGAACAATTGCATTTAAACCTCCCCACAAGAATGTAAACAAAATAGCCCTGTGCCAGAATAGTTATGAAACTGTTTTGAAATCTAGAGGTCCACAGGCGAAAACATAGCATTTTGCATATGACGTGGATCAAGATCAAGCTATACAGAATTTGCAGTCTGAGATTGGATCTATACCGCCCGCTAGTCTGTTAAAGCCCAAGATAAAAACCTCCTTGTTTCCGTGGCCAATGATTGTGCTTTCAGCCTTTGAGTTTGAAAATTAGGCCCTGAAGTAGTTCAAGTAAAAAGGCTATATAATGTGGACTTTTTTTTTTCAAGTAGTGCAACTTGGGCCACCACGATTTGCGGTTTTCAGATCGAACGATGCAGTGCGACCGATAACAGTGCTGACAGCACTTTCATGTTAGCAATTACCAAACTTTGGATTCCGCAATTGCTCTTGTATGTCGAAAACCGCCTGTCGTCGACTTTTCAGTAGTGGTACAGTCATGGCGGTTCCCGAACGTGTCCTTTTTGTAAGGGAGTTCAGCGAACCTCACGTCAGAGAACTTCTTTGAATTTTACACGTCAAGAGAGGTAATTCTAAAGCATTTGAAATAAAGGCCTTTGTACTAACTCCTTTCCCCTGAATTTGACTTCATGTGTGCTGAAAACATTCTGGCCAAATGGGAAATTGCGCGTAAGGGGCAATTTTCCCGGCTGTTGCCAGTGCTGTTTTTTTTTTCACAGGCACTTATATATAAATGAACCATCATCTTTGAAAAGGGGGATTAATGCATCTGCGAAAAGTATCGGCTAAGGCTGGGCCGAAACCTTTCCCTATTGGTAAATTTTCTGTATGTCCAAGGACCAGTTGACCTCATGATGAATCAGTTGTTAAAAAATATGGCTATTATGGATGCATAATTATGTGATGGCTTAACTGGTATGGATCACGTAGATGCATTAAGCCCCCTATTGCCAGAGCATGGCTCAAATGTATCGTGCACCTTGTTACATATTTGTAAATCATCTATCTTTCACGGTGACATATTCAAATTTATTTTCGGAAATAGTGAGTTAATAGAGAAAATGAAACTTTAGCTGAAGAATTACAAAAAGCGGAATGGCTAAAAGTATCATAAAATACCATGTCTGGCTGACACCTGGTCCGGACATGGCTGTTCCGGCCTGTCCGCCATCGGCGGCTTATCGATCTTAAAAAAAAAATGCATTTGTTAGTAGTGTTCATAATATATCTATTGGCCCTCTCGCTCTATTCCTCTTTTAAAAATCACGCGAAATTGATTGCATTAAGGATTTAGAAGTCTAAATATTCAACCACTCAAGCTAATAAAAATGCTATTTTATGGTCAATCCAAACCATGTGCCAGAAATTAACCAACCATGGATTTTGCCGGCAAAATTGGAAAGTTTTAAAAATAAAAAAAAAAATTCTCGCCTGCATTGACGATGAAAAAATGTTTAGCACAAAGCCCACTCAAAATCATATTGATTTACACCATCTATTTTTTTATCTAAACCGTGCGTCTCCAAGTTGCATTCATTTACGTCTGAAAATGCTATGATATCATCTATAGAAAAAGTGTGAATTTTCTTACTCCCCAAGCAACAGTAAGAAAATTGTAATGTCAACTAACAACCTCCTTTCTTAAACATCTTTACTTAACTTCAACTTTTTTAAAAAAAATTGTATTTTCGCTAAATAACCAACAAGCCCACACATCCACACAAAATTATATCATCTCCCCCTCTAACACTTTAGCTGACGCATCCCCCCACAGAATCGATTAGACGTCTGAAGAATGAAAGAATAAAAATTGAAAACGGTTTTGATATGAAGAAAATATATTGTAGAGAAAAGATGAGTGTTTTAAACAAAATCTCACATGAAGATAGAGAAAAACTCTTAGCAGTTGCCAAGCAAAAAATTACATTTTCCAATCGTAAATATAGAGAAAACAACAATATTATTCTTCCACCAGTTCAAAGCGTAGATGGATTAGCTGAATTTATTTTATACGAATATAGCATCATTATACATGGAAAAGGAATATCTGTAGATAAATATTTAGATTTATTCTCAATCAGAATTATACTACAAGATAGTTTTTCTAGGTTTTCAGAAACGTTTGGAAATGAAAAAACTGGTGGAACTAGTGGAGGGTTGTCTATCTTTAAAAATTTACGATATGTGTTACAGAGTCGATTTAATATTTTAGACAATGAATATGCTGAATTAGATCCTGAAGATTGGGATGGAGAGCTTTTAAGTAACTTAGTATATGTAAATTTTTCTGTTCGTTTTCCTTTTATTTCGGATGTAGAGCTTGAGAAAGATGAGTTGGAGTACTCTTGGGAAGATGGGAATTTTTACTACAATACTTTTTATGGAGAAGGTCCTGATCCAGTTAATCCTTCTGAATCAGATGGTGAAGAAGAATTATCTAACATAGAACCAGAAATCAGAACACTAGAGTTACAGAATATTCCACAAAACTTTTCAACCAATGATTACAATGTGTTTTGGGAAAATTTTTCTAGATTTTTTCTAGGTGGGAAATATAACATTAAATTAAGTCGTTTTGGAATTGAAGAAATTAATATGATAGAGAGGGATGATGATATCATGGAGTTATATTTTAATGAGAAATCTATTAATTCAATAGATACATTTCATCAACCTGTTTGCATCATCTGCACTGAACAAGAACCAAACATCCTATTTTGCAATTGTGGACATGTTGCTCTCTGTGAAAAATGTAACAAAGAATACAAAGAGGAAAAATGTCCCATATGCAAAACTAAGAATACAATTAAAAGAAAAATATAGATATTAAAAGCATGTAAATATTTAACCCAACAAAAGGTTATATATTTTTGAATTTTTGTTGAATACAGCGGTTAAGAATATTGTGAAGATGGAAGTGTTAAATAAAATCTCACAGGAAGAAAAAGAAAAGTTGGAAAAAGTCTTAGAAGATAAACATGACTTTTCTAAACACAGTATTGATTTAATGTATAAGAAAAAATTAAAAGAACCATGTTGTGAAACTGTTTTAACTAAGTTAAAACCAGAATTACTATATATATTTAGTAAAGCAAAGAAAGAATTTCATACATGGGGATATTTAACAATGTGTTTTTCTATTGATCACTGTAATGATGAAAGATTTTATAATAGATTTTCTCATGTATATGATTTTAAAAGAAAACATATTTTACCTGAATATGATGGATTTTGTTCAGAATTAGAAGATTCTATCACTTTTGAAAAGGAAGATTTACACCGTGAAATATGTTTTATGGTTAGTAATAAAGTTTTATCAGAATTTTTTTATAACGTAGAAAATAGTTTTGAATATGATAGTGATTATGATAGTGATTCTGAACCAATACCTGAACATGAACTTGAGGATAATCTTAGAAGAGATTTTAGTGAAAAACTTTATAAAAAACTTAGTCTTAGAAATCAACTTAAACATGAGATTGAACTTAAAGATATAAATATAGCTAAGCTTGAACACAGGCAAGATCTAACACGTAGACTTGAACGTGAACGCGGACTTAAAAATAGACTTAAACTTGAGCTTGATGTTGAACGTAAACTTATAAGTGATTGCAATCTTGAAAATAATACAAAATCATGTTACAAACATCAACTATATAATGAGGAAGTAAACAAAGTTGCTTTGAGTGCGAATGATGACAAAAGATATATATTAGAAGATGGAATACATACTTTAGCGTGGGGGCACTATAGGATACCGCAGTAAATATATTAGAAATATTTAACCTTTTTTACCAGGTTATATATTTCGTTCAAACTCATCAATCTTATCTTTATAATACTGCTTAAAAAAGTCTTTAACCTCTGTTTTTAAAATATTATATATTCTATCAACATATTCTTCATAATCTTCTATGTTAATGTCACTTGTAAAAAAAAGTTTGTAACTTTTAAGCTCAGAATGGGTATATTCTATCTTACTTTGAATGAGGTCAATAGCATCAGGTTTACTCATTAGGAAAAAATTGTTTTTTAGTATTTCTTTTCTTTCTCCCATTTTATATATATAATAGATTTTGTTTAAATTATTTTTGAACTTATGTTGAATACAAGGGTTAGTAATATTGTTATAAGAATGTCTTACCCATATAACACAATCCAAAATAATCAAGCAATTGTTTTCTCCAAAGGCAATCAATATTACATGATTCAACAACATCCAATTTATCTCACTCCAATTATTACTCTATTACCTCCAGAATATGAAATACATGAAATAGTTGATTTTCTTACTAAAGGTCAATGCATTCTTTGTTTTGAACAAGCAAATTCATTACTCGTTTGCGGTCATAACCCATATTGTTCATCTTGTTTTAACACAATGTATCCTTCAGAATGTCCATTATGTAAAATATAAATATTTAACCTTTTTACTAGGTTAAATATTTTTTATAAATCCAACTCTATCAATATTGTTAAATATGCATTTTTTACATCGGTATTGTTAGTCTTCGTTAAAAAGTTTATGACGTCGCACTCCTTTATTTCTAAAGGTTGAGGAAAAACTACGCAACTACAACCTTTTCCTGTTTCTTTTATTAAAGAATAGTCGGTTTTTTCCTCACCGTTTACGACTAAGTTAATTTTTATCTCTTCTTCTAAAGGCTTATTTCCTCTTAAAACCATTAAAGAACCTCTTATAATTCTACCCGGAGCTGACATGCAATAACCCCCTAATCCGTGAGATCTTCCGCTGCTGCCATTACCGAAAGAAAACTCATAATTTCCTTCTAATAATTTTCCTTGTTGCTCTGCATGTACGCTTATATAGGTTTATTTATTTTTCTCTTAGGATTTAGCAACTTCAGGTTAATAAGATCCCACGTCACAGGTTCATGCGGATAAATAGGTTCGGGCAAGTTTATAATTCTTTTTCCTCGCATATCTATGTTTCCACGCGCTAAAACATCGTCCCCGATATCTGCTGTATCAAAAAGTCTTCCTGCGTTGTTTGCAACGACATTATCTATGTAAAATTTATTTGCAGCCTGATGATTTTTTTAAGGTGTTCCAAGGTTGTTAATTCTGCGATTACCCATGGAAACGTTTGTAGCCGCAGTAAAACTACCATCAGGATTTTTTACGATAGCTCCTCCATTATCAACATAATTTTTATTAGCAGCAGCATCACGGTCTATAGGATTTGGTAAACCAGTAATCGAGTTACCACGCATATTTATATTACCATCTATTGAAAAGGAACCATCTTGGTTTTTTGTTAAAGCTTTATCTACCGCAGTGGCCACCTCAACAACAGTATCTACATAAAACTTATTTGCAACTTGTTGGCTTTCTATAGGTGTTCCAGCGTTGGTAATTCTTCTCCCGCCCATAGAAACGTCTGCAGACGCTATGTAACCTCCAGGACCGTAAATGAAAGCTCGATTAGCGGAATCCACATAATTTTTAGTTGCTACATCTTGAGGTTCTGCAGGTTCTATAACATCCGTTAAAGTATATCCTCGCATATTTATATTTGCAACAGCGGAAAAACTATTATCCGGATTTTTTCTGATAGCTCCTCCATTATCTACGTAAAACTTATTAACAGCTTCATTCAGCTCCTCAGGTTCAGGTATGTTTCTTATTTTATTGAAACCCATGTTTAGATATCCTGTCATATGATATCCTCCATTTTCATCTAACAGCTTCGAGTTACCATCAACATAACTCTTAGTGGCAACATCCTGAGGATTTACTGGATTACTAACCCTAGTTAGCGTGTTTCCATTCATATTTATTGAACCGGTGACGCTAGTTGTCCCATCTTTACGTAAAAAATTATTATTTATGTAAGCGAGTGACACACCATCACCGCTCGTTTTAACCTCATCCATTCTCCCAAATTTATCAACAGGCATTTTTATATATTGCTAAAAAAGTTTATTTAAAACATTTTGGAATTTATTACCCAAACCCAGTTCTTTAAGAATGTATAAGCATAAATGACCGCAAAATACTTCCCCCGCTTGTTGTAATTGATCGCTATTGTAATGCAATGGACTTTTTAAATAATCTCTAACTTCATTAGGTGGTTGAATACCATAACTGTCAAAATAAATTTTAGTCTTACCATTCTTATACCAAGCAACCCAATGAGTGCCAGGTCCACTTATGTCATCAAGATTTAATATACCGCATTCTTTGTGTTTTACTTTCTTAGGTAGGGTGGCTCTTAAAAATACTCGCCTAAATTTTTTTTATCTTTAATTTACTCACCGCATCCTCAAGCTCAAAATTGCTTAAAGGTTTGTTTGGTAAAGTTACATTATCGATTAAAATATGCTGCATTTTTTATATATTAAATATTTTCTATAGCACTATTATCAACCCACGAATTAAACTCATCAGAGTAACCTTTCCACTTTACGAGGGATTTCTTTTTTCCTCTTTTAATAACCTTTTCTATCCTATACAACTCTTTTCTCGTTTTTTGTAGTTCAGGCTCATAAAATGTTCCTTTTATTTCCTCTCCATTTAAGTCTTTAATTTTATATGTTACGGGTGATGTATGTTTTACTTCTGAAACTGTAAAAATCTCTTCTGTCCATCTTGTGGTATAACCTTTTTCAAAGGTCTTTTTCTTTTTACTTATCCTTACTTTATCTCCAACAGAAAACTTTGGTTTGATATCTTCTCTTACTTGATCATAATCAGGATACAATGTTCTCCAAACTTTATTTTCATTCTTCTTTTTACTTGCATCAACTGGCGTCATCTTAATAGAAGAATGCCTCGTGTTGTTATATTCTTTAACAAGGTCTTGTAATACATTGATATAAACATTTGTTGAGTGAGCAGAAAAATATTTCCACATTTTTTCTTTCATTGTTCTAATCCATCTCTCAACAACGCTGGATTTTTCCTCGTTTTCAGTAGAATATAACTCAACCAAGTCTTTAACTTCTTTGTTATAAAACTCTTTACCCTTATCCACCCACATTTTCTCTGGCTTTCTTTCCTTAAAGATGCTCTTCAATGCGATAGAAACAGATTTTCCAGTTTTATCTTTTAATGGTATTAGCCATCCATACTTTGAAAAGATATCAATGACAGCAAGAAGATATTTTACACCGCGATTAAGTTTAGAAAATGCTTGCATATCTACTAAATCCGCAGCCCATATCCTATCAATACCATTTACTCTAACTCTTCTTTTCTTAAATTTTCTTTTAACGGGTTTGTGTAATTCTTCCGATAAATTTATCATGTCGAAATTTTTTTTTTAACTCCCATTCCAAATTTAGCCTTGGTTCCAATTAACGAAGAAACTAATCCACGTTCTATTCTTTCCCTAATCGTTGGATTGTAGATACCCTTTAACTCTTTAAGCATATTTTTATCACAAAACAGCATTTCTTGTAGCCGTATCATCATGTTTAGCATAACAAATATCGTGATGATATGCCGCTTTGTCAACACGATTAATAGGTTTCGACCATTTTTTAGGTGTTAAATCAGGATTGAGCCTTTTCTTTAATTTAGTACCTGGTCCCGTAAAATTATGACCTGGTAAGTGCATTTCAACGGGTAAGTTATTGATAAACTTGTTTAACAACGATCCACCTTTTTGTTTCTTAATAAATTGTGTTTTAGTTGTCCCGCATTCAACACACCTACCACGTTTCATATTCCTTCCGTTTTTGCTTACAACATAATCTTAATCAGTTGTGTCTGTTTGCTTTCTACATTTAACGCAATACATTTTATATTAATAATTTTAATTTAATATAAAATGGAAGTAGTAAATTTATCATGGAATGATGCAATGACAAAGAGATTTAACCATCCTTTTTTACCTAAGAGCATTAGAGGAGTAATAGTTGGTAAATCAGGATGTGATAAAACAACTCTTTTACTAAATCTTTTATTAAGACCTGATTGGCTCGATTATGACAACTTATGCGTTTTTGGTAAAAGTTTGTTTCAACCGGAGTACCGCATACTTAAAAAAGCTTTTGAAGAGAAATTACCGAAAGAACTTATTCAAAGGTTGTTTAATATTAGAGATGAAGTACAAGATAGAAATATTTCTCCTACTGCGTTAGTTGAAGAGTGGGGTAAAACGCTTAAAAAAAAAATCTGATATAAATTGCGAGTTCTTTGAAAATGCTAGCGATGTTCCCCACCCGAGAAATTTAAATCCGGAAAACAAAAACCTAATGATCTTTGATGATTTACTTTTAGAAAAACAAAACATATGTGAATGTTATTACGTCCGAGGAAGGCATAGTAATGTCGATTGTTTTTACTTAGCGCAAAATTATTTTAGATTACCTCGACAAACTATTAGAGAGAATGCAAATTTTATTTGCTTGTTTAGGCAAGACCTTAAGAATCTTAATCATATCTATAATGATCATATAGGAGATGATATGCCAAAGAATGAGTTTCGCGATTTTTGTAAAACAGTTTGGGAGAAACCACATGGTTTTGTTGTCATTGATTTAACTAGCAAAAAACAAAATGGAAAGTACAGAAATGGATTTGATAACTTTTATATACCTATGTCGGTATAAATTTTAAATTGAAGATAAATTAAGAAGAAAAACACTATATTGTCTAGAATGGCGAAACAAATTTTTAGAAAAGGTGTTGTTGTTGTTAAAAGAGTAGTTGATAATTCTAATCAACTTAGCGCAAATGAGATTATACCCACAATTAAAGATATTTCGAGTGAATTACAAGAAAAATTCAGAGATGCTACAGTAAGGTATTTAAGAAAAGTAATTAATCATTTAAATCTAAGAAACGAGTTTAAATCTTACGCTAAAAGTTTTGAAGGTATGGATGAAAAAGAAATATATACTTTTTTTCTACAAGAGCATCTTTCAGAATTGCTTTCTAAACTAAACAGTTGTGGAAGGATTTTTGAGACTGAAGAGGAAGATAAAACTAATAGAAAACATAGAAGACAAAGAAGAGAGATGATTGTATATGTTGATAAAATAAGAGAAATAGACTGTTTATTTGATGAAGACTACAAAAAATCTTTTAGTAAAAACTTATGTTTTTCTACTGTAAAAAAACATTTTTAAAAAATATATCTTACACCAAAGATATATTTTTAACACATGTTAAATAATATATTAGTAAATTAAAAGATGGAAGAACTTTTAGAGAAAATTGTTAGAAACACCGACCACAAAACATCATTTCAAATTATAGTAAGCAGCAACAAAACGAATTTCAACACGAGATTTACTCCACCGCTTCAATTAGAAAAGGATAAAGAATATGAAGTAGCGTTGGTTAATCTCGAAACTTACTACTCTTTTCCAAATATTGATTCTAGAAATGATACTCTCGTTTATTCTCCTGACAATGGCACTTCATGGGAGAAAATAAAAATACCAGAAGGAAGTTATGACCTTGTTGATATCAATGATTTTATTCAGCAAGAAATGAGGAAAAAAGGTCATTAAGATGCAGTTAACGAAGAATATTATATTAATATCTCTGCAAACACTAATACCTTAAAGTCTGTTCTTACTCTCGAAAATGGTTATCAAGTAGATTTTAATCAGCCAACTTCTATTGCAAAAGTATTAGGATTTACTCACGCCAAATACGTACAAGGATTTCACGAATCAGAAAATGCAGTAAACATTCTTAGTATTAATAGTTTACTTGTTAATATCGATATCATCTCTGGAAGCTATGTTAATGGTTCAACTAAAAACACTATTTATTCTTTTTTCCCAAATGTTTCCCCAGGGTATAAAATAATAGAGAATCCGGTAAATCTAGTTTATCTCCCATTAACATCGGATAAAATAGATAATCTTAATGTATCAATTACCGACCAAGATGGAAATTCGATAAACCTTAGAGGAGAAAATTTAACAATCAGATTACATATAAGAGAAGCGAGATAGATATAAAATGACAGAGTATACTACAGTAAAATTAAATATATCAGATGGACAAAAAGAAAAACTTAAACACGCTTTAAAAAACAAATGTCCGGTAAGTATTCGTTTAAATCATAGCGATTTAGAAGGTAATGATGTTGTGGCTATAACCCAAAGTCAGGCAAAGAAAATAGCAAAAGCTTATGGATCTGGAAGAGGAACCACGATTAAAATGACACAAAAACAGCTTAAGCACAACATGAAAGTAGAAGGTGGCTTCCTTGGAATGTTAGCAGGATTAGCATCATCAGTTTTACCTACATTAGCAAGAACCGTTTTACCAGCTTTAGGCGTTGGTGCTTTATCCGGCTTAGCATCATCTGGAGTACAAAAAGCAATGGGGTCGGGTCTTTACCGTAAAAAATGTGGATGTGTTTGCCAAGTAGAAACTGATGGAAAAGGTCTTTACCTCGGACCAGCCAATGGTAAAGGATTAGGTTCTGTCGGCGATGGATTGTATTTAAAAAAAGGAGGAAAGTTTTATGATGGAAAAGGACTTCTTTTAGGTCCTAATAGTCCATTTGCTAATATTCCTATATTGGGAGCAATATTATAAATAAAAAAGATATGAACGTTTATAAATTTGGAGTTAAGCCTAAAATAGTACAACCGAAAACAATTTTTTGGAAACCGTTTAAAGTTAAGCATCCTCCAAAAAAGGTTAATCCCGTTCTTTGGGAAATCTTTGCTCAACAACCTCTAATACTAAAACCGGGAGAAACAAAGTCATTGTCATTAGGTTTTGGCTTTTTAATGAGTAGGGGTGTTGTTTTAACCTCTTTGTCTTATAATTTAAAATTAAATCTCTTAAGTTTATCGAATGAAGTTATTCTTAAGGATACCGAGGATATTGTCATTACCATTACAAACAATTCGAGTAAGCTACTAAGAATTGAGGAGAGCGAGTTTTTGTGTCACGTTTGCTACATGCTTTAAAAAAAATATCTCTCTAATTAAAAATGGAGATGAAAGAAAAGATATATCCAAACTTATCTAATGAACGTAATACACCTAATGCTCCTCCTATCGAATTATCCATAATGGATGATGATGATAATGGTCATTCATACCGTTTAAAAAAGATATCAGAAGTTCAGTCTTTCCTTGAAAGTGAACTTAAACAAAGAGATGCTCTCGCAAAAAAAATATTTTAGAACTGCTAATATAGTGGACAACATTGATACAGTTTTAATTACTATGACAATGGTGAGCGGAGCTGGAGGAATTGGTTTACTGTCAACCGTAGTTGCGATACCCGTGGTAATAGCATTAGAAGCTTCAGCCCTTGTTACCGGTTTAATGAATGTTATTGGTAAATATGCTGTAAGAACCACAAGAAGTAAAGGCGAAAAACATCAGAAGATAAAAATGATTGCTGATACCAAACTTGACACAATATCCACGCATATATCAAAAGCATTACTCGACAATCATATATCCGATGATGAATTTAAGTTAATTATGGAGGAATTGGATAAATACAAAGCTATGAAGAATGAGATAAGATCTTAGTTTAAAAAGAAGATAGCTGCTGAAAACGAAGAAACATTGATTGAGAAAGGGAGGCAAGAAGCGCGTGAGTCCTTTCGGAAGCTCGTTGAGAAAAATCATGGAGGCCCCCTTTCGTATTAAATGTCCTAAGTTTAAATGTTCTTGCATGTGTGAAATAAAAAATAGCGATTAAAACTACGTTGAAAATAGCGATTAAAACTACGTTGAAAACAATATAGAAAATTATGCTCGTAATATAAAATGTCGTTTTTAAAGATAACTGATCCTGTGAAAAGGGAACAAATTGTAAAAGACTATCTTGCAACAAGCAAAAGAATTAGAGATAGTCAACTTGCAGAGAGAACGGGTGAAATCGAATTACAAACGGGGCTTTCAAAATTTTTTAAACCTATTACAGAAACGCAAAAAGCTTCAACAAAGGAAATCACAGAAGGACTTAAACCTATTAAAGAGGGGATTGAAAAGTTGCCTAAAGAGCTACCACAACCAGACCTATCAATCCTCAGAGAACTTGGAGATTCTGAGGAAATGGAGACTATATCATTAAGAAAAGATACTGATAGTACATTCGGTATTTATAAAGATAAAGAAGACAAAAAGCTTTATATCGGTAATAAACGATTTGTTTTTGATTCAGACAATAATAAATTTATTATTGGCGCAGAGAAATATGAAGCAACGGGTGGATTATGGGAACTTATTACATCAAAATCACCAAAAGATATCTATTCTGCTAAAGATTATTCGAATTATGTAGAAATATTAAAACAAACTAGCGCCCTACACCGTGATAATGACCCAGCAAACACTCACCCCAAATCCAACAAGGGAGATAAATGGAAATTTGTTAGCCCTATTTGGGATAGAATCACAAAAGCACCGAGATTAGGAAAAGGAATTACCATTATCCCATCTGACCCTAATGCATTGTTAGAAAGATTAGACCTTTTAATGGTAAGTAAAGAAGCTGGTAATACAGGAGTAAGAAATGAGTTAGTAAGTATATGTGATGAATTAAAAAGGCAAGGTATATTTGACTCAAGGAGTTATAAAAATTTAATGTCAATATTATAAAATGATTACATCACAAAAAAGAGGATTTAAAAGAAACTATTCTTATGGTGGTGCCGGAATCTTTGATAGCATGGTTAATTTTTTAACAAGACTCTTTACGAGTAGTGCGGCAAAACAAATCGCATCTTCTGCTCTTGATGTTGGTAAAAGTGTTGCTAAGGAAGGAGCAAAGAATGCATTAGAAGTTGGAAAGAGTGCCGCTGTTGATGCGGGAAAGAGGTTAGTTGAAAAGGCTTTAACACCAAAATCTAAAAAGATTTTAGAAAAATATGCTCCAAAGCCTACTACAACAACTCAACCTGCATCACAAAATATTAATACCGTGATAGATGGTAGCGCCATTGCTATACAAGATTTAGTTAAGAAATTAAATAGTGGTTCGGGGATTAAGACAATTTAAGATATCGACTCAATTATAATTTTAATTTAAAAAATTATAATTGCATATATAAAATGGATATATTAGGTATTAAAGCACCAATTATGAAAGATGATACTATTGATGAGTATGAATATCATGAGTATGAACCTATTACAGGAACTAATCTAAACAACCCAGGAGGAGATATAAGAATTAATATCGAAACTCAAGATATTTTTTATCATCCTTCCGAGTCTTACTTACAAATCATAGGAGAATTAGTAAAAAATGATGGAACAGCCTATGGAGCGGCTAACGAGGTTACATTAACAAATAATGGATTGATGCATCTGTTTAAAAATATTAAATACCAACTTAGCGGGCAAGAGATAGAATCCATTAATTATCCAGGTCAAGTTACAACAATGCTCGGGCTGTTAAAATACCCAGATGACTTTTCTAAATCACAAGGGTTAAACCAACTGTGGTATAAGGATACCGGAGCAAATGCAAACAGTGAAACTAATGTCGGTTTTTCAGTAAGAAAACAGTATATTTTTAGTTCAAATCCAGTCGGAACCTTTAATTTTAGGATTCCTTTAAAACATATATTTGGTTTTTGTGAAGATTACAACAAAGTTCTGTATGGTATGAAACAAACTGTTACATTAACAAGAAATGACAACAACGATGCAATTTTTAAAAGAGGTATAATTCCAGGGGCGGGACCTGGTGGAGGAGATTTACCCGCTGTTGACCCTGGTCGAGTTAATTTACTGAAAGTATCTTGGTTTATGCCTCATGTGGAGCCGGAAATTGGTAATAAACTGGAACTTCATAAATTTATAGAAAAGAAAGAAAAATTTCCAGTTGGGTATAGAATGATACAAAGTGACTCTATTGCGGTTCCACAGGCTTCAACAGGCTTTACTTGGAGGCTATCATCCAAATCATCTCCTGAGGTGCCACGTTTTTTAATTGTTGGTTTTCAAACTGGTAAAAGTGGTGACCAAGAACAAAACCCATCTATATTTGACCACTTAAATGTTAAAAATATTTCTGTAATGTTAGGCTCAAGAAAATATCCAGCTTATGATTTCGATATAGATTTTCGTTCTAATCAGATTAGTAGAATATATAGCGAAGCTGCTTTGTTTAGAAAAAAGTTCTTTAACATGGATGAATTAGTATCAAACCCTAATATTACTCCTTCAGATTATAAAACTCTATTTCCTTTGTTTGTGTTTGACGTATCGAAACAAAGCGAAAAGTTAAAGTATTCTGTAACTGATATTCATATTAAAACAACATTTACTGCAAATCCTCCCGCAAATACTGTAGCATATGCGGTTTTACTTAGTGATAGGTTGATTAACTTCCAGAGTGATGGGAATAAAATGAGCGTAGTTTATTAAGTAATTTTTCTCGATATATAAATGATAAAGGCTGTTGATTTAAAAAAGATTTTAAAAGATAATGGTATAAAGTTTTATTCTTACTGGACTAAAAAGAAATTAGTTGATGTAGTAAAGGAGCATGGGTTATATCCTGAGGAGGAAATTAAAACGAAGAAGAAAAGAGAAAGAACAAAAAATAATGGGTTAATCAATTATGATCGATTAAAGTTGATTTTAAAAAACCCGAGACAAGTTACTTTTGAGGATGTTGAAACGGGAGAAACCAGAACTTTTCCACCAATTTACAAAGCGGGTAAATTTATAGATAAATCTCCTCAAACGATTGGAAACTGGAATGGAAGAGTTTGGAATGGTAAATATAAAATAAGCATTCAATAATCTTATTATGAAGAGAAAATTCATAATAAGATTTGAGTTAAAGAATTTAATTTTTATAATAAAACATGAGCTCTATATTTAAAAGATTTGTTGATGTAGGTAAAAGGCTTACATCTAGTACATACAAACGAGTTGTCCCTGAACGTATTAGACAAGGAGTAACTAATTTTATTAATTGGCTAACTAGAAATGTTAGAGAGGAACTCCCTCCTGCACCGCCAGCACCACCACCTGTTAGACCACCACCACAACCATGGAGACCTGATTTTCTAGAAGTAGAGGAAGGTCCATCCTCATTACAAGGGTGGTTTAGACAATATAAAATCAAAGGAAGAAATGATACTTATCTTAGAAGGTTTTTATTGCGTGCAAAACGATATATAGTTAATATTTTAGACAGAAATACAGAAACTAAAGTAAAGCTTGTTCTTACATGCAAAATGGTTAGAACTGAGGGTGGGGAAATGTTACCACCTGTGCTTGCTCATTTCTCTTCTGATGAACAGAAAAATAACCTAGAAGGAACAAACAAAGATGATCTTTATTATTATATGATGGAAAAGATTATAGAGAACCTTGAAAACTTTATGAGAGGAGCTAGTGGTTGGGATATTTATAGTATTGAACATTTAAAGTTACATATTGCCAACACTATTCCTTTAAGAGGTTCAAGCTATATTTCTCTTCCACCCTTCATTGCAAACAAAAAAGCTTGTATTAATATTAAAAATACTGATGATAGATGCTTTGTTTGGAATGTTTTAAGACAAAAATATATGAAAAAGAAAAACCCACAAAGAATCAAAAATTTAGTATCAAGGGTAAGTGAATTAAATATGGATGGAATAAATTATCCGGTTACATTAAGAGATATTGATAGGTTTGAAGCACAAAATCCAAGCATCAGCATTAATGTTTTCGGTTATAAAAAAAAGAAAAAAGGTAATGATGATGAGGAAAACATAATTTTTTATCCAATGAGAATTGCAAAAAAAGAGAGACCCGATCATGTTGATTTACTTTACTTAAAAGATGATTTCAACTCACATTATATTCTCATAAAAGACCATAGTCGATTATTTGGAAGTCAAATATCGTCTTCTACGAGAAAAAAGTTTTTTTGTAAAAGATGCATTTCTTCTTTTGGGAGAAAAAATCTTCTGGAAAAACATAAACAACTTTGTAAAAAACATGGTCCCGCTCTTCCAATAATGCCAGATCCTCACACATTTTTGAAGTTCGAACATTTTGAAAGAAAGATTAAAGTTCAGTTTACTATAACTGCCGATTTCGAATGCATATTAGAACCTATAGTTGAAAAAGAAGGAACCGCTAAAACTATAAAAACTCATAGGCATATTCCATGTGGGTTTCACTATCTAATAAAATGTTTTGATGATAGTATTTTTCCACCAACATTAAGAGAATATGCAGGAAAAGATGCTGAAAAAGTTTTTTATTAAAATGATAATCGGAGATGTTAAGATGATTTATAATAAATATTACCAAAATCCAGCTAAGAAATATTTGACGAAAGGAGAAGCTCAAATATCCGAATATTTCAGTAATTGGAAATGTTGGATATGTGAAAAAAGTTGTTTTTATAGTGAAAAAAATCCTAGAGTAATGGATCATTGTCATTTTACTGGTGAATATCGGGGACCAGCACACAATGAATGCAATCTAAAAGCACAAACTCCCAATTTTACCCCAGTTTATTTTCATAATCTTGGAGGATATGATTTGCATCTTTTTATAAAAGCTTTAGCTGAATTTGGTGGGCGCATTGATTGTATTCCTAATAGCGAAGAAAAATATATCAGCGTTAGTAAATATATATCTGTTGCTGAAAATACATCTCATTCAATCAGGTTTCTTGATAGTCATAGGTTTTTACAAGAAAGTCTAGATGAACTTTCTTCGACTTTAAAAAATGATGAGCTGAATATTTTATCAAAGTTTTTTTCAAACGAAAATCTTCCACTTGTAAGAAGAAAAGGTGTTTTCCCATATGGATACCTTGATTCTTTCGAAAAGTTAAAAGAAAAAGAATTACCTCCAAAAGAAGCATTCTATTCAAGCTTGACAATAGAACATATCAATGATGAAGATTATGAACATGCAAAAAATGTGTGGGAAACTTTTAAAATAAAAAATCTAAAAGAATATTTAATGCTTTATAACAAGATAGATATTCTTCTGCTCGCCGATGTCTTTGAAAACTTTAGAAAAAATTGTTTAAATAATTATGGGTTAGACCCTTCATGGTACTTTACCATTCCTGGCTTGACGTTAGATGCAATGTTAAAGAAAACAAATATTCATCTTGAACTTTTATCTGATCAAGAAATGCTCTTATTTTTTGAAGAGGCAAGCAGAGGAGGAATATGCATGCCAAGCCTGAGATATGCTAAAGCTAATAATAAATATATGGGGGATTTGTATGATTCAAGTAAACCTTCCACATATTTACTATTTATCGATCTTAACAGTCTCTATCCATGGGCTATGAGTCAACCCCTACCCTATCACGATTTTAAATGGATGGAAGAACATGAATTAAAGTATTGGGAGCAGAAACCATGTTTTCTTGAGGTTGATTTAGAGGTTCCCGAAGAGTTACATGATTACTTTAATGGATATCGTCTTGCTCCAGAAAAACTTAAAATTAATAATGTTGAAAAACTTGTTCCAAATCTATATGATAAAAATAATTATATTCTTCATTATAAAGCTTTAAAACTATATTTAGATTTAGGTTTAAATCTTAAAAAAATCCATAGAGGCATTAAGTTCGAAGAGAGCAATGTTATTAAAAAATGTATCGATTTAAATGTTAATCTCAGAAAGGATGATGAGAAAAAAGACATAAAAAGAACTACTGCTGAAAAGGACTCTGCTAAGTTTATGATGAATTCCTCTTTCGGTAAAACTATGGAAAATCCAAGAAAGAGAGTAAATATAAAGCTAGTAAATGATAGCAAACTTTCCTATAAAAAAATCACAGCAAAACCCAACTTTCATCATGCCACAATATTTAGCCCAAATCTTACAGCAATTCATATGAAAAAGACTTCTATACTATTCAATAAACCACTTTACTTAGGCATTTCTGTATTAGATATATCAAAGACTTTAATGTATGAAAAGTTCTATAAACATTTCAAAGTAAAATATGGAGATAAAGTAAAGTTATGCTATACAGATACAGATAGTTTTATACTTTTAATAGAAACGGAAGATGTGTATGAAGAAATGGCGTTAGATGCCGATACAATTTTTGATTTTAGCAATTATCCAAAAGAACATCCTCTATATAGTAATAAAAACGAAAAGGTTCCAGGTATGTTTAAAGATGAATTAAAAGGCGACATTTTAACAGAATATGTTGGACTATCACCAAAATCATATTCTATTAAAACTTTACCCATCAAAAGAGAGGAGAAAACCAGAGATAATCCAAAACCAAAACCAATTTTAGATGAAAATGGAAAGTTGCAGTGGATGGGAGAAGATGAAATCAAAAAATGTAAAGGAGTAAACAGATCAGTTGCAAAAAATGAATTAAAGTTTGAGAACTACAAAGATTGTTTGTTTAAAGAAGAGAATTACCATAGAGATATGTCCATATTCAAAAGCAATAAACATGATATCACCACTGAAGTAGTTAATAAAAAGGCTTTAAGCCATATTTATGATAAGAGATATATTTTAAGCGATAAAAAGAGCACATTAGCATTGGGTCATTATAGAATTGAACAACTAACTGAAGCAGATAGAAAGAAATGTGAACAACAAGCAAGACCAAAAACATATTAAAACAAATATATAACCTAGTAAATAGGTTATATATTTATAAATAATAAACAATATTATTAACCCTTGTATTCAACAGAAATTCAAAAATATTTAACCTTTTGTTGGGTTAAATATTTATTTCTTGTTGTATTTTGCTGAATTGGATAAATGTTTAAAGCTAACTTTTTTAGCTTGTGATTTCACAGGTTGAGCATTTGTTTGAGTAACATTTGCTGAGTTCATCTGATCAATTAAAATATTCTTTTGTAGTCCCATTTTATAATATTAAAATTGTTCATATCAAAACCGTTTTCAATTTTTATTCTTTCATTCTTCAGACGTCTAATCGATTCTGTGGGGGGATGCGTCAGCTAAAGTGTTAGAGGGGGAGATGATATAATTTTGTGTGGATGTGTGGGCTTGTTGGTTAGTTAGCGAAAATACAATTTTTTTTTAAAAAGTTGAAGTTAAGTAAAGATGTTTAAGAAAGGAGGTTGTTAGTTGACATTACAATTTTCTTACTGCTGCTTGGAGAGTAAGAAAATTCACACTTTTTCTATAGATGATATCAAAGCATTTTCAGACGTAAATGAATGCAACTTGGAGACGCACGGTTTAGATAAAAAAATAGATAGTGTAAATCAATATGATTTTGAGTGGGCTTTGTGCTAAACATTTTTTCATCGTCAATGCAGGCGAGAATTTTTTTTTATTTTTAATCCGGTTCCGGTTTCATGATGGAAGGACGTGTTTTTCTACGTGGACAACTACTGACAATAAATCCGGTGCTATCGTGGCTGTTTTAAATTTCCTTGTGTTAAATTAGTGGCAATTGTCAAGATTTAGATACATAATTTTATTTCGCATACTTGCGGGTGCATTAGTGTGAAAATTTTGTGTACTTTTGTATGTTACGCGTAAGAGCTTGGTATCTACTGTTGCCGCCATCTTGCTGCCATCTTGATTTCAAAAAATATAAAAAGTACAATATTCCACGGTGTTGTCATGATAATCAAGATTATTAACTAAAGGAATTAAAGGAATTATTCAATTTACTTAATCATCCTTAACTGACTGCTCACCCGATCAATTAAACTATATATTGGCGTTAATTAATGAGTATTGTTTAATGTTCTGATTGGAAGTAATATTGGGTAATGATATACCATACTACAATACTCAAAATACATAATATTCCATCAGGCTCTATTCTGAAGTTTTCTGAAGTTTTGGGTTTATAAGTTTTATGGTACATTTTTTTCCTTATCTCTCGTAAGTTGCTTTGATAGTCGTTTCACATACCGACATGAGTCTAGTACCGGCAAAAATTTAGTAGCGATAATAGGTCAGTACTATCAAATATCAATAATCAATATCACACACTGACGTGTGATTGCCAAATGTAACCGAATTTTGTTCAGGAAATAAAAACAGTAGTGACTGACTGCAGTACACTGCCATTCCAAATTGTAACCTACTGTAACCATATATCTATATAGTAATATATACCTACTTAGTTCAGCAGCATCATAATGTGATCTTGTGTCTATCTAGTCTATCTAGTTTTATGTGTTGATACTTTTTTTTTCTTTGGTCGGGAGACAGTTATGACTGACTGCAGTACACTGTCACACCATCTTTAACATACTGTTTTTTTTTTTTTTTTTTTAGATCCATATATATATATACAGTGCAATGCTATTATAATTCAGTATGTTTGTTCAGCTGCAAGTGTACGATTGTTATGGAAAATTTGGAAATTAAAAAAATTGAAGATTTTCTAAATACAACAGAGTGGTGATCCTATCCGATAGTAAAGGGAAATATCTCAGGACTGAATTAGAAAAATTTAATTTTTTGAACATTGAATTTATATGGTGGACAAGTAGTGGTAGAAACACTACCCTTGGTATCAAATTTCTTGTTGATCACATACAGGAATTGCGGGACAGTATTTCGACCCTAGTCTTATTTTGGCATTTCACGTGTGACCTTACCATCAAGGAAGGATCATTTATTTATCAGAGATATACAGATTTCACTGACATAGAAACTAGACTCAAACCCAAGCTAGATAGTTTAAAAGAGATTCACTTATTAGAAGATAATATTGATATTGGTATACTAGAAATTCCTCCAATCTTTACTAAAGAATGGAATAGGTCTAAGAATTACCCTAATTGGGAGACTATTGATGATACAGTATTACATCAGCATATTCAAGAGCTCAATAACCTGATCAGGGAGTACAACATTACTCTGAATTACCACTCACCAAGATTTATGTGCGACTTTATCCATAGGAGAAGAAATAGAAAGAAGGGTAGGGGAAAAGCTAAAACAAAAGAAAATCTGCATCCTGTGCTACTTAAGGACGGTGTACACCCTATAGAAGTAGTTGCACAAAAATGGTTATTGAAAATTATTATGAGCTGCACTGTGGTTGATCCTATTCAGTAGATAGACTTTTTTTTTTTTTTAGTATCAGGGTACCAGTTAATGTTTGTGTTGTCCAGTAATGATTGAGCCACTTTGCAGCTCAAGGTTGATCTTTTTTTTTTTTTTTTTTACTATAACTACTAAGTGGTTAGTGAGAACTTAAACAATGAATTTCCATGTTAGAAAATATAATTTGCTCATTTTTGTGTGATGGACTGCCATACCAAAAAGAGCGTTATCTAGGGAGTGTACCATTACATTACTCACAATTAATATAATCCCATAGTTACTAACAGACTAAGTGCTTTTTCCTAATGAGTGATGGACTGCCATACCAAAAGGAGTATAGTCTGAGTTGTGAAAGAATACGTAAGAGACCAATATCAACAATTATGGCCGGCAAATATGATCATAACAACCCTAGTCATAGTACTCCTATAAGAAGGGGAAATGATAAAGATTTAAAAAGGAAATGTATTTCTAGTCCTGAATCTTCTGAAACAATATGTTCTAAATGTGCCAATGAGCATGAAGGTAACTATATCAACTGCTTTCAGTGTAATCTTTCCTTCTGTGTCAGATGTTCAGGTCTTACCCTAAGGGCCTATGATCTGTTTAAAAGTGGTGGATTAGATGATTTCCAATACACGTGTAAAAGTTGCAAACAAACACTACCAACATTGGATAACATTGACAGAAAATTAACCAGAATTAGTGAACAACAAGAGTTAAGAATACAGGAAATAGAAAATAAAATGAGTAAAATACATGTGGAAACCAGTCAGAGAATTAAATCTGAACTTGACAACTTCAAAGAAAATTACAATCAAGAAATAGACAGCAAAATAAGACTAATTGTTGACCAAAAAACATCGGAACTGGAAGACAGAAGAAGAAGAGAATTGAATATTATAATATTTAATCTCAAGGAGGGGACCAGCACTGTCAATCTGGAGAACAAAATGCATGATGAAAACAATACTAGAATGATTGCTGAGCAGTTGGGTATTGACGATCTTCAAGTAGAAACCTCCTACAGACTAGGGAAAAGGACCAAGGGAAAAACAAGACCTTTTAAAGTGATTCTCAAGGACAGAAGACAGAGGAAACAATTATTAGATAATTTAAGACGTATAAGGGATAGGGTCAGTGAAAAGTTTAAAAATGTTATAATAGTCAAAGATCTTACAGAAGAACAGCGGTTGACTAGAAAATCGAAGAGGCTTAACAGGGATAAAGAAGATAACCAAAATATTTTAGTTAAACCACCACAAAGTGAAGTACTGCCTAATATTGTAGTTTCCCCAGAGAGATTTTCTCAAGAAGTCAACTATCCATTTATAAATGAAACTATACTAAGTAAACCAGCAGACAGGCCACCTATGGAAATTACAATACATGAAGATGAAACCATAATTGGTGGAATTAGCCAGAATATGTCTCCAGTCAATGGTAGGCAGACTTGTAATGTAAATATCACATCTAGGCCACAGCAATGTGAATAATAAGAGTTTTAACCCCGATGATGGGAACCTTTTAGATTGTAAATATATGAATTTTAACTTGCATAAAACAATTAATACTAAGAATGTTGGAAGAAAAACAATCAAATTTATATATACAAATGCTGACTGCTTAACTACCAACAAGTATCATGAGCTGATACAACTAGTCCAACAAAATAATGTGGAAATCGTAGCAATTACTGAAACAAATCCAAAAATAACGCAACAAGCCATTGATCCAAAAGATGTGTACAGGATGATAGGATTTGACATGTTCTATAATGGAGAAGTAGGAAGAGGAATAATTATGTATATACACTCCAGTTTAAAAGCCGTAGAAATATACTATAACAACAAATTTAAAGAAGTTATCTGGTTACAATTAAATCTTGTTAATGATGAGAAAATATTATTAGCTTGTATATACAGGAGTCCTAATAGTTCTCGAGACAATTCCGAGCTGATGATTACAATGATGAATGAAATGCTGATGAGAAAATATAAACATGCTGTACTAGTTGGTGATTTCAACTTGAAGAATATTGATTGGGTTAATCAATCAACAACGAAAGGTGAAGACCACATTGAATATAAGTTTATTGAATGTATTAGAGATAATTACCTTTATCAGCATGTATTGGAACCAACCAGATACAGGTTTAACAATATGTCTTCTATCCTGGACTTAGTATTATCAAATCATGATGACAACATTAGTGAAATTACCTACTTACCTAGCCTTGGTAAGAGTGACCATTTAATTTTAGTATTTGAACTTATGTGTGGTCAATTAGGTACAGAACGATTATCTGATCGATTAAACTACTCCAAAGCTAACTGGCAATCAATAAATGAACTGATCATGGATACGTCATGGGTGATGGATTCTGATACTGGTGTGCAGGTAGCCTAAATGACTTTGAATCAAAAATTTCCATTATTAAAGAGCATAACATTCCAAAGTATAAAGAGTCCCCAGGCAATCTGAACTTCACTATCGATAGAATTACCGTGGCTGCAATAAAAGACAAAAGAAGAAAATGGAAGAAATATCTACATTGTAAAAATCATATAACTTATAACGAGTATAAGACAGCAAGAAACAAAGTTACCCTCTTAATTAAAAAACAAAAGTACCTACAAGAAAGAGAGATAGCTAAAAAAATCAAAAGTGATCCAAAAATGTTCTGGAAACATGTTAGGTTAAAAAGACAAATACAGCCCAGAGTAAATGCCCTTGAAATTGAAGGTGATATCTGTACTGACGACAAGAAAATTGCAGAAGAATTTAATAGATATTTTTCGTCAGTCTTTACTAATGAGACACTCTCTGTACCTACACCATCAAGAACTATTAACACTATCATTGAGGATATACATATTACAGAGGATGGATTACTCAGGGCTATGACAGAAATCAACCCGTCTAAATCACAGGGGCCAGATGGAATACACCCATCCTTTATATTTGAAACTAGAAATACAATTTCTAAACCATTTCTTTCTATATGTAGAAAATCAATAGCTGAAGGGAAACTCCCAAAGCAATGGAAATCTGCTAATATAACCCCTATACATAAATCAGGACCAAAACACAAACCTGAAAATTACAGACCAATCAGTGTAACTTCAATCTGCTGTCGTGTTATGGAACGTATAATTCGTAATGTAATTATGGATTACTTGGAAGGAAATAATCTGCTGCATATTAATCAACATGGTTTTAGGAAAGGAAGATCTTGCACTACCCAGCTGTTAGAATGCATAGAAGACTTCACTAATAGTTTGGATGACAAAAGAGAAATTGATATTATTTACTTAGATTTTAAATCTGCTTTTGATAGAGTTCCTCATCAAAGACTGCTAACAAAAATATGGCATATAGGTATTAGAGGAAATGTCTATGAATGGCTGGATGATTTTCTACAAAACAGAACACAAATGGTCAGTGTGAACGGAAGTCTATCTACATGGCGCCCGGTAACGAGTGGTGTCCCACAAGGAAGTGTTTTGGGACCTCTTCTTTTTTTGATATACATTAATGACTTACCGGAAACGATTAATTGTCCCATCAAATTATTTGCTGATGATACAAAACTCTATTTGGAAGTAAAAGATGCTGTAGATGTAAACAAATTGCAAGATAATATTTTTAGTGCCTGTGCATGGTCCAAGACATGGGAAATGAGTTTAATCCTAAGAAATGTAAAATACTTCATATTGGGAGTGGAGAATCTAGTGAATCTAGTGAATATTTCATTAAAGACAATAATGATACATTATCTAAAATCCACAATGTTGATTATGAGAAAGATCTTGGGGTTATATTTGATACAAAATTGAATTTCAGTAAACATATAAGTACCAAGGTAAAACTTGCAAACAGAAATCTTGGTATTATAAGTAAAACTTCTACATTCATGGATTCAGAGATGTTTCTTACCCTATATAAATCTTTAGTTAGACCGCACTTGGAATATGCATCAGTTATTTGGTCGCCGAAATTCAAAAAAGATAAAATTGTTATAGAAAATGTTCAAAGGCGAGCAACACGTTTAGTTCAATCATTAAAAACCCTCTCATACAAAGAAATATTAATAAAATTAGGTTTACCCACTTTAGAGTATAGGCGTGAGAGAGCTGATCTTATTCAAACATTCAAACTATTAAATAATATTGACAAAACGTCAAAAGAAATTATCACAAGGCGTGATGCTGCTGGAACTAGAGGTAACTGCCTAAAACTTTACAAAAAAAGGTTTAATCATGATGTTAAAAAACACAGTTTTAGCAATAGAGTGGTAAATCTTTGGAATAGCTTGACGGATGATATTGTTACAGTTCCAAGTTTAAATAGCTTTAAATCCAGATTAAATAAACTATGGAAGCCGATGAATAAGTTCAATGCAGACTGTTATAACTGAAGATTGATATGTATATACATAGTAATTTTTAATGTCAATAATAAAGTTCTTTTTTACGTATATGATATTATAAAAATAACTAGTGTAAGTGAAATGAAGTGTCAATCACAAGATAGGGATACTTTATTTCAGTATTATCAAATAATGGTGAATATAGTGTAATTGTAGTCCGGAACCAACCATAGAACAGGGAAAACGATATACAAATGGGCCTGTAGAAGCTAATTAGCTTATGTACTATGTACATGCGGCCTCGATTACTTTATGAACTTTATGAAAACTTTCCAATTTTGCCGGCAAAATCCATGGTTGGTTAATTTCTGGCACATGGTTTGGATTGACCATAAAATAGAAGCATTTTTATTAGCTTGAGTGGTTGAATATTTAGACTTCTAAATCCTTAATGCAATCAATTTCGCGTGATTTTTAAAAGAGGAATAGAGCGAGAGGGCCAATAGATATATTATGAACACTACTTTTGTTGCACAGATTTAACTCTTTACCAGACTACAAAATTTTAGACTTTCCCAAATTGAAGGTATTTGCAGACGACAAATAAATGTGACTCAAAAATTGGAATTTGTGTTTCGAAGGGTATGAAACATTGTGGGAAAATGAGAAAATGCTGGTTACCAGCAGTTTCTCCTTTTCCCACAATGTTTTCGGAGGCTTTCTCTCTCTGGGTCGTTAGAAGTCGGGATTGTGTGGTAGGCCTAAATGGTCAAGGGAATCCATTATGGTTTACCGGTATTTATGTCGCTTTTTACGCTTGATCCTTCCCCTTCCAGCATTTTTTTACAAAATAAATTAGCAAAGCATTTCAGAGTTCGAACCCAGAACACATGAACTATAGTGTGTCGTAGCTGTTGTGATTCAAATTAGTTAAAACTAGCATGGTACCATATTAAACACCAGTAAATCAAGACTGATCTATCGTTTTGACTCTTATTTTAGCTAATCGTGTTAGTGTATGTCATACATAAATACATTTTTGGAATACAATTCAGCGATGCACAGGACGATTTGCATGTTTGCATGTATATACATGAACAGTGACAAAACTTAAGGGGCGAAATCTCCCAATGCTGAACATCCGATAACGAACTTAGTATATGGCGAAACCTCAATAAAGCCAAAGGTACCCTGCTTTGGATATATTATTAATCTTACGCGAAATACAACAAATACCAGCCGTAAGGTTACTGTCCGTTTCCTGTGTAATGTCAACTAAGATGAAACATGCCTCTGATTCAAATGTGTGGCTACCCTTGCAGCGGAAAATCAAGGAGAGCGACAGAGCTTAAAGCATATTTTGAGCAAGAGCATCAATTAAAGGTTTCGTTGATAAGTGATCACAGTGTTGGAGTTGACAGAAATGAGGTTTACGACGGTAATATTTTACATTAAATAATGTCGCCTGTTCGGTCGATCCTTTTTTTCTTTTGTGATTGTTGCTTCGCCCATTTCACAGCAGCAATTCTCTTAAGGCTTCTGGAAATTTAAAAATCTTACCTGTCATCTTACAGTGGGCTGAATCTGTCTTCAATCTGCTTGTCAGCTATGAAAATTGACATGAATCTATAGATAAATGATTTCACTTCATGATGACACCAAGTTTAATACAAATTTTTTTTGTCGATCTTTTTTATTATTTACTTTTTTTTTACATAGATACATCTGGTCAATTTGTAAACAAATACTCGTTTTAAATTCAGTTAATTGCGCTTGTGCATTCAATTTCATTTGAAAGAAATGGCAAAGTGAGAAAGGCAATTTAAGTGATGATTATGACTCATCATCAATGAAATTAATCCAATTCGTGATTCTTGTCCTACGTCATATCCAGCGAATTCGGAATACCACGGATTCTATTTCTGCTTAGTAACGCCTTAGCAACGCGTTACTCGGTGGACGCTACCCGAAATGGACAATTTGCTACTGTAAAAAAAGAAGCTGCATTCGACAGTAAATCATTATTTGCGCAACAAAATTTTATTTGAACATGATGTACGATTATCATGGCCGTCTTCCGGATGTAGTTCAAGCGCGGTGTAATTGAATTTGATGATTGTTAATGAATAACTCTATTGTCTACCCTCTGAATAATCAAAGGTTTCATTGATATTTCTCTAAACTACTTCAGATTTATATCAAAGCCAAAACCATAGAAATTATTACAAGAGCAACGTCGGACATCCGAGCATTTTCGAGAATCATTTTAGGGGGTCATAATCAAATAGATCGACACTGAATTTGGTAGATCTACGGAGAACAAGAACGAACATACCTCTGTGACCTGTGTAAAATTCCAAATCCAATCCACAAATAATCAACATAAGGGTGAATTAAGATCAAGAACTGATAAGAAGTAACAATTTAAAGTGACACGTGTGCGTCAAATTGTGTGAATCAATCAACCACATTACAGCTGTAAGGTCTGCCACCCAGCTGTGCGATACCGAGATCAAAGGAGCACCGAGTTAATCCTTCATCCAATTTTCATGAAAAATAATATGACACATATTTCCTTTATACATGTTTCTGAAAAAATATAGATATAATATAAATATCTTGGAATGGAAGGTTTAAAATTTGAGCTCAAGCTTCTTTTCTTATGTTCATGATCTAGACTCTATTACAGCTATTCGTCATGACTAAAGTTGCAACAAAGAAGGTTCTTTTTTTTTTTAGATCGGAATTTTCTTAAAGGCCAAATTAGGACTCGTCCATATCCAAAGAATGTGGGTGAAATGGTGGAAACTGTTATAATATGCATATAGTGCTGTAAGTTTCGTTGAGAAGCTAAACGGTCCCGAGTTTTAATGACCCTGAGAAGAAGGTGTTTAAAAATATGGGAAAAAGAGGAAATGTTTGTAGCTAGAGTTTTTACCTTTTCCCACAATACTTTCTACTTTTTCAAAGACAATTTCCTCCATTTCACCCACATTTAATCTGTCGGCTTAACATTCTTTGGATTTGGACAAGTCCTAATTTGGCCATTTGGTAAAAGGTTTTAATCGAATAAGGTCTCACTTTTACTGTTTAACTTATGAAGGTCCAATGTCGTGAAAAAAAGGCGAACCTGGTAGCTAAGTTGGTAACGCACCTGTAGGTCTTGATACCATGGGATCGTTGGTTCAATTTATTTAGGCCTATATAAAGCTATCGATATGATAATTTTTTTTTATTAAAAATGTCAGTGTCTGTAAAAAGACGGACAGTCCATTTACAAAAAGAAAAAAAAAAAAAAAACTTTAACACCATATTATTGAGAAAAGCCCGACCCAAAAAAATATATTTTTTGTCACGTTCCTGTTTAAAGTACCTTAAGATGACGATCGTAAAAAAAAAAAAAAAATGAAGGTCAGGTCAAATTAAAAACCTTCCATTCATCCTCCAAAAAATGTAATTTTAGCTTCATTTTGAGTCGGGAAATATCGGCTATAGTTATTTTCGTTTAAAAGCTGATAAAGGGTTAGCCGAGTATTCTTTTGATCTCGGTATTTCACTGCCAAAGTGGGCGACATGTAGAAGCGCTGTGATGTACTTGCTAGGGGAAGATTAACACACACATGTCATGGTAAAGTTTCTATCCTGTTCAATCGAATTATGATCATTTGCAAAAATAGGATCTGGAATTATTAAAATCTGTTACTGAGGGTAAGTCCATTTTAATTTCTGACCCGAAAGTTAAAGTTACATTTCTTTTTTTTTTTTTTGTCCGAAAACTTTTTTCTTTCAAATGCAAAGGTATGGATAACTGGGTTTCAATATTTTTCTCAATTCTTGCCCTGAACAACCAAGGCAGTATGCTGTGATGTTTCATACTTCTATCTGGATGCTTCATTTTGACTCCATAATAATGTAGTCTGCACACGAAAACTTTTATCAAACCGCCCAACAGGAGACAGGACTTGTAATAAACTTGTATATGACTCCTCTTTCTGTAGGCTATACCATGATATTGATAATATGACATTTCTTTTTTGTCTCTTCGAAAGTGATAGTATTCATAACTGGAAAAGGTTTTAGAAATCTTTATCACAATTGCCAGAGAAATCCAACAGAACTTTACTGAACAAATATGACACTGACAGTGTCCGATTACATGCAGTGTCCGATTATATGTGTACACAGTAAGTTTATCACCGAGTAAAAATTTCTGAGTGCGAGATATTGCGATTTAGCGAAAGTACCCGGATGACAAGAATCACGAATACATTTTACTTTCCTTTTCCATGCCCAAGATGATTGAAAGAAGCCAATAAATTTTGATTAAAAGAACTTCATTGCACTTGAAATGACTTCCAAAACATATGCACTAAATGTCAAGCCTAGGAAGAAGGTCAATGGATATTTACATTTGAATAAAAGAAAGGCATGCTCTGGGAAAAGGGGGCTTAATGCATCTGTGAAAAGTGTCAGCCTAAGTCAGCCTGCGCAGTCTGATAAAGAGATTTTTTTCTCCATAAAAAAACCTTTGAAAGAGCAAAATTTTGGTTTTTACTATCAGCTGTAAATTTTCATTTCACTTCTTCAGCAGGTTAAGGGTTAATATTTTTCTGTTTTATTTCTGGTAGATTCCAAGAAAGAAAAACTTGTGAGAGGAAATCTGAAATCTGCAGTTCAAAGGTAAAAACGAATTAAAATCTTTGTCAATAATAACATTTCAGCATCTTCAAATCTCAAGAAAGTTTTATACAATTGCCATGTTAACCTTTAGAGCACTGAATAAACCTATCAGACATTTTCAAATTAGAAGTATGACCCAAGTAATTGTAATTTCGTGGTAGCTTTAAAAGATTTGTCTGTAATATTTCAGCAGAGAGGATGGTGTAGATCAAAGATCAGGCTGCACAGGCAACTATAGTCGTGAAAGGCACTTTGCGGGTTAGAACTTTAGACCTGACCAATTTGAAAGCATTTGCAGACAAAAAATTGACAGTGTTTCAAATGATAAGATTTGTTTTCGAAAGCACAGACAGACTTTGAAAGAGCAAAGTTTCGCTATCCAGCATTATCTGCTTTTCCAACAATGTTTCTAAAAGCCTTTTTCTTCAGGGTGGTAAAGTAATGGGATAGTAGGGTAAGAGTCTACCAGGGGATTTTCAGGGGGGGGGGTTGGCCTTTTTGTATGTTTTCCCCAACTGAGGGTAAGCAGTCAAGTCCTCATGATTTATCCTTACAAAATAGCAACTTTCTCCCGCAAAAAAAAAAGTTGGTGTCCAGCTCTGGTTACCAGCATTGTCTCCTTCTCCCACAATGTTCCTGCCCTTTCAAAGGTGTATTTCTGTTTTTGCGTCACGGTGTTTTTTTTACTTCTAAAAGCTTTTAATCTGGGCAAGTAAAAAAGGTTTGTCGTATGGTAAAGGTTTAAGAATCGGGATCAAATTTTTGTACATGTTCGGAGCTCCAGATAAGAGGGAGTGATGGTATTCTAATTGCTAAATCCGTTATTTCTCTTCCAAACCCAATGTTGTAGGTACTCATTAGAATTGTCTCAATGAGACGATTCTAATGAGTACCCATAACATAGGGTTTAGTGGAGAATAATTAATATTCTCAATTTTGAAATCAAAATCACTCCCTCTGTCTGGAGCTCTGCATGTTTTTTTTTTTATTTTCAGGGACCTGAGCAAAGACAGTATCACAATTTTAGACTCTCTGAACTACATAAAAGGTGAATAATATATTGACTCAATCATTCAAATGTGAGCTCATATAAATCTGTATCAGACAACAAAAATATAAATTTATCCAAACTGAAAGCATTTGCAGACGAAAAATTGATAGTGACTTAAATGATTGGATTTGTCTTTCAAAGAGTAGAAAACATTGTGGGAAAAGGAGAAGATGCTGATCAGAAATATTTTCTTCTTTTCCCACAGTGTTTTAACAGGTCATCTTCCTCAGGGTGATTAAACAGAGGGATTGTTTGGGAAAGGGTTAAATGTATCTATATATATCTATATGTATATACATGTACATGTATCCACAGATAAATTTAAAGAAAAAGCTTAACTCTTTACCAAACAAAAAAATTTCAGACTTGTCCAAATTGGAAACATTTGCAGACAACAAATTAAATCAGACTCAAAAATTGAAAATTGATTTGTGAGATTAGAAGACATAAAAAGACACAGATTGGCTGCTGTTCATGTGTGGCTGCTTGCACAGATTTGACTGTATCCATGTAGATTGACTCTGTACCAAACAACCATGTGTTCCAATGACCCTAAGGAAAACAGTTTTTGAAAACATTATGGGAAAAGTAGAAAGTGCTGGTTACCAGCATTTTTTACTTTTCCTGCAATGTTTTCTTCTCTTTCAAAGACAAATCTGATCATTTGAGCTACATTTTATTTGTTGTCTGCAAACCCTTTCAATTTGGGCAAGTCTAAAATTTTGTGTGGTAAAGAATTAATACATGTGTTTACCTATACACTTGATCTTCATTGCATTAGGGATACTGGTTGCTCATATAGATCTGTTCAACCCTTTACCACAATTCCAAGTTTTAACAACTCTAAGAAAGAAGCCTTTTGAAAACATTGTGGAAAAAGGAGAAAATGCTGGTTACCATCATTTTCTCCTTTACCACCAAACACCAACTTTTAAGGCCCCAAGAAAGAAGGCTTTTGAAAACATTGTTGGAGAAGGAAAAAATGCTGGTAACCAGCATTTTCTCCTTTTTCCACTATGTTTTCTATTCTATTAAAAACAGAAATCATCATTTGAGTTACATTTAATTTGGCGTCTGCAAATACTTTCAATTTGGTCTGGTCAAGAATTTTTGTAATTTGGTAAAGGGTGAACTCTTTACCAAATAGCAAAATGTTAGACTTGTCCAGATTCAGAGCATTTGCAGACAAATGTGACTCAAAAATTGAAATTTGTTTTCGAAAGGGTAGAAAACATTATGGGAAAAGGAGAAAATGCTGGTTACCAGCATGTTTTCCTTTTCTCTCAATGTTTTCAAAGGGCTTTTTCTGTAGGGTCGTTAAAACCCGGGATTGTGTGGTAAAGGGTTAAAGGAAAGGAAAATATGTTCTTAACCTTTACCTGACGACAAAATTATGAACTTGTCCAAATTCAAAGCGTTTGCAGATGGAAAAAAGAATGATTTGACCCAAATGTATGGAGTTTTTCTTTTGAAGGTTAGAAAACTGCATGGGAAAAGGAAGAATGGTAGCCAGCATTTTCTCCATTTCTCATGATATTTTCAAAAGCCTTTCTCCTCAGGATCATAAAAACTCGGAATTGTCTATGTAAAAGGTTTACCCATTACCACATATCCTCGAGTTGTAACAACTGATAAAGAAGTCTTCTGAAACTGTAATGGGAAATTTTCTCCATTTCCGACAATGTTTCCTACCATATCAAAGACAAATTCCATTATTTGAGCCACATGTAATTTGTCTCCTATAAATGCCTTCAATTTGGACAAGTCTACATTTTTGTCATGTGGTGAAGAGATAACAGGTTGATTGATTGAATGGTGTTTTACGCCGCTTTCAACATTATTCCAGTCATATCACGGCGACAGCTGACATCTTCATGTATTTCCTGGGTTTTACCAGTACTAGGCTAGGGCTCTGAAGTGTCTTGCCCAAGGACACACCAACGAAAAACCCAGCGGATCAGGCAGGGCTCGAACCTGGGGCCTCCAAGTTACGAGTCCCACACTTTACCACTGAGCCACGCAGGACCCCGAAGAGATAACAGGATTAATTAACTCTTTACCAAACAACAAAATTCAAAGCAATTGCAGACGACAATTTTAATGTGGCTCAAATGATGGAATTTGTCTTTTATAAGATAGAAAACATTGTGGAAAAAGGAGAAAATGCTGGTTACCAGCATTTTCTCCTTTTCCCACAATGTTTTCAAAATTCTTCTCTCCACAGGGTCATTAAAACTTGGGATTGTTTGGTAAAAGGATAATAAGTGCTGTTGATAGCACATTTCACTGTAATATTGCAGGTTTTAGATATGAACTTTACTGTATAACAAAAGAATCACAGACAACACAGTGTGTGGTAAGTGGTTTTGTATATAGTGTATTTACTCTTTACCACACAACCAAAGTTTAGACTGGTCCAAATTGAAAGCATTTGCAGACGACAAATAAAATGTTGCTTTACTGGTGGGATTTGTCTTTGAAAGCGTAGAAAATATTGTGGGAAAAGGAGAAAATGCTGATTACCCAGCATTTTCTCCTTTTACCACAATGTTTTCAAAATCCTTTTCTGTCGGGTCGTTAAAACTTGGGATTGCATGGTAAAGGGTTTCAGGTATATGATCAATATAGCTTGAACCCTATTGATTATAACAAAAATCTAACAATAAGTAATGCGGCGTTCACACTAGAGCACGATCTTTTACGATCATCACGATTGGCCAATCGCAGCAAATCGTGTAACTTTGCTGGAATTTGACGATTAGATACGAGTTTGTGCGATTTCATGCGTTCTGATACGATTTGTTAAGCTTAGATGCGATTTGGTCACGATTGGTCAATTTCTGGTGATACGATCTGTGTCCAGGATAGACACGATCACATACGATCTGATAGGAGTATCACGATTGAGTTCGCGATTCTATTGCGATCTGACGCAATTATAACGATAAGTGTCCGTGATCTGTTACGACACGATACGTGCCGATGCGTTCTCATACGAGCATCAAGGACTGATGCGCTTTGTTGCAATGTTTTACGATTGTTGGATGGATGTTTTGAGCGATTTCGATCACGATTGAGCCACGATGAGACCGCGACTGGTATATCAACAACCTGATTGATCGGTGACCTCATTGTTGATTGAACCTCTAAACATTCAATACCATTGATGTCGACCTAATGTGGTCCTCATGCTGTTGTACCACGTTTTAAGTTCATCAACTGACGTGTTCATCTGAGCAGCTAATGTTGCCCAGAGATCTTCTTTCTTGTTTACATCTTTGAAGCCTGCAAGTCGTTTGCTATACAAGATCTCATTCTGCATGAGGAAGTCGATGATTTCTTCCTTCTGCTGCTCTGTAAATGCCGTTACGATTTTTTTCTTCTTGGGTTTAACATTGGTGGTCTGATCCACCTCCTCTTGAGCAGGCTCTGAATCAACAGGTTCTAGCACTGGGGGTACCAAAGCCCTGCCCTTTCCCTTTTTGCCTTTGGAGCCCTTCGGTGGCATACCTCAGAAAGTTTCAAAATTGCTAAAATATATGACGTTAGATGTTACTCTTCTATTGTAGATTGAGCAATGAAACAAATTAATCTTGCCCGATGTATATATGGTCGCGATAACTCGCAACAGATCTTGGGCGTCCGTCACAAATGCGTAACTAGTCGTGCCTGCACGTATTTACTCGCATCAGCTCGTATCCTCTTGTGAGTCATTCGCATCAAGTCGTGGGCAATCGGGCCCGACAGAATGTCCTGAATCGTGACGGATCGTAACACGTCGTTGGAGATCGCAACAGATCGCAACAGATCGCGCTATTTGTCTTCACCCCGATGACCACGATTTGGAAACACGATGAGATACGGTCTGTTGCGATTTGTTGCGATGACTTACGATCTGATGCGATGGTTACGATAGTTCCAGCAATTGTGTTAATCGTGGAAAATTTTTTAACTGCCAAAAATTTTTCCACGATTAACCCGATAGCGGCGATTGACATCAAGATGAGATACGATCTGATAAGATCCGATACGATGATCCCGATACGTCCACGATAAAACCCACGATTTCAATCGTGGTCGAATCGTGATAAGTGTGAACGCCACATAAGGGAAAATGAGCCATTTAAAGTTAAAAATATACATTTCTTGTTTACAGCACAAAGTCCACTCTTTTGATCCAATTCTTTTGAAATTTACAAAGATTATTTGTATCATCAAAGGATTGAATCCTGTAAACAATGAAGATTATCAAGCAATCAATTTAAGAAAAGCAGCCATTTGATGACGTAGTCTTACTTACTCAACACAGTCCACGTTATTGGTCACATTTCTTTGAAACTTGCAAGGATTATTTAATAGAATGAGTACTGAAACCAGATCAGATTTAGCTGGAATCCAAACAATTGGTTTTGAGAAATTGTACTTTAATTATTTCACTATTTACTCAATTCACCATGCCTGCATAATGACGTATGCTAGTTTTTGTATGTGTTTGTCTTTTTCCTCTTTATATCTAGAATTAATGAAGTATTCTACAGTGTCTGATATAGAGCGTGCGATTGCGAGAATCTCCGATACTTTTTGTGAATCACACATATTTTCAAACCAACCATGGGATAATCCTGCATTCAAATTTTGGAGAGAATAGTCAAATTTCCTACCTATTTTTCACCGATTTATGTGTTTATGAAGAAAGATAGACAGATCAAGCACATCACTGTTGTATAGAGTAGCTTGCTTTTTTGTTTACGGCAGAGTTACCAATTCAACTTAATGGATTTTGTTTTAAACGAAAAATCAAACCGCATTTTTATCTAAGCCTGGTAAAAAATAATTTCGTCGTATTTACAGAAATGTTAGTATTTTGGATATTTTTTTCCTGAATATTAATTTATTTTATCGACAATAATATAAAAGGAGGGCAGAAAAAAGTAATTCTTTCGTCAGTTTTTTTTTCCAAAACCAATTCTATAAGTCGGGTTGTTTTCCTTTCTACTTTTTTCCTATCCCTCATACTTTTGAGAAATCCCCCATCTTTTTCGAAGTAATGGGGGATTTTCCCGCTAATTTTTCAAATCCTGGATCAGACACTGATTCTAGAAAATAAGCAAAATCACTGCACGTAGAGCCATTCAGGCCCTCAAGGGCCTCTAGTTTTTTTGCCATTTTTAAGTATCTAATTTTGAACTTGTGCCTCGCTGACTCATATAACCCTTTACCGCATAATGCCGTCTTTTAATGCCTCTGGTGAAGAAGCCTTTTGAAAACACTGTGGGAAAAGGAGAAAATGCTGGTAACCAGCATTTTCTCCTTTTCCCACAATGTTTTCTACCCTATCAAAGAAAAATTGCACTGTTTGAGCCACATTGAAATTGTCGTCTGCAAATGCTTTCAATTTGAACAAGGCCAAAATTTTGTCGTCTGGTAAAGGGATAACATGATTAATGTCACAGGCTAGTTCCTGTCCAGGTGCAATACAGAGGCTGCGAGCATGATCCATGGTGCCAGGCCCCTGTAGCTCAGTTGGTAGCGCACAGGACTTGAGATCAGGAGGTCGCTGGTTCAATCCCCGACTTGAGCAATTTCTTTCTGAGGATTGATGATAGTCATTGCTACAGGATTCATTCCTCTCTCACCGCTGACCATTGTTTTGACGAGGGTTATGTGGAAAAGCAGCTAGTGGCTTGGAAAGAATATTTTGTGGAGTACTGGTAAAAGAAACTCCAGGAAAGCATGGATAGGTGCACTGGCTGCCATGATATAACTGAAATAATGTTGAAAAAGGCGTTAAACACCATACAGCCAAAAACTCTTAGGTTTGATACTGACTGCATCCCCTTTTTTGAAGCCCTCACAGGATGAAAATGTTTACGACTTATCCCTATCGAAAGCATTTGTAGACAACAAAGTAAATGATGCGATAATGATCGGAATTATCTTTTAAAGTGTAAGAATCATTGTGGGAACAGGAGAAAATGCTGGAAATCAGTATTTTCATCTTTTTTTGACAATATTATCTAATATCTACCCCTTCAGAAGTTGAGTCTCACACGGTTGTCTGAAAATGCTTTCAATATGGACAAGGCTAACAGCTTGATGTCTGGTAAAGAGTTAACCTGTGAAGTGCCTTTCACTACTGTAGTTGCCTTTGCGGCCAGTGTAGATCAAGATTAGGCTGCACAAAACGTGCAGCCTAATCTTTGATCCACATTGTCCGCTTTGCTGATACACTGTAGACAAAAGGAACCATGAAATTGGGATTATTTAGGTGGTACATGTATTTCTTGGATAAAAAATTCTGTTAGGTTTATTCGGTGCTAAAACAAAAGAAACATGAGTGGCCCTCTGGCAAAAGGGAGTTTAGTGCATCTCTCTGATGCAGTATACCAAGCAAGTCATCATATGAGCCATGCTCTGGCAAAAGGGGCCTTAATGCATCTCGGTGATACTTGATACTAAGCAAGTTATCACATGAATGTGGATCCACACATTCAATTTTCTCTTAAAAATGGCGGAAGCATGAGGTAGAATGGTCCTTTGACATACAGAAAATTGACCATTAGCAAAAAGTTTTGGCCCAGGTCAGCCTGCGTGGACTGCACAGGCTGTCCTGGGTCGATTCTTTTTGCAGATGCATTAAGCCCCCTTTTCACAGAGCATGGTTCATATATAATAGAGCTATAGAATTCATCTGAGCCATTCTCTGGCAAAAGGGGCCTAAATGCATCTCTTTGAGGCATGATATGATAGACTGTATGGTGTTTAATGCCGTTTTCAACATTATTTCAGTTATATCGCAGTGGCCAGTGCACCTATCCATGCTTTCCTGGAGTTTCTTTTACCAGTACTCCGCACAATATTCTTTCCAAGCCACTAGCTGCTTTCCCACATAATCATCATCGAAACAATGGTCAGCGGTGAGAGAGGAATGAATCCTGTCGCAATGACTATCATCAATCCTCGGAAGGAAATTGGCCAAGCCAGGGATCGAACCAGCGACCTCCTGTTCTCAAGTCCTGCACGCTACCGACTGAGCTACGGGGGCTTGGCTTGAGGCATGATAACAAGCAAGTCAACACATGATCATGGATCTGTAAAATCCATTTTGTATAACAACCGACTGAATCATGAGGTAGAAAATTTACCAACAGCGAAAAGGCTGACCTGGGTCAATACTTTTTTGCAAATGCATTAACCCCCCCCTTTTCACAGAGCATGGCTCATTTAACAATCAACTAGAACAGGAGGTAGAATGGTCCTTTGACATGCAGAAAATTTACAACAAAATAGCTAACCATTTCGACCCAGGCTAGCCTGTGCTGTCAATATTTTTTGCAGATACATTAAGCCCCCTTTTCACAGACTGTGGCTGAAATCTATTTCAGGTTTATTGTGACACTAATTCAGAAGTGGCCTCTAAGTGGAACTCTGAGCGCAAAGAATCAGAACAATATTCTCAACAGATGTAAGTGTAGTTGGCAATACTGGTAGTTGGTAGTTTCGACTGTTTGTTTTGCTCAGTTTTTGGCCCTCAGGTTGGTGACATGTCTCTTCCTTTATTCATTCCTAGCCATGGGTAGTTTGCCCGTTACCATCTATGTTTATTAACAGGAAAACATTGGGGTATTGTCTTAACCTTGGTATTGTCATCTTGCATTGTTGTGCAAAAACTCTGAGATTTTATAATGTCTCTGTTATTACTGCAGTGTTCAATCTAGAGTGCGCCATTGCGCCCTCTGCAGCCATGTTGAAGATATTTACTTCAAATTTGGACAAGTTGTTAACCTACAACAAGTGCAGGTAGCTATTAAACTATTTTTGACACAGATGTGCCTGTTGTTCGACTTAGAATTTTCACTGAAAATCAAGCAACTGTGGCAGAGCTGTAGCGACTGCATGCGATGCTCTTGTTAAGTAAATGAGCGGCTTTTGAACCAATCAAAATTTGTGTTTCAATTGAGAAAACTGTGATACTGAGTCTGACTGGCATTAACCCTCTACCAAACTTTCCCTTGTTTTTATGGTTCAGAAATATGGGGCTTTCGAAGCAATATGGGAAATAGAGCCCTAGTCTAGTATTGATGAGACCCAGGATGTACCTGAATAAGTGAGCCTTCGCCATATGGCTAAAATGATGTTGAAAGCAGCGTTAAACACCATTCAATCAATCAGTGGTATGGTATCGCATAGATTTTGAGATCTGCTATGTAATGTTGTTGCCCATATACTGTCCCTTCTGGAAAAGCTAATTTGGAGAATCAGTCATTATGCTGTAATATTTTTCAGGCATTTCATGAAAAACATGTACCCTGCTGACTGAAACTTTTGGTTGCTTTTGTGGACATATCAGATCAAGATACAGATTGTTTCTTTAAGAACAGACCTCCAGATAATAGGGAGCGATAGTATTCTAAATCCATTATTTCTCTTCTAAACCCTATGTTGTGTGTACGCATTAGAAACGTCTCGATGAGATGATTGTGATGAGTACCTATAACATAGGTTTTAGTGGAGAGTGATTAATGTTTTCAATTTTTGAAATCAAAATCACACTGTCTATCTGGAGATCTGTTTAAGAAAGAGATTAGAGTGTTCTTTTTTTTTTTTTTGCATCAAGCATCATTGTTTCTTTTATATCGAGATGTCATTATTTATTTTACATGAAAACGTCATTGTTTATTTTGCATCGAATATCTCTTCTCTTACATCAAGACATTGTTGTTTCTCTTACATTATGATGTCATGATTTCTTCTAGATCACAAATTTAAATCCTTTGTTACTCGCACTTTTACTAAAGAACAGACATGATGACTTTTTTAGATAAATGCTGAAATCATGTGGCAATATTTTCAAATCATGTGACTACAAATTGGCGCGAACTGTGTCACATTACAACTGATTTTTGGACAAATTCCAGCAAAGTCACATGATTCAATCTCAAAATGGCTGCCGGATATTGTGAGGTTCACATACTTCAGGGGCGGTTTTCTTTCAAACGTTTGGATGAAATTGTATATTTTTCTTTGATGCGAACGAAAAGATGAAATTGAAAAAATATATATACATTGTTATTTACATCCTTTGAGTAATTATCTGTTTGCCTGCTGTAAATGCTTTCGATTTGAGATTCAGAAATTTTTCTTACCTGGTCAGGGACAATAAATATATAGGATCCCTGGTAAGAGAATGATTTTCAGCAATAATTTTTGTCCAGGATTTTGGAAAAAGTAGTGCTTTGAAGATTTTGGGGGAAAAATGTGCTAGGAGAAATGATTGATCAAAGCTTCCTCCTTCCATAATGTTTTTATCCAAAAAGTTTATGAATTTAGCATGGTAAACAATGAATAAATATTAGTAGTTTCTAATAGGAATAAGTGTATTAATCATTAAAAAGATACAAAGTATAAAATATTTTTTATTTATTTTACATGGTTTTCTATCTAATTAAACTGTTAAATTGTTAAAATATTGTTATTTCCTTTTATAACTCTGACCACAACTGCTTTTTAATGTCCGTCTAAACTTCTCCTTAAAGTTTGACTACTTCTCCCATTTTGAAAAACTCCCAGTTCTCAGACTAGGGAGAAGTCAGTTCTCCCCAAAGTCTGAGAGTTAGCAGAGGCCAGATCAGGACATCATTGTTTCTCTTACATCAAGATATAGTTGTTTCTCGTACATCAAAATAGTTCTTTTCCTAGATGAAGACATTGTTGTTTCTTTTTTATCAAGATGTCATTGTTTGTTTTACTTCAATATATCACTTTCTTTTACGCCAAGGTATCATTGTTTCTTTTAGATCAGGAAATCATTCCTTTTTTTAAGTACAAGATATTAGATATCATTTTCTTCTGGACTCTACTGACGGGGACTGCAATCTCCTTTTTCATTAGTAATCTAAGCGTTCTCTATTCCCTGCAGATTTGATGGCCTTGTGATGCGTTTTGAAGAGCCCAAGTCTAATAACAGATGGGACAGTGTGCTGTTTGTTGTCCAGAAAGATGATTTGTTACCATTTGATACCATTGCTGATGTGTTATTGAGGAGAAAAGCCCCGCCTCCAAATGCATCCACTTTACCTGTAAGTTTGTGGGGGGGACTTATTATTAACCCTTCAACACACAATCCCATTTTTTAATGACCCTGAGAAAGAAAGCTTTTGAAAACAATGTGGCAAAAGGAGAAAATGCTGGTAACCAACATTTTCTCGGTTTCCCTCAATGTTTTCTCCCCTTTCCCAATCAAATTCATTTTTTGAGTCACATTTATCTTATCGCCTGCAAATGCTTTCAGTTTGGATAAGTTAAAAATTTTGTCGCTTGGTAAAGAGTAAACCCTTTACCACACAACTCTGACTTTTAACAACCCTGAGAATGAAGCCCTTCACAAACATTGTAGAAAAAAGACAAAATGCTGGTAACCTTTTCCCACAATGTTTTCTACCCTATTAAAGACAGAAATCGTCATTTTAGCTACATTTGGGTTGTAGTTTACAAATGTTTTTTTTCAATTTGGACCAGTCTAAAATTTTGTCATTTGGTAAAGAGTTAAATAAGTCTAACAACAACTCTGTCTGATCCATATGTAGGATACAAATGCTGATGTGGTCATGAAGAGAACAGCTCTTCAGCTTTTCCAAGAAGTTTTTATCGGTCAGTATCTTGATAGGTACCGCATACATGGATTATACACGTGTCGATAAAATTTGTGAATTACTGATTACATTTTATATATGGAAATGTTTGTGACTTCAAGACATTTATTATTTGTAGGCATACTTGTGGTAAAATACGCAAACAGAAAAATTTTCGAATTTTTCAAATTCGTGAAATCACTAAAATTTCCAGATTGCAAAAAGTTCCACTTATACAGTAATCACTTATGTATAATTATTTTCATCTCTCATGTTTTCAAAAACTTTCTCCCTCAGGGTTTGAAAAACAAGGGATTGTTTGGGAAAGGGATAAGTGAAGCACCTTCAAAGATGTGCTGCAGTTGACTAGCAAAGACATTCTTCCAAAATATAGGTATTTCACATACCTTTGAGCCATGCACCTGGAAAAGGGGGTTTAATGCATCACTGTGACCCAATATTGTAAGTAAGTCATTACATGATTATGGATCATTAGGTTGTATGGTCCTTGAAAATTTATAAATAGTTTCAACCCATGTCAGCCTGTGTAGACTGCGACCTGGGTGGATTCTTTTTGCAAATGCATTAAATGCCCTTTTTTACAGAGAATAGTTCATTTACAGGTAATTTCAAGTTTGGTAAAGAAATATGTGTGGAACAAGCACATTCAAAAATATTGTGGCAAAAGGAGAAATTGCTCATTATGAGCATTTTTAGCTTGGCTGTTTTAGAAGAAAACGACGAAGTATAGTCCTAGCCCTGGCATTGTCTGGATTGTCATCATGTCGTCGTACGAAAACTTTGACATTTTATAATATCCCTGTTATTACTGAAGACATTTGCTTTAACCTTGGACAAATTGTTATCTATCAAAAGAGGAGCCTATACAACAATGGCATGTAACTAGTATTTTTGACAAAGTTATGCCCCTTTTTAAACTTTAAATTTTCACTGAAAATCAAGCAGCTGCAGCCGAGTATTGGCACCCGCATGCGGTGCTCTTGTTTCCTACTGCCACCATGTTTTCAAAGATGATGTGCTGCAAGACAAAAGACCTGTAGCTTGTTGAAATTGCTATGTGACATTTTTGTGTATTTTTGCATTTTCAGCAACCACTATCCTCCACAAATTTCCTGTACGAGTTAGACAGAATAACTAAAGAAATTGTGGGTAGTGTCATGGAGGCACAGAAAATGGGTGTGGCAGGAGACCATATTGGTGTACCTGGGGCATCAGAAAAAGTATCCTTCTAATTTTGTGAACTCTACCCTAGTCGACAAAGATTTAGATTTCTCTAGATTGAAAGTGTTTGCTGACTATGTCTCAACTCTTTACAAAACGATAAAATTTTGGCGCGACCAAATTGAAAGCATTTGCAGACTACAAATTACTTCTATTTCAAATGATGATTTCTGTTTTTGATAGGGTAGAAAACATTGTGGATAAAGGAGAAAATGCTGATTATCAGAATTTTCTCCTTTTCCCACAATGTTTTCAAAAGCCTTCTTTTTTGGGGTTGTTAGGATTGTGTGGTATTGAGTTAGGTGTGTCTAGAATGATGGGATTTGTCTTCCAGAGGGTACAAATCATATCTGTTGTTTGCACGGTGTTTATGAAAGTGTTGTTCCTCAGGGCTGGTAAAACACCAGTGATTGGTCAAGGGTTATAAGGGTCAAATAATGGAACAATGTACAAAAAATTTACGTGTCAAAAGCATCAGTTGTTCTTATTTGCAAACTGAGTCTAACCCTAAAACTCAGAAGTAACACAATTTCTGATTGGCTTAGACTAAATGGTTTAACCCTTTACCACACAATTCCAACAGTTAACGACCCCAAGGAAGAGGCCTTCTAAAAATCATTGTGAGAAAAGGAGAAAATGCTGGTTACCAGCATTTTCTCCTTTTCCCTGAATGATTTCTCGCCTTTCTGATTTGTCATCTACAAATTCTTTGAATTTGGACCAGTCTAAAATTTTGCCATTTGACCAAGACTTAACCAAGTGTTTGTTACCTTGAAATGTAGAAAATTTTTCTCTGGTCTTTAATATACAAATGATTGATGAAATCAGAATACGACCCTAGGTATTCATATTCCTTGACTATTTCTTAGATATTGCTGTCAAGAACTTACACGCTAGGAGAACTACAGCGACACAGACGGCAGTTTATTACCTACACCAAAATGCATCCTGTAGATAATCCAACCAAACTGGCAAATATGTTTGTGCAATATCTTAATAAAACTTTACATTAACTAGTGTTTTTGGGTGTGTTATTAATTCCAAGCCAAGATTCATTAACCTTATTCCACATATAGACTACATGTACTTTTGAAAACATGATTTCTATCAAAACTATTTTCAAGGCATTGGTTCATGGCCTGTAACTTCTGCCACCACTTATTTTTTATTAACCCTTTGGCTGCTAAGGGCAACTTATTGACCTTTTGCGGACAGTGTAGATCAAGATCAGACTGCACATTCTGTGCAGTCTGATCTTGGATCTACACTGTCCGTCAAGGAGAAATTTTTCTCCAAAGAATAAGTTTGAAATAGGATTATTTGAGTTTTTACTACTGGCCTAAATGTTTTGTTTAACTCTTAGGCTGCTAATGGCGAATCAAATATCTTTTGCAGACAATGTAGATCAAGATCAGACTGCACAGAACGTGCAATCTGATCTTAGATCTACATTGTCCGACAAGATATTTTTTCCTCCGAAAATTCCTTTAAACATGGTTCGCACAGGTCTTGAAAAACCCTTGAATTTGATCTTTGCCTTATAAAACCCTTAAAAATGATTAACAGCCTTATAAAACCCATAAAAACTACAGAAAGTCCTTAAAAAACCCTTCAAAATTGTTTCGCGAGTGAGCTGTAGTTTTATTGCTGGCCGGCCTCAAATCAGGTCTTTCTAGTGTACACGCAAAGATAATGGGTACCAGTCTATTATGACATGCCTATATACTTGTACCCGTCCTAATGGTAGCAGAAATACTCGATAATGGAAAGCGGGATACCACACAATGATACGGAATAAAATACGGACCCTTTTCTATGTCGTCTTCGGGAAAAATCTAATGTATTAAAACAGAATCACGATGAGTTCTCTCACAAAACTATAATTTGGATTTAACTTTCTTTTGAAAACGAGAAGAAAATGGATATTTAGATGCTTCATCAAAACTAATATAATAAAAGTTGAAATCGGCGATTTTTCCGCGACGATCGGAACTAAAGACGTAGTTTTATACATGATCACAGAACGTAGACGCTTTACTATTCATGATTAATAAGCGTTTCAAAAACGTTGAGTGCATGAATCAGCTCTTTTGAATACGTAATCGGCGATCGTCTGCGAGGGAAAAATATCTTCAACCATGGGAATAAACTGTATGAAAACCAATATTTGTGCATATGTAGTGTTTTGTCGGCCTTAAATTTCAAGTTTGAGTCCTTTAAAAATCCTTAAAAAACCCTTAAATTTTTCTATCAGTATTTTGTATGAACCATGTTAAAATAGCAAAATATATGTTCTTTATTATCGGCTTGAAAGTTTCATTTCATTTATGTAGCAGGCTAAGAGTTAAGTTATTTACCAGGATAAGGGTTAAGAAATGGTCACGTGACTTGCGCAATGGAGTAAAGGTTAAGAAAATAAAAGACTGAAAAAAAAATAATACTATGTTTATATTTTTGTATATTTATTAGTTTCCTAGGCTTGACATGGCAAGTTTCATGGCTCTTCTAATTTTAAATGCACCACAAAAAATAGGTTGTGCAAGAGATTACAGGCTGTCTGGTTCCTTTCTTATACTCTCACATAAATCAAATTCAAGACAATGTTCAGCTGTGAGAGAGGAATAATTCTTGTCAGAGTAAATTTTATCAAACCTCAGAGGGAAGTTCGACAGTGCCTGGATAAATGCATCTTTGCAAGCCAAGGTGACGATCACTATGTGGATCTTACCCCTTGGCTGATGGTGTCAAAATTTGTTAGCACAGTGACGTGCCACCTACTGGATTTTTATTGTTATCACCCCAAGATTTACGTCATCGAAAACCAATCAAATGTTGCGTAACATAACTCTTTTGGCCAAAGACTTGTATACCTTTCTCGGTGTTGGGCTTTGATCTGTTCAGGGCTTCAGTGTTGTTAACGGGGGGGTCCTTGACAATTGGCCACTAAGGTTTGGTTCAATTATAGTTTCTTCAGCATGATTTTTCCATAATTTGCCAATAATCGACTGCTTTTCAGATCGCAAACTTGACAGACAATTTATCAAGTCAGAATCTATTTTCGAAATCTTAAGTTTCACGAAGCAAAAGCCACACACTTACTTTGACAGTCCATCATCTGGTGTTGGGATGTATCCTAAAACTTCATTTAACTGATTTGTGACGGTGAATGTTTAAGAAAATATTTTTGGTCTGTTATTTTGTTGGTTATAATTCCCAGCATATCCGATTACTTTCTCCTGTGGTCATTTTTATTTACGTTCTGCTGATGTTGGATAGCAAATGTAACCCGCTATTGGATTGGTGCTTTCAGTCCTGACTGCAACAAATGATTACTCGTATCGCGATACTATTAAATTTCCACTCCATCAGCCAAGGGGTAAGATCCACGTAGTGATCGTCACCTTGGCTTGCGAAGATGGGATAAATGCCATGTATCCCCGAATTACAATCACTTTGTGAAATCTAAGGGTAAATGTTGAAACAATTCATTCTTTTGTTTCAAGCCACTAACAGCTTTTATCGGGGAAAAAAACACCAACAAATAATGGAGAAGATGACTTCCATATAATTTTATAATTATCAAATATATAAACTTTGACTCTATGCATTAACATACGAACAATTCAAACAAAGTAAAGAAAATGCAAAAATAACAAACAGTAAGTTCTGGATAATTCTTACACTAGTACGATTCAGTAGTATGTCAACCCTTTACCAAATGACTAAACTTTAGACTAGTCTAAATTGAAATCATTTGCTCTCAAAAAATGATATGGGTATTGAGCCATATAATTTGTCTATAAAAGCCAAAATTTTATGTGAAGAGGAGAAAATGCTGGTCACTTTCATTTTCTCCTTTTCCCATTTTTTTCCAAATGCCTTCTTTATCAGGGTTGTTAAAATGCAGGATTGTTTTTAACCCTTTACCACACAATCCTAACTTTTAACGACTCTTGAGAAAGAAGGCTTTTGAAAACATCATGGGGAAAGGAGAAAATGCTGGTAACCAGCATTTTCTCCTTTTCCCACAATGTTTTCTACTCTACCAAAAACAAATTCCAATTGTTGATTCACATTTATTTTGTTGTCTGCAAAAGCTTTCAATTTGGACAGGTCTAAAATTTTATTGTTTGGTAAAGAGTTAAAAGGGTTTACCTTTGAACAAAATGATCCATTGTTATTTAATTTTCAACCCTAAAGTAGGCCTCTGTAAACATCAGTGGAAATAGAAGAGAATGTTTGCATCCAACAGTCTCTCCTTTTTCCTCGGTGTTTTCTCCCCCTTGAAGTAAAATATTCCAACATTTCAGCAAAATCTAACTTGTCATCTGCAAATGCTTCCAATTTGGACAAATCTGAAATTTTATCATCTTGTAGAGATTGAAAACATTGTGGGAAATGGAGAAAATCCTGATAAGCAGCATTTTCTCCTTTTCCCACAATGTTTTTTTACTCTTTAACAGCCAAATCTCAACATTTGAGCCTCATCTTAATAGTCTGCAGATACTTTTAATTTGGACGACCCCAAATTTTTGTCATTAGGTAAAAGGTTAAACATGTCTGCATTATGTAAACATTTAACTCTTAACCACACGACCCTGATTATGAAGCCTTTGAAAACATTGTGGGAAAAGGAGAAAATGCTGGTAACCAGCATTTTTTCCTTTTTTTCCCACAATGTTTTCTAACCCTCCCTGGGTCTTTAAAAGTCAGAAATGTGTGGAATAGAAATGTCTTACTAAATATCTTGGTCTATTTTTATTGTTAAAGTCTAACTAAATATTTGTAGAGATTTCTAATAATATCAGGTGAAGCTACTGCTTAACCCTTTACCACACAATGCCAACTTTTAACGACCTCAATGAATAAGCCTTTTGAAAACATTGTGGGAAAAGGAGTTCCACAATGTTTTCTACCTATGAAAGAAAAATCATGTCACTCGAGCCACATTGAAATTGTTGTCTGCAAATGCTTTCAATTTGGGCAGGTCCAACATTTTGTCTTGTAAAGGGTTAAGAGATTTGGTTTATAAAACAAGGGGCCTTTGTGGCCCTTGATTGCTTATCTAAGGTCCACTGGTCTAACACTTTACCAGACAACAAAATAAAAAGACTTTTCAATATGAATATGAAAAGTATTTGCAGAGGACAAAATAATTGTAGCAAAACTGAAAGGATTGGAAACAAGTTACATAAGAAAACACTTGTGGAAAAGGAGAATACCAGCACTTTGTCCTTTTCCCAATGTGCTCTCAAGGTAATTCTTCTTTCTGGCTGTGAAAGCAGACAATCATTTGGTAAATGGAAGATTTGCAAATTTTAAAAACGCACGTCTGTTTCTTTGAGTACAGGCCTACATGCAAACTTCCATTTTCTCCTTTTCCCATATTGTGTCCTTCAGCCTTTTTTATCTGCGGCACTGAAACAGGGGTTTATTAAGTACAGGGCAGTCTTTTATGTGAGCCAAGCTCTGTGAAAAGGTGGTTTAATGCATCTGCAAAAAGTACTGACCCCGGTCAACCTGGTCAAGCAGACCTATGTCAAAACTTTTTGCTTTTGGCAAATTTTCTGCATGTCCCAGGTCCATTCTACCTCAGGAGTCTTCGATTGTTAGACTAAAGAGATTTCATGGATACATAATTATACAATGCATCATGGGAGATGCATTAATGCCCCTTTTGCCAGAGCACAGTTCATTTTTATGGTTTAGTCACTGTAAATAACTAATCTTGGACACTTATTTCTTGCATGTATAGCCAAAGGTTGAGCATTACAGCACAGAATAAATGAAACAAAAATTGTAAATAAGGCTAAAAGACGTAATATGCATTTTTAGGGTGTTTTGGACACACTACATTGTGTGCAATCTGATCTTGATCTACATTGTCTCCCACACAAATTAAAATTGTTCCTATTTCTGCAAGAAGGTGACTGATGTATTCTAATGATCACTTTAAAAAGAAAATATCCTCAAGAATTCGATTCTCTTCCAAGGAAACTCTTTTCTCCGAATGGTCGTTTCCTTGCCTTGTTCCCTGTACCTGAGGACTTCCATATTGTCTGTTAGGAGTAGATTGGGAGCCTGCAATGTTACAAAAGGGAACCAATAAAAAGAAAGACAACAGCACAGCATGAATGTGCCAATCCTTGGACGTAACTATAGCAACATATTTTGAAGGCTACTCTTCCATTTGATATGGATTCCCCTTTTGATATATAACAACTAGCGTGACTTTGAAAATGTAAGTTTGACTTCACAAAAATTAATATACCGGTACTAAAATGTCCTTTATAGACGCTTCCCCTCTAACTAACGCCCCCACAGCTTTTTTCCAACTGAAAATGTGCTAACCAGATGGCCAATCCAGTGATAAAGTTGAAATAAGTCAGATGAAACTTGGCTAAAATGAATGGTTTTGCCTAAAAAATGGTAGACAACACTGTACGAATAGAAGAAAATGACTAGTTACCAAAAATCTCTCCTTTTCTCAATTTCTCCCTTTCCCTCAATGGTCTAACCCTTCACAAAACAATCCCAAGTTTTAAGGAGATTTTAAGGATGAAGGAGGCTTTTGAAAACATTGTGGGATAAGGAGAAAATGCTGGTAAACAACATTTTCTCCTTTTCCCACAACGTTTTCTACTCTATCAAAGACAGAAATTATCATCTGAGCTACATCTAATTTGTTGTCTGTAAATGCATTCAATTTGGTCGCATCCAATATTCTGTCATTTGATAAAGATCTCTTCAGGATAGGACAGCACATGATCATCTGCTATGACTACATTTACGTTAACTTTCATCTTTGCCACAGTTTACACTGATGGTGTAAATATGCTCTATGATCGGTGTACAGACTTGAATATTTTACCTCTGGGGGAAGCATATTTTCCAGCACTTTGTAATTGTTTCATACTGGACAATCCAACAGGCTTGTTTTCTCTGTCTTGTTGGTTCAAACTGTTGTTTAAAGATGGTGGCCTTTCTTCCATTGAGTTTACCAACTCTAAAACGTTTAATGTCTTCTCTCTGTAACATGAAAGAAAATCAATCAAACCTGCCCTAGTGGCAATCCCTATTGGACAGGTAGCTCCTCTTAAATCTTTACCAGACGAAAAAATGTTAGACTGGTCCAAATTGAAAGCATTTGCAAACAACAAAATCAAAAATTGAAATTTCTTGTAGAAAGGGTAGAAACTATTGTGGGAAAAGGAGAAAATGCTGGTTACCAGCATTTTCTCCTTTTCCCAATGTTTTCGAAAGGCTTCTTTCTCGGGGTCATTAAAAGTTGGGATTGTGTGAAAAAGGGTTAGGAGGGGCTATTCAGATTTTTATAAGCCCACTGAACTTAAAAAATGATTTATCACTGAATTAACTCTTTACCAAACAACAGAATTTTGGACTGGGCAAAACTGAAAGCATTTGCAGATGACATATTAAATGTAACTCAAATGGTGATTTCTGTCTTTGATGGGATAGAAAACATTGTGGGAAAAGGAGAAAATGCTGGTTACCAGCATTTTCTCCTTTTCCCGCAATATTTTCGAAAGCTTTTTCTTTCAGGGTCGTTAAAACTCAGGATTGTGTGGTAAAGGGTAAAGCATGCTGTAGCATGCAAACCATCACTAAATAAGAAAGAAAAAAAAAAAAGTCAGTGGTGTTTCCTCAACCCTTTCCCAAACAAGCCCTGGTTTTCACGTGTCTGCAATACAAGTCTTTTGAAAATACTGTGGGAAAAGGAGAAATTGCTCGTAACGAGCAATTTCTCCTTTTCCCACAGTGTTTTCTACCCTTTTTGATAACTTTCTGCCATTTTCATCAAATTTAAAATTGTCGTCTGCAAACTCTTTGAATTTGGACCAGTCCAAAATTTGTCGTTTGGGAAAGGGTTAATGGGCTACTTAACGTCTTAAAGTATTTTTAGATTTCACCCTAGAATTTCACAAATGCTTGTGGGAATATCATGTGATCAATAACATATGTCAATTCAACGTATAATCATATTCAAATAAGTATGATGACATCATATTTGATCTAAAAATAGAGTTACAGGCTGCAAAGAATGGTACCAATCATTCTTCTGATGCAAAATTTGCACCTTTTTACTGCATGAACCACCCAATTTCTTTACATTCAAAAAGAATAGTATATTTATAAGTATTCATCAGTATTTAACAAAAATTTTAATTCCTATCAAAAATATCTAAAAAGACCCCTATAAGACAACAATTTTTCAGTTCCATGATGGGGGAAAAGTAAAAAGAATTATGCCCCATTTTAGGCAAGCACATGGCTAAGGCAAACACACTTTAACCCTTTCCCCATACGACAAATTTTGGACTGGTCCAAATTGAAAGAGTTAGCAGACGACAATTTGAAATTTGATGAAAATGGCAGGAAGTTCTCAAAATGGGTAGAAAACACGGTGGGAAAAGGAGAAATTGCTCGTTACGAGCAATTTCTCCTTTTCCCACAGTGTTTTCAAAAGACTTGTACTGCAGACACGTGAAAACCAGGGCTTGTTTGGGAAAGGGTTAATCTCCCTTATTTTTTTCTCATGAAGGATATATCAGTGAATTCATGATAGCTAGTATGCCTCAGTACATATTCTATGTGCTCCGTGTCTCACTACCTTGCACAAACATCATGTTCTACCCCTGAATACACCATTATGCAACTAATCCATCAATTTGAAATATGTGCTGCAACATCCAAAGGAAAAGTGTAGAAGGAAAATTAACTGCAAAAGCGCTTACTGTATCCATACATTCCTAAGAGACCATCTATGTCACTTCTTCAAATATTTTTTTCCAACAACTAAGTGGGTTAAAAACGAGCCATACCTCTGAGAAAGGGGGCTTAATGCATCTCTGTGAGGTATTACATAATACCAAACAAGCCATCACCTAATAATGGAACCATAAAATCCATTTTGCCTAACAACTGGCTGAATATTGGGGTTGAATGGTCCTTGGACATGCAGAAAATTGACTAAAAGCATAAAGTTTTGACTGCGATGACTGTGCAGGCTGACCTTGGTCGATACGTTTTGCAAACACATTAAATCATCTTTTCACAGAGCACAGCACAAATATATTTTTCTTCATCAAATACTGGTTCAACTGCTAGACCTATATGTATATGGCATGAGATAGAAAATGAAATTTCTCTTACCCTGGAGTTCTACTCATGGTTTCCTCATTCTGAGTTATGATAGGTTGTTTTGTATAATAAGGACTTGTGATTGGTTGTTTTGTAAAGGGACTTGTGATTGGCTGTTTTGAATGTGGACTGGTTTTCTGTCTATTTGACTGTAAAGGGAGGTTACCCTGTCTGTTGCTAGTATCCTTTAATGGAGTCCTGGAAAATATAAAGACCAAACTAATTTTTTGTCTCATTCACATACAGTACAACCAGTTGTCAGTCCAATGGTAGAATCACAAATTCATACTCAATCTCTATCCTTGAAAAATTCAGTTTGCAACTAAATTCTGGTTCTGTATTCACCAATGATTCATTAAATAACATTTTTAGTCTTATTCTCAGGAGTTTTCTAAACTTCAAAGAAACGCAATTTCTAGTTAGCTATACCACTTTTTGCTGGAATGCAGCATTTTTCCTTTTCCCACAATTTTTTTATCAGCCTTGTTCCTCAAGGTCTGTACAAAGATAGGATTATTTAGTAACAAATTTACCTGTAAGATATACTGGTTGCTGCATCAACAAGTCTGGGAGTGGTGAAGTCTTCTTCAGGTGGGGAGGGGGAAGTTGCCATGGAAACCTTCTGGGCTCTTGGTGTCCTAATGGGCGATGTACCAGCAGAGACCCGACTTCTTATCTGAACTTCATCATCTGAGAAGGAAAGCAGTAATAAAGATAAGTTAAATTTTCAATGAGCTTATCTGATCATTTGCCACCATAATTTTTCATTCTGTACCACACAAAAAAATTTCAGACTTGTCCAAATTGAAAGCATTTGCAGATGAAATATATCTGTGACTCAAATATTGAAATTTGTATGTGGAAAAATAGAAAACATTGTGGGAAAAGTAGAAAATGCTGATTGCCAGCGTATTTTACTTTTCCCACAGGGTTTTCAAACAACTTCCTCAACAGGGATCGTTAAAACACCTGATGGAGTAGTAAAGGGTTAAAAAGCCCTTTGGTATGTACATATCTGACAGAACTGTAAAATATTACTTGGTCAGTGAACAGGATATTTTCAGACAAACCATAATTTAGAATAAGTTCATAAAATGCTTGCAAAAACTGGCTTTAAGCTTGTGTTGTTGTTGATGTGGGAACCATTGTGGGAAATGAATAATTGCTTGTAACAAGCATTTGTTAATTTTCCCTCAATGCTCCCACAATCTGTCTGATACAGATATATGGGATTATAGTCTGTTTCAGTGTATGATCAAAATTTCTTTCATCGAGTGGAAAGGGAAGGCTGTATTTTCATGAGTGGCAAGCCATGAGTGAAAATATGGCCTTTGCTTTTCACAAGATGAAATAAATTTTGATCATACACTGAAACAAACAATTTCTTTTATGCTCTTCACTTTAACCTCATTTTTTTATGTCTAATTTCTGCTCATGAAAAATATGTGTGTTTTTCAAGTTAAATAGATCCATTCAATCTAGTCGGATATGGACCAGGTGTAATAATGATTTCATAATTGATGTTGACTTCATCATAAAACATGATGTTCAACTGCTAAAAATTTATTTATGTTCTATAAATATCCACAGCATGTCAAAAATAAAAGTTATAACATTAACTTGTAAATTATAGCATTATAAACTACTGAAAAGCATAAAAGAAAATATGTTAATCTTGTATAGTAACTGGCTACAGGATAAAAGAAAGGAAGCACATAATTAAGCTGGAATTATCTTCCTTATAAAACAGAATCAAAGGTAAACAAATCATAGATATGCACATTCCGATAACTGCATTTTCTCCTTTTGCCACAATATTAAGAGATGGGCACTTGAATATGATCATACCCTTTCCCAAACGAATAACTTAACCCTTTACCACACAACAAAATTTTAGACAAGGCAAAAATGAAATCTTTTGCAGACCACAAAATAATTGTGACTCAAAAATAAAAACTGGCTCGGGGGTGGGGGGGCTGGTAAAAAACACCATGGGAAAACAAGAAACTGCTTGTTACCAGCATTTTCTCCTTTTCTCACAACGCTTTTAAAAGGCCTCTTTGTTGGAGTTGTTAAAAGTGGGGATTGTGTGGTAAAGGGTTAAGACTCTTGAAAGCATTTGTGGACAGCAAATCTGAAATGAGTAAAAATGGAAAGAATTTCTCTGACAGGGTAGAAAACACTATGGGAAAAGGAGAAAATGATGGTTACAAGTTTTCAAAAGGATTTCTTTTTATGGGTCACTGAAAATCTGGATTGTTTGGTAAATAATTAACTCTTTACCAAACGACAAAATTTAAGACTGGTCCAAATTCAAAGCATTTGCAGATGACAAAATATATGTGACTGAAAAATTGAAATTTGTTTCGGGAAGGGTAGAAAACATAGTGGGAAAATGAGAAAATGCTGGTTACCAGCATTTTCTCCTTTTCCCACGATGTTTTCAAAACGCTTCTTTCACAGGGTCGTTAAAAGTCGGGATTGTGTGGTAAAGAGTTAAGGTAACTATAAAAGCACATCAATGTCATAGAAAACCAACATTCACTGCAATTTGAACTCAACAACATTCACAGCAAAAGGAGCATAATAGCCCTCTATTGTTCACCTGGGTCTCTCTACCCTTGACAGAATTATACCAAGTTGAAATAAACACAATATATCATAAAGACAACATTCTGACCATTAGTGCCATCAACCATGGGCAGATGACCCCAGACCTTTAAGTGATAGTACTTGAGGTTTTTGTAAAGTTTTACCAAGTACCGTAACCACAATTTTTACCTGGGTTGATCCATTTTCCAAGTTTCAAACTCATCCAGAATATCATGAACACAATTTTAAATTTCACTGATCAACCAAGTCTAATGACTATTAGCCTCAAAATGTGGCCTTCACCACACACATAACTACTGGTTTGACCTGGTGAGCTACTTTTCAATAAAAAATGATATTTTTTTTAACAATACCCAAGGTACACATTTATCATCAATACATTCTTAATAACTTTCATGAATATTTAATAAAAACTGTGGCATCTAAGACACACATTTATTCTCTCTCAAATTTCAAGCCTGGTGACCTGCTTTTTTACTCTGAAGAAGCCCTTTTCACACCCATCTGAGATATTCTGGACAAAAACTTTGTCAAATTTGCATGGACACTAAACTGAAAATGTGACCTTCACAGTGCACACATGGTTAAAGCTGACAGCCAACAATGGACCTTGGACACAGCAATATCACAAAAGCACATATTGAGCACTTTGTGCTAAAAAAAAAAGATAGCTTGCAAACTTGTCATAACCTTTAACTCTTTACCAGACAACAAAAATGCAGCCTTGTTCAAATTGATAGCATTTACAAACGACAATTCTAATGTGGCCCAAATGGTGCAATTTTTCTTTGATAGAGTAGAAAACATTGTGGGAAAAAGAGAAAAAGCTGGTTATCAGCATTTTCTGCTTTTCCCACATTGTTTTCAAAAGGCTTCTTCCTCGTGGGCATTAAAAGTAGGCATTGTGTGGTAAAGGGATAAGAAAACTGTAAAAGAACATCATTTTAAACTTAAAGATATTTTACCATCAATCACTGAAAAAGGAGAAATCAGAATTAAACTTTAACTAGTTCAACATATGAATTGTTTTCTACATCAGACAGCATCAACATGTATTATACATCTTCAATTCTATTTGTGTACCCATAACTTAAGTTATAATCAAGAACTTATAATTTGAGAATCATATATACCATCTCCATTACAAAGTCTCCTTGCAATCAACAGACCACACAGACATACATGTACACTGTTATTTAATTTTCCTTTTATTACAATCACATACCTTCAGTCAAAACACAGACGACAAATAACAAACAATGTATATATAAATAGACAAAAATGGGTTTCTAGTGCTTATAAAATCATAGCCATACATTTGAGGGAAGGAGCCGAAAGTGAGTATCATTCCATACAAGTAGTCTGTGAACATGACAATATTCTACATAGAGTACATGCATGATGCAGAAACCTACACAGAATACATGCATGATACAAAAAAGCTATTCTGGTCTGCTGTATAACATCATGTGTGTAAGATAACATCCATATTTCAGTGAGTCACTAACTCTTTACTACATAATCCCGACTTTTAACGACCCTAAAAAGGAAACCTTTTGAAAACATTGTGGGAAAAGGAGAAAATGCTGGTAACCAGCATTTTCTCCTTTTCCCACAATGTTTTCTACCCGTCCCATAACAAAGTTCAATTTTTAAGTCGCATTTAATTTGTCATCTGCAAACGCTTCCAATTTGGACTAGCCTAACATTTTGTCGTGTGGTAAAGAGTTAACCCTTAATTAAAGCGCCTTTCATAACTATAGTTGCATTTGCAGTCAGTGTAAATCAAGATCAGGCTGCACAAAACCTTCAGCCTGATCTTTGATCTACACTGTCCGCTTTGCTGAAACACTGTCAACACTGATTGACTGAGTGGTGTTTTATGCCGCTTTCAACATTATTTCAGTCATACTGTGTCACAGCAACAGCTGATATATTCATGTATTTCCCGGATTCCACCAATACTAGGCGAGGACTCTCAAGTGTCTTGCCCAAGGACACTCCCACAAATGACCCTGTGGATTCCGTGAGGTTTGAACCCCGGGCCTCCAGGTTACGAGTCCTCCACACAAGACCCCTAGTGTAGACAAAAGCAACCATGAAATTGCTTTTATTTGGATCATATCTCTAGGATGAACATTTCTGTTGGTTTTATTCAGCGCTCAAAGCGTTAATATGTAATAAAATGCTTTCCAAGATCCAATCATGCTGTTTTTCATAAGTCATTCCCTTCAAGATGCTGCAGCAATAGCAATTACCCGATACAAGACAAATAAAACGCCTGCAGTGTTCCACCAAGGACTGTTAGGAAAGGCGACAACTTTGAACTGTCCTACAAACTTACAGAAATACGGGACATTTTCAAATGTGTCATGCTCTGGTAAAAGGAACCTTAATACACCTCCGTGATGCATCATACCAAGCAACTCCTCACATAATTATGAAACCATAATAGCAACTTTTTCTTTTTTTTAACAACAGACTTAATCAAGACGTAGACTGGTCCTTGGACATACAGAAAATTGACCAATAGCGGAAAGTTTCAGCCCAAGTCAGCCAGAGCAGTCCGTGCTAACACTCTTCAAGACCTGTGTCTATTATGATGCAACAAAAGTCTACTTTCATGGGCCTTTGTCTCATAATCCCTGGTTTGACAGAACACTATTTAGAGCACGGAAATGAAAAAGTCTACAGACCGACAGATTGACAGACAGACAGATAGGCATGGTGAAACATCTACTTTGTAGCTGGGAAGGGAGGATAAAAAGCATTGCAGGAAAAGAAGAAAATCCTGATTACAAGCATTTTCTTCTGTTCCCAATTTTTTCTATCCCTTCAGCAACCTTTCCTATCCCTGAAATGTGGTTTCAAAGATCAGATTTGTCTTTGAAAGAGTGGAAATAAAATTTTGGAAAAGAATGGAATGCTGGTCACTACCATTTTCCCTCTTCTTCTCAAAGTGTCTTCATCATCATTCTTCTTCAGAATCATACATGCACAGGATTAATAAATGGTTTAACTCTTTACCAAACGACAAAATTTTAGACCGGTGCAAATTGAAAGCATTTACAGACAACAAAGTAAAGGTGGCCTGAATGACAAAATGTGTCCTTAAAAGGGTAGAAACCATTGTGGGAAAAGGAGAAAATGCTAGTTTTCTTTTCTTACAATGTTTTCAAAAGCCATCTTTCTCAGGGTCGTTAAACTTAGGGATTGTGTGGTAAAGGGTTAAAAAAAAACATTCAAAAGGTAAATATAATGTTATTTATCATTTGATCATTCAAGGAAGATTCCAAAGAAAATGTTGCCATAGTTACCGTACCACTATTATCAAGTTTCCGTATAATTGTGACTTTCTTCTTTACAACTGTATAGGTATTACATGGAATACACAAAGGTCCACATAAAGGAATATTTGGGATTTCCAAATTTAAAAAAAAAACTGATGTGAAACCCTTTTTCCATTACATGTACTATTTAAGTTGCACAGCTGTGACCTGTGTGTATCATACCTTCCTGGAGTTTTTGATCAGTGACTGTTCTTTGCTTACATTCTTTCCAAGCAGATTCCTCCTTTCTCATTTAACCTTTTACCAGACGACAAAATTTTAGCCTTGTCCAAATTGAAAGCATTTGCAGTCGACAATTTAAATGTGGCGCAAATGGTGCAATTTTACTATGATAGGGTAGAAAACATTGTGGGAAAAGGAGAAAAAGCTGGTTACCAGCATTTTCTCCTTTTCCCACAATGTTTTCAACAGGCCTCTTTCTCAGGGTCGTTGAAAGGCGGCATTGTGCGGTAAAGGGTTAACCCTTTACCAGATGACAAACTTTTAGCTTTGTCCAAATTGAAAGCATTTGAAGACAACAATTTCAATGTGGCTCAAATGGTGCAATTTTTCTTTAAAAAGGTAGAAAACATAGCGGGAAAAGAAGAAAATACTGGTTACCAGCATTTTCTCCTTTTTCCACAATGTTTGCAAAAGGCTTCTTTCCCAGGGTCGTATTGCAGTATAGGGTAAAAAATTGTCAAAAAAGTCAGCAGTGTACGAGGAAAAAATACTGTTGCAATGACTGATTGATTGTATAGTGTTTAATGCCGTTTTCAACATTATTCCAGTTTTATCACGGCAGCCAGTGCACCTATCCATGCTTTCCTGGAGTTTCTTTTACCATTACTTCGCACAAAATTCTTTCCAAGCCACTGGCTGCTTTCCCACATAACCATCCTCGAAACAGTGGTCAGCGGTGAGAGAGGAACGAATCCTGTTATGATGACTATCATCAATCCTCAGAAAGAAATTAGCCAAGCCGGGGATCAAACCAGCGACCTCCTGTTCTCAAGTCCTGTTGCAGTAATTATTATCAATTCTGGGAATTGAATCAGCAAATCCTGACTTTAACCCTTTACCAAACGACAAAACTTTTGACTTGCCAAATTGAAAGCCTTTGCATAAGACAAAGTGATTACGAGTCAGAAATAGAAATTCACTATTGGAAGGGTAGAAAACAATGTGGGAAAAAGAGAAAATGCTGGTTACCAGCATTTTCTCCTTTTCCTACATTGTTTTCAAAAGGCCTTCCTTTAGGGTCGTTAAAACTCAGAAATGTGTGGTAAATGGTTAAAGTTAGCAAATTACTCTACCTAAAAGAGATTAACAAGCTCAGTACTGAAAACTTTCATTTTACAGTTGTATAACCATAGGCGACTGAAATTCCATTAGTCTATCACAGGATAATTGAATTTTCCTTAGCGGACACCGTTACTATAAATAGCACATCGGCGACTGCCTCTACATCGTATAATAGTATATACAATGTAGAGGTAGTCGCCAATGTACTATTTATAGTAACGATGTAAATGAAAATTTGAGTGTTCCGTGATATACAGGTGATGCACCAATGTGCAAATGTGTTCGATGATAGAGCAAGGAAAATTTTAGTGTTCCGTGATAGACCAATGGAGTTTCAAAGGCCCGTGGTATAACTAACATACAACACACTGTTGCAACAAATGTATGGCCCAAAATACCAAACCACTATGTATGATGACATTGCCTTGCTGAACAAAGACACATGACTTCATTCTTTACCGCACAATCCCGAGTTTTAACGACCCTGAGAAAGAAATCTTTTGAAAACATTGTGGGACAAGGAGAAAATGCTAGTAACCAGCATTTTCTCCTTTTCCCACAATGTTTTCTAACTTTTCAGAAACAAATCAAATAAACAAATCAGAAATCTAACCTTTCAGAAACAAATCAAATAATTTCAGCCATGTTTAATTTGTCGTCTGCAAATGCTTTGAATTTCAACCAGTCTTAATCATTGTAAAGAGTTAAGAATCCATCAACAGAATGCTCCTATCCCTGCTCTTACCTTCATTAACCCTTCACCAGACGACAAAATTTTAGCTTGTTGAAAGCATTTGCAGATGACAGTTTCTGTGTGGCTCAAATGGCGCAACTTTTGTTTGATAGGGTAAAAAACGTTGTGGGAAAAGGAGAAAATGCTGGTTCCAGCATTTTCTCCTTTTCCCACAATATTTTCAAAAGGCTTCTTTCTTAGAGGCGTCAAAAGGCGGCATTGTGCGGTAAAGGGTTAACCCTTTACCAACAACCATGACCCTGAGGTTTTGAAAACATTGTAGAGGCCTCTTGAAGACATTGTGTGAAAAGTAAAAAATACTTTTTCCACATTGTTTCCTACCCTGCCAAAGAGCTTCAGTTAATTTCCATTTGGAAGAGTCCAAACTTTGTCGTTTGGTAAAGAGGTGAAATAGATAAAAGACTTCAAACCAGGTGATCTCATTTTCAGTTTCATATATCATTTAACCCTTTACCAGATGACAAAATTTTAGCCTGGTCCAAATTGAAAGGATTTGCAGACGACAATTTCAATGTGGCTCAAATGGTGCAATTTTTCTTTGATAGGGTAGAAAACATTGTGGGAAAAGGAGAAAATGCTGGTTACCAGCATTTTCTCCTTTTCCCACCATGTTTTCAAAAGGCTTCTTTCCCAGGGTCATTGAAAGTCGGCATTGTGCGATAAAGGGTTAAAGCATACCATGCGGGTGGTATTCAAGGACCCTACTTGATCTCTTCAATGTAATCACAGGGTGCCCAAGTAAGAATTTATATGGGGCATTCTCCCAATGATTACTTTCAAATGAGGCCATTTAACTCTTCACCAAACAATCCCGAGTTTTTAAAGTCTGAGAACCTGAAAAATAAGGCTTTTGAAAACATTTTGGGAAAAGGACAGAATACTGATAACCAACCATGTTTTTAGAAGCCATTTTCCACAGACTCGTTGAAAGATAGGATTGTTCAGAGAAGGGTTAATCTAGAGTTTATGAGTTAAACTCACCAATCTCCACATCTTCTGGTCCTGATACACCGATATCCATAGCTTCCACTGGTAACCCTTTTATATCCACCATTTTTTCATTTTCCCCACCTTCTATGTTCACAGTTACCTCAGTCTCTGATTGGCCATCACCATCAAAATCCAACTTTAGGGCGGGAAATTTCCCGCCCTCTTTGTAAAACTCCATCCTCTCTCTTTGTAACTCCTCCCTCTTTTGGTACTCATACTGTCTCAATTTTAGAGCCTTCTCTTGTTTTTCAAGAATAACACGCAATCTTTCTTGTTCATCTAGCAGAGATTGCCGCTGTTTAAGAAGTTCTCTCTTTCTACCTGATGGTGACAGTTTTTTGTAATATTTTGCATAATCTGGATCATTAAACATTTTGGGGTTTTTCATATTTGGTGAATGTAACTTACCATTTTCACTTTCATCTGTCTTCTCACTAAAAACAACTTTACTCGGAGGCACTTGTCCCCTCCCATTAGGGGACTGGCCCCTTACTGACGACCCTCTCAGTGATGACCTTGGACTTTCAAGGTCATTCTCTGGTAAGTTCTGTTTTATATCCATACTTTTATGTGTGCTGGAGGCCACAGGCTCAGTCAAAGGTCCTATTCCATTAAGTTTTGGTGGATACGAAAACCGTGGACGACCATCCAGTGGTGAAACACTTCTTGAACGTGAATTCCCTGATCCCCGTGAACTTCTGCTGAGTGACCTTTCCCTCGCAATTTCCTTGTCAATTAGGGAGGTGAAAGGTCGCTTGATACTGTCCTCTGGGTTTTTATTCTGTAGTAACAAATCCGATACTGAATCTCCCTCCATCTGCTCCTCACAAAGTCTGCCTCTATCGTGGTGACCTTGAACTTCAACAGTTTCCCTTGGTCTTGATTGTCTCTGAACCTGATACAATTAACAAATATAAACAGGTCTGGTCAATATTTTCATGTATGGCCCTAAAGTTGTATTAATCTCTGAGAAAACTTCAAAATTTTAGAACTGTCAATACTGAAGGAATTTACAGACAACACTTAAGTATTTTTCAAATGATAGTAATTGTCCTTGAATAGGAAAAAGACATTGTTGAAAAAGGAGAAAATGATGGTTACCAGTATTTTCTCCTTTTCCCACTTCGTTTTCTATCATTCCAAAAACAAAACCCATTATTTGAGTCACTTTTAATTTGATGTCTGCAGATGCTTTTAACTCTTCACCACACAATCATGGGTTTTAACGACCCTGAACAAAAGGCCTTTTGAAAACATTATGGGAAAAGGAGAAACTGCTGGTAACCAGCATTTTCTCCCTTTCCCACAATGTTTTCTAACCTTCCTAAAACAAATTTCAATTTTTGAGTCATGTTAATTTTGTCGTCTGCAAATGCTTTCAATTTGGACTGGTCTACAATTTTGTCATTTGGCAAAGACTTAAAATGGACAAGTCTAGCATCTGTTTTCTAGTAAAGAGCTTAAGTCAAAGACCTCATCACCTGTGTCCGTATTAACCAACCATTCTTAAAAAAAATTCCTTGTCTTATTCTCCAAGATTTTCTAAATGTGAACGTGACACAACTTCTGATTGGCTTAACCAAATGGCATAGCCAATCAGAAGTTGGGTTACTTTCAAATCTAGAAAATTATCAAGCATAAATAAAACTAAGAATATTTGTACGAATGGTTGGTGAATACGGACTATGATAAGCAATAAAAGCAATTATTTTCATCTAGTACAAAGGATGAAATATCTTAACCATTTACCACACATAACCCTTTGCCACAAAATCCCGAGTTTTACCTGCAGCAAAGAAAACAACTTTTTTAAACTTTGTGGGAAAAGGAGAAAATACTGGTTAACCTGCTGGAAAACCCTATACCGCAAAATCCCAAGCTTGAACAACCCCAAAGAAAAGAACTTCTGAAAACATTGTGGGAAAAAGAGAAAATGCTGGTAACCAGCATTTTCTCCATTTCCCACTATGTTTTCTACTTATTCAAGGACAAATAATATCATTTGAGAAACATTTCAATTGTCATCGGTTAATTCCTTACATTTAGACCAGTCTAAAATTTTGACGTGTGGTGAAGGGTTAACCCTTTACCACACAATCCCGACTTTTAACGACCCTGGGGAAGAAGCCTTTAGAAAACATTGTGGGAAAAGGAGAAAATGCTGGTAACCAGCATTTTCTCCTTTTCCCACAATGTTTTCTACCCTATCAGAGAAAAATCATTATGAAATTATGGTTTGGCAGAAACAGAATGAAATACTGTAAAATCAAATAAAAGCGTTGGTACCTCTTTAATACTGGCTATAGATGTGTTCAGTTGATCTTGTTTGTTTAATAGCTGCCCTTGGTACTCTGTGAGCAGTTGTTGGCATTGAAACAATTTGTTCTGGATTTCTGAAACAGAAAAATAAAAAGAACTCTCACAAACGATGATACTGTCATCTTATTATTGGTACCCAAACGGTTACGTCCTACTTAGGTCAGTTTCTATTTTTTTAGTCACTGACATAGGGCATTCAGTTGCAGAAATTTAACACTTTGCCACAACAGAATTTTTAGACTTGTTCATATTGAAAGCATTTACAGATGCCAAACTAAATGTGACTCAAATGATGGAATCTGTCTCGGTAGGGGTAGAAAATATTGTGGGAAAAAGAGAAAATGCTGATTGCCAGTGCTTTCTCCTTTTCCTACAATGTTTTCATAAGCCATCTTCCTCAGGATCTTTGAAACTAAGATTGTGTGGTAGAGAGTTAACCCCTTTGGTTCTCTTCTTTATTCTTTACCTTTGCTAAATAAATGATAATCTTATGACTTCTTTGCCATTCAGAAGTCTAGACATTGAGAAGCTTTGACTGTTTTGCTAGTAAATCTTCCAAATACTATAATACAATACAGATACTGTCACATTTAATTTGTGGTTTGCAAATGCTTTCAATTTGTCAAAGGGCTCTGAATCTTGGTTCAAATCTTGTGATTAGCTTGGCTGACATTTGCAAGTGCCACATTAGAGCTCAAGTACTGGTAAGGTTGCCAGAAAGCAGCTTTTTAACTCTTTACCACACAATGCCGACTTTTAACCACCCAGAGAAGGAAAGCTTTTGAAAACAATGTAGGAAAAGGAGAAAATGCTGGTAACCAGCATTTTCTCCTTTTCCTACAATGTTTACTTAGACTGAATTTTTATTGTTGATGCGCATCTATTTTGTCAACTGCAAGTGCTTTCAATTTGGCTTGGTCTACAATTTTGATGCTTGGTAAAGAGTTAAGGCGATTGATGTAAGCTGTACTTGTTTCACAGTCAATATACAATAAATAAATTCAACCCTTCAGCATAAGCAATCCTGTGTTTTACCAGCCCAGGGCAGTAAAGCTTTAGTAAACATTGTGGGAGCAGGAAAAAAATTCTAGTATTTTATATAACATTGTTGGAAATGGACCAATTGTTTGTATGATGTAATAACTTCTTTTCCAACAATGTTTTCCCGATTATTGTTAATGATATGATTGATAACACCCTTTCTTTCCAGTTTTTGTTAGGTCTTGAGTCTTTACAGCACAATTCCCACTTTTAGCACCCCTGAGAAACAAGGCTTTTGAAAACATTGTGGAAAAAGGAGAAAATGCTGGTAACCATCACTTTCTCCTTTCCCACAATGTATTGTACCCCATGAAAGACAAATTTTATGTTTTGAAGGACATTTAATTTGCTGTCTGCAAATGCTTTCAATTTGGGCCATGCTAATATTTTGTCGTCTGGTAAAGAGTTAACCCTTTACCACACAGTCCCGACTTTTAACGTCCCTGAGAAAGAAGCTGTTTGGAAACATTGTAGGGAAAGGAGAAAATGCTGGTTACCAGCATTTTCTTCTTTTCCCACAATATTTTCTATCTTTCCCAGAACTAATTTCAATTTTTGAGTCACATTTATTTTGCCGTCTGCAAATTCCTTCAATTTGGACACGTCAAAAAATATGTCGTCTGGTAAAGAGTTAACCCTTTACCACACAATCCCGAGTTTTAGCGATGTTTTCTACCCTTCCCGAAACAGATTTCAATTTTTGAGCTACATTTATTTTGTCGTCTGCAAATGCTTTGAATTTGGACCAGTCTAAAATTTTGTCATCTGGTAAAGAGTTAAGTCAGCCATATGGCAGGCTATGTATTATCTGCAGATGCTTTCAAGAAAGGACCAATCATTTTCTCTTTATTCAGCAAGTTTTTTCCAAGAGAGTGTTCTCTTTCCAAGATGGAGCAGTCATTTTTTATGTCTCCAACAATTTTTTCAAAACATTTTCCATCTAGGACGAAAGACTTACCCTCTCGTTCACTGAGTATCTTTTCCTGTTGTTCCACCAATGTTAAGATTTGTTTTTCATGATGTTCCCTCTCTCCGTGCAGCTCTTGCACCACTTTTTCCTTCTCCTCCCCCACTCTAATTAAAGATGAAAAAAAATTGTATAACTTTTTCATTCTCTTCCTATACTCTAATTAATTAAAGATAATTACATTTCTTTTACTTTTTCCTCCTCCTCCCTCACTCTAGTTAACCCTTTACCACACAGTCCCAACTTTTAACGACCCTGAAAAGGAAGCCTTTTGAAAACATTGTGAGGAAAGAAGAAAATGCTGCTGGTAAGCAGCATTTTCTCCTTTTCCTACAATGTTTCCTACTTGTCCCATAACAAATTTCAATTTTTAAGTCACATTTAATTTGTTGTCTGCAAATGCTTTCAATTTGGACGAGTAAACATTTTCCTTGTGTGGTAAAGAGTTAAAGACCTAGAATTACCCTTGACAAGATGACAAAATTGTCTACTTGTCCATACTAACAGTATTTGCAGGATGAGACAAAACTGGAACAAGTTTTTTTGTTGAAATGATATCCCCTGCGAAAAAAGACTTTTTGATAGAAATATATGAGGTATCGTGTTTTGCATTTTGTTATGGGTCCATAATGAAATTATACATTAAGCCCCCTTTTTCCCTGACATAACATTTCATTGAATATAGGCAAATAATGATTGTCTGTCGCTTATGACAAACATAAAAAAAATGAAGTTTCATAAAATTAATAAATTAAAGAGATATTGGTCCATAATGGAAATATACCTCAAGCAGCTGAAGCCCCCTTTTTCCATGACACAGCATTAAAAAAAAAAAAAGTACATTGGCGTACCAGCATAAGGAACACATGTATGAGGTATCATAAATTTTTGTCAAGGATTTTAGAGGATATCTGTCTGGACAGATGTACAAACAGACAGATGGACAACGCAAAAACCTTTATTTCGCTCCCCCTCCCCAAAATTTGGTGGGGGATGACAAGGCTCAAAATATTGAATTTCTCTCTAAATCAGTAAATACATGAGGCAAAAGGAGAAAATACTTGATTTTGATTGAATTCCCAGGCTTGTCTTTGGTATGAGATGAAGCTACAGATCAAGGAAGAATTTGAGCTTAAATGCGTAAATCCTTTTTATAAGTTATCTAAACATTTCTTGTCGGCACTCCTTGGAATCATCTATATAAGCTCTGTGAAAAGTGGGCTTAATGCATCTGCAAAAAGTATTGATCCAGGTCAACCTGCACAGTCCACAGTGACCTGGGCAAAAATTTTTCGCTATTTGTCAATTTTCTTTATGTTAAAGGACCAATTCACCGTATGATACAGTCTGTTGTTATACATGATAAATTTCATAGATCTCTAATTATGTAATGTCTAGCTTGGTATCTTGTACCTCAGAGATACATTAAGCCCTCTTTTGCCAGAGCATGGTTCATATTTATTAGAGTAGCCTCATAAGACAATTCAAACAGATATCCATAATATAGGTTTTACAAAAGTATTAACCCTTTACCAAACAACAAGTTTTGGACTGGACCAAACTGAAACCATTTGCTGATGACAAATTGAATGCAGGGCAACTGAAGACTTCTTTCTTTGACAGGGTAGAAAACATTGTGGGAAAAGGAGAAAACACTGGTTACCAGCATTTTCTCCTTTTCCCACAATGTTTTCAACAGCATTCTTCTTCAGGGTCGCTAAAACTCGGGATTGTGTGATAAAGGGTTAATGATTGTAGAGTTGCATTACATCAGCTGATGTAAAACCTGAACCTCTGATAACCGTTATCCCCTTACCAAACAACCCTGTGTTTTTATAACCCTGAGGAAGATGATGTTTTGAAACACTGTGGCAAAAACAGAAAAAAGCACTGCATGCTGTGTCAATCTTCAGCTGCAGTACATGTTGCCTTCTCAGTCGTACATAAGTCAAAAAAGGGGCATCACTGTTTCAAAAATATTTAGAGAGTAACCTGTTCCTCTTGTATTGGTTTTCCTTTTCATACTTAACAACTAACTCAAGTTTGAAGTAAATATCTTCAGTAATGACAAAAAACAAGAAAATGTCAGTTTTTGAACCACAGTGACAGCAGGGCTAGGAAACTTACCTTGATGTTATCTTTGAAAGCTTAGCTAAAAATGCTAATTACCAGCTTTCCTCCTTACAGCATTAACCTCCTTTTTCAACAGTTTTCTACCTACTCAAAGATAAGTTATCTAGACCTGAATTCACCAATCATTCTTACTTTCATTCTTAGTCTCATTCTAGATTTAGAATGTAACCAGGGCTTTATCCAGGCGTTTTGGGAAAAGGCCCCTGGCCAAATTGGGAAAAAAATCATCGACAAAATGTCAAAATTGGGAAAATAATATTGACAAAACATAAAAAGTTTGAAACATATTTAACCTTACAATAAACTACTAAATCAATACTGTTTTTTTTTTTCTTCCTCCAAACTTCTTTCTTTTTGGATGTTTCTCTGTAGTCTTTCATACTAGTTCCAGCCTCTAAGCTGTAAGACAACACCCCCAACCCCCGTTAAGTAGGATTTTTTGATTCTCTTATTAAGATATCTGTTTTTCTGGTGAATGAACAGAGGAATTATTTCATGTTTTATTTTCAAAGCAAGTCAGCTAATAGAAGTCATTATCAAGGCTAAACAAGACAGATTGAAGAGCCTCTGATCAGTTGAGGTCTTTTTGGCAATGTTTTGTCATGTGTTTTCGTGGTTTTTTTCCATGATGATTAATCTTTGAAAATGATTTTTTGTGTGTTTTGACATATAAAGAAAGACTGATAAATAGTCCTTTTCTGAGGTAGATCTAGTACAGTATTGGAAAAAAAAAAACTGTTAAAAATTAACTGTGAAAAGGATACTTCACACTAGATTATTGCGTTATATGACTTCGGGTGTGTCGATAGTCCCACAGCCATACTGATACCGGCTCTTTAATTAACATCTTGAATTTATAACCCATAACTGATGACTTTAAAAGTCCCAAAATGAATTAGCTTGTTTTTTATTTGATTATCCATTTCGGCCGACGACAAGCTCTGCTCACAAATTAATCAGACGATCACTTTGCTAAGACAAAGAGGAAGCACAACCGCTCGAAATTTGAGAGGAAAAAACTCGTGGTCTAGATTAGGTTGAATATTTTTCATAACATGTTCCTGTTTCAGGACTATTATTAAAGGAGTTTGTTATTATAGGAGCTGGGTTCTTTGTTTTTGCTTTACAAAACTCCGCTTCGCTGCATATACGCGAGGCGGTTGCTAAAAAGTTAACATGCTATTTTTACGACGTGTAAACCAATAACGGTTTACAGCCAGACAATTGAGTCTATGCATGAATCGATTGAAAATATACGGACGCAGTCTAAAGTTCATTCGCCCCCGAATAGTTTCGTACCTACAATACGATGATTGTCGATGCCTGCAAATTTGTGTGTCAGGGAAAACCCTGGCTGATACATCAGACTTGTTTTCTTTTACTAGCGTCTAATTGGGAATTCTATTTTATGGAATTGGGAAAAAAATACACTTTTTGCAACTGGGAATGGGGCCGAAATTCGGCCCCTTAGTAAAGGAAGAAAATCCCCTGGTAACACAACTTTTGATTGGTTAAACCAAATGGTTTTGCCAATTAGAAATTGTGTTACTTTCAAATCAAGAAAAAAATCTAAAGAAAAAGACTAAGAATATTCTCAAAAATGGTTGGACCATGGTATGAGTTAACACGCATACCTAGCTAGTTCTTTGATTAGGTTGGCCACACGCTGTTTGTCCTCAGGCCTCAAATCTTTCAACGAAGCTGTAGCATGGTTCAGCCGACGAATACTTCTCTCCATAAAACTCTAAAAATAAAATTTTCCCTCCTACTTTCATATTTTTTTATTTCTAAATTGCTAAAAGATCTTGTGTGACTCATTAGAGAAGGTTTGGGATTAATTTTCAATTCTTCCCAGAGGGTCTTGGCTTTCCCTGGGCAAGACACCATAAAGCCCCAATCTAATACTAGTGAAACTCAAGCCACACATGAATGAAGAAGCTGTAACTCTTCAGCGCACAGCAAAATTTAACCCTTTACCAGACGACGAAATTTTAGCCATGTCCAAATTGAAAGCATCTGCAGATGACAATTTCAGCTTGACTCAAATGGTGCAACTTTTTCTTTGATAGGTTAGAAAACATTGTGGGAAAAGGAGAAAATGCTGGTTACCAGCATTTTCTCCTTTTCCCACAATGTTTTCAGAAGGCTTCTTTCCCAGGGGCGTCAAAAAGCGGAATTGTGCGGTAAAGGGTTAATACTTGTCCATGCTGAAATAATTTACAGACAGTAGTTCAAATATTTTTCAAATGACAGTACAGGTATTTGACCTAGAAAAGGTGGAAAACATTATGGTAAAGGGAGAAAGTGCTGGTTACCCACAGTGTTTTCAAAAAGCCCTTTCTCTCTGAGTCGTTAAAACTCGAGATTGTGTGATAAAGGGTTAACCATATCTGCTGTCACTAAAACCTACGGTCATTGTGACAGGATTCATTCCTCTCTCACTGCTGATCATTGTTCTGATGATGGTTATAGGGGAAAGCAGCCAGTGGCTTTGGTAGAACATTGTGCGAAGTACTAGTAACACAAATTCCTGGAAAGCATGGATAGGTGCACTGGCTGCCACCATATGACTGAAATAATGTTTAAAACAGTGTTAAACACAACACAATCAATCAATCAATCAACAAATCACATGCTCCAGCACTTAAGCTAATCCAGCTGACTAAACAACTCTTACCTCAACACTGGTGGACATCATGTCAGACCTATCACTGTCACATGACACATTTCCCACATTTTGTTTCCATATTTCCTGCTTCCTTTTGGGATGTTTCACCTTTGACCTCCTTTGTTGCTTAGCAGCGAGGTCATCATCAGGTGAAGACAAAATATTCTCGACCACTGGCTGAGAAACTGGAATCTTTGGTTTTACTTCCTTTGTTCTCCTAGCTTTCACTCTGGATGGTCGTTTATTTCCTGGGGCTGATATGCCTATTTTGGAAAAAAAAGTAATAGGTTATGATAATGAAAAGTAAAAAAGGAAGAATTTTTCTCTCTTTTTTTTGTTGTTTTGTTTTTAATCAGCCCTTTACCACACAATCCCGACTTTTAACAACTCTGAAGAAGAGAACAGTTTGAAAACATAGTGGGAAAAAGAAAAATGCTGATTACCCTGATTTTCTCTTTTTCCCCAAGATCTTTTCTCCCCTTCCAAAGAAATTCGTTTGTATTGGAGTTTACAGGCATTTTAACAGTTTGGTCATACCACAGCGGTCAGTGCACCTACGCTTGTGTTTCTTGGTTTTCTCACACAAGTACTGACTTTCTTTCCAAGTCACTGACTACTTTTCCCACATGCATCAGAGGTGAGGGGCAAAAAAATTCCACAAAGAAAGTTTGCCTAAACCAGGCATCAAACTCACAACCACCAGGTCACAAATTAAAAACGCTAACAACTGAGAGACCCAGGCAGGCCCTTTCCAAAGAAAATCTGATCATTTCAGTCATATTTGATATTTTCATCTGTAAACGCTTCAAATTTGGACAAGTATAAAATTTTGCCTTTCAGTAAAAAGTTAAATCTTTACCAAAATGGAATATTTTACAATACACAATCAAACTAAAAGCATTTGCAGACTTCAAATTAAATGTGGTTCAAATAATGGAATTAGTTTTATGACTTTAAGGCTCCGAGGTGTCTTGCGGAAGGACACTCAAACATAAAACCCAGTGCTTTGAGTGAGGACTGAACCCTGGCCCTCTAGGTTACAAGTTCTGTACTTTTATGCTGTCTTTGCAGGACTGATTCAAACACTAGGCTGTTTGGTGAAGGGTTATGTCATAATGAGATGTTACAGTTTACCAATTACCTATGCTCTGTGAAAAGGTGATTTAATGCATCTGCAAAAAGTATGGACACAGGTCAGCCTTCGCCTGTGTTGACAGTTTTTGCTATTGGTAAATTTTCTGCATGTCCAAAGGACATTCTGTCTGATTACTCAGCCCATTGTTAGACAACATGGATTTTATGGATCAATAATGTGATCAGTTGCTTGGTATAACCCTTTCCCATACAATGCCGCCTTTTAACGCCTCTGGGAAAGAAGCCTTTTGAAAACATTGTGGGAAAAGGAGGAAATGCTGGTAACCAGCATTTTCTCCTTTTCCCACAATGTTTTCTACCCTATCAACAAAAAATTGCACCATTTGAGCCACATTGAAATTGTCGTCTGCAAATGCTTTCAATTTGGACAGGTCTAAAATTTTGTTGTCTGGTAAAGGGATAATGTATCTCAGAGATGCAATAAACTCCCTTTGGCTAGGGCATGTTTCATGTGTATTTGATGACTCTAATAGAATATAGCCATAGAATAGCCATAGAAAAACAAGAGGGCCATGATGGCCCTGTATCGCTCCACTGGCTTATAAATATAAACCATAAATACTAAACATTTCAATTCTGAGCCAAATGGTTTCAAAATGAAGACTTACAAAGTTTTCTCTGTAAAAGCCCATGTGAAAGTTGAGACCCGTAGGGCAAAGCCATTTTTGATCCCAGAGCTGTAATTACTTGAACCCTGGTAGAGGTCCACAAGATAAAGCCACATGTCAAAATAATACAAGTCTATGCTGTATGGTTATAAATAAGGTGATTTTCAAGTTTCGTCCATATGAAGCCTCTGTAAAACACAAGACCCCTGATGCAAGGCTAATTTAAAAAAAAAAAGATCAAAAGTGATCCAGATTTGGTAGCCCTTGGGTTTGCGGTTAGGAGCAAAAAGATTTTTTGAATTTTCATGCTATAAGCACATGTTTATGACCCATGAGATAGGACTAATTTTGACATAACTTGAATAACTTTGGAAGAGGTTATTTAGATTACACTCATACAATATTATAGCTGTAACTCAAGATAAGGAACAAGAAGACCTTTTAAGTTATCACTATATTAGCCTGTGTAAAGCTTGTGACTTATTGGGTGAAGCAGTTTCAGAGACGATAAGCTTGATGGCCTTAGGCCTGTGGAGCTAAAAAGCAGTATCTTTTTCATGAGCTACAATGACGTTAGTAAATACAAGCTTTTGGAAAAGATTTTTAAAGGTTTTTCAATACTTTTCAGTTTTGTAGCCATAGCAACCATAGCTTTTAACAGAACTTAATTCTTTGAAGACATTCTGAAGAGCATCATGGCAAGATGATATCTGTAAAGTCTGGTCAAAATTTGAAGAGTGGTTTCAATGAAAAAGATGGAACAATCTTGGTAGAAGTCTACAATAGGAATCGGCATGCCAAATTTTTATAGACCTAAGCCTTACAGTAAGGATAAAAGAAGATATCTTAAGTTTTCACTATGTAAGCCTATCTAAAATTTGTGAACCCTGGAGTGGGACAAATTTTGATCCCAAGGCTCAAAATATGCCAAATTTGTTAGTCCTATGCTTTATGGTCAGAAACAAGAAGATTGTCGAGAAGTATTCACTATATAAGCCCTTATAAAACTTTGACCCCAGGGCTACAGTCGGACTAAATGGAGAATATGTGTATTTGAAGAGTAACATGCCAAATTTGGGAGTTCTTGGCCTTATGGCTAGTAACAAGACGGTTTCTGAAATTTTCACTCCATAAACCCATGTAAAACCTGTGACCCCTGGTGCAGGGCCAAACTTGATCCTAGGGCTGTAACCTGGGCCCTCATTGTAGTTATCCATTAGATAATGCTATAATTACGCAAAATTTGGTATTACTAAGCCTTATGGCTATGTACACCAAAATTTAAAAGTTTTCCCTATAAAAGCCCATGTAAATCTTGTGAACCTCCCCCCCCCCACCCCCCAGCATGAGGCCAAATTGACCCCAGGACTGTAATTTGGGCACTTTTGGTAGACCCCCAATAGATCAAGCTAAATGCAAAATTTGGTAGCTCTAGGCCTTATGGCTAGGTACAGGAAGATTTCTTAAGTTGTCACTATGTATGCCCATGTAAAATTTGTGACCCCTGCGGAGGGACCAATTTTGACCCCAGGGCTAAACTTTTGGCCCGCTTGGTAGAGGCCCACTAGATATAGCTACATGCAAAATTTAGTAGCTCTAGGCCTTATAGCTAGCTACAGGAAGATTTTTATAGTTTTCTCTATATAAGCCTATGTAAAACTTGTGACCCCTGGGGCAAAGCCAATTTTGACCCCAGGGCTATAATTTGAAGAAATATGATAGAGGTCTACTACATTAAGCTACATGCCAAATTTGGTAGCCCTATGCCTTATGGTTTCAGACAAAAAGATTTTTAAAGATTTCCAATATTTTTCAGTTTTGTTGCCATGGCAACCAGAGTTTTCGAAGGAATCAAATTCTTTCAAGAGATTCTGAAGAGGACCATGGCAGGATCATTTCTGTGAAGTTTCATGAAAATTGGATGGGTAGTTTCAGAGAAGAAGATGTTTGAAATAAAAGTTAACGCACGGACGGACGGACGCACGGCCGCACGGACAGACGCACGACGGACACCGGGCCATGACATAAGCCCGCTGGCCTTTGGCAAGTGGAGCTAAAAAATGATCAATTTTTCAAGACAAAAAAAAAGCCATACTCCAGCAAAAGGGGGCTTACTGAATCTCTGTGATGGATGATACCAAGCAAGTCGTCATGTTATTATGGATCCATAAAATCAATTTCGTCAAACAACTGTCTAAATCATGACACAGATTGGTCCTTTGACATACAGAAAATTGACAAATAGCAAAAAGTCTCGGCCCAGGTCAGCCTGCGTGGACTGCTTTTTGTCAGTACTTTTCACAGATGCATAAAGCCCCCTTTTCACAGAGCACAGCTCAAGAAAAGAGAGCAGAATAGAGAAATTAACCACTGTACCTGGTATATATGCATCCTCTCCGCTGGACTCCATGTCTATATGAAATGGAAACAAAACATGTCTAAATCTAAAATTCCTTAACCCTTTACCAAACAATCCAGGTTTTAAAGACCCTAATAAAGAAGTCTTTTGAAAACATGGTGGGGAAAGGAGAAAATGCTGGTAACTAGCATTTTCTCCTTTTCCCACCTGTTTCCCACCCAATCAGAGACATTTCCCATTACTAGAACCACAGTTTATTCGTCATTGGAGAGGTGACCTCTCCAACAGTGGTGAGTTTAAAAGGCAGACTGCCTCAGAAATTGCAGCCTAACTCCATGCTTTTCTGCGAAATCGTTCTGATACACAGTCTATTTCGTCATGGTTTTAAAAATAAACCGAAATCAAAAAACTGAAATAGGAAATAGATGTGTTTTGTTTTTATTTGACGGATTTCAAGAAGGATTTGTTATATTGATTTGATTGCAAATGACCTTTCCAGTGGTTGTAATTTTTCATTAAACAAATAAAGCTACACACACACACAAAAAAAGAATTTCGTTAAAAAAGAGAACACCGCGGGAAAAGATCACGCGACTTGAAAACGGGAAAGTGGGAAAAAGGTCACGTGTCTGTCATGTAATGCAGAAGAGGTTTCTTCTTTTTACACAGCGGCGATCATATAAGGCCTTACTTATTTGTCAGTTATATGTACCAAAATATATTGAAATTAAAAGCAGTAAGCTATTTGGAAACATTGCTGCTGACCTCTCCTGGCTTCTTTTTTAAAGAAGCCAACTTGTCTGCAAATGCTTTCAATTTTGTTGTTTGGTAGAGTGTTAACCCATTATCACATGATATCAAGTTCCCAATAACAACCCTCAGACAGAACATTTAGAACCAAAGTTGAAAATGGAAAAAATGCTGGTTACTAATCCAACCATATGCAGTGTTTTCTCCAACATGTGTTTTACCCACTTTTCCTCCTGAAATGCAATAGTTCAGGGCTTTAGCTAGCCTCTGAAAATCAGGAGTCATTGACCCCTTGACCCTAAAAAGTTTTGGGGTCAAATCTAATTTTTCAAGAGTCAAACCAAAAAATTAAAGAGTCAAAATGGAAAATTTACAGGTCTTTAGTCGACAATTTATTATTGTTTTTGTTGGATTTATCATTATATTGCAATAAAATTGTGAAATTAATTATTTGATTTGTAAAATTTTACATTTCAAAGAGGACCCCCCCCTTCTCCCCCATACACACACATACACAGTAATTATGTTCAAGGAGGCTAAGGTTAAAACCTTGTTGACCTAAGCAATGAAGAAGAAAATTATGATGAATAAATTTTACTCAGAATTCCTTTTTAAAACTTTGCTGAAATAAAGATAAGATTTATTTATCCAATTTCTAGTACCAGAAATATGTAAAGTATTATAATTTTTGGGGGGGCCTGAAAAATTAAAGTTATTTTTATTCATAAGGACAGTTTAAGGTATCTTTTCGTGTGATATGAGATGCAGATAATATGTCTCATAGGTTACTTTCATTAACTTACTGTTTTTAATAAAATTAAAAGTATGATCATTATTGAGTACGAATGTTCTGCAAAATGGTAGACATCGGCCTGTAAAGATGTTTTACAATATCCATACATCAATACTCAACTTCAAAAGGATACACCAAAATTGAGTTTATTGCCCTATAACTTTTCGCAAGGTTAGTACCAGCTGTCAACCTATGCGTATCCTAGGTAACTAGTCAATTGCCACCTTCTGTCACATTTTGCTGATTATATGCAGCAGTTTAATTCATGTTTAACACCATTCTGGTGATTTTCACGCCCTTAAAACGATTATATTTGATATGATTGTTGTTATATAAATTTTTGGATGCATCTCTCAAAAATTGTGGGGGGGGGGGGGGGGGGGCTTCAAAATGACCCCTTGATTGGAATTTTCTGTGTGTCAAAAAAGGGTATTTGAAGATTTTTGTGCATCAAAACCCGGGTTTACAGGTCTAACTAAAGCCCTGTAGTTGCGTCTTTTGTGATACCTTTAAATCGAAATCTATTTTCAAATATTATGATGGAAGATTTTGGAGACAAATCTAAATTATGATTTTCCCTGTGTCTCTCATTCAGTCTCTACCACGTTTCACCTCATAAGTTAGAGACCATTTGAATTAGTATCCAATTCTACTTGCAAATACTTTACAAGAGCCGATAAACTAGAAACTGATTTAGTCTCATTTCAAGTGTGGAAGAAACCTTGACTATTTCTCGATGTAAAATGTCGTCCGCATTAATGATTAAAGAAACAGTGACTCTTGACCACATTATTAGCACCAAAAAGCAAACAAGCTGATCTCTGTAGTAAATTTAACAAAAATCATATCACGTCCACATTTCCAAGTAATGAATCTTGACTTTTGCAAGGCATAAAACGTCTTTCACATTAAACAAATGACAACTTTTGACAGCGTTTTAACCCTTTACGACAAAATGCCGTCTTTGAACCCTGAGAAAGAAGCCTTTTGAAAACATTGAGGGAAAAGGAGAAAATGCTGGATACCAGCATTTTCTCCTTTTCCCACAATGTTTTCTACCTTTCAGTCATATTCACTTTGTCGTCTGCAACTGCTTTCAATTTGGACTAGTCAGTAGTCTAAAATGTCATCTGGTAAAGGGTTAAGAAGATTGTCATTTTCCACAGTAAGTAAAGTACATCATTTGTATTACTGAACATATTGATAGTTTGTGATGTAAATGAAACACAGACAACAGACTATTGAAAATTTGTTCATTCATCATTTATTTAAAATTTACACAAAGAAATTTGACCCCCTGTTCTGCCTTCTGACACCCTAATTCCTGGATAGGGGGTCAAAATGATCTGCAATATTTTATATCTTGAGAAAACACTGTTTTTGAGCTAAATTTAATCCTTCATCTGCTAAGCTCCAGTTTGGACAGGTAGTAAAGAGTTAACTCTGTACTAGAACAGACTGGTCAAAATGAAAATCAATTGCAGACAGGAGTCATCAAATAAATTTATGTGGCTCAAATGATGGGATTTGTCTCCGACAGGGTAAAGAATATCGTGCGTAGGAGACAAAACTGGTTATCAGCATATTGCCATGATGCCATCAAAATCTTTCTTCCTCGGAGGCAACAGTTACATTCTGTAATTATTATTGTCTTTTTTTTTTAAAGATTAATAATTTATCTAATGATCTGTGCCCATGGTATTAGCAGTCAACAAAATTGGTGCCGCTTATTGTGGCATTGAGCCTTTAGAAGAGATGCAGACATGATAAAATTCATTCCAGAAGGACTGGAAGAATGGCTGACATGTGGGCTAGCAGAGACACCATAAAAAAAAAAAATAACATCGGAGAAAGCCTCCGAATCTGAGGAGGCGGAGTGGGATAAAACATGGGGAAGGAATTGAGTGCTAATCGGGTGCAATAATGTAGCGCTTCAGGCTAGATCAGTGGTTATGGCGGTCGCCTGAGGCCGAGGGGTTCCAGTTTCGAGTCCCATATTGGTCGCGTTTTTTGTAGTAGAAATTAGGATTCAACAAATTCCCCTGTGTATCAAACAACTCCACAAATTGGCACAATACAGTACAAGTCCAAACGTGAACCCACCTAAAAAAGTGAATCTGTGTTTGAACAAAAACAGAATTCGAATGTTAAAAAAGGGTGGTTTTGATACAATTTGTATGTTTTCAAAATTGAGAATGTTTTGACAGCTTTGTTAGCTATCCGTTTACCTAAATTAGTCCAAAACACTTTCTGTTTCTCCTTTGATTTTGACGTTTCCGCCATCATTGGTGTTGCATAGAAAATACACGTGCATAAACTATACACACGACGCTCTTAATAAAGTCGAGATTTTTAGAGATCCCAAGTTAAATTTTCACCATGATTGAAAATTTGTCTACTAGGTCATACTCCAGTAAAAGGAAGCAGACACAGTAGAATAAGATCAGTTTGATCTTGATCCAATAAAAGTTGTGCATATATAGCTTTTGGCTGTGAAAGAGTTAACTCTCGGTAAACCACACAATCCAAGGCTTTAGAAAGTAGTTTCTCTTTTTGCTACATTGTTTGCTACGCTTTCAAAGCGGTCAAATTCAATAAGAGGTTGCAATTCATGAATTTTAATGTTGCGCTTATATTAGATAATTGGCTTTGTAGCAGTTATGCATCTGATGTTATGTACGTGGCAGCCAAACAGTATAAAAACGTCATGCAAAAGTTGTAAATGATTGCATGAATACTTTTGTCAGAAATTCTGTTTGTAATCCATAAAATGACAGGTTCGTTACTGTCGCGATTCTGTAAATTCCCCCTGCAAGTCTTAGCTAAGGAATATTTATGACGCAATCGAGTAACGGCATGTTCTATAAATTTTTGTACGTATTACCTAGCCATCTTGTTTGTTCCTACGAATATACTCAGTATATTTTGTACATTTTTAAGAAATATCGTTTGTCCGCAAAGTCGGAGAAAGGTTAGTTACCAGCGAAAGTGTATGGAAGAATGCATCAACTTAAATGGATGATTGCTTTTTATTTTGGTTCATTACATTAACTTGACTGATTTTTCAGATATGAATAGCGAGTCTCAGTCTTGGTGCAAAGTCTTGAGTACATTTTTAAACATTAAGTTTGCAAGTATGTAGACACGACTTCAAACGGAAAGGTTTGTTACTTTAATTTTTTCAAGTAATTAAGGATACTGGGTATCTTTAAAGATGATCACTTCTTTAAGAACCTTGAACTGTATGACCGAGGATGGTTTGCAGATAACCTACTTTGTCAACAATGAGTTGAGTCGAAGCTCTCATATGAAAGGTTTGTTACGAAAGGTTTGTTACCTTATGAAAAAAAAATCTGCATATTATGGAAGCTGCAAACTACAGGAAGATCTCTCTTAGAACGTGACGTCATTATGATAAAATACGTCATCATTTCGTGGAATTTATCATTGATTTCTGGGAAGTAAACGCCATGCTGTTTCCAAGATAAACATAGCTTCTGCTTAAAGGAGGGAAATTTGTTGGTAAGTTATTTGTTTTTAATACCAAAAGTATAAATGAGAAACAAATTTGTTTACTATTTTAAAACAGATTTACCTAGATACACATTTTGTTTTTAACCATTTAAAATTGAGGTTAGAAAAGATAAAAGGTTCGTTACCAAAGGTAACAAACCTTTCGGATTGATGCAGAATCGTTTTTTTATCGGAAAAAAAAAAAACAGATTTCCAGATCTTTACCAATTAGATCTATTTCTTGTTTATCATAGATGTCTATCTTAATCATACATTTTTGCTTATATCTAATTTCAATTTACTTGCTCGGAGTTTTGTAATATATTTCCCATCATACTTTCTTTGTATAAAGCTTGATTTTCCCCATATGTATAGATTGCAGCCATTTTAATTTATAATTCGAATTAAAGTGTACCGAAAATTGAAAAATAAACTAAGTGTTTACAGGTGAGTTTATGAATTTGGTGTTTTTCTATCAATAATGACCCTATATATTTTGGTAACGAACCTTTCATTAATTTATTTCAGAGCAAAGATGGTAAAATCTCGAGCTGAGATCCAACGCCAATACAGAGAACGCCTTAAACAGAATAAAGAGGCATATGAGGTATATCTGTTGAAGGCAAGACAAAGGAAACAAAAGAATTATGTTCCAGCAGACAAGCTATCAAGAAGAGAGAAGCTGAGAAGGAATCTAAAGAATAAAGAGTACCTTCAGAGGCATAGGCTTAAAAAGCGGCTTGTTCAAGCTGATGCCGAACTCTCAGACATACCAGAAACTAGTGGGTACGAAAGTGCCTCAACATCTGAGATGACACCAGGTCCTACTATTGTAAAGATGTCATTTCCAAAGCGCGGAGCTGGGGCACGAATGAGAGTGATAAATGCTCTAAATGAAAAGAGAAATGAGTGCAAGAGATTAAAAGAGAGCTATTCAGAGCTGAAGAGAAAGTACAACACAAAGTTAAGAGCAGTACAGAGAATGAAATTGAAATTACGTGTTCAAGCATCAAATGCCGAAATGTCAGCAAAAGGTGCGTATATGTCTCCAAGAACCAAAACAAAACAGCAACTCATTAAAGCAGGACTAAACACAAGGCAAGTATCGATGGTAAAAAAACAACTTCTTCTCGGAAACACAGTATTAAATGAAATAGGTTCAGGTAAGGTTTCAAAAGGAGATCGCCCTATATCGGTCTTCAGATCATTTTCAAAAAAGCTTTTGAGGAAGTACAGATTAATCCGGAAGTTGAGCCAACACACTGGTATGAGTAGAAAAACGCTTACTTTGACCGCAGCAACCAAACTGAAAAGAAGACGAGAAATTGAAAAAAACAAGGAGTCGGTAATTGAATTCTTAAGCAGAGATGACGTTTCCAGACAGAACCCAGGTAAGAAAGATAAAATGAAATGCAGTGGAGAAACCCAGCAGACAAGAACACTAAATGACTACCTGAAAAATTTGCACAAAAAATATTTGAGCCAAAACCCAAATGTGAAACTGTCCCTTACCTCATTCTCTAGAATTAGACCATCCTACATTAAACTCACATCTTTTACATCGAGAAGTAGCTGTTTATGTACTAAACATCAGAACATGGCATTATGCATTAAAGCACTCAGAGAAAATGGGCTTGACATCCCCTTGAATCCGGAAACATTCATTTCGGAAGATAAGCACAAGGAAACTGTAACTGAAGACGCGCCAGATAGCATCAAATATGGCCAATGGAAGAGAGTACCAGTGGAAGAAAAGGGTCGAACAAAAATGGTCACAAAAATTGTTGAAAGCGATCTTCCTAAGCAGGAGTTTCTTCAGATCTTTGAAAAGCAAGCTGATGAGTTTGACAAACATGTCAAAAGGGTTAAACGTCAGTATGGTGAAATAAAAAGGTTAAAAGAAAGTCTAGGTATAGATGAAGTCATTCTACACATGGACTTTGCTGAGAATTATTTGTGTAAAAGTATGGATGAGGTGCAATCAGCATACTGGTCACAAACAGCAGTCACACTTCACCCTATTGTAATTTATTTTAGAAAAGAAGGTGAATCAAATCTGAAGCATCAAAGTATTGTAATAATTTCTGATGAGTTGGGCCATAACTCAACCACAGTAAAAGCCTTTATCAATTCTGTCATACCTGAGGTCAATGCGCTCGTTCCTGACGTTAAGACGATTCACTACTGGACAGACAGTCCTACCAGTCAGTATCGTAACAAATACATTTTCCAAACCATAGCAAACCATGAAAATTTGTATGGGATGAGAGCAGTTTGGAATTTCTTCGAGGCCGGCCATGGGAAAGGCCCATGTGACGGACTTGGAGGAATTACCAAACGCCTTGCAGATGAAGCTGTCAGGACTGGCAAGACAACAATTCAAAATGCACTTGGATTTTTTCAATGGACACAGTCGTCAGCTTGCACAATGTCTAATGTCCGATTCATTTGTATTTCTTCTGATGAATGCCAAAGCATAGCTAAAGATGACAAATGCCCTGATTTAAAAGCTGTGAGAGGTACATTGAAATTACATGCAATAGTTGGCAAGTCAAATAATTCGATCTTAGTGAGTGAAGTAAGCTGCTATTGTGACCAGTGTATTGCAGGAGATTATAGTTGTCCTCAGTGGCGGCTAGAAACACTTATGTCACCACAGCAAGGTAAACATTTAAACAATGATAACGAATTAGAATCTGTCAATGAAACTTTCCAAAATATTGAAGAACATTTTGAGGTTGGAAATTTTGTTGCTGCCAAGTACAGCAAAAAATGGTATATAGGTCAAATTGTAGAGGTCGATGTTGAGGATGAAGAGATCGAGGTTAATTTTATGAAAAGTTCAAAAAATCTCTTTCAGTGGCCTAAAACAGAAGACAAACTATGGATAGGATTTTCTGATGTAATCTGTAAGATACCTGAGCCATTACCAACAGGGAAAACAAAGCGTATGTTTAAACTTAATGAGTTTGCTATGAATAAAATCTTGACTGCTGTCATGGAGAGTCCCTGCTAAAGTAGAATATTTGGTGAAAAAGTGATGCACTCGTAATGCGTTGTCATATTTTTCGAAGAATCGACCTGTCTTTCATGAAGCATTGGGGGGAGGGTTTAGTAATACGCGCTTTCATGTAGCAATGGAGAAAATGGCTCTTATCATTACATTTGAGGAAAAATCAGGCCTGTTTTAGCTCCAGATTTCTCTTAACTGCTGATCATAGCAAATGAATTGCACCAGGTAGCGTTTTATTGAGTAAACGTTTATTTCAGTTTGAAATTCAAAGTAACGGTTGTCGAGTAGAAAAGTAGTCCGGTTCTGTACTAAGGAAGCCCAAGATAGATAGATGTGTATTTGTAGAATGCCATCTAATGAGCAATTTAACTTTTCTGATGAAGTTTTCTGCATTCAGACAGTTGTTTAACCCATTACCACATGATCCAGAATTTTAATGAACCCAAGAGGAGAAAGCTTTGGATAACATTGGCGGAAAAGAAGAACATGCTGGTAACCAGCATATTCTTCTTTTTCTATAATGTTTTCTACCCTTCGTGATACAAATTTCATCATTTACGAAGTATAAAATTTGACGTTTTCGATTGCTTTCAAATTTGATCAATCTAAAATTTTGTCGTATGGTAAAGGGTTAAAACGGAAAGAGTGTTTCTTCTCAGCATTGATAATTCATTAATCTCTTAAAGAAATTCGTACCCGGTGCTTCAAGAAGATTGATGAATTGTCAAACGACAATTTTCAGAAGTAATAAAAATTAGAAAGGTTTGTTACTTTCAGCAAAACCGAATATTTGTACATCTGTAAGGATATAGTACCAAAAGGTGTTTTTCAGTCAAAAATGATCATCCATGAATTTCCTGAGATAGTTCGAATCTTCGAGAAAATTTATGAACTATCAATATAACAATTTTTGATAGTGATGAAACTTTAGAAAGGTTCGTTACCTAGAGAAATCCGAATATCGGTACATCTGTCAACTTTTGGAACACGCATCAGAATGTATGTAAATGTTGCATTGCAGATGTAATGTGGTAAAATAGGTTAAACATGTTTTTTGTACACGTTTTTTTTTATGAAAGGTTTGTTACGTTTGCTAGTTAGTTTGTTTATTGTAAATAATAAAACGTAAGTTCCACTGAAGATTAATAAGACCACTACTCCCTCAGGAATTGCATGAGGCTTGAGGTGGGAACATGATTTATGTGGTTTCTTGTTACTAGTTTGAAAACTGTGAATTAATCAAAATGGTTTGTAAAAAATCTGAAGACAGATGATAAATCTGATTTAATTCTTTTATAAATCTTATATAAATGTTACCTTAAGGCAATGACAATTGATGTTTTTCCATGTTTTGTGGTGGTTTTGTATCGTTTCTTTGACTTCCAGTTATATTAGCACTGAATAAAAGGTTTCTGTTGTTAATATGTTGTCCAATTGTTTTATATACAAATTGTAACAAACCTTTCCGACGATTTCATGTAGGCTGCTTGTAACATGAGAAAAAATATGTTCCCAATCTTTGATGATGAAGATACTTTGCAAAACATTTCTCGAAGGTTTAATATAAGTTATGTTAAAAGGAAAATGCCAATAAGCAAATGTCTATTTTCATCAAATCTACAATTTGGAATTGCAACTTTTTATTGAATTTGACCGAAAGACAGGTTCAATGATTTCAGTCACAATTATTTCTCATCTGCAAAGGCCTTTAATTTTGATCAGTCTAATATATTTTGTCGTTTGGTGGGTGTTTTAGATTAAAAAAAAAAAAAAAAATGCAGCAGACGAGTGAATTCTTTCTAGAATATGAGTAATAGACCTACACGATAATTTGTGTGAAATACATAAATGCATATTAATTACTGGTAATTTATCCATTTGCGACAATGTTTTCAAAGGCAGCGGGAGTATGAGTTTCGGGCACTCGTCACAACTCGGCCGATTCCGTACCTACATCTAACCTCGTCTGTATAAAGGAGGTTTCCATTTTGAACTACCAATCACATGATCTTAAATATGGCGGCGCCCCTGTAGATCGCACTTAGCAACGACATGAACAACCACGGTGAAGTTATTCACTTCTATCGATCTACCGTTTTACTGTTTTGAAATTGTAAGGCTCCTCTTAAAAAAGAAAACATGAGTCACAATTTTCTATCGATCTTTCTAAGAATATTTCAGTCGGCAAACAGTTTCTACATTCAAGTTTTAGCGTGATTTATCGATTCCGTTCGGAGTTTTCATCGACAGATCGATAGATGTTAATAACTTCACCGTGGTTGTTCATGTCGTTGCTAAGCGATTTACAGGGGCGCCGCCATGTTTAAGATCATGTGATAGGTAGTTCAAAATGGAAGCTTCCTTTGTACGGACGAGGTCATTCGGCATACCTCGGGTGATCCGGTGATCAAATCCCTCGGCTGTATCACGTAGCTTGATATGCACCTACACGGTACATTTCGCACATCTCCAGAAGCACACCGCTTTACCGTTATTGAAATTGTAAGGCTCCTCTTTAGAAAGAACACATGAGTAAATTTTCTATCGATATCTTTCTAAGAGTATTTCAGTCGGCAAACAGTTTGTACATTCAAGTTTTAGCGTGGTTTATCAATTCCGTTAGGAGCTTTCATCGACAGCTCGATAGAAGTGAATAACTTCACAGTGGTTGTTCATGTAGTTGCTAAGCGATCTACAGGGACGCCACCATGTTTAAGATCATGTGATTGGTAGTTCAAAATGGAAGCCTCCCTTATACAGACGAGGTTAGATGTAGGTACGGAATCGGCCGAGTTGTGACGAGTGACAGCCGAGGGATTTGATCACCGGATCACCCGAGGTATGCCGAATGAGTTTCGGGTACGGTAGTCTGGTACCCCGCCATCCTTCAAAAGTAGGACCCTATAACGTAGAGGTAGGGGCAGGTAATCCAGAATACACATACTGATGTCGGTTTCTATGTTTGAGACTGCATCCATCCAAGATCAGACTGGCTATTCTGGACGTACAGTCTGTTCTTTGGTTTATGCAGTCCGAACAAACTTGACTTAACAGATTAAATCTTAACCTGCTAAAAAATTACATAAAACTTTCAAGCCAATAAGTAAAAACCCAAACATTGCATTTTCAAAGTTATTTTGGAAAAATATCTCCTTATCGGACAGTGTAGATCCAAGATCAGGCTGCACGTTCTGAGCAGTCTGATCTTGATCGACTCTGTCCGCAAACGGTCCGTGTGTCGCTTAGCAGCATTTGGTTAAAATCTACAAATGCCTTCACATATTTACTTTTTTGTGCTAGTAAATCATGCAGGCGGCTCATTGAGCATGGTAGTTCAGTCGGTAAATGTCAGGGCTTGAAACCAGGGGGTCGCTGGTTCAAATCCCCAGCTCGACCATTTTCTTTCCGAGGATCGATGACAGTCTCTGCAACAGGGTTCATTCCGCTCTAACCGCTGAGATTGTTTCATGCAGGAAATAAGCAAGTGGATTGAAACATTTGTTTGTATTGGAGTTTAACGCCGTTTTAACAGCTAAATGTCATATCACGGCGGTCAGAGCACCTACGAATGTGTTTCCTGGTTTTCTCACACCAGTACTGACGCAGCTTTCTTTCCAAGTCACTTACTAATTTTCTGATATGCATCGGAGGTGAGAGGCGAACAATCGCCGAAAAGAAAGTTTGCCTCGACGGGGTTTCGAACCCTCAACCATCAGGTCACGAGTCAGATACGCTAACCACTGAGCTACCCGGCCGAGCGATTGGAGAGAGAATATTGAGGTTAATACTGGTATGAAAAACTCTTGGAAAGCATGGATATAGGTCACGGGTGGTAATCCGGGGAAACAGCTCCAAAGGGAGTCAATGGCATTTTGTTCCCTCGACACACCCGCGAACTCTTGAGCTAGCACCCTCGACAGAAAAACAGTAAACGAAGGTATATCTCGAAGAATTTTATCAATATTTATTTCTTTATTAGCTATCTATGGAAAAATCCCACAATGCTATCGTGTGTAGATATAATGTAACCCTTAAGCTGCTAAGCGCGACTCAATGACCTTTTGCGGACAGTGTAGATCAAAGATCAGACTGCACAGAACATATAGTCTGATCTTAGATCTACACTCTCCGTTAGGGAGATATTTTTTTCCTAAAAAACTTGAAATGGCATTATTCGGGGTTTTACTGCTGGCTTGAAAATTTCATTTCGGTAATATAGCAGGATAAGGGTTAACTTTATTCCACGTTGTGGTTGGTCGTAGAAATATGCAGGTTTTGAATATATTTTTGCCAGAATTTTTGAGAACTTCAAAGGTATTGGTGTATTGAAAGATATGGCAAAAACCCAAGTTTTTTTTTTTTCTTTTTCCAGTTACTAATATTAAAGATAACCAATTAATATACATGTATTCTGTTCTTGTTGATGTAATATACTGTGTAGAAAAAATAGGGCAAACATTGTCAGTCCTGAAGGAAATGAAGTTTTCCCCGAAAGTTTCACGAAGCCACGACCATACTGAATGTGTTGTATACATTGCTGTACCGCTTTTTCGGCCGAATATAATATTGGCTATATGCCATATATTTACTGCAAATTCCCTTAAAATAAATGGAAATTTAGAAGCAAATATGGTCTCAACGTGCATTAATAAGAATCTCGTCTAGAAACGTCAAACAATTTCTCATAGGACACACCCTCTAGTGCTCTCCCTCATTCGTGTCTTTGGCACTCAGGCAATGCAAGAGGCGTTCCGTAGGCGTTCCGAAAGCTGACGATGGCCCGGTCAATCAACAATTCTGTCCGAATCAGTACGAGACACACACTACAAAATTTACTGTGAGTAGTATATAAAGACCTCTACGATTTCCTTTCTTCATCGGCATCGTCCTCATCCGATTGACCGGGCACTTATTTCCGCCTTCCGTCAAAAAAGGAGTTAGAAAGGGGCGTAGTACTCAACCATTCGAATTTCATTGCCCGTATCGTGTCCACTATTGCATGGCATTAAATTCTAAACTTTTTAGTTAACTTTAAACACATTTACTTCATATCGAATTTGTGAAACAATTACTATATCACCCTCAATAATGGCAACCTAGAAACCTTAACCAGTGCTTGTGCAGTATTGTAGGTAGTTCCAAATTTTGACCCTACTCATCACGGGATCGGAACTTGGTGCGTTTGATGTATGAGACCAACGCTTTACCCCACATCGACTTTTTATCTTTGTTTTTTGCAAAGCGATTTTTTAAATCTAAATGTAATTTTTTTAATAAAAAAGTCCAACAAAGTTCACTGACCCTCCTTTAGAAATTTACGGTAGCCCTATGTTATCTGAGTGAACCATACTGAAAACAAGTTTTATGTACATCGTGTGGCATTCAGGTTAAACGCGAATTACAACAATTTCCATTCTTTTCATCTGCACTGATGAATTATTCAAAGACAAGACTGTAACAATGAATTTTAACGAGTCACTTGTCATTCGGGAATTATCTTAATGCCGTCACGGTAAGATTAATCGAGAGAAGGCATGAAAAGGGCATGAAAAAAGTAATTTTTCCTTTCGAAATCTACATGACGCCGCAATTGAGGATTTGTTTCCTGTGCTTTACAGACTGGATGAGATTGATCAAAGATCAGCCTGCATCCAATTACACTTTGATCCAAACCCGCGTTACTGACAAACATACGGCGAATAAAGTAGTGCGATCTGATCCAGCATTTCTATCAAAGCAAGTGGAGTTGTCATTTACAAGAAATGCGATTCATTTTGACGCAGGTAATGTTTTGTATCATAAAACAAAAAGAAAGAGAGAGGCAAACCCATCACATTCGACCGCAGCTCCTGGCTAGGGCACTTTAAACAGGCAGACAGCCTGAGACATCCGACATATAAATGAGACATGCTCTGTGAAAAGGAGGCTTAATGCATCTGCGAAAATTATCGACCCAGGTCAGCCTGCGCAGTCCGCGCAGTCCGTGCAGGCTGACCTGGACCAAAACATTTCGCTATTGGTCGATTTTCTGTATGTCCAAGGACCAGTCTACCTAGTGATTAAGTCTTTTGTTGAAAAAATTGCAGTTATGGATTCATAATTATCTGATATCTTTACCGCAAAATCCCGACTTTCAGCGACCTGAACAAAGAAGGCTGGTTACCAGCATTTTTCCCTTTTCCCACTATGTTTTCTACCCCATCAAAATCAAATTCCATCATTTGAATCACATTTAAATTTTCGTCTGCAAATGATTTGAATTTCGATCAGTCTAAAATTGTGTCGCTTGGTAAATTGTTAATGTATGTTTCAGAATGGCTAGTATTGTTGCATATGTCGTTACTGGAGCAGCGACAGCTTTTGCAATTCAAAGGATCTTGATGAGCATGAAAACTTTCTAGACAACTAAACGTATTTTTGGGGCATGATCATTTGCAATTGTCCAAATGAGTCTGAAGCAATGATATATTTCTCCAGCGTTGTAGGTATTTACCATTCAACATGTATCGAAGTCGTTGGTATGGGTCAAGGGCTCTGTATAATGTCTTGTTAACTGCTTTCTTGGGTTACATGGTCCCTGATTTTCAAACACCTGACCAAACACCATGCTCAAACACATCCTTCAATATTATATCACCCGTCTTATTGGATTTGATAATATATTTGAAAAAAAAAAAAAAAAAAAGTTGAAGCAAAACATCGTCCCAGTTCTCCATACACCTAAGAATTAAATGTTCTTTTCTCTAATACCGGGAATAACATTACAGAAATTCATTGTGCATGCTCTATTTCTCAAGACTAACAATAACCCCTATCTCTGTTGAATAGATAAAGTTGAGCCCAAACGAGAATGCAATAATTTGCAAAATGTTTGGCTTCATTTTATACTTACGACATTTTGAGATAATTACCAACAATATGCTCATCATTATTTCACGATTATCTAAGTAAATAACACATGTATATTACATCTACAGAATATTATCAAAATTCTCTAATGTAACATGGTAAACCTTCCATTGGTGAAATACTTCTCTCTTAAAAAAACCAACAATAAAAAGCTTAACTGGAATGTTTGAAGCACTCACTGCTATCTTGTAATTGGATTATTTATATTGTGATTTATTTGGGAGTTACCAAAATGCACATAAGTGTATTATCTTCAAAAAGAAAGAGGATTCCAATTTTAAGCATTTTCTCCTTTTCCCACGACCCTTTCAAATACAAATCCCATTATTTGAGCCTCGTCTGATTTGTACTGCAAGTGCTCTAAATACGTACTAGCCTAAAATAATATCGTTCGGTAAAGATTAAAAAAGTAAAAAGCTAACACAGTCACGGTTGAGGACCGCAGTCAGTCCTGGTTAACTGAGCCTTGCTCAACTGTGTCCCAACGGCATTAAACCGTGGCTTCACTGAAAACGTCGTGGACGACCGTGGATGTACCTGGATAAACCGCTTTATTCCGACTCTCAGTTCCGGTTCTGTTAAAATGTTAAAGGGTAAAAGGGGTCAACGACAGAAATATATATAAAAACAGATTCTATCGCAGCAATTGCAGGGCAGTGTCGGTATGTTCTGGAGCAGGTTTAGGCCTTAATCGTCTGTTTACCGCGATACACCCTGAAAAAAAAACTGGCACTTATCCAATTCGCCCGGTGTATTAATGTCTATAGCCATCTATCGACAACGATTAACAGGGTAACATAAGAAATGTTGTGGAAAGACGGCGGAATGACATCAATCCTCGTTGAATTTGATTCGCATCAACCAGGAAACGCGTTTTAAATGAAGTCAAATTACTTTTTCCGGCTTTCTTTGACCTTCCAAAATAGAGGCGCCATTAGAGATATACTTTCAAGAGTTAAACACACGTTGGATCATCCCCTTTTGTTGGCTACTTTTCATAGGGAGGAAGCAGGTTCGATATCTCGACCGTAAAAAAAAGGCTATTGTCCTTTACCAAACAATACCATATTCTCCCGACCCTTGGGAGGATGACTTTTGAAAAATCTGAGTGAAAAAGAGAAAACGGTGGTAACGTTTCCCACATTTTACAATACATATATCTTCTACCCTTTCAAAGACGACTCACGTCCTTTTAAGCCACATTTAATCTGTCGCCAGCATATGTTTTCAATATGGAAAAGTCTAAAAAATTTTCGTCAAATGCCAAGTTGTTGTTTTATCCGCAGTACATGTTTTTCGATAGGTTTGAATAATCTGTAGACATGATCGTCCTTTAACCGTTTAAAGTCATAACATCCTTCATCCGTGTGCTGGTAAAGTCTCCTACATACTCTGTAATGGCGGAGGACGGCCTCAGACTCCGGAACTTGATAACTGAAAACAAAACAGATGCTTGCTTATTACTTGTACAGCAATAAAGGATGTTAACATCCTTAGTCTAATGCTCAGGAATTTTCTAACTTTCAGAGTCACGCTGTTTCTGACTGGCTTGACAAATTATCTGTTTGTCAGTCTGTCTTTCCGTCTGTCTCCTCGTCTGACTCTCTCTCTCTCTCTCTCTCTCTCTGTGGCTTTCTGGCACCATCTTACTCGTCTGTCCACCTTTCTGTTCTCACCCCTCACCCTTTCACTTTCAAAACTCTTTTAAACGTCGATGATATCACCTACCATTTTATCTAAGAAAAAGCTTAAGCAAACTTAATATGCTCAAACCATTCTCTAAGTATAGCCAAGCCCAGCTGTAGCGTACAGGACTTGAGAACAGGAGGTCGCTGGTTCGATCCCCGGCTTGGCCAATTTCTTTCCGAGGATTGATGATAGTCATTGCGACAGGATTCATTCCTCTCTCACCGCTGACCATTGTTTCGACGATGAAAGCAGCCAGTGGCTTGGAAAGAATATTGTGCGGAGTACTGATAAAAGAAACTCCAGGAAAGCATAAACAGGTGTACTGGCCGCCTTTATATAACTGAAATAATGTTGAAAACGGCGTTAAACACCATACAATCAATCAATCAATTTTCTAAGTATAGAAACGTGCAGACGAACAGGAAGTGATCGTAATCTACGATTTTGTCTGTTCTATGAAGACCTATCGAAGATTAACCTGTCTGCTATGACGCATGACTATCCTGCTCTTTGAAAAGGGGGCTTAATGCATCTGCAAACAGTATCAATTCAGGCCAGCCTGCGCAGTTTGCGCAGGCTGACCTGGGCCGAAACCTTTTGCTAATGGTCAAATTTCTGCATGTCAGAGGACCAGTCTACGAGTACGAGATACTGCATGATTCAGTCGGTTGTTAGGCAAAATGGATTTTATGGATTCCTAATGCGATGTCTTGCTAGGTTTAATGCATCACAAAGATTCATTCATCCCCCTTTTCACAGAGCATGGCTAACATATATATATCTATTTATGAATACCGACGAAACGGCTGCTTTGGTGAAAATGTATGCGATTTATAGTCGCCTCGCATCACCCTTGTTGGAAGTATAAAATGCTTGACCCTGTCTTTAACGGAGATTGTCCTGTTCAAATACTGTCCAACTTTAAACAGGGACTGGTCAGACGTTTGTCCCCAGCTGGTGACATAGAGGTATGTCCCGAAAATGAAACCAGCAGCATCCGGGTACGAATCGGTGAGACGATCCTAAAATGAAAAGTGATTAAAAGCGATCATTCCATGTTTAACTCTTTACCAAACGACAGAATTTTGCGCTAGCCCAAATTCAAAGCATTTGTTGACAAATTAAATATAGCTCAAATGAAACGATTTGTTTCTTAAAGGTTTGAAAACACTGTAGGAAAAGCAGAAAATGCTGGTTACCAGCATTTTCTCCTCTTCCTACAATGTTTTCAAAAGTTCAATTTCCCAGGGGTGTTATAACTTGGCATTGTGTGGTAATGGGTTAATAGCGAGCAGCGCACAAGAGGCGTCGCGGAGCGTAAGCGAGAGCTAATTGGTAGAGATGATGGCAAAAATGTACATACTTGTTGACTTTGAAAAAGTGGTGGACTGGAAGTAGACTTTTATTAATTCAAATATGGCGGACGGAAGTGACGTAAAAGACTGGTACCAAGAATGTTTCCGGCCTACGATTTCTGACAACCTTGACAATCACGTGATTTGAAACAGCTCTCCAGTCCACAAACTAGACCCTCGCGAGGTCTGGTCAAATACGATGGAATTCGGGCTTTCCGTATCTGTACCGATATTTCCGAAAACATAAACAAACGCTAAGGGAATTAATAAGCAGATGAACCATTTCTATCTTTTGTTTAAAGTTTTTCGCGCTCCTTCAAATGAAAATTGTGTTCATGTTTAATTATCTAGGACGTTTTCCCTAATTTCTAAAGTCTTTTTCGGCCAGTTTTTTACTCGTCCCCAGGTCAACTCGGCCCGTGCAAACTCTTAAGTTTGTTTAACTATGTAGATCTAGATATTGGCAGATTGATTTGCGCGTCTTTTATTCTGAACAGAAATTAACAAAAATCGATTCTCATCGAGATCTACATCTGCTTTAGAGTTTTTTTTTTTTTTTTTTTTCTTCTGTTACATCAATACGGCACATTTGCAGCAGTAATTTTCTCCACTTTATTTAAACAGAGGTAGTTTGCTTTTTTTTTTTTTTTTTTCAATTAGATGCCAAAATTATGGTTGCTGTAAATCTGAGCAAACTTTGTCAGAATTCGCTTTGATGTTTTTGACAGTGTAGATCTAGATTTCATTTTAACTGCATAGAATGTGAAATTTGTGCAGCTTGTTGCTGTACGCACAAATGTAATATATTAAATTTAGGACTATAACTGTCTATTCAGACTGAAAAAGGTTTTGTTTTTTTTTTAATCCAATCACATTGTAGGGTTTACAGATGCGCCAAACTAGATTTCAAGCAAATATTTCTGTTTGAGACGTTTGATAATTTGGTGAGGTTCATCACCTTGAAATGATAGTGTGCTATCAGTGCGGCTAAGCTGAGGAAAAAAAGACACCACCGAAATTGTCAGCACCAGAGCTCAAACCCAGTATCCATAAAAATGACTGCCTCTAGAGAATGTCTTCATCGGCTGAACTAATCTTTATCATCCAATCTATGGTATCTGTCAGGTATGTTGAAATGTATTCAGAATACCCCGTTACAATGAGTCAACAGTTTCAACATTGAAAAAAATGGTGTATTCCTTTAAGTACTTTCTCTTTTCTAGAAATAATATTTTGATTTAAGCCCTCTTTTTTGCCGAATGATTAAGACTCCTGGTTTAATTTGCTTTCAACAAATCTAATTCTATTTCATCCCGGCAAATCCGTCAGCTGCATAGTCATCAGAAAACATACCAGTATGATGAATTGATTGCTTAGATTGGTCACCTTCCCTGATACAGCAAGAGTATAGGGATTGGTACAGGCTACTAAAAACGGACAGAATTCTGCCCGTCTATTTTTAGAACAGTAATGTCACGAGACTATTAGAAATTCAGGGGAGGTCACTCTCAGTTCCTGAACAGCGGATTTTCCAATATTTTTGACGTCACGAGTAGGTGAATTGTATTTTTCGTATCACCTTTTAATGTTTATGTCTGCTAATATTCTTTTTAGTTTCGATTACCAATTTCAAATTGTGCAGAATATCGCAGCCAAACTGGAAATGTGTAAGCTGCTCTGATTGATCGTTCTGTGATATACATGTAGCCCAATGGAAACCAACGACAAAATAGCCTGTGTCAGTTGTAATATGTATATCTACAACGTGGACCAGTTCATTGATTGCTAACAGTAGATTTGTGGCAAACTAACGGCAAGGACTTGAGAGCCACTGAAACAGTTTTTTTTTTTTTTTCTACAAATCTGTTTTTGTAGGTGACTGTATTGTATCCGTAGGGTGATCTGCAGACTGCAGCTATCTGGTCAAGGAAAAGGGTTTCTTATCTTGAAATCATGTTTCAACCCCTGATTGCACAAAAAGTCATGTATGAGTATCCTTGACCAAGGCACACTATAGCTACAGGCTAGCACTGGTTGAAACATTACCAAGAAAAGATGTTAATGACAATAAGTAAGCTGAATTGCTGTAGAAAGCAATCTAAAACTTCGTTCAAACAAAATATTTACAAAAATAAGATCTACAAACTTAAATATCTAAGAATTCTCAATATTCACTTTCTCCCTTGATCCATGTAAGTGTTTTGCTGTTCATAACTTAAATTATGAAACAAACAATGGTAGATGGTATAGGATTGGAACATGTTACATGTACCTCTGGCTAACAGGACATTGCTCTACACACTTTACTTAGGCAACAAAGCTGATATAACAACTCCTAGTTTCTATTTGTTATATCCGCTAATCAAGAATACCTGCCAACATTCACAAATCAAGCTTGTCAACATTTTAATGAGAATCCACGGGAAATACTTACCCTAGAAATGGAATCCAACACATACTCCTGCCCTATCTGATCGTATGATGTACCTGCTGAGCTACCAGAATGCCCTATATGTTCAGTGCTACCAAAGATTTATGGTGTTAAAGGGGCTTTTTTAGAGTTTTGTTCTTCAAATTGAATTTTGTTTGTTAAACACAGATGAATATCACTAAAGACACTGGACGGTTAAATGCAATAAAAAGGTGCAAATGTGGCGTTCAAATATTGCATATGCTTTGCAATATAAATGTTAATCTGTCTACTTTTATGCTATCAAATATGACTTCATCATACTAATTTGAATACGATGCCATACAACGGATGGGCATTATTGATTAATACACATTCCCACAAACGTTTGCGTAATTCTGGCACGAAACCTGCCCGGTAAAGTAACTCATTGGTTAGCGTATCTCACTCGTTACCTGGTGGTTGAAGGTTCGATACCCTGTTGAGGCAAACTTTTTTTCTGACTATCTTTTGCTTCTCACATCTGATGCATTTGAGATAAGAGGTCAGTAGCTTTGAACGAAATTTGTGTCAGTGCTCGTGTGAGACACCCTCGTTAACCCAGGTGTGAAGTATTACCATTCATCACCCCTGGGACATTCAATTGCGAAACCGTCGTTTCTATGAATATTCATAAGATTGCGAATCACACCAAATAGCCAATCGAATTTGTCGATAACATAACGATACTCTTTGTAATGGAGGATAATCACATTTCTTCCGTTTATGTCAATAAACCGGGTAAAACCCACATCATTATCAACTAATATGGCGGCCGCCGGTGGGCTTTCCTTCTGTGGCATTTGCCTTACGACAATCCAGGGCAAACGTTATAAATCCTTGCATATGAAGGCAAATATTCAGAAATACAGCTTGCTGCTGCAGTCCTTAGGGGTATGTCGCAGTGGTGACGTCATCCTCGTTGACCCAGTTCCGATATATTCCGTAAACTACATTCATCGATTTGATCGGTTGTAGACGAGGTAAAAATAGAAATGATGGCATGTGGTTGATAAAAATAGATCAGATTTTCTCAGTGAAAAACTGAGATTACCAATCAAAATGCCTCATGAATAATTCATGAGAACGAGAAAACTTACGCGAGATAACCCAGGGGCGATGAATGTAGTTTGCGGAATACATCGGAACTGGGTTAACGAGGATGGTGTGAGAAAGCCAGGAAAAATGTGTAGGTGCAATGACCGCCTTGGTATAACCTAAGCTGTTAAAACAGTGTTAAAGTCCAATACAAACGAATGGTACGAAACCTACAAATATCTTAAAGGGCTATTTAGTCCATTAGGGAAATACTCCTTTTTTCGAGGGGGGGGGGGCGGTTATCTCATATACACTCGTCTTTATTCTTTACTAATGGTTTGGCAGAAATTGCTTTGCTTAATTCTGCTCAAGATGAATTTTTTTAACTTTAGTGAGATTACAAAAGTCTGAAATAGATCTAGATCTACCCCTATAATTTGTATGTATTTGATTTGGAGATTTACTTCCATCAAAGTAGTGCTGCTCGCCTCTAGGCTTTGCCTATATTCATATCAAAAGCGGGGAAAATATTTATGAAGTTAATATAATGGTAATAGTACTTATAAACGTTCAAAAGATTTTCATCTGAATTGAGAGCATGCTGGAAGCAGTATTTTCAAAAGCCATCGCTTCTTTATCAGAGTTGTTTTTCAAAAGCTATGAGGAATGTGAAAAGTCCTTTTGCATGGAAGCGGTCTAACCAAATGCAGGCATTATATTAAGTAGATTGGTAACCTCCCCTGATACAGCAAGCGGGGATCGGTACAAGCTACTAAAATCGAGCGAATTCTGCCCGTCTCTTTTTAGAACAGCCATGTCGCGAGGCTAAAATAGAGATTCAGGGGAGGTCACTCTCATTTCCTGAGCAGCAGATTTTCCGATATTTTTGACCCCTCGAATGAGTGAATTTTATTTTTGGTGTCACTTTTTAATGTTTTATTTTCTGCTAATATTCTTTTAGTTTCGATTACCAATTTCAATCTGTGCAAAAAATCACACCACGCGTATTGCCTATACAGCCAAACTGAAAATGTGTAAGCTGCTCTGATTGGCTATTCTGTAATAGACATGTAGCCCAATGAAATGCAACGACACAATAGCCTATGCCAGGAAAAAACTACATTTTCTTAATGAAAATCAATGAAAAACTAACTGCTATCCATTTTTAGAATGACAATAAATATGATGTTGAAGCAAAATTGGCATCTTTCTGTATGACCGATATCATAATTCTTCAGTATTTCCATACTATTTGCATAATTAAAATACAAGTCTATTTTAACACTTAAGCTGCCATATAAATGAAACAAAACTTTCAAGTCGATTGTAAAAACTCAGTTCTTTTTCTGTTTCATAGGTAATTTTGGGGAACTATATCTCCGCATCGGACAGTGTAGATCCAAGATCAAACAACACGTACTGTGCAGTCTGATCTTAATCTACACTGTCCGCAAAAGGTCAGTGAGTCGCGCTGTACAGCTTAAGGGTTAACCGCTTTATATGTGAAGACTGGTTAGGACATTGACATAACATCGATTTATGAATTTCATTGAATTACACTTTAGGCTTACAATGATTATAAAGAGCTAAGCTCGTTTTGCGGTTTGATGACAGTCATTGCGACAGGATTCATTCATCTCTCACCAGTGATAATCTGTCCGATTGACGTGCGAGAATGCATATTCAAAAAAAAAAGAGCTACAAAAAATCTTATTTTGCCACTGGGTGTATTGCAGAAAGTAACCAGTATTCCATGGAATTATATAGATCTAAAAAAAAAAAATTCCCTAAACCTCTTTACATGCAAAATGAAAACGTGACCATGAGTTTCTACCTTTCTGTCTTTTATAGATCTATATCTACATGCAATGAGGAAATGTGTCCTTAAAATGTTCTTTAAAGGTATGTGAATCAATAATCATTGCAAGTTATTTGACTCTGAACCAAATTGAAAAAAACCTATCGCGAAACTAGCTTGATTTTATAAGGAGAATCTGCAACCGTTCGTTCCGTTTCACATGTATACACCTACGAGAGAAGAATGCATTCTATCGCAATGACTTATGACAACCTATAATCGAAGCGCTGAAGGCACTGAAGGCGCTGAAGGCCTGGACATCAGAACGGGAGAAGAGGTAGGAAGATGAGGCCCAGAAGCTTAAAGTCTGCTATCACATTTGTACAGGCTTAAAAACTGCTATCACATTTGTACAGACTAGTAAAAGAATATTGACATGTCTTACACTGACAGTCTGTCGAGTTTACAAAAGAATGGAAAAAACATAAATTTGTAAAGGCCAATATAATGAGTATTTTTGTATAGCCTTGGCCTCATGGTCTTTTATGGATTGAAAGGAGATATTTTTCAAAGTATTTTCTGTTTCCTTTTTTCTTCCTTTGCGTTGCTTTGGCAACAAATAAAAAAGGTAACAAACCAAAATGAGCAGCGTGCAATAAAATTGCTGATAGAGGACAAGTCCAGGGAACATTTCTGGAAAGTGCAAAAAAGTCTACAATGGCCAAGCAATGAATCTTATTTTTTATTTTCATTTTAGCATACTCAGTCCATTAGTTGAAATATTATCCATGTCCTTTGAGCAATGACAAGGAAAAACACAAAGTCTTTAAAGGCTAGTATCACAAAGCATGATTTGATGTCTGAAAAGACAATCTTTTAGGTTTTTCTTTGTATTTTTGCATTTTGGTTTCTATGGCAACTATTAAAAAAGCGCCAATGATCGGCAACAGTTGTGTTTGGTGAGAAGAGCACCACAGCGGATGCCAACGCTCGGCTGCAGTTGCTTGATTTTCAGTGAAAACACGTAGTTGAAAAAGGGGCATAACTAGATAGTTATTTACCCTTATTGTTTATGTTTCCCTTTGATAGTTAACAACTTGTCCAAGTAAAGATCTTCAGTAATAAAAAGAAATATTGTTAAATGTCAAAGATTTTGCATGAGGACGACACAAACGAAGAAGATGGGCTATGAAAATACCATGCCTTTAAAAACAGCTGAGCTAAAAAAATCTTAGTCCAAAAAGGGGCATAACTAATTACTTTGCCAAAAATATTTTGGTGGTTACCTGCCTCTGTTGTACTGATAAAAATTCGCCTTTTAATAGTTAATAAAAAGTCCAGTTTGAAACAAGTATCTTCATTAATGACAGATAAAATGTCAAAGGTTCTGAAAATTCAAAGTAGTAAAAAAGGGCGTAACTGTGCCAAAAATATTTTGATGTTTACCTGCCCCTGTTATATGGGTACCCTTTTTGACGGTAAATAACTTGTCCAAGTCTAAAGTAAATATTTTCCGGAGGAAACAGAGATATTATAAAATGTCAAAGTTTTTGCACGACGACAGTGACGCATAGGCTTTGACAATAGCTTGACGTTTTCTTCGTAAACAGATGAGCTAAAGACTACCAGTTGAATAAAATCATACGGATAATACAAAACTGCTCAAGGAACATTTCTATAAAAGTTTTGTCAAAATATCTGTTGTAAATGCCACTTTTCAATTTGGAACCTCTAAATTGTCATGATTAACCAAGCTGGAAAGCCGATTTTCATAAACAAGAGGGCGTTAGACCTAATGCCCTCATCTGAGTAAAGTCATCTAGAATTGATAAATTTGAAGAGCTCCTGGTTGTAATTATGGAAAACACAAATGAGCCATGTTCTGGCAAAAGGTGGTTTAATGCATCTCCGTGATATATCATTGCAAACCAGCCGTCATATATTTATGAATCCATAAAATTCATTTTGTTGAACAATCGACTGAATCATGAGGTGCACTGTTCCTTAGACATGCAGAATATTTGCCAAAAGCAAAAGGTTTCGACCCAGGTAAGCCTAAGTACCTATGGAGATCACTGAATGTCAATTCTGATATTTGATATAAAATGCCCACCAGTTACTTAACTCTTTACCACACAATCCCGAGTTTTAAGAACTCTAGGGATATAGCCTCATGAAAACCTTTATTTTTTCCTACAAGGTTTTCTACACTTTATAACCTCAGACACTAAATGCACAGTAATTTTACGAAAATAACAAAATCTTACTGAGGTTTTAGACACTTTTTTCAGAGAAAGAGCACACCGTCTGCGTAAAATAAGCTATCAGTATTTTTCATTCACACGGTGTCTAGGTAAAGGACAAACGAACGATCCTGATTAGTGTTCGGCAAAAGCCCTCGTCACAACTCGGTCGATTGCGTACCTGCATCTAAACATTTGATCAACGATCACCCAAGGTTTGCCATTTGTTTCTTTCACTGTTAAGCGCACGAATTTGCAGTTATGAATAGGCTCACCAGGTCTCAAAATTCTCAGTCAGCATTTTCGTACGATTAAAATCGCACGTCTATCAAAGTTTGTTGTGAAAATAAAGCTTACAATGACGTTTAAATCGATTTTTTTTTTTTTATATTATTATTTTAAGGGGTCGTTTCTTTCAGCGTAGTGAGATGGATTGCAGGCGGTACTTTTCACTTTTACTCGGGTTTTTCAGTAAATGCTTGGATGGGGTTGAAATTTTGGTATACGATTCCTATGGCCTTGGGCTTGGCAAGCCAAACCCAGGCCAAAAAATAGGATTGGCAAAGCCAGGATTCGAACTCAGAACCCTATGATTTCAAGATCTTGTTCGTCATTCGAACTATTAAATATTTATTTCACAACTTATTCATGTCGCTCGCATTTAGTCTTTGCCTTTTTTCATATTATTGTTCCCTAAAATTTTCACGTGATTGGGACACCGATCTTTATCAAAACTTGGGATGTCCTTAGAATGTGCAACTTTACTTGGAATGGAGTATATGGAGAGTGATTTGCATACATGTGCAAGTTTTAGTCCATTATCTAACCGTTCTCTCTCATATCGTCTGTTGACGTGCTCCTTTCTCTGCTAACTTTGTAACCGTTTGATGAAACATACTTACAAACAGTGACAGCAAATTTTCGTTTTTGGTCGGTACCAAGTACTCATCGATATCAATATGTAAAATGTACTTGTAGCCGTGCATTCGCTCAAATACATCCGCTAGGGCCATGACTTCGTCATTGAAATGTCTCTTCTCAAGGCTATTGGCATAACCTGAAAGATAATCGGTTATAGAACTTCTAAAGGAGGTGAGACACAGACAGACAGACAGACAGACAGACAGACACAGAGATCACGATAACCCTTTACCAAGCATTTTGATCTGTGTAGGCCCTGAGAATGAAAAACGTCGAAGACATTTCTCGCAAAAAGTTGTCGTCTGTAAATGTTTTCAATAGAGAATAAATAAATATTTATGGAATGGAAATGATGGTTAATTATTCTCTTATAGTTATGAGAATCACTGTAGTAATGTCTGGAATTAATTTGCAAAAATGCGTCATATTTATCTGGGTCACTAAGGGGAAAAACAGCAAATAAAGGCAGAGAAATATATTCATGCGCGTGGCATACATTTGGACTTAAACTTTACAATCTCGTCTTATAAGAATGTCTGTACTACATAAACGGTCTGATGACCGGAATTAATAACGTTGTGGTTATGTATAGAACTTACTTGAATTTAAGAATAGAAATGGTACTAATTCAGCGATTCCCAAGTTTTGATAATAGCGGAGTACTTTTGTCACGTTTTGGTTTAATCTATAAACATAGAATACAAATATGTCGGCACCCACCAGTCGATGGATCTCAAACCAAGCCAGAAGATCTACCGCCGAGACATTTCCATATAGGACCTGAAATATACACGTGTTTACTGCCCTTTCTCTTTGTTTAGGGAGATTCCAGCGTCAGATATGATATTAAACAATAGTTAATCCTTACGCTGCTGAGCGCCACTCAAAGACCTTTTGCAGTCAATGTGGATCAAGATCAGTCTGCACAGAACGTGCAGTCTGATCTTAGGTCTGCACTGGAAAGCTTTATTTCATTTATTAAGCAGGTTATTGACCAGTCAATTCGGAAGACGAGTCTTCCCGAAGTAGGGTTCACGAAATATGCAGCTGTCCCTGTTAAGTTCTGTAAACCATCCAATATCTGCATATTCCGAGAACTCATTACCAGACGACAAAAAAGTAGACCTGTCCATATTAAAAACACAAAAACATTTGCGACAACAAAAAAGGTAGAGCTGTCCATATTAAAAACATCTGCGACAACAAAAAGGTAGCAGCGTAAGGATTAACTATTGTTTAATATCATATCTGACGCTGGTAAAACCACATAAAACGTGTCTTCACGAAAACGGTGGGAGAGTGTTTCGAAGTATATATTTTTTGTTTTTTCTTATGTGCAATAATGCCACAGGTCATCACGATGCTTGGAATATCTGAGACATGCTGTGGCAAAAGGGGATTTATCGCATATCTGTAATGCGTTGTAGCAAGTCATCACATAATCATTTATCAAAATTTTGTCCAATAGCTTATTGAATTATAGAGTACAATGGTCCTATGACATGCAGAAAATTGACCAATAGCAAATATTTTCGACCCACTTCAGCCTGCGCATTCCGCAAGATGACTCTAGTCGATACTTTTTGGCCGATGCATTAAATCCCCTTTTCTCAGAGGATGGCTTATTTTTGTATGAATAATTCGGAATATAAAGTATTGTTTATAAGGTTTATTCAAATTTTGTTTTATACTTGCTCTATCAAACAGTAGCAAACTGGTGTCATTCTGACCTGGTGACACGCTATCTAGATCGCCCAAACCCTTTCCCACACACCCTGAGTTTGCATGACCCTGAGAGAGAGGACTTTTGCAAATATCGTGAGAAAAGAAGAAATTACTGCCGACTTCCTTGCAAAGGTAATAGCTGCATCTATATAAGCCGAAACTTTTCGCTCTGGGTCAATTTCCCGCTTGTCAAAGGACGAGTGTACCTCATGGATCACTTGGTTGTTATACAAAATGGATTTTATTGATCCATAAACATGTGATGACTTGCTTAGTATCAGCGATCACGGGAATGCAGTAAGCCCTCTTTTTTCAGAACATGGCTCATTTATATTCCAGTATCTCTAGCGTCATCCATTTTTTTAAAAGATATTTCTTGTATATTTTGCAATAAAAGACCTAAAAAACCTGATAGGTTGGGATACACACCTTTGCACATATTGCTAATTTCCCAGGGTGTTTATATGCATATTCTATCTTGACAAACTTGTTGTCTTTCTTTGGACAGTTGCCTCGAGTGCTGTTCGATATCAACGTCACAGAGGTCGGAAGGTCTTCCTGCAACTCACTTATGCCCGACAAATTGCAAACGAATTGCTTAGTTCTAAATTGAACATCGAATGCTTTCTTCAGCTTCATGGATACGGGAGCCTTTCTGATGGTTCCCGATTGATACATGATACAACAAATGTAACCCAGGTTTGTCAGGTTCCTGTCCTCCCAGCCTTGAATTACAAGTGTGTCCCACAGGGTAGTTTTGGACGAGTTACTAAGTATGGCGGTATATAGAAAGACTTGCCTACCAAATATTCGTAAAGGAGTTACTTTAGCCTCATCAAACTTCGATCCATATTGGAGGTTGTCTTTAAACAATTTCCCACTTATCTTTGCAGCATTTTTATCGTGCCGATCGCCTGGACCATCCGTCAGAAAGAATTTCGTGGTTTCATGCAAGGGCGTGGTGTTTTCCTGACCTTCGTAGCTGGTACTTTCTTCACGTAAATAGGTCACATTTTTCTCTTTCGATGTTTTAATACCGTTGTTAATATGCTGATAATTCATGTTTTCCCCTTCGACTCTTGGTTTATTGTCAATGAGTTTGTTTCTGTTTCGCTGTTGCGAAGTATTTCCCTTTAGTGCGTAAGAAAAGTTAACCCCGTTGGAACTGAAAGGCTGGAAGAGTATAAAACAGCACATACAGTAAACATGTCTTAACCCGCTAAGTAAGTGAAATGAAACTTTCAAGCCAATAGTAAAAAAAAACAAACATTGCTATTTCAAAGACATTTTTTAAAAGATATCTCCTTATTGGATAGTGTAGATCTGAGAACAGACTGCACGTTCTGATCTTAAAATACACGTCCCGCAAAAAATGTATTGAGTCGCCCTTAACTATTTACCACACAATCCCGACTTTTAACTGTATTGTACTGGTCTAAATATACAGAACGATAAAGCCCGGTATAGATGGTCTGATTACATAATGACCCCGAGAAAGATAGCTTCGAAAAAATTATTGGAAGAGGGGAAAATGTTGGTAACTAGCACTATTTTCTTTTCACATAATGTTTTCTACACTGAACAGCACATAACAAGCTTTAATATAGTTATTCCTTGCTCAATAGAATGACCAAAATACAGGACCTGAATGGGAGACTCTGCCAATCACACGTAAAGCCGCTTTTGCAGACAATACAGACTGATAAAAGATAAAGATCAGCCTGTCCTTTCAGAACAATGCAGATCGGTATCACAGACGTGCATATCTTGGATCTAAATTGTCTGCTGTTGTAGGATTTGTATGGAAAAAAACGACCATGAACTTTTTATTTATTGATATTGTTTTCCTAACTGGAAAAGGCTTAGGTTAATTTAGAACTTTGAATCATAGGCCTAATCAGACAACGCCCCTTTACCAATATGTATTTTGCAGATGAAATAAACATTTTCAGTAGTTCAAAGAACGGTAGATTATTCCGATGTTAAGGGTGTGTTTGTCAGTAGAATTTAGATTTAAGATCAGACTACACAGTTGGCAACCATACTCTTAGGCCGTGAATAAAAGTTGTCGAACAAGGAAGAAAATGTCTGTAGCCACCATTTTTTCTTATTTCCACAATGTTTTCTACCTTATCAACCACCCAAATTATTATTTTGACTGCATTTAATTCGCCGTCTTCAAATGCTTTCGATTTAGACCAGTCTAACTACAATGGCTTGTTAAAATGGAAAAATAAAATGCGCAACGGCCGCCAAAAGTAAATAATTCGGGAGTCAAAATGCAGGCATCCTTTACTCACGCCATCTAAAGTATAGATATTATTAGGAGTCTGACAATGTCAAAGTTCCAGTCACCGGTCGAAAAATGAGTCGTAAAACTAGAATTAAAGTTGCCAAAGTTGATAAAGTTACAAGAAAAGAGTGTTTGTGTTTTTATGTCTGTTTTTGTTTTGTTTTGTTATTTAAGTTTAGCAGATACTGTTATTCCTGAGTGATGTCTAACGCTGTATAATATTAACAACTGCTCAGAATTGTCCCATATCTTTTACGTTTCTATGGCTGACGACTGGCAAAGTGTATTTCTAACCATTTCATCAAACTACTAACTACTAATTTGTAAAAAGACGGTTAAAAAAGGGGGGTAGGGGTCCTACGTGGCTTCGTTGTATTGTGTAGGATTCTAATCCTGTAGGTCCTGAATTCGATGCTTAACCAAAACACTGGATTTTTTCGCAAGACAAACACAAACTAGCCATATACTGGTAAAATCCATGACATAAATAAGTAAACTGTTGCCGTATTTTGTCTGAAATAATTTTGAAAGCGGTTTTAAAACAAAGCATTCAATAAATCAAATCATTATTGAATAAAAATCTTTTTCCAAATAATCTTTTGCAAGAGTACTAATTGATTTCTTAACCCATTGTCAATGTCCTAATCCAGAATAAAAGGCAACATCATATGGTCATCTTTTTTCCCAATATAGTCCAAATATTAACCATTTGATATGTGATTTTCAAAACAGTGGTGTAATTTAGTGTCGACCAATTACAGTGTTGGCAGCACTTTGACTTGTGAAAATATTATCGATGATGTACACTCGATGAAATAAATTTCGATCTTTCACGGAAACAAAAAAAAAAATTCTCTTTACCATTCTGTAAAAACAAATTGTAAAGGTCTACAACTGTCAATCAATTTCCGCAATCATGAACAAATATGATTAAAGAGTGCAAGATATTGCTACACACACATGTATACACTACGAAATTTTTGTGCCTTCTTGTTGAACTCTTTACCAGAAGACAAAATTTTCGACTTACCCAAATCCGAGGGAGCTATTCAGATCTTGCTCTCAACTCTCACCAAACTCAAAAATTACTTGTCACCAAATTATAGCTGGAAAATCATTAGTAAAACAGAAAGATAAAAATTAGGGGGAAAAAATCATGGTATTTCCTGAATGGGCTGCGTAGCCTCTTTGAGTATTTTTTAGATTTCAGGCCACAGTTTTGCAAAGACTTGTCGGAATGTCATATGATCAATAACATGCGTCGTTGACAAGGATTCGTATTCAAATCAGTATCATGACGTCATATCTGGTGTTATAAAAATAGAGTTAACCATTTCTGAAATACAACTCCATAAACAAATGCCTAAAACTGCATCTTTTTACTGAATTTAATCGTACAGTTTATACGACTGCAAAGAAATATTATATCTAAAAGTACTTATTGGCGTTTTACAAGAATTTTTGATTTGTGGAGAAATTTTTCATCTGAGTTTATTTTAACACCTAACCAAACATTCCGTATTCCTGTAAGAAATAAGCTTTCGAAAGTATTGTGGCAAAATGACAAAATTCTAGAAACCAGTATTTTCTCTTGTTCTAATTGTGTTTTCAATCACATGAGTCATTTCCATGGTCTAAATCATTATTCATCACCTGGCAGAACATTCTCCACACACATATATGGAGGGGGGGGGGAGGCGCCAGACTGACCTTGACCGAAACTTTTCGCTATTGGTCAATTTTCTGTATGTCAAAGGATTAGTCTACCTCATGATTCAGTCGGTTGTCAGACAAAATGGATTTTATTGATCCATAACTATCTGATGACTAGCTTGGTATTATGGATCGCGGAGATGCGTTAAGACCCCTTTTGCCAGAGCATGGCTTGCATGTAAAACCCCGCCTTGGGTACAGGGTAAGGTACTATAACAGCCAGAATGGATCGAGATCACGCTGCCATGCAAAGTAGAAAGGAAGGAATCGGGTCCCTCTATTACACTTATAAAACTATAGGCATATCATAATTGAACCACGCTCTGTGAAAAGGGGGCTTAATGCATCTGCGAAAACTATCGACCTAGGTCAGCCTGCGCAGGCTGACCTGGGCCGAAACTTTTCGCTATTGGTCAATTGTCTGCATGTCAAAGGACCAGTGAACCTCATGAATCAGTCGGTTGTTACACGAAATGGATTTTTCTATGTAGCTGCAAATACTAGCACCTCTGCGTGCACAATAAAGGTTATTGTTGTTATTGTTGTTGTGTTAGACGACATAAAGGGGGAAAGGTTTAACAAGAGACGATTATTACCATAGCCATGAGCCATGTTTTGGCAAAAGGGGGCTTAATGCATCTCCGTGATGCATTGTAGAACAGAACAGAACAGAACATTTTATTTTACGACAAGTACGCGGTTGCACATAGTCATACAGAAAAGATATATTAACATGAAAATCACTAGATCTTGGGCGAGCATGACGGCGAGACTGACATATATACATTTTCAGTACTCCCCAGCAAAGTCATAAAACACGTCTTATATAATTTGACTCAACTTGACAGTACCAAACTTATACTTAGAAGCCCTTTTGTAATGCACAAAATAGATAAGGTTGAACCTTTCAATCTAAAATACCGTCGTAGCCCATATAACTCCCCAACTGTGAAGGGGGATAAAACATGAAAAGCATTGAAACAGAAGGAAAACAAATTTGCAAAAAATAATACACACAAGTACATGTATAGATCTTAACGTTTGAGGCACCAAAAATATTTAGCGCCCAAACGCTTATTCAAAAAGGACATAAAAAGTTATAAAAAGTTATATCCAGATACAAATTGTAACTTGACGAACCTTTAAAGACGAAATGAAATTAAATGGAGGATCAAGATCTCCTGAGTAACAGTTTCCTTTCAGCTGATGCTTCTTGTATATACTTAGCAAGATTGTATAGTGTACTCCTGTCCCTTTTAGATAATAAACTTATGAATTTAAAAACACTTGGACGTTTTGTGTAGAAATTGATAATATATTTCTTTCGTATTTCGTTAAAACAAGGACAAATTAGAATAAAATGATATTCATCCTCAATATCCAAAGAATTGCAGCAAGGACAATATCTTTCTTCGCGTCTTAATCTATTTCTCGAATAACGACCCGATTGTATTCTCAAATCATGTGCAGACATTCGAATTCTAGATGAGTGATATTTCAATGATTTGGGAATACAATTCAAGTAATCTTCACAATAAAAACTTATTTTAACATAGCTATACAATTTCGGTGATGTTGATAACTCAATACCATTTAGCCATATTTGTATAAAATTATCTTTTACTGTTTTCGCAAACAGTGGCCAAAACAATCTTGAATCTATATTATTTGGATTATTCCAAACATAATTAAAACCGTAATCGCATAAAAGCACTTTTATATTTGACACCCAGTTAACTAAACCCTTTTCTGCATCAATACAACTGCTGCGGTATGTATTGGACGATAATGTTGTCTGAATGAATTACTTTAAACCAATATTTGATAATACTAATATATCTTAATACATATAAGGGATATCTACCCAACTCTCCGTAAACTGCCGACGAGCTTGTAGAATTTCTTACGTTTAACATTCTTTTGCAAAAATTCAAATGAATTCGTTCAAGCTCTTTATTTTTGGTAAATCCCCAAATTTCATTTGCATATGACAGAACTGAACCAACAAATGCATCAAAGAGCTGCATTAAACAACTAGTTTTAAAGTTAAACTTTTTGCATTTATATAACAAAAAATTAAGTGCTCTAGTGGCTTTACCGCTAACGTATTTACAGTGAAGGGAAAATTTACCAGTAAAATTTATAACAACCCCAAGATAATTAAAATCATTGACAACTTCTATATTTTCATTGTTGTATGTCCAAGATTCGCACGGTTTCAATATGCCACGTTTGCGAAATAATACTACAGTCAAATGTCCATTGCTCGAACGTCTACTCCTCGAAGTTCTCTATGCGTCGAAGTAAATTTAAAGTCCGGATTGAATTGCTCTATTTTTCTATATAAAGTACTATCCGCACGTCGAAGTCCATATCTCGAAGTTTCTCCATACGTCGAACCTAATTTCAGGTCCGAACTTCAATGATCCAGTTAATTTACACATCTTTACTTCGGACACAGTACAGAATTTTCACACATTTTAATTGACTTTAATTATAAACTAAGGTGTTACACATAATAAATAGAAATGCCGGATACAACGACGGTATGTTTTTCGCACATTTTCGATCCTTGGCTTTTGTCAGCTCGGGTGTTAACGTGCCAGTGATCTTGACTTGCAGATAATTATCGATAATTGGTTCGATTAGAAATGTTTGGACTGAGATTTCCATACCATACAGTGTGATTTTGGCCGTGGCTATATAGAAAGACTGGGCATTTCGTTGTCGACCGAAAATACAAATATCCTCGCTCCTGAGGACTTGTTTGGTGAAAGAAACCCGGTAAAGTCCGGGAGATAGCCAGCAACTTCGGCTGACGAAATGCTTTTTTAATTTCACAATTTTCAGTATCGTTCTTACAAACAGAATTAAAGAAAAACATGTTAATAAAAGAAAATAAACAGTATGCATCCTTTACTCATTAATTTTCAAAACAATGATAGGTTAACTATAGAGGGAACAAGGTAATGTACGGCCTGTGAACGAAGTATGCTCCGGTTACCTACTTCCGGTACCTGACACACTCGTCTGAAGAATCTCTTCACGTCGAACTTTCTATACCTCGAACTTTTTTCGGTAGTCCCCTGAACTTCGAGGTATGGATATTCAACTGTATTTTAGTTTTTAATATGTTTACCTGTAGACCCCAATGCGAACAATAATCATACAAACAATCAAGTTTATTTTGTAACTCTTGTGGCGTCTTACCAAATATAACCATGTCATCGGCAAATAGTAAAATAACTAAACATAAATCTTCAGTGTTAATACCGGTGTCAATACATGATTGTAAGGACAACTCAATGTCTTCTAAAAACAACGACACTAAAATTGGCGAGGTTATCTCCCCTTGACGAAGTCCAACCGCATATTCGAAGAAATCGGAGTATTTGTCACCACTTCGAACACATGATTTTACTTTGTCATACATACTACGAAAAATCTGGAGTATTTTACCTCTAATATTATATTTGTGCATCTTGAACCATAAGCCATTACGGTAAATTGTATCGAAACATTTTTTTAAGATCGATAAAGGCGCAGTAAAGTCTTTTATTTTCATTCAGGAATTTTTGCACCACATTTGTCATTATACCAAGCAAGTCATCGCATAATTATGGATCAATAAAAATCCATTTTGTATAACAACCGACTGATTCATGAGCTACAGTGGTCCTTTGACATGCAGAAAATTGACCAACAGCGAAAAGTTTCGGCCCAGGTCAGCCGGCGCGGACTGCGCCGGCTGACCTGGGTCGATACTTTTCGCAGATGCATTAAGCCCCATTTTCACAGAACATGGCTCACATGTATTTACATATGATTAGTTATGGTTTATATAATGAATTCATAGTTATGTACGCTTGCTCTCTCAAGTGCTCCGTACCACATTACCATTTGAAATAAATACAACATATGAGCCATGCTCTGTGAAAAGGGGGCTTAGTGCATTTGCGAAAAGTATCGACCCAGGTCAACGCGCAGGCTGATACCTGGCTGAAACTTTTCGCTATCGGTCAACTTTTTGTATCTCTACCTTACGATACAGTCATTGTTAGACATAATGAATTACATGGATCCCTAATTATGTGATGTCTTGCTTGGTATGATGCATCACGGAGATGCATTAAGCCCCCTTTTACCGAAGCATAGCTCATATTTATATTGACTTGTGTTGTAAGTTATAAGAAGGTCTGAGGGTTAAGGGAAAATATAAAAGTACATACGATAGAGAGCCACTTTACTGTTGTATAATACTTCCAGGTGACGGTAAGGCAACAAAACACGATGAGAATGGAAGCAACGTAGCGTCTACCAGCCATGACTGTATACCGTTTGATTTTAAGTAGGTTGAAAGTCTTCTCCGATGTTTTAAATCAAGATGTTACAGTTTCCTGCTATACTATCATTTACAGTTTTTAGCAAATGATTATTGATTCGTACCTTTACGTCCGCTAACCCTTTCCCAAAACGACAAAATGTTCGAATCGTCGAAATTCAAAGCAACTGCAGACGACAAATTAAATGTGACTCAAATGAGGGAATTTGTCTGTGGCAGGATAGAAAACATTGTGGTAAAAGGAGAAAATGCTGTTTTTCTCCTTTTCCCGCAATGTTTTCAAAAGGCCTCTTCCTCAGGGTCTTTAACACTCGGGATTGTGTGGCAAAGGGTTACGTTTTTTTTTTTTTTTTTTATACAAAGAGTTTAGTGTATAATTTTTATCCCTTTACCAGACGGAAAAATTTGAGTTTTGTCCAAATTGAAAGCATTTTGCAGATGACAAATTAAATGTTACTAAAACCATGAAACTTGTCGTTCAAAGGGTAGAAACAAATTCGAGAAAAGGAAAAAATGCTGGTTACTAGCATTTTCTCTTTTGCCCATTTTTTATTCAAAAGCCTTCTTTCTCAGCGTCATTAAAACTCGGTGTTATGTAGTGTAGGGTTAACACGTGTTTCGTTCGATTAATATTCGCCAGAGAACAAAATTTTAGACCCGTCCATATTTAAAGCAAACTGCATAAAAAGGGATTGACGTGGCCCAAACGACGGCGTTTTTTTTTCAAAAGCGTTGGAAACATTGCGGGGAAAAAGTATAATAATTCAATGCTTGTTAGCAGCATTTTCTCTTTTCTTTTCTCCTCACGAGCTTTTTTTTCCAAAGCCGTTTGTGTTAGGGCCGATCGATACCCCCACCCCCCACCCCCACCCCCTCCATGGTTTGATGAAAGTCTAACTCTTTACTTGACGACAAAATTCTAAACATGTCCAAATTGAACGCATTTTCAGACGACAAAATGAATGTGACTAAGATGTTGAGATTTGGCTTTGAAATGATAGAAAACATTGTGGAAAAGTGAAAAGCATTTTTTTTTTTTTTTTTTGTCTCGCCATGATTTCAGTATCTCTCAATGATAGTTAGATGCTGTGAAGAAATCAAAGTACTGAAAGTACTGACAGACTAGCGAATATGATTGGTTGACTGATTGTATGGTGTTTAACCCTATTTTCAACATTATTTTAGTTATATAGCGGCAGCCAGTGCACACATCCATGCTTTCCTGGAGTATCTTTTACCAGTACTCCGCACAATATTCTTTCCAAGCCACTGGCTGCTTTCCCACATAACCACCGTCGAAACTTGAGAGAGGAATGAATCCTGTCGCAATGACTATCATCAATCCTCGGAAAGAAACCAGCGACCTCCTGTTCTAATGTCCTGTATGCTACCGACTGAGTTACCGGGGCTATGCATGCTATTGGTTGACTATCATCCAGATTAAGTTTAAATCTTAACCTGCTAGAAAAATTAAATGAAACTTTCAAGCCAATGGTAAACGCCTGAATATTGCTATTTCGAAGTTACATTTTGGATAAAATATATCCTCTTATCGGACAGTGTAGATCCAAGAAAAGACTGCTGTTCTGTGCAGTCTGATCTTGATACACACTGTCCACAAAAGGTCACTGAGTTGCGGTGGTGCTGTTAAAAGCAACTCCAGGAAAGCATGGATAGATGCACTGGCCTTCATAATATCACCTAAATAATGTCGAAAACGGCGTTAAACACCACACAATCAATAAGTCAATATCCAATAGTGCAAGATGTAGTGAACTATTTAACTCTTTACGAGACGAAATTCAAAGCTGTTACAGACCACCAATTTAAGATGGACGAACTGATGAAACCTGATTCCAAAAAGGCAGAAAGCAATGTGGGAAAAGGAGAAAATGCTGGTTACCAGGGATTCTTCCCCAGTGTCATTAAAACTTCGGATTGTGTGGTAAAGGATTAATATTCTAAACGTAAAATAACAGTTTAACATAACAGTTTAACTGTACACAATGATCCAAATAATGAATGACTGAAGGAATGATAAGGATTCCCTGTCCAGTGAGAGTTGATGCAGCTGGGATTTGCTACAAGTTACCTAGGTGTATCTAGTTTTAGATTCATTCATAATGTTACAGTGGTGTAGGAATAACTGATAATAGCCTGCTTTGCATAGGTCACTTAATTTACATATAAGCAAAGATCTTGTACCTTATAAATGACATCTTGTCTAGTCTATTACTTTGTAAGAAGACATGTTCAAATTGGAGTGGTAGAGATTTAGTGGTTTTTGTCAAAATTGTCATATATAACAGAATTAGGATTTCTAATAGAAAGAAGTATTTTACTGTGTGGCAGTATTTGGCAACTGTGGGTTTTTTTTTTTACTTTGACTCTGGGTCAATCATGATGCCTATAGACTAGCTTCGCTAGTCTAAAAATTAAACGATTTAAACAGCCGAAAGGAGGAAGCGTAGCGACCGACTGTGGCTCTTTAAATCGTTTAATTTTTTCTTCACAGCGTGTAACTGACTTAGTCCTTGTCCTACCAAATTGACCTTTCTGCAAACGCGAGTTTGGCACGCCCACCTTAGTAACGCGGTACTCTGGTCTCCAAGTCCGACAAACAAACCAGAAGATGGCGCCGTCTACATAGAGAAAGAGCATTTATTTCCGTTTTATTTTAGCATATATTTCGCTCTAATTAAAGCACCCAAATTTTTTTTCACCAATTTTCTTATCAATTCGAACTAAATCAGCAATGTAATAAGAAAAAATACTTTGAATAATGTCATATTTATAAGAAATCAAGAAGTAAAAATAGCACAAATATTTTCGTAATTTCGTGTTCTGTCTCGCAGATGTGAGTAGATTGCTGTTGGCAACATCTATAATTAGTTATAGGGAAAAGGGGCATAGGTTTTTAAGACATTTTGTCAGTATTTAACATGTCAGTTCGACAGTAAGCAATATAAGAAAAGGACTTACAGCTTAACCCTTTACCACACAATCCGGTACTTTAACGACCTTGAAGGAGGAGACTTGTGTAAACTTTTCTCTTTTTCCCCCAGATGTTTTCAACCCTGTTAAGACAAGTCTCACCATTTTTTTTTTTTTTTTTAATTAGACTAATCAAGTGTTATGTTGACAAGTAAAGCTTTAATTAACACTTCTAACACCCGTTTGAGTAAAAATCAATAGGTTTTATTGTAAGTAATCAATTATGAAAGTGGTTTGTCGTAATTTTAACAGATGTATGTTGTAAAAACTTTTAAATTAGGGGTATTTTTTGTTCTTTGAGGTGATAGTAAGGATTATACTGATTTTGAATGAACGTCCATTTATCAGTTATGCGACGATCGTGGGGAAAATAGACAATCGGTCGAACCACGCCGAAGCGCAATTAAGAGCCAGATGTAATCGTCTTAATAAAACAGGAATAAAACATGAATGCTCCCTAAAGTATTAAAACAAGAATCAAAGAACATCTGATGTTCGCAAAGTCAACTTATTTATGAAACAGGGGGCGTATTCCATTCGCCTGTTCTGGCACATTGCACCGTGTTCCGGAATACTCTTCTGGAACGGGCGAAAGGAATATTTCCGCACATGCGCACTGTTCTGGAATAATGTTCTGAATGGAGCATTTTTTGAACATTGCTCTTATCAATATCAAAAATGTTCTTTCATTTGTTCTAAACTTGATAACAATATTGCCGGTCGTATGCTGGATGTATGTGTCTTATCCCCTTTTCAATCTATTGTTGGCGATTAGAATGCTATTTTAACCTATGTCATGATTAAACTTCAAATCTATCGGAAACTTTTCTAGAAAATAGGGAAATTGTACGGGCGTATTAAATCACCTCAAGACAATTTGCTGAGGGTTAGTTGTTACAATCACATAACTCTTTACCAAACATCAAAATTTCAGACTTGTCCAAACGGTGAAACCATTTGCACACGACAACGTCAATGTGACTCCAAAATTGAAATTTGTTCTGGGATGGGTAGAAAACAATGGGGGTAATGTAGAAATTGTTGCTTGCCAGCAATTTCTCCTTTTTTTTTTACACAATGTTTTCAAAAGTATTCTTTTTCACCTACATTTCGATGATGACAAAATCCCATTAGTTGCAAGTAACTAATTGGGTGTCGACTGTTTTACAGTGCTGATGTTAACAGCACTTTGATTTATACTCAGGTCATATGGACTGGAGTATTCTGAGCTTTTTTCAAAGTACATTTGTGCCAAGCCACGAGGAAATGAGAAGGCAATTGAAAGCAACAAAATAGCTTGACGTTCAGCATGGATCTAGAGCACCCTGCACATCTGTGAGGCCTATTCAGGATCCATACTGTTTTCGAAATGAAAAATTGTTCGTCTGTCTGCCATCTTGTAACACGTGAGGACGCGTTCAGCAGGTGCGCTGCACCTCGAATGATTTAGAACAGCCGGAACATGTTCTGAAGAACACAGCACTGTGTTCTGAAATAATTCATTGATCTATAACATGTTCGGAGTGTTCGGAGTAGCGAAAGGAATACGCCCAGGATGACAAGTGACTGTCAATAAAATATACTTCTTCCTGTTGCTTGTTTCGTACAACGATTACGACTGTCCACGAGTAATGCTTGTAGTTTGAAAGATGTTCGCTGGGTTAGATTGCAATAGGTAGTTTGACAATAAACTTTGTTCTTTCTTTCCTGATAGATTAAAAAAATGCTTTTTTGTTGTTTGGTAGAGAGACTGGTTTTTCGGGATCCAGGTTAAATCTACCGGCGACATTTACGTGATTACAGGTTTTTGGAATGGATAAAATTTAGTTTTCCGTTGAGCGTATATTACGTAACAATTATCTTATCACATGATTCTTATCCTCAACTTTAATCCATTTTAAAATAATTATTCTATAATCCAATCCTCTTTGGTTTAAACGAAAAAAAAAAACATTGTCTGCCTATAGTAAAGGCTGTAATTTGTCTGACACGCTATACTGCGTTTTGATTGGCTGATATGACCTGTCAATCAAAATCGGCAGAAAGGTCGATTACGTCATCGCTAAAACATTGGTGCCATATATGGAGTTTCCCGCTTCATCATTCGCAAAGACACGCCCTTATTGCATCATCGCTAAAACAATGGAGCCATATATTGGCTTTCCCGCTTCATCATTTGCAAAGACACGCCGTAATTTAATCATCTCTAAAACAATGCTAAATCTAACATTACATGGACTTTCCCGCTTCATTCATTTACAAATTATTGTGAAGGACGGAAAAAAAATGCTATAGACCTATAGAATATGAGCCATGCCCTGGCAAAAGGGGACTTGATGCACCTCCTTGATGCATGATACCAAGCACGACATCACATGATTATGGATCCATAAAGCAAAGAAATAAGGAGGTAAAATGGTCCCTTGAAATGCAAAAAAATGGCCGAAAGCAAAAAGTTGGGGCCTTGTAAGCTTACGCGGTCTGCGCAGGCTGACCTGGGTCGATACTCTTGTGCAGATGCATTAAGCCCCCTTTTCACAGAGCATGACTCAGATTTCATGTAAAATGCTTGTATCGACACCGCAATACATGGATCCGTGGAGATGAGATAAATCGACTTCCTTGGTTACCGTCGTTAAGGGCTCACAAACAAACGCAGTAAATACATATACATGTACAGTATAGCAGACAGGCTACTTAAATCGTGCTGTTATGACTGTTTCTTTCGATTAAATTCCGGAAAAATATTCCTTTTCATATGTTTCTGCCGATGATGGATGCTCGGCAAGAAATATATGGATACTTGAACTTATTTACACAAGGATTTGTACAAAAAGTGTGAATTTCAGGGGCTACGGACAGTGTAATACATGTGCCAGCAAAGTTTTGAACTTCTACGAGAGGCAATGAAACACCACATAATCCTAAGATTTTCCTAAAAATAATAGAATTAAAGATGATTAATATTTTTGTAAGGCTTGTTAGGTTGTCTCAACATCGTATTCGATCGTAAATTACACTAGATAACAAGCATTTTGAAATATTTATAGATTGTCTCATTCAACACAGAGGTGGAAGTCTGAGAAATGTTTAAATTTCAAGTTAAGGGAAAATAGTTGCCTAATGATTTTAAAAAGTGTAAAGTGTGCTGTCAATTAACAAACTTGTTAACATCATTGGCGGTAGTTTGTTTTATCTTATGATATACTGAAGACAACGGGTGGTCAAGTGGATTACAGCGGCAATCAAACACACATTTTATCAGTTAACAGTTTACCGACATACCCTTTGAAATGGCAGATGTGCTAATCCACCTAAATATAGCTAAGTCAAAAGTTGATTTAATTAACATAAGTTGCCTTTTGAGTATAACTTCCAAAACTGTACAAAACAACTTAGTCTGTTTCATGATTGAAATCTACATGTACCTTCAGTAAAGAATATACGTAAATGTACTTAATTTAAGTAGCAGATGGTTGGGATCCAAGAATAAACTGCATTTTTTGCACTCTGATCTGTATCTTCACATTCAGCATTCTTCACGCATTCTTCATGCACCAAGGGTTAATGTTAACGTAAAACTGAAACATTGATGGCACGTGCCCCTTTTTGGATGTGCAGAGGTTATTAAACAAGATTAGCTATTTGAGTGAACGTACTTTCTTTTTATTAGTATTTCATATATTTTACCTTTGTTTTTCCACTGTAAAATAGTTTAAGTTTTGTTCGGAGAGTTTCAGAGGGGAAAAAAATTAACATTAATTAATCCATTGCGTAATAGAGCGTTGATCGAAACTCTTTCCTGATGTCCCATTGTCAGTCATAATCATAATCCAAACTTATAATCTCTTCGTATATCTCACGTAAGCAGTACACGATCGCAAAGCACATCTTTTAAACTTTTTCCTAAAATCCAAGCGTTGTAAACACACATAATATCGCACTTCTCCAACATTAACAGTCGCTTGTTTGTGAGCCGAAATAGCAGACAGCAAGGCTGCATATCGGGCCGAATAAATGCGATGACCTGATTGGCCAAATATATATTTCCACGGATCCATGTATAAACTAAACTGGCAGCCTGTTATCGATCTTCGTATCAACAACAGGTAACACCCAATGCTTACAAGTCGAGGTAACACCCAATGCTTACAAGTCAGTGTGGATGACCCCTGCTATAAAACGAAATATCCGACAGAGAAAGCGAGCATATAAAAAAGCTAAAAAGACAAATAGTGCTATGCACTGGTCTAATTTCAGAAAGTTAAGAAATGAAATCATCTCGTTTATACGTCAATCTAAAAATTCACACTGCGAAATGGTATCTAATAAACTCAGATCGGGTCAATTAACATCTAGAGATTGGTGGAAAACATTGAAATCCCTCATCAAACAAAATACATGTACGTCTATACCACCACTTTTTGACAGTGCTACAGATTCTTTGGTTGTTGACGACCATGAGAAGGCAAACGTTCTAAACTCTTTCTTTGCAAGTCAGAGTTCCATCGATGATTCACTGAATCAACTCCCAGCGGATTTTCGACAGCCTCGGGGAGTTAGCTTTAACTATTTAGTTATAAATCCGCGTGAGGTCCTAGACATTCTGAATATCCTTCCGCTTGGTAAAGCGTCTGGGCCGGACGGTATAAGTAACCGAGTTTTACGTGAATGTGCTCATCAAATAGCTAGGCCTCTATGTGAACTTTTTAATCAATCGCTTAATTTCGGAAAAGTCCCCGTATTATGGAAAATTTCAAATGTATGTCCCATATATAAATCAGGTGATCCATCAATACCGTCGAATTATAGACCCATTTCACTTTTGAACACAATGGAAAAGACATTCGAAAGAATTATTTTTAAACATCTTTTTAACTTTTTAAAAGAGTCAGACTTTTTCACCCCCCAGCAGTCGGGATTTTTGCCTAGGGACTCGACGGTCAATCAGTTATCAGTTTTGTATGATAGAATTTGTAAAGCCTTAGACGATGGACTTGAATTCCGGGTAATTTTCTTTGACATAAGTAAGGCATTTGACAAAGTCTGGCATAGGGGTCTTCTTTTTAAATTGAAACAATCTGGTATAGACGGTAAACTTCTTAATTGGTTTAGAAACTATCTTACAAATCGTTCTCAAAGAGTGGTGCTTCCCGGTTCTTTTTCTGACTCGTGTTTTATCAATGCAGGAGTGCCTCAGGGCTCAATCTTAGGTCCGATTTTATTCTTAGTCTATATTAACGATATAGTTGAAGACATTAACTCCAGTATTAATCTTTTTGCAGACGACACTAGTCTGTCACTTGTTGTTCACGACCCAGTTTTGGCTGCTACTAACCTTCAGGCGGATATACATAAAATTGAAAATTGGGCGAGGAAATGGTTAGTGAAATTCAACCCCGCAAAGTCTGAATCCCTTATCATATCAAAGAAACTACTGAAACCTGTCCACCCGGATCTTAACATGTCAAATATTAATATACCTAACGTAGAAGTGCACAAACATCTTGGGCTTTATTTTTCCTGTAATGGATCTTGGGATTATCATATAAAGATAACACTGGAAAAAGCATGGAATAGAGTTAATATGATGAGAGCATTAAAGTTTAAGCTAGATCGGCACACACTACAAATAATCTACTTTTCGTTCATAAGACCAGTCTTAGAATATGCTGATAATATCTGGGATAACATTCCCGAGTACTTAAAAAATGATGTTGAAAAAGTTCAAAATGAATCGGCAAGAATTGTGACTGGCTGCACTAAACTAGTTTCATTGGATTATCTTACAAATGAAGCAGGATGGGAATCGCTGAGACATAGAAGGAAAAAACACAAATTAATCCTATTTTTTAAAATGATTAAGGGCGTTACTCCTGCTTATCTATCGTCTTTAGTCCCAGATACGGTTGGAAATTCTACGAATTATAACCTGCGACGAGCTAATGATCTCCAAGGCATTGCATGTAGAACTTCAATGTATAAGAATTCTTTTATTCCGTCAGTGGTGGACGATTGGAATGCTCTGCCCGATGACATTAGAAATTTAGATTCCCTTGCAGCCTTTAAGACATATCTTGACAGGGACAAACCTATACCTAATAAGCTTTATTTTATTGGTGAAAGAGAATATCAAATTATCCACACTAGACTGCGTAATAAATGTAGTTCTCTAAATTCTGACTTGTTCCAAAAAAATTTAGTTGCTTCGCCTTTGTGTCAATGTGGTGGAATTGAAACTAGTCACCGTTATCTGTTAGAGTGTGGGTATTATACTGTCGCTAGAAATAAGCTTTTTGCAACTATTGAGAAATTCACAACTGTCAGTTTGGATGTCCTGCTGTACGGTGACGAAAGCCTCACCTTTCAAGAAAATGTAACAGTATTTTTAGAAGTGCAGTCTTTTATTAAGGATAGCAAAAGGTTCAAGCTATAAAGAAAATCTATTTAACTCTTTTAATAATTCTATAGTTTCGTTTTGCTATTATATCGAACGTATAAAGACAATAGAGCCTATTTCTTAATACTGGTTTAGAAAGCATCCCACATCGCACGATCTTCTTGTCTATAGCATCCGTAACTGACACATTTTCCCCTTTTGGCACTTTTTTTTTCTTTTACTTGTTAAATCAATTAATAAATGAATAAAATAGGACTGATACCATCTAGAAACCATGGAAAGGAACAGTATAAGCTTATGCTTTCGTTCCAATCCATTTTGTAGCATTTTCTACGTATATTTTGTAACTGTCTTATTATATTTTGTATGTAAAATGTTGCAAATAAAATATGTTTAAACTAAGTCGAGTTTCTGCCCGGTTCGAGATTTCATGCGATAACGCGAGACTTGGAAATTTAAACCATGATCTTATTTATGCAGAGAAATAGACATTATCGATAAAGATTTAATTCTTTAAATATCGATTTTGAAAAATTGATCGTGGTCAGAAAAATCTTTGTCTATCATGAAAATCTTAGCCAAAGATAGAACATTGCTCGTTTTTTTTTTTTTTTTTTTGAAAAATTAAGGCATTCTGCTACGAGCTGTCTGATTGGTAGATTTGGTACATATGAAAACCAATATTTGCCATCGATAAATCGGGTGTTGCCTGTTGTCTATCGGACAGCTACGGGAGATACAACGGGTACCAGTTTATGTATAAACTAGTTTACTACGATTTGGATTTTCTGTATATTTCAAAATATAGATTGACTTATGTTTAATTCTTTCGCTGCCATCTAAACGGAGCCGAATTTTCAGATTGTCTGTAGGTATCCTTCTCGTTTGAATTAATCTGTTTTTGGTTGAAGACTTACACAAGATAGCAGACGGTGTAGATCAAAGATCAGACTGCACGTTTTGTGCAGTCTGATCTTGATCTGCGTCGTCCGCAAAGTCTTTCAAATGCGACGTTGGCAGCGAAAGAGTTTAAAAAACATTGTCGTGTTTTCCCACTTTCTTCTTTCCACACCGTTTGTCGAGTTGTCGGTACTTGTATTTGTAAATTAAAATAGTAGATGAATATTACTGAGGAAGGCGGATTTTAAGCGCGAAGCGCGGTAAACCCAAATAAACGCGACGTTTAACTGATTAAATGGTCAAAATAAACCCTGCTTGAGGCAGTTTAAAGGAAATAGACCGTCAGAATTTTTCAAATATAAGCCTTCTGACTGGACGAAAAAGTAGGACAAAGACTAGAGGGTACAAAACATTGTGGGAAACGAAGAAAATGCTGGTTACCAGCATTTTCTTCTATTCCCACAATGTTTTCAAAAGGCTTTTTTTCTCGGGTTCGTTAAAAGTCGGGATTGTGTAGTAAAAGGTTAAAGATTACAAAGTTACACGAATGAGTATGATAAATTTTAATGATCACAATGACAGTCTATTGTATGTACATAATAATAAGCAATCCTCTGTGAAAAGGGGGCTAAATGAATTTGCAATAAGTATCGACTCAGGTCGGCCTGTTACAATCCGAGCAGACTCACCTTGACCAGAACTTTTTGCCTTTGGTCAGTTTTCTTTATGTCAAAGGACTAGACGTTAAGTGTACCACATGATTCAGTAAGCTGTTACACAAAACAGATTTTAGGGATGAATGATAATTTGATGACTTGCCTGCTGCGATGCATCAGGGTGATACATTAAGCCCCCTTTTGCCAGAGCAAGGCTTAATTACATACATCCAGAAGTTCACCAATCAACCCAGAAGAAAATGATAAAATAATATTGATGCAGGCTAATGTTTCCACTATGACAGAAGATTATCCAGGTGCACGTTAGTTCATGCGGAGTGATTTAAATGCACACACGTAAGGTTAAATATTTCACCTAAATGAATATCCATGCAATAAAACCTATGCAATTATCTGTTTTTGATGTAACACAGATATTTATAGAATATGAATCAGTTTTCTGCGGGTAGAACGTCACGTTGTATGACTTAGTCAACATCATTCATGACGTCATCATTATAGCTAATCCATATCCGACCAAATTAAATAAATCTATTTCCCTTGAAATAACGCACATATTTTTCACATCTTTTTCACGATGAGTAAAAATCAGACTTCAAAAGATCAATAGAATGTGTACTTAATGTTGTCTTATATCAAAAATATCTAACTCGGTTGTGAGAATTAATTTTGTCTCGCCGAGGCTCGACAATTATCAATTCTCCCAGCCTCGTTAGGTATTTTTGATATTTTTGGACGTATTCTCTATTTCTGAATAATATATCCTGTCTGATATGTTTTATATTTTCGGTGAAAGCGATTATGAAAATTTTATTCAATTTTGAAAGGAAAAACAGAGATACATGTATGTTGAAATTTAACTTATTTGGCAAAACATTGACAGACTTAAAATTGTAGGATTTTTGACTTGCACATAATGATCTGCGTCATCAGTATATAAAACCTTGTGTAGTACCTACAAGAAATGATGAAATCGAATACAACAGGCTAATCTCAACGGAAGATCAAAAAATTATGAAAAATGTAGCCATTTTTGTCTATCTCACAATCAAAAGGCGGAAGGCATATAGTAACCAATAATTCGTTAAGTCTTTTCACAGTTTCATACTTATGTTTTAAGCCTAAATGTTTTTTTTTTTTTTTTTTTTTTTCTTTCTTCTTTTTTTCCTTAACAATTATAGGAACAGTGTATACATGTATATATAAATAAGCTTTGCATAATCACACACTGTTTACTCACTCTATCTCCTTTTGACGGTGTTTAAACTTGTACTGTTTTCTTCTATTCATGTGTATATTCCTTGTGCTGGATATGCATTATGCTGCTATGTTCATGTGTAACAGGCCGGAGGCCTAAGTCACTAATAAAAAAAATTGTATATATAATGGAAGACTCCATGACGATTATGAAGGTAATTTTACATGTGCGCCAAATAACGGAGCGAGTAGGCCTGTCTAGTAGATAATAACATTAGCAATACAGATCTCTTTAGAAATTGTTTCATAATTCAGTACTGAAAATAGAAGAGAGTCAGACATTTTCCAAAATTCTGTTAGTTCAAAATTAATATAGCAGCTACACAACATAGATCTACTGCCAATACCAGACATTATTTTATGACCTATGACCAAATCAAGTATAAATAGACTCTAGAAAAGGCACATTACCTCATTTTTGTATTTCATGAGTTATTGATGGCAAGTAAAGAAGTCATTATTCAACCTTGTATTAACATTATCGACTCTGGCATTGGAAAGCTTAATGGTATATTTTACAGAGCAGCATTTTCAATGGAAGTTGGCAGCGAGTCTGGACACACTATGATACAAACTCGATCGCCATGGTCGAATAAAGCGTATGATAGTTTGAAACAGACCAAATAGGGTAAGCAGATTCAGACATGCTAACAAGTCTGATCTGACAAAAGTTGGCCTTTGAGATAAAAAAAATCTACTAAACGAGTCTAGGAAAAATCTTAATACGCCACCCTTTGGCGAGCTTAACCCTAAAGCTGCTCAGCGCGAATAACTGACCTTTTGAAGACAGTGTAGATCAAGGTCAGACTGCACAGAACGTGCAGTCCGATCTTGAGTCTACACTGCCCAATAGAGATATTTTTCTCCAAAAGTTAAGTTTGAAATAGCATTATTCGGATTTTTACTATCGACTTGAAAGTTTTATTTAACTTATTTAGCAGGATAAGGGTTAACAACATTTTTCCATGGCGAGAATTCTATCTCAAACACCAACGAATGTCAGATTCTTTCTGTCAAATAACTGTATCTCAAGAACTACTTCAAACTTCGTTAAATCTCTATGAGAAACCTACATATTTATGGAGGAGACCGACTCACTGCTTTCGGATAAGTGTTATTTCGCAGGTTGCAATAGTTTCAAAGAACCTAACATTCTGTTACTTCATTTTAAATCTTAAAATAAAACAAACCTTATCTCTAATATAGTAATCAATTTCACAGTTGAATTGACCTAGAAATTGGTGTCGAACGTTGTTTTTGGACAAAACGGGCAGGAAAATAATTTTTCAATAAATGATATTGGGAAACCTTATCTCAAACGTGTGTATGATAAGGAAGGTCGTAATAACTTTAGGGTAGATTGGTTACCTCCCCTGATACAGCAAGTGTATGGGGATCGGTACAGGCTACTGAAAACGGACAGAATACTGCCCGTCTATTTTTAGAAAAGCGATATCGCGAGATTCAGGGGAGGTCACTCTCGCTTCATGTATAGTAGAATTTCCGATAATTTTGACCTCACAAATAAGTGAATTGTATATATGATATTACCTTTCAATGTCAATTTCTGTTAGTGCTAATTCATTTTCGATTACGAATTTCAAATTGTGCAAAAAAAAATCGCCATGTGACCTATACTTTCAAACTGGAAATGTGTAAGATGCTCCGATTGGCTGTTCAATGATATTCATGTCGCCCAATGAAAAGCATCGACACAATGGCCTGCGCCAGTTGCGATATGTATATTACAACGGGGACCAGTTTAAAAACAGGAAGGATTTGTAATTAAATTATTTTCGTAAGGGTTGTTATACAGAGAAAAAAAGGGTGGTTATCGGGAAAAAAAAAAAAAATGTTTTCGATGTACACTTATTTTAGGTATCCGAATCATTCTACACCTGTCTAATTGTCGTAAATTGGTTCCTCGGCTGTACCATACGCGTGTTCGTCACGCGCTCCAAGCGCTTCGTAGGAATTTTTACTATACACGTGCTCGTCACGTGAGCCAAGTGCTTCGTAGGTATTTACTGCATTTTCTGAAATAAAAAGAAGAAACTTCGTTTTCAAATCATTTTTCAATACTAGTTTTCAACTTTAAAAAGACATTGCAAAACAAAGGAACGATGAAAAATATGCCTAGTCTGGTACCCAGTCGTACTACAAGAGTACGTCAGGCAAAGTGTAATAATGGCGGCCCCCGTTGGTAATATGCAGAGGAGACGGGATATTGTTATTTCACATGATCAAATCGGATCATAGGCTAAATTCGAAACAGATCGCTTGCAATTAAGTCATAGCAGTGAATTTTTCTACATGTCATTCTTACTTGGAAGGAAAAAACTACATATCAGAAATGCTCCAAGTATCCGAAATGTCAATAGACCTATATAACGTCCGAAAACAGGGCTACTTTTAAAATGATTCATAGTCGAATTTTTATTTAAACCATACCCCAACAGCACGTTTTAGATTCGGTAATGTATTTTTTGTACAAAAATGATCTCAGTTTACTAACTGATCAAACGGGATCACATGAAAATGGGGAAAATGGGGAAGCATGTAGTGGTACGCTCGAGGACACCTAGAAGGCCGCCATTATTGCGCTTTGCCTGACCCGATAACGTAGTGGTAGGGGCAGGTAATCCAGACAAAAATATGCCTTGCTTTCAGTCAATTAACAAATCACTGAATCAGTTATCTATGTTTTTCTCCATAACCCTTTTTTCAATTTTTAAATCTCTTTTCATTCTTTTTGGTAACTTTTTTCCCTTAATTCATATTGGCTTAATTTCGATCTATTTATCGTCTTAAAGACTCTTTTAACTTAATTTCGATCTCTTTATCATCTTAAACTCTTTACCACACAATCCCGACTTTTAGCGACCATGAGAAGGAAGCCTTTTGAAAAAAAATGTGGGAAAAGAAGAAAATGCTGGTAACCAGATATTGTCTACCCTTCCCAAAACAAATTGCATTTTTACAGTCACATTTATTTTGTCGTCTGCAAATGCTTTCAATTTGGGTTCGTCTAAAATTTTGTCGTTTGGTATAGAGTTAAAGACTCTTTTATCGATCAATGTTTGAACAATCCCGAGCAAAGATGGTTTTGAAAAGATTGTTGGAAAAGTAGAAAATACTGAAAACAAGTATTGTCTCCTTTTCAAACAATGTTTTCTACTTTGCAAACGCTAAATTTCATCATTTGAGGCCCATCTGATTTGTCATCCACAAACCCCTGTCAGTTTGGACAAGTCTAAGTTTTTTCTTCTTGTAAAGAGGTAACAGATAACCCTGTGTTCTAAAGCCCTGAGAAAGAAGGCTTGTGAGAGAAGAAAAGAGATGCTGGCTTTAAGCTCCCTCATTTTCCCGCAATATCTATCAGAGCTCCAGATAGTGGGAATGATTTTGATTAGAGAATTGACAATATTAATTATTCTCAACTAAACCCTATGTTATGGGTACACATTAGAATCGTCTCACCTAGACGATCCTAATGAGTACCCACAACATAGGGTTTGGAAGAGAAATAATGGATTTAGCATACCAGTACTCCCTCTGATCGGGAGCTCTAATTTCTATTAACTGCCAAAACTAATCTGAATCACTTAAGCTATACTTAACTTGCCTCAAGGACTTTGAATATAGCCATTTTGTAAAATGGTGTAATACTTATTTTTACAATACAAAACATACCTTTATTATCAACATCCACATTTTCATAGGTCTCCGGAAGTGTATGCATTTCGGTGTTTTGATTGGTTGTCTCAAAGACCGATCTATTATTAGAACTTGACGTAATATTGTGATAAATGTTGGCGTCTGCCGCGTCAGCATCTGAAGAGAATAAAGAAACGCCAGCCCTGAATTACGTGAAAGATATTAGAACTAAGAAAACAAGAAGAGAATGAGAAATAAAGGTAAAAGGTATGAGAAAATGCTGTATTGAGAATGTATCTAAGCCGTGATCTTTAAGGGGATTTCATGCTTCTTCGTAATGCGCTATACAGAGTAATTCGTTGCATTACATGGTTTCACTTTGTCTGAAAACCGACAGAACAAGTTGGCTTCTTTAAAGAGGAAGCCAGGAGAGGTCAGCATCAATGTTTTCAAATAGTTTATCGGCTTTAAATTCCTATATATTTTACATGTCAACATACAAGTAAGGCATTTTATGATAAACGCTACATAGAAACCTTTTATGCATTACATGATAAACACGTGACCTTCCCCCATTTTCAAGTTCCGTGATCTTTTCCCGCTATGTCCTCTTTTTTTACGAATTTTTTTTTCCCGCTTAGATTTATTTGTTTAATGAAAAATTACAACAATTGTAGAGGTCATTTTTTTCTGAAGATAATGACTACATAATTGAAACTATCCCTTGAATAAAAATAATGAATAATTGAAATTATCCTTTGAGGTAAAGCAAGAATTAGCTCCCTTAGTTTCCAGTTTTCGAAAAGATGAATGCTGGAACAGAAAATAAAAGAAGAAAATATCGAAAATAATCTTGGTTTTTGTATCGACCGTCCAAACACATTTGCGATCAAATCAATACAAAAATACGTTTTTTAATCCGTCACATAAAAACAAAACACATCTATTTCCCGTTTATTTTTTTTATTTTTTTTTTTCATTTCGGTTTATTTATAAAACCATGACGAAAAAGACTGTGTATCAGAACAATTTTGCAAAAAAAGTGGATTTAGACTGCAATTTCTGAGGCAGTCTGCCTTTTAAACTCACCACTGTTGGAGACGTCTGATGACCTCTCCAATCATGGGGTCGGTCCTACACATGCAGAAAATTTAACAATAGCAGAAAGTATCGACTTATGTCAGCCTGCGCGGATTGCGCGGACTGACTAGACCTGATAGTTTTTGCAGATGCATTAATCCACCGTTTCACAGACCATGACATATTCATTCTTTACTATTACACAAAATTTCTGACCCGTCAATATCGAAAGAATTCGCAGACAATAAATTGAATGTGGCTCAAAACAGGTAAATATATGAGCCATGTTCTGGTAAAAGTGTGTGTGTGTGTGGGGGGGGGGGGGGTGTTAATGCATCTCCGTGATGCATGATACCAAGCAAGTCATCACATAATTATGGATCCATAAAAACCATTTTGTATAACAACTGCCTGAATCATGAGGTAGACTGGTCCTTTGACATGCAGAAAATTTATCAATAGCGAAAAATTTCTTCAGCTATTGGTCAATTTTCTACATGCCAAAGGTCCTTTCTATCTCTTAATTCAGTGGGTTGTTAACCCTTTCCCAAACAAGCCCTGGTTTTCACGTGCCTGCAGTACAAGTCTTTTGAAAACACTGTGGGAAAAGGAGAAATTGCTCGTAACAAGCAATTTCTCCTTTTCCCACAGTGTTTTCTACCCGTTTTGAGACCTTTCTGCCATTTTCATAAAATTTAAAATTGTCGTCTTCAAACTCTTTCAATTTGGACCAGTCCAAAATTTGTCGTTTGGGAAAGGGTTAAACAAAATGGATATCATGTATCCATAATGACATGATCACTTGCTTGGTATTTTTGCATCAGGGAGATGCATTAGACCCCATTTTGTCACTCATATGTTGTACTCGACATCTCTCGATGGCTGAAAATATATCTACTTGAACTCAAACAGATTTCTATCTAATAGGCTTGACTGAACAAGCGGGCGGTAAAAATCCAAGATCAGACTGCACGTTTTGTGCAGTTCGAGCTTGATCTATGCTGTCCAAAATAAACCCCGTGTTTTCGCCTATGGCCCTGAAACGATTAACAAACTTCCAATCTACAACTTCCGTACATAATTATATCTACGACACTTGCAACTGCTTTGTACATCTATGGTACTCTTGCAGTCTGTACTTCTTATTTCAATTAGTGCTACTCTTCATATTAAAGACGCACTTAGACTTGCTGCAGGGACCATGCATTAACGAAAACCAATGACATCATATCCGAACTACAATCAAATTCAGCCATTAATACTAACGGAGGCACAATTCATAGAGACGCAGTGTCTAATACAATGTGAGTATTATGTATTTAGGATCTCATTTCTAATTTTTTTCTCTCGTCGTCGGTCACTTAACGTTTAGTCTACGTTATGGGCACCGTGTATTTCCTAACAATATTGCACCGTCTTACGACACGTATCCATCTTTTTTCGGAGTAGATGAATGTGCTGGTTTTTGACCGATTTTTTGGTTCTGATAACAGATGAATAAACAGAAATTTGTGATTGGTCAAAAATGTAGACATGATTATTTGAAGGGCCTCTGCCTATTTGCGGGCAAATTTATGCCGTCTATCTTTTTTAAAGGATATTTTTGTTATCAAATATGCACAAGAGTGTTCAAAGGGAGATAACTCTATCGGTCTTGTGATAATAAGTATTTACGTACCAGTTTGGATTGGACTGTTTTGCTTCTGCTGCACCCTAAGGAGAAATAAAGAGAACACGTGATTTTACTTATTAACTCTTTACCAAATAACTCCGTGTTAAAACGACCCTGAGAGGCGATGTTTTTGAAAACATTGTAGGACTGGGAGAAAATGCTGGTTACCAGCATTTTCTCCTTGTCCTACAATGTTTTCTACTCTACAATCCAATATATGGACAACATCTAATATATCGTCTACAAATGCTTTCAATTTAGACCAGTCCAAATTTTTGTTAAAACTCTTTACATCTTGTAGGCTAGTCCATTAGGGCTATGATTTCCATTCGTTTTGTTGGAAAGAGATTAAGGCTATTGCAATCGGGGACAAAGAAGAAATAATTATAGTACAATAATAGTTGGTTTGTTGGTTTGTTGGTTGGTTGGTTGGTTTTTGACGCCATTTGAAACAATATTTCAGTCACATCACGGCGACAGCAAACACATTGATGTATATCACAGGTTTCACAAAAACTAGGCTAGGACTCTGGTGTGTCTCACCCAAGGACACTCTCGTGAAAAAGCTAGTTCTTCCTGCGCGAGGCTCGAAATCGAGTTCTCAATATATTTTGTACAACAAGGAAAAAACCGTAATTGTTTCGTTGAGTTTAATCTGGAACACTTAAAAATTTACACTTAATTAAATCATTTAAGCCATGCTGTGGCAAAAGGGGGTTTAAAGAATCTCCGTAATGCAGTATACAAATCAAGTTACCAAAATATCATGGATCCATAAAATCCATCTTGTATAACAACCGAGCGATTCATGAGGTACTATGGTCCTTTGACATTCAAAAAATTGACCAATGGCAAAGCGTTTCAATTCATGTCTGTCTGCGTGGCCTGCGCAGGCTGACCTGGGTTGATTTTTTTTTTTTTTTCTTTTTTTTTTGAAACAGATGCATTGATCCCCCTTTTCACAGAGCACTGCTCATTCATAAATGTTTTACCGAAAATGTCTAGGAAATACAAGAGACCAACCTCTTTTTTCTGCTTACGAAAATGATCGTTGCTATGACAACGACGACCAAAACAAAGATTGCTGACCCGATTCCAGCGCCAATAACCATGCTATTCTCTCCAGACTCATCCTGATCTCCTCTGTAAAAACCTAAAAAATAATTCTGAAAGGATTTTATCACATAATCTCCCTTGTTTTAAACAGCCATTACAATTTTCTTATCTTATGCACATTTGAGATAAACATTGTTTGACGCCATATGTGACCTAACACTTTATACTTATTCCGAGGTATTACTCATGGAAATTCCCACGTGTGCTTGTGTATGGTTTTGCATATTCTGGTCTTAAGTTTTCATGAGATATTGTCTTGTGATAAAAATAATATGACATTATCGGTAAAATTCTATGAAATTTGTCTACAAATAAGTTATCAAGCCCGCCAGAGGATCGCTTATTAAAAATTATTTAGATTCGTTTAACCCTTCGACTGCTAAGCGCCCCTCAAGGACCTTTTGCGGACAATGTAGATCAAGGTCAGACTGCACAGAACGTGCAGTCTGATCTTAGATCTACACTGTCCGATAAGGAGATAAGTTTTTCCCAAACTATACCTTTGAAATAGCAAAATTTGGTTTTTCACAATCGCTTTCAAAGTTTCATTTCACTTATTTTAGAAGGATATGGACACTTTTTGTGGCATTTGTCGAAGACAATGCCACTATGAGTTCAATACGGCATTTTGAAAATCATGTATCGTATTTTGTGCAAAACCGAAGGAAGTAAACCCAATTAAAATCAATTTTTCTGAGACAAATAAGTATTTCGATTGCACTCAGATACGAAATTGAAAATGGCGTATTACAATAAATTGGATTAGGCCGTCGATCGTGGAAATACTTCCTTTTTATCGAAAATAGCTTAATCCGCTATGGCCTGCTATAGTGGCGTAATGATACACACATACCGTGCTTGTTCGTCCCATAACCAGTTCGTACTTGGGCTTATTCGTCCCAGGGCTCGTTCGCCCGTACTTGTTCATCCCACAAGATTGTACCCTTCTCTATTGGATTTTGCAGGACTATTAGTAGGTTGACTTTCAAGCGAATATTTTGAAACTGTTGCTGTTGTTTATTTTTCAAATTATTAATTCCACACAATTGCTTCCTTGACAAATGTCACATCAGTGTTTTCAACGCTTTGATTTTAATCTCAAACGCCAATTTAGGTCAGGGCATGTGCTTATAAAACTTGAGCTCAAGCTCATCTGAGTTTGTGCTCAAACTTTCAAATTCTTTCATGCTTCTGTAAAATACATCAATAAGAAATAAAGACTTTCATTTAAAGAAGCAAAGAAGTTTGAACAGTTAACCATTTATTGTGTTAGAAGAAATAAAGACTTTCATTTAAACAAGGAAAGAAGTTTGAACAGTTAACCATTTATTGTTTTAGAAGAAATAAAGACTTTCATTTAAAGAATGAAAGAAGTTTGAACAGTCAAAAGGTTACTGTTTTAAAAGAAATAAAGACTTCCATTTAAAGAAGGAAAGAAGTTTTAACGGTTAAACAGTTACTGTTTTAGATGAAACAAATCAATCCAGTATAATTTTGAAATTTCATGTTCATCTGAGTTGAGCTTGATAAAAGTTTTAAAAGCACCGACCCGGATTCTATATATCATCAAACCCCCCCCCCTTTTTTTTTTTTAGATTGGTTACCTCCCCTGATACAGCGAGTGTATAGGGATCGGTACAGGCTACAAATCAAAGGACTGATAGTCCTGAGAGTCGCCTGGATGGTAATGGGTTAGAAGTTTTCACCCTTTTTTGTTCAAATCTATTAAACGCATTCGAGATACAAAATAACTCAACTATATGACAGTATTATATGCAAGCATATTTCTAAGTTGTCATCCTAAAATTACAAACATATTAAAATTTACATTAAAACAAATATATGTGGTGAAAATTAAAATTTAGGCACAAGGAACAGGTTTAAAAAGTTCAAAGTCTCTTACCCCAGGCGACTTCATTTAAAAAATTGTTTTAAAAAGGTACAATCAATACAAAACAAGTCATTTCGTTGAAATGATATCCACCTCCGGAAAAAAACTTTTTTTTTTATAGAAACATAATTTTAAGAGGTATTTTGTTTTGCATGTAAATGACCTTTTTTGGTGAAAATATACATTAAGCCCCCTTTTTCCATGATAGGGAATTTCATTAAATTAAAACAAATACTGATTGTCTGTGGCTTATGATAAACGATAAAATATGAATTTTCATAAAATTTTGTCCAGTAGTTAAAGAGATTGGTCCAGAATAGAAATATACATCAAACCCCCTTTTGCTATGACACCGCTTTAAAAACAAAAACAAAATACAACCGAAAGACATCAAGCGCCCTTTTTCCATGACAAGGCATTACATTTAAAAAAAAAGTGTATCGGCGGACTATCATGAGGACCACATGTATGAAGTTTCATTAATTTTCGTCAATGATTTTAGAACATATCTGTCTGAATGGACGGAAGATCGGACGGACGAACAGACGGACGGACAGACAACATGAAAACCATATCTCCCCTCACCCACCCCGAAATTCAACGGGGCGTAATAACTGTCTAAGTTAAATCAATATTTACAGTTCCTCCCTAGCTTGATAATGCCTGTAAAGAATGTGGACAAAAATTATGGTTCTAGTTTGATAAAAATGTTTCTCTAGCGCAGAATCTGGGTGACTTAACTAACATGTATATCTTCATTCTTACACATTTTGCTAAAACAAGCATTCTAAATAATTTCAGTAGAATAGGGAATACATTTTCTCCCCAGATTTAGAGCAAGTTGTTTTTATAGGACACAAATTTACTAGAATTGGACAACATGGTTATACATATATCGTTTAATTTCAATAATTGTCCTTTCCAAATACAGGATGCTAGATATGAAATTTGGGTATAATTTCTTATACAGTTTCAGAGGCGGTTATTTTGAAATGTTACTACTCAGTTTTGCAAGTTTACAAGAGGACCATTTAGGCAACATTAGTATGGAACTCAATTGAACTTTGTCTTCTGGTATTGGATCTAGTGATCCAATACTTTTAGACCAAAAATACTCTTTTGCAACTCACCCATATCTAATCTAAGCCTGACAAGTTCCGCGAGTATGGGACTGAACATAAATGGATTCTACAGTACTAGATCTATTACGGTTCTGTCTGATTTGACCTAGTGACAACCTTTTTCTTTTAACCCCTGGTGACCTACTTTCAGTTTTGTCAAAAATTATTATTAAGACAAACAGCCTGGCAATTTCATGATCATTGGACTGAAATGTCTCTGGAGCACACACAAATATTTGAGTCAGTAATCTACTTGTCCTTTGGAAATAATTTGTATTTGTTGCTATCTGGGTTCAATTTTTGTCCACAGTGGACTCTAAGAATGTGGTTGCTACAGCTCAAGAAAAGCAATATAACCCAATGGCATGATCGTCAGCCTTTTAACTTTGTCTTTGTTTTATAACGTCCCAGGAATTAGTACTGCTCCTACACCAACTGAAAATTTTAGAGATCTACATGTATACTGCTTTGGCTTAAACTAAATGTTTGCGGTTCGCTCTAAATTACCCTGTACAACAACCCTTTACAAGATTACAAACACGCCAATAAAGAACTTGTTCGAGTGGGTTAACATTAATATGTTCTATTATATTTGAAATATAGAGGAGTAAAAAGTCAAGTTCTCAGATTGCTGGTTGTTAGAACTGCGTAGTTTCAAGTCGAATTCCCGTGTGAATTCAGATTTTGGCAGTTACGAAAGCACCTTGCATTCTGACACCCGCACTAATAAATTGTTGTTTCATAAATACTAGATCTAGGTTAATCGCACATTAAAAAAAAAAACAGCAGACATACTTTAAACACTCTCTCTGCATGGATCAGTAAAGCGTTAGGTCGGTGTACGCTGAAAATAAGGGCCGCTTTGAACAGCGACTGATTCATAAATATGTAAATTTATAAAGAATTCCGTGGTGCAAATGACGTTACACGTCACGTGATTATAAGATCTATATTTGTCGCACAGTTACATTCCAGAAAGCACCTGCTAAGCGATGACTTGGTACAGCCTAGAACCGTGCGCATTACATACGCTATGTACGATCTCTGTGCACCTAGAATATTGGTGTGCAAAGTATTTAAAGTCTAGAATAAAAAGCTCTGAAGAAGCAACGTGTAAAAATGTTTAAGAAGGCGATGCAACCATTCCAAGTCGTTATAAATTTGTTTTAAAAAAATAGCCAACTGTTGGGAAAAATCTCCATTGAAATCTTCAATGTCAACTCGGTATCGCCTTTCTCTTTCCGACCATAAGTTGAGTGTTGAATTGTAATGAGACTTTTAACAATTAAGGACAGATTGTGAGATTTAGAATGTACTTCTAATGGGTAATTATCGAACCATTTTCACTGAGAACTGTCCACAAATAAAAGCGTGTCGTAGTTAAGACGCTTGTCGTCGGAGAATATTTTTCAGCGTGTCCGCAAACTTGTTTAGGTCACGACGGCTATTTTTAGATATATACATAATGCGCTATATTTAGAGATGACGTCTGTGTAAGCGATAGGATATCGTGTACCCATGTGGACGAAAAGATTGTTTCAAAGGTTTAAACCGTTAAAAAGCTAAGTCTTTGTAGACATATTCATCATCACAAAGGCACAATTGTAAGTTATTTACGACAGAAACTGGGTTGTTTACCGAATAATTAGAAAACTATGTTTTATCTCGTAAACCGGAACTCGGCCAGGAAGCAGTACAAGGCCGGAGGTATGCCTACGTCACCCCATAGATCAGGATGATAACAATGAGAGCCTGGTTGCTACGCAACCAGGCGACTCAAAAACGGGTAGTATTCTGCCCGTCAATTTTTAAAACAGCGATATCGCGAGACTGGAGAGATTCAGGGGAGACCACTCTCGCTTCCTGTACATTAGATTTTTTTAAATTTTTGATTGCTGAAATAAGCGAATTATGTAGATGGCATCATCTTTTAATATTAATTTTTGCTAAAATTCTTTAAGTTTCGATTAATAATTTCAAATTGTGCAAAACATCCAATAAATTAGATATACTGCCAAACTCGAAATGTGTAAGCTGCTCCGATTGGCAGTGATATTCACGTAGTCCAATGAAAACTAATAACACAATAGCCTGTACCAGTTGTAGTATGTACATGTATATCTACAACGGGGACCAATTTAATCACCCCTCGACCGCTGAATACATGCTGTGGATGTTTGCTGTTAATTCAAACCATTTACCAAAAGTTTCTGCGTTGAGCGCTAGGCTGGAGAGAGGGGCGACCTCATTCTGTCGCAAAGGATGAGTTGAGCTGTAACTCTAGAGTCGACATCATGCACTTCTGTTATAGTAAAATGATATAGATCTTACTCGAATAACTCAGATTTCATTTCTAAACTTTAAACAAATCAAACCCTGCTAGAAAAAAAGTTAGTCAGGGTTAAATAATAATTTCAAGAAAGCCAAAGTCAACAATGTTGCTCGGTTAAGTTTATGTAACTAGGCCGTGCTCTGTCAAAAGCAGGTATAATGCATCTCCGTATTGCATTATACCAAAACAAGTCATCATGTAATTATGGCTCTGTAAAATCCATTTTGTCCAACAACTGACTGAATCATATAGTAGCCTGGTCATTTGACATGCAGGAAATTGACCAATAGCTAAAAGTTTCGACCCGGATCAGCCTGCGCGGACTGCGCAGGCTGACCTGGTCGATACTTCTTTTTTTTGTAGATGCATAAAGCCTCCTTTTCACAAAGCATGGGTCATTTGTTTCAAATCTTAATGAGACGTATATCGAATCCTTGAGGATGTCATTATAACAGCATAGTAGTTGTCCATTACCCGTACCTATTCTTAAAATCATTCAGATGAATAAATGCACTAACCACAAGAGTTGTTTGCGCATGCGCTTTCTTTGCAATGGGGACCATTCCAGCCTTCGATACATCCAAGCAAACATGTACCATTTTGCGGGTCACATGTCCTGTCTGTGCAGTATTGGGAACAGGGCTCACAAGTTCCCTTGTCCGTGACGTAAGATCCGTTGAAACATTCGACACAAAACTGGGTGTCATTCGCTCTACAAGTCTCGCAGTTCTTAATGTCGCAGACTGATGGCGTCGTAACTTTGCAACAGGATGAAATACAGGCAGCTTTGCGGCAGGAGGCACAAGGTGGGCAACTTAAACATTTATTTTGATCCCTGTAATACCCCTTTTCTGCGCACAGATCTTCTTCACAAAAGAGACCTTTCCAGTTTGCGGAACAGGGCCCGCAACTTCCGTTGTTTGTGACGTAATATCCGTTAAGACATCGGGCGCAAAATTGGGGGTTATCCGTTTTACAAGTCTTGCAGTTTTTTACTGCGCATACTGGTTGTGTCGTTATTTTACGACAAGACGCAGTGCACTCGTTCATGCGGCAGCGCCACCATGACGGACATATTAAACACCGACGAGGTTTAAGTTTGTAATAACGATTGTTGCAACCGTGTGTGCATTCCCCCGTTATTTTATCACAAGTGGCGTTGTGACAAAATTGATTACATTTATACTCACAAGAACTTCCGTGATACCCAGAAACACACGAGGTGCAGTTCAGCAAAGATGTACAGGACGCACAGTTATCATGGCATTTTTCGCAAGATTTTGAGTTATTGCTGGAGAAATACCCATCTATACAGCCTTCTGTACATCCACCTAATGAACAAAGGCCATTTTTACACAGCGCGCACACTATTTCACAATGTTTGCCAGTTAATCCAAGTAGTTTACACTTACTATAGCGCCGAGTATCTAACACACTCGGATGCAGGGGGGTCAGTGCGTTAGAACGAATCTTACGGCCAAACATACAGCTTCCGTTGTGTATTGAACATTTCCGCCTTATACAATTCGTACAGTTCTGGTCACATGCTGGTCCCCAGAGCTCGTCTATGCATTCTGTACAGTAAGTTGAATTTTTACAAGTTACACACTGCGGAGGGCATGGCTTGCACGTAGAAGGTGTAGCACGGAAACAGCCTTCGGCGCATATGGCACCCGACCTAAAAGGTTTGTCTGATGTAGTCGACCTACACGCACGACTCACTTCAGCTGTAAAAGCAGTAAAAGAGGAACCAGTGTTTTGACCCTTTGCCAAACAAACCCATATTTATTTTGTCGCCTGCCAATGCTTTCATAGAAAATGAGGAAAGGCAATACATAGGTCAATTACGATTTCTAACAGGATAACACGGTATTATTGTCTAAATCAAAACTTTATGAATAAAATGATAACGGAAAACTGCAGTAATTCATATACATGTATCGGAGTTAGATTCATGATATCATAATACCGAGGGGTTAAATGTGTATACAAGGATGCATACATGGTTGAAAAAGAAGACATGCTGGTAACCAGCATTTCTCCTTTTTCAACCATGTATGTGTGCTTATATACCAGCACTTTGTGGTTATCACCGTTCTATTACTTTCACACAACGTTTTTAAAACAGTGTTTACTGGGGGCATTCAAAAAAAAAAAAAAAAAACATGGAATTGTTTGGATAAGGGTTGGATAGACACTGAACTATAATTTTATACTCACTGCAAGTGGTTGAACAGAGAAGCACACCAACTGTCACAAACAAACAAGTAGTTCCGGTTGGCACCATTTTGGCCCTTAATTGTTTGGACTTTGGACACTTTTCATAAAGGCAAAACCGTGAAAATATCTGTAGAAATAATCTTAAAGGAATTAGTTACACATATATGATACATTGATAATTTTTATGATGCTGATGATGAAGAGGAGGAAGAAGATGAACACAACAACGACAATGGCGGCGACCAAGAAGAGAAGGAAGATTATCATCATCATCATCATCAAAAAAAAAAAGGTTTGCGGTATTAATTATCCTACCTGGACTGATCCTAGCCAATATTCTACGCAAATATAGATGACCTCAAATAACACGCCAATCGCTGTTCCACACACAGTCACCTTGGTAATACCGTTCTTCTTTGCTTTTTTACTAGACGAAAAAATCGACTCGTTAACTTTTGAAAGCCTTTGCAGACAACACACTAAGTGTGACTCAAACAGTGGAATTCGTAATAAAGGATAGAGGACATTACGAACATTTCGGAAAAAGAAAACTTTAATGGTGGTTTTTAGCATTTTCTCCATTTTCAAAATATTCTCAAAAATCCAATTTTACGGGGCCATAAAAACACGATGTCGTTTGGTAAAGAGTTAACTCAATCAGTGGCAATTATATAAGCTCCTTCGAAGGCTGAAAACAAAACCCATTTGCACTCTGATATGAGCCATGCTGTGGCAAAAGGGACTTAAATACACCTCCTTGATGCATGGTACCAATCAAGCCATCACATACATGTAATTATGGATCCATTACAGCCGTTTATTTGAACGACCGACTTAATCATGAGGTAGACTGGTCCTTGGACATAAAGAAAATTGTCCAATAGCGTAAAGTTTCGGCCCATGTCAGCTGCGCATACTTTTCGCAGATGCATTAAGCCCCCTTTTCACAGAGCATGGCTCATATGTTTTTGTCTTACAGCCTTGACAAAACTAGGTAAGACGGTATAGGTCCATGATCAGACTGCACAGAACATGCCGTCTGATATTGATCTGCAGTCTTATCTTGATCTATACCTTCCTCAAAAGCCCCTGTATTCACCTAAGGCACTGTAAGTTCAAAATGAAAATGAGCCGTGCTCTGACAAAGGGGGCTTAATGCATCTCTGTAAAGCAAGCCGTCACATAATTATGGACACAATAGCCACTTTTTTTAACAATGATGAGGTAGACTGGTCTTTGAACATACAGAAAATTGACCGATAGCGAAAAGTTTCGGCTCAGGTCAGCCTGACCTGGTCGATACTTTTCGCAAATGCATTAAGCCCCCTTTTCACATAGCATGGCTCAAACAATTTTGAAACTTCAAATCAGATTGTAAGATAAAATTTATGTACAGTTTCCTTTACTCTGATCATTAAAACAAGCCTTTATATAATGAACAAGAAACATGAATATAGTGAATTACGTAGATCCACAGTTCAACGCAAAAAGAAAATTCGGGGGTTTTTGTGTCGGCTTAAATAACTATGTGTAGGTCTAATCAGTCACAACCACTTAACAACGAAACTCTTTACCAATCAATCCCGAGTTTTAACGATAAGTAAAAGGGCCTTTCAAAACATGGTAGGAACTGGATAATATGTTGGTATCAAGCATTTTCTCCTTTTCCTTTTTATCCTATCAAAAACAAATTCCATCATTATAGCTACATTTGATTTGTCGTCTGCAAATGCTTTGAATTTGGACGAGTCCAAATTTTGTCGTCCGGTAAAGTGTTGTAAGGCGACTTGCGTGGTCGTTGCGGATGTCGAAGATCGTGATCAGTGGTACCGTCTGCCCACCACGATCTCTCACTTTTTTTTTTTTTTCCTTTCTTTGAACTTAAACTGATCTCAATAACGACAATCTGATATATTTGTCAGATGCAGAATTAAAACCGAAACAAACCGAAACCCATGCATTATAGTATTTCATGAAAATCGTTTCTTAAACCGTAATACTTGATTTCGCACATCTTTTACTGTAATACTTTCTTTATTGCCTGACTTAAACAATAATACTTTTAGGTATGCTAGTTTTCACCCATAATACTTGATTTTACGTCTGTCTTGTACCATAATACTTGATTCAAGGCTGCCTCATACCACAATATTTGATTCAACTCCTGTCTTTAACCGTAATACTCGATTCAACGCCTGTCTTTGAACGTAATACTTGATTTGACGTTTGTCTTAAATGTAATACTTGATTCAACACTTATATTATGCCGCAATACTTGATTTAACGCCTGTCTTCAAACGTAAAACTTGATCCGACCCCTACCTTATACCGCAACTCTTGATTCAACGCGTATCTTATACTGTAATACTTGATTTAAAGCCTATGTTTAGCAGTAATATTTGATTCAGTACCTCGCTTTAACCGTAGTACTCGATTCAGCGCTTCTCTGTAACCGTAATAATTGATTCAATGCCTGTCTTTTACCGTAATACTTAATTCATTGCCTCTCTTAAACCATAATACTTGATTCAACCCCTCTGTTTAACCGTGATACTTGATTCAACGCCTCTCTTTTACCGTAATACTTTATATAAAGCCGCACTTTTACAGTAATACTTGATTCAGCGCCTGTCTTGGAGCATAATACTTGATTTCTGTTGCCTATCTTTAACAGTAATACTTGATTCAACGCCAATGTTTAAGCATGATACTTAATTTTTGCCTATCTGTAACAGTAATACTTGATTCAAAACTTGTCTTTAACCGCAATACTTTATTCAACGCTTCCATTAAACCGCTACTCTTGATTCAACCCCTGTCTTGATGTACACTACTTGATTCAGTGCCTGTCTTTGGCCTCAATCCTTGATTCAACGCTTGTCTTGCATTGTAAAACTTGATTCAACACTTGTCTTTAATCGTTACATTTGATTCAACTCCTGCCTTTAAACATAATACTTGATTCAATGCCTGTCTTTGGCCCCGATCCTTGATTCAACGCTTTTCTTAAGTCGTAAAACTTGATTCAACGCTTGTTTTTAATCATAATACTTGATTCAGCCCCTATCATTTATTTGATTCATACTTATTTCAAAGCCTGCCATAAACCATAGTATTTGACATAATGCATCTCTTCGATCATACTATTTAATTCAACGCATGTCTTTCACCTGCGTGCTTTATTCAGCACCTGTCTTTACCACCATACTAACTTAAACACCTTTTTTAGACGCAAGACTAAATTCATTAAATACATGTAGCTGTAGCCGTAAGGATTGATTAAAACACTTCTCTTTAACTGTAATACTTGACTTAACGGCTCTCTTTACCTGTAATACTCGATTCAACATTCCCTCTTTAACTGTAGTGCTTGATTTACTGGCTTTCTTTCACTGTAATACTTGATTTAGCACCTCTTTTTAACTGAAATACTTTATTTAAAAGCTCTCTTGAACGGTGGTACTTGATTTAACTCCTCTCTTTAACTGTAATACTGATTCAACAACTCTTTTTAGATGTAATACGTGATTCAACGCCTCTCTTTAACTGTAATATTTGGTTCAACGTCAGTCTTTAACTGTAATACTCGTTGAAATGCTTGTTGGATTTTTGTTAAGCCATCCGGAACCACTGAATTATCGGTCAGGGACAACTTATCGTCGTCCCTTTTCTTGATCTGATGTCACTTTTTCTAGCTTCGCAAGTTAAGGATCGCAAGCCCTCGTGTAATATTTGATGACGTCATTGTGAGAGGATGGGTCGACAGATGGACCTCTCCCCTATTGCAAGCCCGTCCCGCAAAATGAGCCCGTAACCCATGAAAGAGACATGGCCCAGGAAACGTAACCATGTATGCTTCAGGATGATCAGAAGACTTGACATAAACGTCTGTGGCAAAAATTCTTCAGCATGTGGTCTTGCCAGAGGTATCTCTATAGGTTAAAAATGTTGCCACCTTCTAATATTGCAAGCTTTTTTACGTCTGTTGTATTGGAAGGTATTGGACCTTCCCCCAACACTTGAGCAGTGGATAGTGTAGGTTGCATAGGAGGGAAGTCTCTTTGCCAACCTTGACGATCTCCGGTGGAATTCCATCATTTCCCGGTGTTTTCAACAGCTTGCCGAGTCCCAGAAGTTACAGGCGCACTTTCTCGTGTTGGTTCTGCGGCTGAGATAATTGAATGACCTTTCCAGGGCGTAGGCCAAGGCAATATTGTGATGGGGATCTTATGACACCCAATCAACAAGATTAATGGCAGCGTTCAACGGAAAGAATAGGCTGACACTGTCGGTGTCCATTCAGCTGCAGGAGTTTTCTGGAGGTGTCACGAGCTTCCCTGGGTGTTCCAGTAAGAATTGTCTGTCTTACTTGACTATTATGGCCTTAGCTACTTCAATAGGAAGCACAAGGCAGTTGGAAGAGTGCTGTAACCCCGGTATGGGCATTACAGATACTTGGTTCTAGCTTGGAGCCACCCCTATGAGCTGCTGATAATATATGCCATCTTTCTGTCCTGTAGACAATGCTATTTAGCGGCTAATGCGGTCTTAAAGCTAAAGGATGAACACAGACATTTGGTCTTTGATCTTCTCACACATATGAGTGAACCATGCCCTCAGAAAATGAAGTTTAATGCATCTCCCTAATCCATTGTACCAAGATAGTCAACACACAATTATGGGTCCAAAAAACCTTTGTATATAATAACAGACTGAATCATGAGATACGCTGGTCCTTTGACATGCAGAGAATTGACCGATAGCAAAAAGTTTCTATCCAGGTCGGGAGATGCATTAAGCTCTTTTTTCACACAGTATGGCTCAAATACTTTTAATTTTTAATTTTAAAAACAGTGAAGCTCTGATTTTGATTGTATGCAGTTTACTAATAGCATAGCTATTTCGGTAGTTAATCGAATTACCTGGTTCATTGATATTGCCACATGTTTGATGTAGGTGTATTCATTTTTTTTTTTTTTTTAAGATTATTTCATAGCGATAACGGGGTCCTGCGCAGCTCAAAGATAAAGGTCTACGAATTGCAACCTGGATGCCCCGCGTTCAACCCCTCAATCGACGAACTGGAATAGTCAAGGGAGTGCCCTTGGACATGACACTTCGGAGCCCTGGCCCGGCCAAGAACTGGTAAAACCAGGAAACTAATAAATAAGTGAGCTGTCGCCGTGATGTGACTTGAAATGATGTTGAAAACAGAATAAAACATTGCTTAATCAATCAATTAAACTATCAATGGCAATAACTCATTTTCTCACATACTTTGTTGACATTTACGAACTCATGTGCAGAGCTAGATCTCTGTAATTGGACTGACTAGGAGCTATTTTGCCGTAAATGACGACAGCGTTCACGACGGAGGAGCGACGACGGCGATGATGATAATGATAATTAGTGTTGTTGTGGTTGCTGTTGATGATGATGTTAAGGTACATTCGATTGACATATTTAGTTGACGATATTCGAACAAATACTGTAATCAACAACGATGAAAAAGAATTGAATGAGTCGACCATCATGTTGGTGGCGGATATCCATTTATAACAATTGCTGTTGTACAAGTAGTTTTCCCTCATAGCGCCTTTTACTACTTTGGTTGCTTTTACGGGAAATTTAGGTCAAGATCAAACTGAACGAAACGCGCAATCTGATCTCTAATCTACAATGCCCGCTTTGCGGAGACATCCTGAATAATAGCAATCTTGAAATTGCTTTTATTTTTCTGGAATGGGAATGGCCTTTACATTTACTAGGCACACGTTATCGAATGATAGATTTTCTCACTGCCCATATATGGATTAATGCAACCTTAAGTGGGTGCGATAAACAGGTTTTGAAAATATTGTGTGAAAAAAGGATTATTTGCTTGTTTGACAAGCAATTGTCTCTTTTTTTTCTCTTTGTTTCTAATCGTTTCAAGAAAAAAATCATTTCTTTTTCCATCAAATAAATGTCTCTTTAAAACACAATCTCGACTTTTAACGACCCTGAGAAAGAAGCCTTTTGAAAGCATTTTCTTCTTTTCCCGCAATGCTTTTACCCTTTCCAAAATAAATTTCAGTTTCAAAGTCACATTTACTTTGTCTGCAAGTGCTTTCAGTTTCAACCAGTCTTAAATTTTATTGTTTGGAAAAGAGTTAAGGGCCCTCAAGAAGAAGGATTTTCAAAGAAATGCTGGAAAAGGAGACCATTTTAGTCACCAACATTTTCTCCTTTTTCTTTATCACATTGTTTTCAGCTTTTTTTTTTTCTAGACAAACAACATTATTTGAGAAACATTTATTTTGTCGTCTGCAAGTGCTTTCAATTTGGACCAGTCTAAAAATTGTTATCGATTGGTCAAAGTTGAAACGTGTTGCATACTTTATCAAACAATGCAGTTTTTCAAGGACTCTCGAGATGAAGGGCTTAATGCATCTCCGTGATGCATTATACCTATTAACCCTTTCCCAAACAAGCCCTTGTTTTCACGCGTCTGCAGTACAAGTCTTTTGAAAACACCGTGGGAAAAGGAGAAATTGCTCGTAACGAGCAATTTCTCCTTTTCCCACGGTGTTTTCTACCCTTTTTGATAACTTTCTTGCATTTTCATCAAATTTAAAATTGTCGTCTACAAACTCTTTCAATTTGGACCAGTCCAAAATTTGTCGTCTGGGAAAGAGTTAAGTAATCACATGATCATGGATCCATAAAATCCACTTCCTTAACAACTGACTTAATCATGAGGTAGAATGGTCCTTGGACATACAGAAAAGTGACCAATAGCGAAAAGTTTCGGCCAGGTCAGCCTGCGCGGACTGCGCAGGCTGACTTGGATCGATACTTTTTTGCTGATTCGTCAAGCCCCCTTTTCACAGAGCATGGCTCAAATGTTGGAAAAGGAGAACATTTTGGTAACCAACATTTTCTCCTTTTTTCATCACAATGTTTTTCTACACTTTTTTTAGACAAATAGGATTATTTGAGCTTCATTTTTTTTGTCGTCTGCAAGTGCTTTCAATTTGGACCAGTCTATAATTCTGTCGTCTGGTAAAGGGTTAAGCTTTAAGTGGGCCTGCATGCATTTTGATGATTAATTTGTGTTAATCCTTTTGCAAACAATCCTGAGTTTCAACGACCCTGAGCTAGATCAATTTTGATAAACATTGTGGGAGAAGGAACAAATGATGGTAACCAGTATTGTCTCTTTTTCCCACCATGTTTTACACTTTTTGAAAAGAAAAATCCCTCACTTTGAGCATAATGATAGGAGTGAAACATCAAGAGAGAGGAAGTGGAACACAAAATGAGCAGAAAGAAAGTGGCTTTATAAACCCTTACCCAAACAAAACCGAGTTTTAACGACCCCCAAAAAGTTTTTGAAAACTTTGTGAGAAAAGAAGAAAATGTTGGTAACTAGCATTTTCTCCTTTTTTTCACAACGTTTTCTACCCTTTCAGGGAATAATCTCGTCATTTAAACCACATTTAAACTGTCGTCTATAAATGCTTTCAAATTGGACAAGTCTAAAACAATCGTCTAGTAACTTTTTACCAAAGAGTTAAGGACAATTACATAACTTTCATTACTACTGACGACTTTTAAAGTAGCTTTTGAAGACAGTCTAGATCAAGATCAGACTCCACAGAACGTGTGGTTTGATCTTGGATCTGCACCATTCGCTGTATGCCACTTATCTATGACAATAGCCATCTTCAAAAGCATTTAAAATCTACTGTTACAGCCGTTTAAAAAGTGGAATTTCCGGAGTTGGTAGTACAGGGTGTCCAAACAGAAAGTGAACAGTTTTAATGTCTATTTATTATATCTTCACGTTCGGCTAGATAAACGAAAACTTGCACAATAGATACATGAAAAAATTGATGCAAAGCATCAAAGTCGCCGCCAAAAATTTTGTTAAATGCTGCAAGAAATCCAGGACAAGTAAGTAAATATCAGTTCTCATCAGCAGATTTTTTAACACATTATGAAATTGATGTGACTGTGAATCTATATCAAAACTTTTCTTCTGTTACAGTTTTGAACATAACTGAAAAGTGGAATAAGAGGAAACTGTACCAATAAACTACGAAAGCTCTGGGTAAAAGGAAAGAATGCTTGCAATCAACACAGGCCTCCAAAACCGTTTTGATATCAATCACAGGGTTGTACTGGTAAAAGTTGGGGTGTTTTGTGTATAGGTTCAAATTGATGAAACATCAGATCAAGAGCATAACAAGAGTTTCAATCTTTTATGCATGTAAAAGTAGAACAAGAGCATGTTTCATTTTCATTACAAAAATAAAGTGATAGTTTTCAGTAAGAATAAATCAAAAATGGGATTTCAAAGAAAACGATAGAAACTTGTGTCACAAAGTACCTAATACCCTCGCAAAGCGCTCTCTTAGCCCTTTCCCAAACGACAAATATCAGACTCTTCCAAATTCAAAGAGTTGGCAGACGACAATTTAAAAGCTGCAAAAACGTGGAAAATTCGCTAGTAGTGTGGAAAAAATATTTGATAAAGGAGAAATTGCTCATAACGAGCAATTTCTCCTTATCCACCATGTTTTTCCAAAAGAATTTGACAGCACACATAAGATAACCCGTGTTTGTTTGGGAAAGTGTTAAAAACAGGGCTAAGTTACTAAAATGTTGCTGTCTTAAGAAAGTACGATTCAAGGGGATGTAAGTCTGCAATGGTAAGGCATAGATACTTTAACAAGAGGGCCAGAGGGCCATTATGGCATCACTCCACTGGCTACATTAAAAGGCTAATAAGTGAATATTATGTCATGCAACAGCCACTATGTTTTTTTTTTTTTTTTTTTTTAACAAGAGGCCCATGAGGGCTAGAATCGCTCTACTGGCATATAAGTACAGGTTGGGGAAGGGATAAGGTCAAAAATATTATTTTCCTTTAAATTCAAGGGCATACAACTCTTGATTTGAAAATTGTAATTGGCTAAATTGTACAATAAACCAAGCTCATATAAATACGTATCACCTGTGTGAATCACATTAAGATTGGGTGAAAGCTTAAGGCTGTAGAGTGTTAACAAGGTCAAAAATGCTAGATTTAGAAATTCAAGGGCACGTAACTCTTGACCCAAAGATCGAATTTTGCTCAATTTCCAAAGCAACCGAGCTCTAGTGGATATCAATTGACTGTGTAAGCATGGTCCAGATCGGATGAGAAATCGTGTTAACAAGACAAAAGTTAACGGACGGCCGTCGGAAGGACAACTAGCCATCCCATAAGCTCTTCTGACCTTTGGCCAGTAGCACTAAAATATTAAGAGAAAATACTGAGTGCCAGCATTTTCTTCTTTTACAACGCTTTCGTATTAAAAATATCATTATTTAGTCTATATTAAAGAAAAAACAGACTGCAAAACATTGGGGAAAAAGAACACTTGTGACTAGCATTTTCTCCTTTTCTCACACAATGTCTCATTTCTACTAAAAATCCTTTCATCCTTGGATCGTTTGTGCCAAATACCAATCTAATCCTACCACAGCATTCTGATGATGATTTTTAATGTTTGCAGAATAAGCTATACAGTTAAAAAATTGTCATGCTACAGTGGTCATGTTTTTTTTTTTTTTTTTTTGAAGGATCAAGATGCCTTGAATGAATTGAAGAGGGGTTCAACCAAGGAACATTCCTGTTAAGTTTGGTAAAATTTGGCCTATTAGTTTATGAGCAGAAGATGTTTGAAGTGTGTAAAAATAAAATAAGAAAAACAATTTCTATCATGCCAGAAAGAGAACATCAAAAAAATTTATGGCTAACAAACAAAACAATTATTTATGCTATAATGGAAATTTTTTTCAGCTCATATTATGACTATAAAGTAATCATGCACAGTAAACAAGAGCATAAAAATTATGGTGATGCCAACGCTCGGCTGCTGCCCTAAATTAGAGACCAAAGTTGAAAAAGGGGGTATAAGTCTGTGAGTTTCCAGCCCTCGTGGTGTGGTTCTCCTTTTGATGATGAACAAGTATTAAAAGTTTAAAGTATATACCTTCCGTATTGACTGATGACAGATATTAACCATGTCAAAATGTTTACAAGCAGGAACAGACTATACCCGAAGTATGACAATACCTTGTTATTGTATTTTTTTTTTTTTTTTTTTTTTTTTTTTTTCTAAAACAAGCAAGCTAAAAAAAGGATAAAAACATTTGACTAGTTCCATATTCTATAATATTCAGAAAGCACTTATCACCCAAAAAAAGTAACCTTTGACAGGTTAAGAAATCCCATAATAAGAGCATATCATAACAAATGAAGCACAAAGAATTAAAACATATAATATACAAAATATCAAACATGAAGATATCACCATCGTAAGCAACATTTTAGAATATGTTTTACCTTAATCATTGACCTTGACCAGAAAATTGCGTTAATCACATAACCTTGATGGTAACATGATGTGTTTTGCATTAAGGTATGAATTTTTCCCCCAATTCCTTATTTTAAAACAAGATTAAAATAGACATTTACCTCAACATTCCCCATCCCTATTTCTAACTGAATAAAAGCAATGAAAAAATAAAGCTAATTAAGAGCTCAGTACAAAGAATCCTATTAAGCGTCATGAAATTTAAACTTTTGCCTACAGGAAAATACCCAAAAAATTGTTAACCATATCAAAACAAAACTGGCTAATGCAGAAAAACGTACAAAAAAATCATTAAAAGTGACGTCATCATATATGACGTCATACTACAGAAATATTCGACTTGATTTTTACTTTTACATTTTTGTCCCCCCCCCCCCCAAAAAAAAAAGTCTGTTGTTTTTAGTGAGAAAACACGAGAATTGCATGATAAATAGAATAATATGGTAGTTTTTAAAAATATCAATGTTATCTGGCTCGGCAGGGAGAAATTATCACGACTCGGCAAAGGCTCGTGATAAATTCTCCCAACCTCGCCAGATAACATTGATATTTTTAGACACTACCATATTATTCTCTATGTCCATTAAATGTACACAATTCAATGAAAGTTCTTTAGTTGCAAAAGCCATGTGCACTGAGGGTAGATACAATGGATGTACCTTCAAAAAGATTTGAACAATCAATTCGTTAACAAAGGTTTTTCCAAAAATTTCTTCAAGGTACACTCATAACTTCTATCACTAGAAGATAACGCCATCCTAAATTAAAGCAACTTGGCAAAATGTAACATACACAATAGTATGACTGAATTGTCAGCTTAGTTAACAAATAATTCAACTGTTTTCACTCAAAGAAAAAAATATGGCTGAAATTTCCATAAATACAATAGAAATTTCAGCTCATATCTACTCAAACTGTCTTCTGATAAATGGATTTAGGTTTAGCTGAATCATGATACAGCGAAACAATTTCACCTTTCCTCACACAATTTACAGATTCACACACCTTTCAATGAGTAACATTCAGCGTTTAGATGCACGCATTCTCACAAGCAGCACTTGATGAAAACATTTTAACAGTAAAAATTCAGCTAATTAGAGATTTTCTATCTTGCAACTTTCTCTTTGATGCGACAGACAATTTATTATACTGAAATGTTAAATAAGCATTTCTTGGCCAGCTTAGCTTTAAAACGTTTTGGAAGCTGACGAACAAGATGTTCAATGACGTCATCATCAGAAAAGTTTTCGATTATGCCAAAGAGACAATTAAGGACTTTAGAAAACAGTGTCAAAGTCTGCTGTTCCCCCATCTGGTTTGACAATATTGACTGAAGCTCTATAGGTCCAACTTGCCTCTGCAAGTTGGACATTTCCCATCTATCAATTTCTTCTGACGACAAGCTGGAAAAAAAAAAAAAAAAACCAGAATACTTGTTTGAACCACATGATACACAATTCAATGAAAGCTCCAGATAAGGGGCTGGGACTCTATCCTAACTCATGAAATAACTGTCAAAAACCTACATTGTAAGTATTGATTAGAATCATTGAGAATTCTATTGAGTATCCAGGGTTTTACAGAGCTTTAGATAATTGCGGGTCCACTGGACGCAATCTTGAAAACAAATCAGGGCTCTAAACCCATATTTTTAGGGTTCCCATATTACCTTGTCGGCATGATACCGATAAATCGCGAAAATCCATGAAAATCGAAATAATATGTCAAAATAATTGCATTTCTTTTATGAATTAATTCCGTATGCATCAACTACATTATTTATGAACGGAATGAGGCTGAATATTTCATTAAATTCTTCTTTTTACTCGGAAAACAACATCTTATGTTTGCATGGAGTCATATAGCGGCGGGGCGTTTTCCGGTATTACGCCACCTTGTCAGGTTAACCCTTTCCCAAATGGCAAATTTTGGACCAGACCAAATTGAAAGCATTTTGCAGATGACAAATTAACAGTTGCTAAAAAGATTAATTTTCTATATGATAGGGTAGAAAACATTGTGGGAAAAGGAGAAAATGCTGGTTACCAGCATTTTCTCCTTTTCCAACAATGTTTTCAAAAGGCTTCTATTCCTGACCCGTAAAAATCAGGGATTGTTTGGGAAAGGGTTAAAGATTGTACAATCGACAATTGAAGCGTACAATTCTGTGCCATCAAGAAGAATGCTGTCAATGCGTGAGGCAGTCATATTGTGTGCATTATAATCGACAGACAAACTCAACAAAGCAATCAAAGCTATGGCGGTACATTGCATTCCATTAAAAAGTCGAAAGATTTCGCAGCTTTGATGGACATTTCCTAAAATCCCTCTTACCATTTTGATAGTGCCCTTGAGCCTTGTATTGTTGGTCCCGAAATCTCTGACGCTGCTTTGTCTGGCAAAATGGCGAACGCTTGTATGTAAACATACGCTTTGCGATGAATTTCGATTGGTTCGATATGATCACGTGATAGAGAATGACCACGTGAGAATCTAGAAGTACAGCCTCGACCAATGGCAACAAGGCATTTATTTGGATGAGTACATTTCTCACGAATAGCGAAAATAAAAGTATTAATTGGGCGGATTTTTTGACGTAAGTATTAACAGAACAAAAATAGTATCAGTATTGTACACTTCGTACTTTAAGAATGAATTAAAAGGCCAGTTATAGGTGAAGTAGAAAGATTCCTTGTTAACCATAGGATGAAAATATCTGATAGGTTTATTCGGCGCTCAAAGGGTTAAGCTAATGCAAATAATTTTCTAACTTTCAAAAGCAGAGTAATTTCTGATTGACTTTTGGCCAAACTAATTGTCTGCCTCTCTCTTTCTCTCTGGCTCTATCTGTCGCTCTGGCTCTTTCTCTCACAGATTTTCTTACGTAAAAAAAAAACGTTTCTTTTAGATAAAGAGTTTAAAGATGTGATTTACGCTTTCATATATAAAGTCAATGAAAGCTGAATACAGCTGGGTCAGAATGCATCATAAACCAAACATTACTGTCTCGTGACTGTACAGTATATACCAATGAAATCCACAAAAGTTAGCACCCAAGGAATCACACGGTATCTGTGTGACAAATTTTCACTCTCATGAAGACTCAATGGAGCATTTGATTGGTTTTATGATTAATTTTCGCAGAACTTTTGACCAATGACATAACATTTTACAAACCAGTGGTAAGGAAGGATTTTTCAATGTTGTTTATTCATACCTAAAGATACATCTATACTCATTTTCAGTCAGTTTTTAATCCATTTCATAGTTATTTTATAAAACTATAATAATTCTTGTACCCGGGTCGATACTTTTTCGCAGATGCTATAAGCCCCTTTTTCACAGTGCATGGGTCGATACTTTTTCGCAGATGCAGTAAGCCCCTTTTTCACAGTGCATAGCTCATTTACATTGTATATTGGTTTAATTCAAACGCAATACTTGGGGTATTTGTTTACCAATACTGGCTCATTGAAAACATATAAACACAGACCATAAGTTGTGACTATAGGTGTTATTTTCCAGCAGTGTCTCTTCTACCGTGGTACAGTGGTCAGGTCGTAGGAGTGTCGATGAAGCGATCCAAGTTTGATTGATTGACGAAGTACATGACAAATATATCGCGTTCGATTTATAATTTACCTATATTTACATAGGTGCCTAAACTTTGAACCATTATTACACACTATTAACAGGGCTGTAGGGATGTACCTTTAACGCAAAATTTTATACATATCCAAATTAAAAGCATTCGGAAACGGCAAATCTGGGAAAGGAAGAAAATGCTGGTTACCAGCATTTTCTACTTTTCCCACAATGTGTCCAAAACTTTCTCTCACAAAGAGAACGGTCGCTAAAACTCGTGATTCTGTGGCAAAGAATTAAACAGGAATGCATGTCCGGGATGTATTAATATTCATTTACGATTGCATATTGCGACTCCATCATAAATCGAAAGATCGAATAACTCGAAGATATTCGTCTGTGGTTTTTCCGACATCGTACGTATGAATAAATAGTTCTGCCCCCATGACATCACGTTATGCTTGTCTCAAAGATGTATTGAATGATTGTATAAGAATAGTTAAAAATAGGTCGTTGGCATTCACATACAATAAATGACAAAATACAAACTCTACATCACATTCTATCATTATTACTTTACTATATACATAATTCTCACAGACCAGTTCAAAAGAGCCGTAGCAACTCTCGTATTCAATACTACGAAGAAACATACATACGTAGAATAATAAAATAAGAATATTGGATTTTCATAGAGAAAACAAGGGTAATTATTAGATATGTATGCGAGGTAAACGTATTCTAGTTATAGTCCATTTCGTTAGTATGAAAACTAACATTTGGCACTAAATCATCTATCTAAAAATTGTTTTTGAACTTTCTTTGTACCTACCGGCTTATTTTACAAAAACAATGAGAGAAATAATATTACAAGAATTCAAAATTTCATTTTAATGATTTTGTCCATTAAACCCAGTGTTAATTTTTACGTCTAAAAATGGTGGAGAGAGTGCAACGAACAGAACAGCATAGGCCTACTATCCCACGTCAGTTTGAAAACATTTACATGCGAGGTCAATCATATTGAAACACTAGGTTCATGAAAACTTATCCTTAAACAGACATTTTTTTTTTTTTTTTTCATTTTTCAATACAGCTACTGTCAAAAAACATTCCTGGAAAAACAAAATGACTTTAACAGTATACTTTATTCTCCCATGGTGATTTCTTTCAAGAATAATCTTATCAGTTCTCTAATTAATCCATAATTTGTATCACAACTTTACGGTTAGGAAGAGTGATAACCTATATAGATCATCGTATCGCGAACTACTTTGTGCGTTTGAACGGGTAACGTCGTGATGCGGTCATCTATACCGAGTACTAGCCCAGTCTTTCCCCGTAAATAATCCCCCGCCCTCTCTCTCTCTCATGTTTCATTCCTTGTTGATAATCAGTCTTCGTCTACCACTCCTTCCGGAAACTTTTATAATATACTTGTATGTCATAACCCCATGTTGTACCTGTTTGTACTTGGGTCGAATAAAAGAATTGTTCTGTTCTGTTCTGATAAAATTTCTGTAGATCCATTCAGGGATAAGTGAATGTTTAAAAGTATATACATAATTAAATAATTATATTTCTATGGCCTTTTCGGAGATCATTGTATTGTTTGACAAAATTAAACCGAAACATTTGTGTATTCAATGACCTTACTTCGTCACATGGGTCATGTACCTCATACATTACAAGGGAAGTTACGGATACCATACACGGAAACTAATTAAGTGTAAGTTTAATATTGCCATATAATAAAACATGAAATCAACATGTTTGTATTGTTATGCTAGTTGTGTACTAATATAAAAGAAATTACTACAGAAAGACATGGTTTTACTATTATTTGTTATTGTTTATGGCTGTTCCATAACTGTCCGTCACTCCTCTGTGGCCAAGACAAAAATGCTCAAATATTACTATGCCGTTTAATAGTAGAAAGCATGAAATTGAAAATGGACAAATGCGAAAACATTGATTTCTGCATTTTTTATTAAATAAGTAACACTGTTACAAAGATATTTTGAAAAGGTTGCTTCATTTGAATGCATTTGATCAAAACATTAGTTTTTATACAAATCAAATGGTCTATATCAGAATCGTTTCATTCCTGTTTTATTGACATAAATTGACTCCCCAACTCTTCCATACGTGTATTCATTACACGCTCCAAGCTCTTCGTAGGAACTTTTACTATACACGTGCTCGTCACGTGGTCCAAGTGCTTCGTAGGTACTTTTAGCGTACAAATGCTCATCACGTTTTCCAAGTGCTTCGTAGGTATTTAACGTAATATCTGAAATAAAAACAAGTTTTATTTTTCTAATTTAATGACCAGTACTAGTTTTAAAATTTTAAACGACACTCCAAAACATAGGAACATTGGAAGATATGCATTGCTTTCAGTTAATTAGTCCATCACGGAATCAGTTACCCATTTTTTTGCTTCAATAACTTTTTTTTTTTTTTTTTTTTCAATATTTATATATACTTTATCAGGAAGCTTTTTTCCCCAATTTATGTCGAAATAATTTCGATCTATTTATCTTCTTGCACGGGTAGGAAACCTCATATTCGGAGCCAATGGCTCCGACGAGAAATTGTTGTGTTGGTCTTCCGGTTCCGAAATCGTCGGCTGAAAAACAGGTAAGCTTGTCATTCTTTGTAACTATGTGTTCTTATGCCTTTAAAATTGCAAAAAAGGAGAATGTCATGCAATGCTCAAGTCTTTCAACGTGTTTTCTACATTACGGTAAGCCGTGGAATGTGTACAGTATTGTCTGAATCATTTGTGCCGTGGGTTGACCGTAGCCAAAATAATGCGTCAAGAACCTAGATTCAGTCTGTTATTGCCATTAAATTAGCAAACAAGAGAGTAGTCTGGTACCCCGCCGTACTACAAGAGTGCGTCAGGCAAAGCGCAATAATGGCGGCCCCCGTTGGTAATATGCAGAGGAGACGGGATATTGTTATTTCACATGATCAAATCAGATCCTAGGCTGAATTCAAAACAGATTGCTCGCAATAAAGTCATGGTAGTGAGTTTTTGTACATGTCGTTCTTATTTAGCGAGAAAAAACTACATATCAGAAATGCTTTCAGTATCCGAAATGTCAATGGACCTATATTACATCCGAAAACAGGGCTACTTTTAAAATGATTCATAGTCGAATTTATATTTAAACCATACCCCAACACCACGTTTTAGATTCGGTTATATATTTTTTGTTCAAAATTGACCTCATTTTATTTACTGATCAATCTGGATCGCATGAAATTTTGGCAAACGGGAAGCATGTAGTGGTACGCTTGAGGACACCTAGGAGGCCGCCATTATTGCGCTTTGCCTAACCCGATAACGTGGTGGTAGGGGTAGCTAATCCAGACTAACAAGAGAGAGGTTTGCCGTCCCAAAAGCGTGAATTAGTATTTTGAACTATTAAAATCGCTGCTGGTAAAGACTTGAAAAGAAATAGTGTAAAAATGATAAAAACAAAGAGGGGCTCCAATTATGTGAACCGGCTCTAAATTTGTAAGTCGGCACTGATTGATGAAGGCTTCTTTTTAAAAGTTTATTTTTCTATTAGAAATTACTGTTTTCCCGGAAATTTTGGACTGAAGGGTATTTCCGGGAAGACAGAGCTTATGAATTAACTAATTTCTTTCTAACAAAAAAACTAATTTTTTGCCCTCATCAATCCGTGACGACACAACATTTTCTCCTCGGAGCCATTGGCTCCCAATATGAAGTTTCCTGCCCGTGTCTTAAAGACTCTTTTATCGAACAATACCGTATTTGTACGATTCCGAGCAAAGAAGCGTTTGAAAACATTGTGATCAAAAGGAGAAAATGCTGGTAACTAGCATTGTCCTCTTTTTTTTTTTTTTTTTTTAATTCTACTCCTGTAACGACTGATATTGTCACAACTGAAAAAGTACCGACTTCATCCAAATGGTGAATTACAGATATCGAGAGACGGGTAGAACTATCGCGATATTTTTATCTCGGATACCAGCTTCGTGCACGAATGAGAAATTTTGCGTTAAAATATTAACTGATCAATGTAAAATTTTCTGCATAACAAAGTTTATCGTGATATTTTTTTCAGAAAACTTTTCAATATCTAGATAAAATTTCCCGCGAACTTTGATTTATCGCAATAGTTTTCTAAAATTATTCCGATAGTTATCTAGTATCTGGTGGCAGATAGATACCATAGCAAACCCCATTAAATCTGGACAAGTCTAAAATTTTGCCTTCTCGTAAAGAGGTAACAGAAAACCCTGCGTTCTACGGTCCTTAGAAGGAAGGCTTGTGAGGATAGAAAATAGATGCTGACTTTAAGCTCCCTCCTCTTCCCGCAATAGTCATAAACTGTCAAAGCCAAATTGAATCATTCATACTTAACTGGACAAGTCTAAAATTTTTTAAGAGTTAAAAACTGTAGAGTACAAAACTTACCTATATTATCAACATCCACATATTCATAGGTTCCCGGAAGTGCACTTACTTCTGTGTTCTGATTGGTTGTCTCCAAGACCGATCTATTATTAGAACCTGACGTAATATTGTGATGTATGCTGGCGTCTATTGCGAGAGCTTCTGAAGAGAACAAAGAAACGCCAGCTTTGAATCACGCGAAAGATAATAAAACTGAAAAAATGAGAAAAGGACCATATATAAAGGAAAATGAAACGAGTAAACACTTTACCACACAATCCCGTCTTTTAACGAACCTGAGGAAGAAATCTTTTGAAACAAAAGTAGTAAAGGGAAGTAACCAGCATTTTCTCCTTCTTCCACAATGTTTTTGACCGTATGGTAGACACATTTTATGTTTAAAATTACATTTGATTTGTTGTTTGCAAATGCTAATGCTTTCAATTTGAAAAAAGGCTAAAATTTGGGCGTTTATAAAGAATTAAGAATGTATTAGAGCCATGCTGTTTAAAAAAAGGGGGGGCATGCATATTCGTAATGCAATATACCGAGCAATTCGTTGCATCATATGGATTCATTTTTGTCTGAAAACCGACTAGCCCCTATTTTTTGCCGTTGGCATGAAAGGATAAATCAAAGCGCTGAAAGCACTGATGGGGCTAGGGGCAAATGTACGACTGCATATAATTATGAACAAATACATGTACATTAAGTGCATAGCAATCCGCTGGAAATCGTGGATTACATGTATAGTGCTGAAAAATGTATTTTGTTGAACATAATTTTCTTCCAGATTCTGTACTGTTTGGCATATCATGACTGACACTGATGTATGAATGTTTTCCATATTTCCAATCAGGCCCATTAGCTCAGTCGATAACATACCAGACTTGAGACTATGGGATCACAGGTTTAAATTCCTAGCTCTGCCAAGTTCTTTCCTATGACTGATGACAGTCATTGCAACAAGATTAATTCCTCTCTCACCACTGATCATTATTTCCACAATGGTTACGTGGGAAAACAACCAAGGGCTTGAGAAGGGTATCATGCAAAGTAATGCTTAAAAGATATCAAGGGAAGCATATATAGGTGAAATGGTTGCCCTAATTTAACTGAAATAATATTAAAAATAGCATTAAACGCCATCAAACTAACATCCAAACTGGTTAATTGATTGGTGCTTTACGCCACTTTTAAAATTATTTCAGTCATATCATAGCAACAGCTCACATGATCGTGTATTTCCTGCGTTCCACTAATGCTAGAAGTATCTTGCCCAAGAGCACTCCCATCGAAAACCCAGGGGATCCGGTGAGGTCCAACCCCGTGGTCTCCAGGTCAAGAGTCCTACATTTTACCACTGAGCCACGCAGGACCCCTTACTAACAACCAGCACCAAACAAGATCTACAAACATTATTCTTTCCATTTGCAAAGTACATTCTCACATAGTCTTAGTCCAGCAAAAATGGATAAAGAAATGGCATTATATTTATATTTTATATAAAAAACTTCAGCATGAGAAAGCAGTAACTGAAGTTTGCAACAAGAGAGAATAAAGGAAATAAATTTTGAGAGAATACAACTTTAATTAAAGTTTTGGACATAAAATGATAACTGTCATGTTCTGTAATGTCTCTTTTCTTTATTCTTTTAAATGCTGAGAATGAAAACATGACTTTTGCAGACAAGATGAACAAGTCAAGTGAAAAAACTGGCTCAGTCTGATATGTTACTTTTTGAAATTGTCCAATTGAAATAGTCTTAAGACACAAAGTTGATACTGGAGCACCTTATCTGTAACCTTTGCCATCATGTACCTATAATGGAAAATTAAGTAGTCTTTCAGAAAAAGCACAGTCATATTTCTTAACCAATAATTCTGTGTTTTCATGACCCACAGCCAGGAAAAAAGTATTTTGAAAACATTATGGGAAAAGGAGAAAATGGAAAACACTGATGACCAGTTTTTCTTTTTCTTGTGACATTTTCCACATTACAAAGAAAACTCCCAAGCTTTTCATAAAATATATTTTGTTGTCTGCAAATGGTTTCAATATGGACAAGTGTAACATTTTGTAGTGTAGTACAGAGATAATGGAAAAAATTTATGTTTGATGACAACTTCAAAAACTGTGAAGTCCTTCAAGCGCCTATTCAAGATGTGCCAACTCAGCATTCCCTTTAAAGTCTAATTAAAATCAACAGGAATAAAAACATTTTGTTGACATCCCAAAACTAGTATATGTGAGAATGTAGTCAGTGGCTTGGAAAAAATATATATATTTGATGTAGATCTACTGATCTGAATAAAAGGAACAAATATAGATATTTTTGCAGTGATATAACAATGATTACAGCAGGAAATCTGTAAAAATGCAATCATTCAAATAAAATGATTAATTGATTGTATGGTGTTTAACGCCGTTTTCAACATTATTTCAATTATATCGCGGCGGCCAGTACACGTAAGCATGCTTTCCTGGGGTTTCTTTTACCAGTACTACGCACAATATTCTTTCCAAGCCACCAGCTGCTTTCCAAAGTATCTATCGTTGAAACAATGGTCAGCGGTGAGATACGAATGAATCCTGTTGCAAAGACTATCATCAATCCTTGGAAAGAAATTGGCCGAGCCGGGGATCAAACCAGCAACCTCCTGTTCTCAAGTCCTGTACGCTATTGACTAAGCTACCTGGACTCGTCCATTCAGACAAAAACTAGACTGGTAGTTTTACATTTTAAGTACTATTTCAGTCAACATGGAGCAACTGCCCATCAATGAAAATGTTTGCCAGGTTTATCAGTATGATGCTTGGGCTTTGAAACACCTTGCTCATGGACAATCCAAGCTATTCCCTGGACTTTGGCATGCTGGGGTCATTTGACCTCCTAGAAATGAATTCAAGAAGGCAAACATTTTAATTTCGGGGACATTCAGAAAATTTAGGGGTCCTAAATTTAAAAAAAAACAAAAAAAACGGGGTGAGGGAAAACCCGGGCCAATCGCATGTTAAGCCTACAAAACAGATAAGGATAACACTGAAGAACTTTGGATCTCTACTCAAATATGGTTACTTCTGAGTCATGCCATTTTGGCATTGACATTTAAGCTGACAGTACCTTTACTGCACATGACACATGGTCTATACATGTCTGTCATTAGTTTCCAACTTTTTTAAATCCCATGTAATTATGCACATCGAAGTTATGGGCCAGAAATGAACACAACACTGAAGACTTACAGATATACAACACTACATGCTATATATATGTTTATTGTATTATGTCTGGGACATAAAAAGAGTGAGGGATACAATGATTTATGTTTAATCGTTAGGCTGCTTGGCGCAGCTCAAGGACTTTTTGCGGGCAGTTGTAGATCAAGATCAGACTGCACAGAACAATCTACACTGTCCGATAAGGACATATTTTTCCCCTCAAAAATACCTTTGGAATAACAATTTGGGTTTTTATTATCGGCTTGAAAGTTTCATTTCACTATTTAGCAGGTTAGGTGTTAACACAGAGTCAGTTAAGTATTTGTACTAACAGTCCTCAAGTCCTGTAGGTGACTGATTCATGGTCAAAACAATGCTGATATGAACCAAGTTTCAGGGTCCTAGGTCAAACAGCTACTGAGTTAGAGCACAGAAATGATTTTCAAACAAAGTTCACCTTTGACCTTGACCTTTGATCCATGTGACCAAAAAAACAATAGGGCACTTCCTTGGGTTATGAGCAACACTTGTATAAAGTTTCAGAGTCCCAGGTCAAACGCTTTTTGAGTTAGAGCACTGAAACAATTTTCAAACAAAGTTTACCTGTGACCTTGACTTGTTACCCATGTGACGTCAAACGACTTTTGAGTTAGAGCTTGAAAACGAAAATATGGACCGACAGACAGGGTGGAACCAGTATACCCCCGCCCCCCCCCCCCCCACTTTGTAGAAAGGGGGGGGGGGGGTTACCTATGTCTATTTCAATTCCATTTACAAAGTAGAAAACATTCTAGAGAACTGTTTGATTGTATCATAGATTAAAATGCAATTGAATTAAAAAATACTAAATAATTGTCTGAGACCACAGTATGTATGAAACGTATATGGAAAGCCTCACTTTAACTTACTTGTGTTTAATGCCATTTTAAACATTATTTCAGTCATAAAGCAGCAGCTGCTTCACCTATCCATGATTTTCCCAGTCTTTCTTTTACCAGCGCTTTGTACATTATTCTTCCAATGCTATTACCTACTTTGACACATTTTCGGAGTTTCCTTTTACCAGTACTTCTCACAACGTTCTTCCCAAACCACTGGCTGCTTTCCCACATAACCATCGAAACAATAATCAGCAGTGTTAGAGGAATGTATCCTGTCACAATGACAACCAACAATCCACTGAAAGATACTGGCCAAGCTGGGGATTCAACCAGCAACTTCCTAGTCTCAAATCCTGCACGCTACCTGAGCTTGGCTGTGTGCCAGGAAATTTACATAAGATGACCCAAAAATACAATACATGTATATAGCTATCTATGTCACCTTTTATGATACATTTTCAGCTCTGTCCATGTGAAACTCTGGCATGAAAAGTATCATTCTTTCATCACTGCATACTTTTCAGATGTCAAAATCTTGCTGTTCACTGCTGTAACTTCATTCCCACATCCACTCACCACATCCCCATTTTTGTTCCTACAAGTAGAAATTCCCATGACTAGGAGTACACATTTGAAAATTATATATTCTACCTTTACACAGGCAGACTAAGTGTTTTAGCAGCAGACAATTAAAAAAAAAAACGTTGTAGGGAAGGGCATATTTTCTTGTACATAATGAGCAAATGCATGCTTTCCACAACATTTTGCAAGCTATTTCTCTAAAATTGAGGCTTTCATTTATTTCTAATACATATTCACATTTTGAATCAAATAAATGCATCATTCTTTGTTTGAGTAAGTTAACTCTTTAACAAACAACAACATTTTAGACTCAACAAAATTGAAAGCCTTTGCACACGAAAAATAAAAATTTTGCTCAAAAGATTATTTCTGTCTTTGAAACTGTAGAAAATATTGTGGGAAAGGGAGAAAATGCCGGTTAAAAGCCTTGTTTTGAAAAACCTTTAAACAGAGAATATTGTGCGGTAAAGTGTCAAAATTCATTGAGTTGGTTTCTTCTATATGAGGGACCACTGAAATTTTATTTTTTGACTTTAAGTAACCTTGACTAGCCTGCTTTTGCAAATTGGACTGACAATATAATTACGTGATCACTGATAATCCTTTGTCATATGTACAACAATTGCAACAATCAAACTACCACACCCGTGAGTTATACAGCCTGTTCCAAAGACACAAATAATTTTTGCTGACAGTGTTCTGTGCACTGTCTGATAAGGCTCCTCATTGTGCCTGACCAGCCATTTAACTCATTGCTACTATTTCATGCATCAAAACTAACTACTCTGTACCAATGTCATTTCAATAGTAACTTTGCAAATTACATTTATGGTATTATTTGGACTTTTAACACGTTCTATACAATAACTGACTTTAAACAACCCTGAGAAAAGAAGCTTTTGGAAACATCGGGAGAAAAGAAGAAAATATTAGTAACCTGAATTTTCTCCTTTTCAAAGAATGATTTCTACTCTTTCAGACACAAATTCCACCAGTTCCAACTGACCTAGTGATTGTAACAATCACTAGTGCAACAAGACAACAAGAGCACCACCTGCGGGTGCCAAAACTTGGCTGCATTTGCTTATAGTGAAAATTCTAAGTAAAAGGGGGGAACTGTGTCAAAAATATTTTGATGGTTACTGCCCCTCTCGTATGGGTTCTCCTTTTAATTGGTAACAACTAGTCAGAGTTTGAAGTAAACAATTATCTTCAGTTATAATAGAGAAATCATAAGATGTCAAAGTTTTTGCACGACAATGTCGACAAAGATACAGATGAGTCGGATGACACAGATAATGCCAGGGCTATGACAATGCTGTACCTCAATGTTTTCTTCGAAAAAAGCAGAACTAAAAATAGATGTGCAATTTTACAGTATTGGGTAAATCATATCAAAGTTGTATTCAGACAACAAGTAAGTTATAGTCTAACATCCATTTACAGATGCCCACTGGAATCGTGGTAACTGTAAGCACTCTTAAAACATTTAAAAATGGCTAATATGGACATAAGCCAAAAACTAGATATAATTCTCTTGTTTTACAATTGTTCTAGGTCGGAAAAACCTAAGCTCAACGGCATAAAATTTTGGCCACTGCATTTGTGTTTGAAGTTGTTTGTAGATGTATCACTCTACAAAGTTACCATGGCATGAGTATGATGTCTTATGATGACAATGGTCATTTGTTTTTCCTAAATGTAGATTCAAGTTAGAATTTACTAGATCTTCATTCAAATCATTTTTTAACATGAGAACAATATTATGTAAACAAGTGTACACATATCATATTAAACCGGGGGCGAGTTTTGACCCAAGACCGAGTTTTCTATGGGTCGAATCTTCTCCTGAATATCTTTTCTTTCCTTAGGGTCGAACCTTCTTAGGGTCGAAGCCATAGCTCTAAACGGACTGTAGGCTTATGCTTTGCAAAAATAAATTATGACATGCTGCCACATTTATCTATGTAAATTACGTTTGAAGCTATTATAATGTAAGCTATTATGTAGTCTATTAATGCAAAAAGTTACCCGGCGTGATTTACGACCGGATACATGTATAGTTTAGTTTAAACATATTTTATTGCCATCTATATACAAATCATACAACATACATAGTTTACACAAACAGAGATACAAATCAGGCAAAAGGGTCTGGCCACAAGTTCTCACAACTTAGATTCGGCCATTCCCTTTAAATAATTTACAAGCTATGAGAGTCTTCTACAAGTCTAAAATTGTTATAAGTATTTATTTCTGTACTTTTCTCTCGAAAAAGAAGACAATTATGTTCCAGCTATGCAATAAATCATTTCAAGTGTTAGTTATTAAGAATTTACATGTTTAAGGATGGAGAAGTGTAGAATACTTGGTTGTCAAGTCAGTTAAATGGACGAGAGTGATTCGAGACAGGGGTGGTAAAATGACTTACAGGCTATAAGACGTTTATGCAAATCTCTCTGAAGCTTTAATGTAGGATTGCACGGCGAGAAAAATAGTGGAATTGTCTTCTAATCTGAGATTTTCAGATCCAAAAAGTAATAAATTTTCATTTAAAGGATGAAAGCTGCGAAGTTCATGAAAAAGTTGTCGTCTCGGATACATGTATATACTTCATTCAAGGTGTGCGATTGGTCATGAATACGTTCGAGGGCGAGTCAACGTTACAATGCAATCTCCGAGCAGAGTTGTCGATCGTTACTCTCACCATACATCTCTGCAACGGGCTAAATGACAAGAATCTTGTTTTGTTACTGTTTAACTGTTTCATGTGTAACATAATAAAGTAGACATAGGAAATATGATTCCGGATACATTATAGGTGCATTCAAACTGATGAATTTACCTGTATACGATGGAACTATTTTTTCAAGCTTCTTTACTGACCAGAATCTTACGCCATTTGTAAAAAAAATGGCTGCGCCCATGAATGATGACAATTTAACACACCGATGGATCTCAGTTTGTAAGATTAAAAAACAAGTTATCGTCCTTTAAAAAACATGTAAGCTTTTCAGAAAATCCCTCTTTTTCACATTTCCTACCACTAAGTCTGATTGGCCGTATGCTGTTTGAACAGCACACAAAACAATCGATTGGTCTTTCGTTCACCGGCGTTTGTGTCGCCATTTTGAATTATGGTCATGTGACGAAAATATCACGTGATGACGGACTACCTTCTGAGCCAACTACAGAGGTGAATGGGCATAATCCGTAATGCAAGAGAGTGGTTACAATGGAGCAATATCGTGAATAGACTATAAAAAAAAAAAAAGAAATCCTTCTTACCTTAATTATTCATGCAAAGTAGCATGATTTTGCTTTCTTGTGCTGCAGCAACTTTTCGAAGCTACACCATCGGCGTAATTTAACAGAAAAAAGGGAGGGTAAATTCACCGGATCAGACAAGTTCGGATCTGTATCTTATTTACATCTCTTTTTCAGAAATATTGTAATGTAACAGGAAACTTTTCGAATGCTGTTTCGATGTGATGCCTATTTCCAGTTATTTCGAGGTCCTTGCAATCCTTAATTTTAAATATCATATGTAAAATCCAACGACACGTTTAAAACGGAGGACTTCCAATGGCCACCGGTATCATCGGAACTACCGTACGGTACCACCAGCAGCAAGTACATTAGCTCAAAATAGTTTTTGTTTACTAGTCATGATACTTGTCTTACATTTTATGCTAACCATTGATATCTGAAAGACAAATGTACTGTAAACGAGGAAAAAATGTGAAAGCAGAAGGGTACACTGAAATCATGTCGGTTCCGGTCCAATCCGGTGATTTTTTACACCCCCCCCCCCCGCCCCGGTGAAAAGTGAATATGAATTGAAAATGGTGCTTAATCTTTCAAATGCAACAACGACAATATAATGGCAAACGGTGTTCTCAATGACCAGATTGTACTCTGAAATGCAATTTCTGTTATTTCAAGTCTGTGCATGTACACAAATTGTTCGAAAGTCTTGTAACAAATTGGCATCTAGGTAAACTTTCATTGTGGATGAATGATTCGCACTGAGGTTTGATCAGTTAATCAAATCGATGGTTACATTTTAAGCCAATCAGAAATGCTAGTTGCATATATTCATACATGATGTTAAAAGTGGTTGCGGCTTTTGTGAAAAATTCTGAAAAGCGGTATTACAAAGGGCTAGGCCCATGATGAGCCCCTAGCCCAAAAACTGCACGTCTACACATTTTGCGCATATCTACGACAACTGCAACTGCGTTGTACATCTATGGCACCCTTGTACGGTGGCACTGAGGTGACATGTGCATTTTTTTGTATTTATCTCGTTACCACGAGATAATAATTCGTTTTCTCGAGTTTTTTTTTTTACAAAAAATGCACATGTCACCTCAGTGCCACTGTACCCTTGCAGTATCAAGTTTTTTTTTTCTATTCCAGGAAGTTGAAGAAGCGTTTAGTCTTCCTATCATGACCGCGTGTAAACAAAAATCGATGGCATCAAATATGACGTACAATGCAACCGTCTATACTAACGGGGCCACATTTCATGGCAATGCAGTCGAATAAGTATTATAAAGGTTCTTATTTCTCTTTTGTTATTCTCTTTCTTAATTACTTCAAGTTTTGTCTACGTTACGGAATGTCCCACTAATATCGCACTTTCTCACGAGACTTGTCCAGTTTCTTATCAAATATGCACAAGAGTGCTCGAAGGGAGATAACTCTATCAGACTGGCGATATAACGTAATCACTTACCATTTTGGATTGGAGCGTTCGGTTTCTGCTGAACCCTGAGAGAAAAATCAGAATCACATGGTTTACTTATTAACTTTTTTCCAAGTAATCCCGTATTTAAACGACCCTGACAGAGGATGATTATGGAAACATTGTCGCAAATGGAGAAAATGCCGGTAACCAGTACTTTCTCCTTTTCCCACAATGTTTTCCTTGATACAAGAGAGAAATCCAAGTATTTGGGCCACATCTGATTATACGTGGTCTACAAATGCTTTCAATTTGGACAAGTCTTAATTTTTGTTGTCTGGTTTATAATCAGTTATTCACCTATTGTAGACTAGTTCATTATGGCTGTGATTCTAAATAGATTTGTTTGAAAGAGGTAAGAGCTATTGAATGGTACATATCACGACTACAACTCACTATTCATGTATGTCCTGGGTTTTCATCAATACAAAACTACGGCTGTGAAGTGTCTGGCCCGTGGACAATCCAACGAAAAGCCTAGCGCTTCAAGTGAGGCTCGATTCCGGAACTTTCAGGTTGCGAGTCCTACACTTTACCACTAAGCCATGCCGGACCCCAATACAAAACTAACCATTTTCTTTCATCGTACAGAAATTGTTATGGGAAATCCCCAGTATTCATTTCTTTCAAAAGTTTCCACAATGTTTCATACAAAACCTGAATTGTTTGGTAGAATTCATACTTTATTATATTATTTATGCTTCTCAGCAATGTCGAACAAATACTTGGGACCAACCTACATTTTTCGTCTTACTAAAATGATCGTTGTTATGACAACGACTACCAGAACAACGATTGTTGATCCAATTCCAACGCCAATGACCATGCTATTCTCTCCAGGCTCATCCTGATTTCCAGTCTCGCGCTGATTTATGCTGTATAAATCTGAAAATATATTAATGCGCCATGCTCTGTGAAAAGGGGGGCTTAATACATACCCGTGATGCATGATACCAAGCAATTCGTCACATGATCATGGATCCATGAAGTCCATTTTATCTAACAATCGACTGGAATCATGAGGTAGTATGGTACTTTGACGTACAGACAATTGACCAGTAGCGAAAAGTTTCGGCCCAGTTCAGCCTGCGCGGACAGCGCAGGCTGACCTGGGCCGACACTTTTCGCAGATACATTAAGCCCCCTTTTCAAAGGGCATGGCTCACTTCTAACAGAGTTTTATCGCATAACCTCCCTTGTTTATAAAATAGTGTTATTCAGCCATTTCGAATTTTCTTATCTTACACGCATTTCAGTTAAACATTGTGTGACGTACTATGTCATAGAATCATCTAAAATCGCGATATTCTGAAGTGCGCGATCATTTTGTTGTTCTTATAATTCACGTGATACTCTGCCGAAATCGAGGAGAATTTTATGAAAATTCGTCAAAAGAATGTTTTTGAGCTCGCCAGAAGATCGCTTATTAATATTATTTCCAGACTCGTTTGATAATTTTTGTCTCAAATGCCAACTCATGTCAGATCCTATGTAACCCCACCCCTAGTCCGCTAAAAACATGCTATGGATATTTGCTGTAAGTTAAAACCATTTATCGAAAGTTCTTGCGTTGAATCCGAGGCTGGAAGAAGAGATAGAGAGGCCGTAGCGTTCATAACGCACAATACGCAAGTGCGTTATGAAGAAAAGATGGGTGTGATTGATTGATTTAGAGTTTGACGCCGTTTAGATAACAGCTTAGGTCATATCACGGCGGTCAGTCTACCTACGCATGTGTTTCCTGGCTTTCACACACCAGCACTGACATAACTTTCTTTCCAAGTCACTGACAACTTTTCTCACATGCATCAGATATGGGTGAGAGGCTAAAAATCGCCGGAAAGTTTGCCTCAACCGGATACCAAACTCGCAACTAACCATTGAGCTACCCATGCGGGCGAAGAAAAAATTGTAAGTGGCAAAACATTCTCTTGTCATTTTATAGAACAACTCTATCCTCATAATTAAGCCTAGCATTTCTTTAACCCTTTACCACACAATGACGACATTTAACGACCACAAGAAAGATTTCTTTTGAAAACATTGTGGGAAAAGGAGAAAATGCTAGTAACCAGTATTTTCTCCTTTTTCAACAATGTATTCTATCCTACCAAAGACAATTTTCACTATTTTAGCCACATTTAATTTGGCGTCTGCATATGCCTTGAGTTTGGACAAGTCTAAAATTGTGTCATGTGGTAAGGGGTTAAATAAAATGAAACCATCCAAACAATAATACAAAAGCGAAATATTGCGATTTTACCCAATTTCTCTTTGATGGAAACTCTGTCTGCATCGGACAGTGTAGATCAAGATCAGACTACACTTTCTGTGCAGTCTGATCTTAATTTAAACAATCCGCAAAACCGCATTGGGTCCGGCCAAGCGGCCAAAGGGTGAAATAGCTCTCTCGATTCGGACTATTTAATGATTCTGAATCCCTGGTTACGCCACTGGAGTGGAATCGCATTTTGTCGAAATGGACGATTTCAGCTGAAACTCTAGAGTGGACTCGATACACTGCTGTTATAGTAATATGATCTGAGTTCTTACCAGAATTTATTAACCTTTGCACAAGTTAAACCCTACTGTATTGCAGGGTTAATCAGGTTTCAAGATGGCGGCTGGTGAAAGAACAAAAGTGCACAAGTAAATCAAGAAGCAAAGACTGTTTTTTTTTTCAACCCTTAAGCTGCTAATCGCGACTCACTGACCTTTTGCGGACAGTGTAGATCAAGATCAGACTGCACAGAACGTGAAGTCTGATCTTTGATCTACACTATCCGATACGGTTTTTTCTTTCCGGTGAAATCAACTTTGAAACCGCAATGTTTGGGCTTTTGGTATTCAGTAGAAACTTGCGTTTCATTTATTCAGCAGCTTAAGTGTTAAGTTTATACTTGCAGCACACAAGCCAAGATTTATTTGGTAACTACAAGTAAGATCAGGCTACACATACGTATATTCTAATCTTAATTTTACTCTGCACGTCTCTTTTGCTGTTTTCAGATATCCCAACCCATGTAGTTGAAACCAAGCAAGATCCATTGTAGTAACGGTTAACAATATAGTTTGTGTTAGATAGGGAGGTAAAAACATGGGTAATACTTCTAGCAGAGTTGTGAAATAAAATTTGAAATGAATTAATGAAATGAAGTACAGCAGTTACACAATGACTTCATTAATTCTTGGGAGAATAAATAAAAATCTGTGAAATATATCATTCTATTGTTCAATATCTCGGCTTTTTTATTTTTCAAGGCCGAAGTATTGAACAATGGAGCGATTTATTTCATAGTACTTAGAGCTATCATATTTTTTGCTAATTTTCAACAGGTCACTTTATATTTATCATTTAAATTAATCATTCATGTACGTTTTGGAAATCTTCAATAATGATGAGGTTTTATGTTGTAATGAAAACAGGTTAGTTATTTAATTGTATCACATAAACCTGCCCCAGCAGTGTATTAAACCCCTGACTTATTTTCGATAATACACTAGTGTATAACTGTTTGTTTTTTTTTCCCGACTCTGATAAATTTGTATTTATGAGCGCGTGAAGCCGGAGAACAGCAACCAAAGCAATTGCCGGAAATTGGCATGACGTTATTTTCGTCACTTGACTCGATTTCGACCAATCAAAAACCGATTTACATGATGACTGCAATTATAGCCTTTTAAAATCGACAAATTATTGGAAATCTTTCGATTTACTTCTATAAACTGATTCATTCTACTTTCTAAGGAAATGTCGCAGAGCTATCTTCTTCTGTATACATTTACACGTTTCAAGCCGGCCTGCATCTGTAAACATGGACCCGTGAATGGTATATATGCTATGAACAGATAATGATGCAGAATACTTATTTGATTGACATTCGTTTTATGTGATAAAAAGAATCTCACGTTCGTGTTTACGTCTTATCATTTTTATCAACCTCGTAGACTAAAAGGTATATGACGCTTGCTAAGGCTTGCGTCATATTATTTTAGTCAATTCGTTTGATAAAAATTATGCAAGATAGTTATTTGTATGACATTCGTTTTATGTGATAAAAGGAATCTCACATTCTTGTTTATGTATTAACTTTGTTTTTTGTTGTTGTTTTTTTTCCAAACTCGTTGACTAAAATGTATATAACGCTCGGCAAGGCTTGCGTCATATACTTTTGGTCAACTTGTTTGATAAAAACGATAATGCATAAACACTCGTATAAGATCTATATAAACGATAACCTCAAGAAAGCTAAACTCAACAATACGACTCGATTAAGTTTCTGCTTTTGTTTTAAATTTTGATAACATCTATATCAAATTCTCGAGGATTTCATTATTACAACATTGCAGTTTCTGCATGCCTTTCCTTAAAATCATTTAGATTATTGAATGCACTAACCAAAAGAGTTGTTTGCGTATGCGCTTTCTTTACAATGGAGTCCTTTCCAGCCGTCGATACATCCATATATACAGGTACCATCGTGTTGGTGACATGTCTTATATTTACACTTTGTGGAACAGAGCTCGCAGCTTCCGTTATTTGTGATGTAATATGCGTTCAGACATTGGGCACAAAATAGGGGCTTATTCGTTATACAAGTCTTGCATCTTTTTACTGCGCATACTGGTCGTGTCATTTTTTCACAACAAGACGCAGTACACTCGTTTGTGCTGCAGTGCCGACATGGCGGACATCTTAAACACTGTAGTTGCACTTTGTAATAGAGATTCTTGCAACCATGCGTGCACTCTCCTGTTGTTTTATCACACGTGGCGTTGTGACAAAACCAATTGCATGTGTGCTCACAGGATCTTCCGCGATAACCAGAAACACACGAGATGCAGTTCTGCCAAGATATACAGGATGCACAGTTTTTACGACATTTTTCGCAAGATTTTGTGTTGTTGTTGGAGAAATACCCATCTATACAGCCTTCTGTACATCCATCTAACGAACAAAGTCCTTTTTCACACAGCGCACACTCTATTTCACAATGTTTGCCATTAAATCCAGGTTCGCACTCAATATAGCGATGAGAATCTGAAAGACACATATGCTCAGGTGAGCGATTCGGGGCCATTTTAGACCTTTTTTAACATTTCACAATAAGATCGCGCACATGCAGTCTGATCTTGATCTACAATCTTGGACACTCACTGGAAAGTTTGAGCTAGAATATATACTGAGCAAAACAGCTAACTGAACACTTTTTGAACCAAGAATATTACCCACAAACAGACATATGTTTGTCTTTTGTTTTGCATGCCACAACTTTGGGAGAGTACCTATGCAATACACACAGTCTCCAGCATAATCCACTTTATGTCATCCATTCATGGGGTTGGGGGTTCAAATAAAGTATTCACTTAATATTCACGATGACGAGTAACTTGTGAAATATTTTTAATTACTTCTGGTAGCGAGTCAATTGAACTACCAGAAAAACAATTAAAAACGCAGTAAACATGCCGCGTATGACTCCTGTAAAACGCGGACGAGAGGTCGGCTTGCTGATTTGCGAGCTCTTAAAAAGACATTTTGGTTTTGTTTTTTCAAAGTATTGTGTTCGTGGACTAACTTTTGTTTTACATGTCTGTTAATCAGAACACTTATTATTTTACAAAAAAAAAAAATGAACACGTTCAGTGGCTTAGAATTGCGAAAAGAACCGAAGTAACAATAACATATTTTAAATAGATATTCTTTCTTCTAAACATAAATTGACAAATGAATGTCGCTTGTCGTCATCCTTAAACACTCAAATTGTTAGTCCTTTTTTTCTGACGGTTGTCAATTTGATCGACTTTGCATCATGCATTTCGAACAACGTTTGAAAGGCCACAGGCTCGATCGCTGATGCCACGGTACCTGGAAGGAATGGTAATAACCGGACGCCAAGATCGCTTATTAGTCTACTTACTTTCAGAGATAATGAATAGTGAGGAAAAATGTATTATACAACTCATAATTAATTTTTAATCAATAAGTGTCCTGATCAACAGACATGTAAAACAACAAACTAAGTCCACGAACACAACGTTTTTTTTTACAAAATAAAACCAAAATGTCTTTGTAAATGCTCGCCAATCAGCAAACCGACATCTCGTCCGCGGTGTACAGGAATCATACACAGCATGTTTACAGCGTTTTAAATTTTTTTTCTGGTATTTCATGTAACTCGACATCGTGAATATTAAGTATTTATTTTATTCGAACTCCCAACCCCATGAATGGATGATTAAAGGTGGATTATTATGGAGATTGTGTGTTCGGCATAGGGACTCTCCCATAGATTGTTGCATGCAAAACAAAAGATGAAAAAATATCTATTTTGTGGGTGATCTATTTGTTCAAAAAGTGTTCGGTTAGCTGTTTTTCTCAGTATATTCCGTTTGAAAAAAAGAATAATGAATTTTTAACAGTGTTCGGCTCTGGAAGTGATTTTTATAACCACAAACGAAATTCTGGTCACATTCGAAATTAGAAAGATCTGCAGAAGACAAATTTAACTTATTTAGCAGACGACAAAATTTTAGACTCCTCCAAACTGAAGGCATTTGCAGTGGATAAACTAAAGTTGGCTCGAATGATGGTGTTTGTCTTTGAAAGGATAGAAAACATTGCTGGTTTACGAATCGTTAAAACTCGGTATAATGTGGTAACTGTTCAATCAAATATTGCTCGAATGATGTTTTTTTTTTTTACGTTATGAAAGGGAAGAACACGTCGGACAATTAGAAGATGTGAGTTACCATAAAGACGCTAAAGCGTTTTTGAATGCAAAATTACGAGAAACCCTACTAATTGATATACTGACGGTAGATCTTTAATAATATCATAACAGGGAAGGTTGTAATGTGCATATGAGCATGCATACATGGTTGAAAAAGGGGGAAATGCTGTATACCAGCCATGTACGCATGCTCATATAACGGCATTGTATAGTTACCACCATTTTATTACTATCCCCACAATACTATTAAAACAGTTCTTACCAAGGGCCGTTAAAAAAAGACCTTTGGATTGTTTGGATAAGGGTTGGATAGACACTGAACCATGATTTTATACTTACTGCAAGCGGTTGAACATAGAAGTACGCCAACTGTCACAAACAAACATATAGTTCCAATTCCGGCCCCATTTTGGCTCTCAATTGTTTTAGGCTTTGGACACTTTTCATAAAGCCAATACCATGGAAATATCTGTTGAAACAATGTCAAAGAAATTTGTTGTACATGCTACAATAATGATGATGATGATGATGACGAGCAGGAGGAGGAGGAGGAGGAGCACCACATTGACAATGGAGGAGGAAGGTCATCATCATCATCAGAAGCAGCAGCAGCCATCATCATGGAGTATGGAGCAGACATTCTAAATACTGATAAAAATCACCTGTGAAAAGCGTTTGTGTTAGTCAGCCTTCCTGGACTGATCTTGGCCGATACTGATGCAGATGACCAAAAATAAAACGCCAACCAGGTTGTTCCGCATACAGTCAAAACTTAAATTCACCTTACTTATATCGATCTCTTTTTTCTTTTTTTTTTCATTTAATTTTGAAAGTATTTGCAGACGACAAAGTAAATTTGCATCACACGGTTGAATTCGCATTAAAAGTGTAGAAAACATTAAGGAAAAAAGGAAGGAAATACTGGTTCCCACCAGTTTCACCTTTTCCGACAATGTTCTCATAAATCCAGTCCTTCGGGGCCATAAATACACGAGCTAGTTTGGTAAAGAGTTAAGTCTTTACCAAACGATAAAATGATAGACTTGTCCAAATTGAAAGCATCTGCAGACGACAAAACGGAAGTGACTGAAAAATTGAACTGTGTGTTGGGAAGGGAAGAAAACATTGTGGGAGAAGGAGAAAATGCTGGTACCAGCATTTTCTCCTTTTTCCACAATGTTTTCGACAGTTACTTTCCTCAGGGTCGACAAAAATTGGCACTGTGTGGTAAACATTTACCTCTTTCAGCGCCATTCATAAAACCTCGACCTCGTTCGACGGCTGAAAATACAATCCATTGACATTCTGGACTTTAAGCCGGTGGCATAGATCAATATCAGACTGCGCGTTCTGTGCAGTCTGATATTGATCTATGCCTCTCTATCTTCGCCTTTTGCGCCAAAAGGTTAAAATCGGAATAAATTCAAAGTGTCAAATCACGTTATAAGTTAAACAGAAAAAACAAGGTACAGTTTCCTTCACTTTATTAGTTGAAACAATCCTTTAACTCTCTGATAAGAAACCCGTAAACATGAATTACGTAAGTGCACAGCTTAACACAGAAAAGGAAAGTTGGAACGTTCGTGTCCACTCTAACAGCAACATGTAGGTCATGTCAATTACAACCACTTAGTGATTTAACTCTTTACCAAACAATCCTGAGTTTTGACGACCCTAAGAAAGAAGGCTTTTGAAAACATAGAGGAACAGGAGAAAATGTTAGAAACCAGCATTTTCTCCTTTTCCTATCATGTTTTATACCCTTTCAAAAATAAATTCATTGTGTTGTCAGCAAATGCTTTGACTTTGGACGAGTCCAAAATTTTACTGTAAATAGTTAGTGGTCGACTTAAGAAGTTTTTGCGGATGTCGATCACGACCAATTGTACAGTCAATCACCACTTTCCCTTGCTTTTTTTTTTTAACTTGAAATCGCTTCAAAAATGACAGTCACGTTTACTTGTCTGTTGCAAAATTTAAAAAAACAAAACGAAACAAACCGAAAACCAAACATTATTGTATATTAAGAAAATCCTATTTTAACCGTAATACTTGAATACGCACGTCTTTGACCGTGAAACTTGATCCAACGCCCGTCGTAAACCACGATAATTTGTGCGTTTTTTCGACCGTAACACTTGATTCAACGCTCGTCTTTAAACGTGATACTTGATTCAACACCTCTTTTTACCCGTAGCCTTTTGTTTCAACACCTGTCTCAAACCATTGTACTTGAATCCAAGCCTGTCTTCGACATTAATACTTGATATACACGTAACACCTGTCTATAACCGTAATGCTTGATTCAACGCTTGTCTTAAACTATAAAACTTGACTGCATCTCTTTCTTTCACAATAGTACCGGATATAACTCCTGTCTAAAACCGTATTGCTTGAATCAACGCCTGTCTTTTACTGTAATAATCAATTCAACGCCTATCATTAATGTTAGATTCAACGCCTGCTTTATATAGTATTTGAATAAAATATTTTCAACCGCAATACTTGAGTCAAAGCCTGTCTTAAATCGTGATACGTGATTTAACCCCTGTCTTGAATGCAATACATGATTCAGCGTCTGCCTTAAACCGTAATACTTGATTCAACGCCTGTTTTAACCGCAATATATGATTCGACCCTGTCTTATACCGTAACACATGATTCCTCCATGTCTTATACCTCAAGACTTGATTCAAAGCCTGTCTTATATATAATACTTGGTTCAGCCCATCGAAATATTCTATTCAAATCCTGTCTTAAAACTCGGCTAGACGCCTCTCTTTAGCAGTAATACTTGATCAACGCCTGTTTTAAACCGTAATACTTGATTCAACACCTGATTTTGACTGCAATACGAGATTAAAGCCCTGTCTTATACCGCATTACTTGCTTCAACCCCTGTTTTAAGCCGTGTTACTTGATTCAGTGCTTGTCCTTAAATGAAATACAATATACTTTAGTCAACCCCTACCTTATAGTGCAACACTTGACTCAACTCCTGTCTTAAACCGTAATACTTAATTTAACACCTGTCTTAAATCGTAATTCTTGATTCAACACGTCTTAAAAACTACTACTTGATTCAACCCTTGCCTTTTAGCGCTATACTTGATTCAACACTCGTCTTTAGCCGCCATACTAGTATCAACGCATGTCTTCAGCCACGGTACTTGATTCAACGCCTGTCTCATACCGTAATACTTGAATTAACAAATATCTTCAACAAAACTATTTGAATCCTCGCCTAACTTTAACAGTAATACTTGAATTGTTGTCTGTCTTAAATGGCAAAAGTTGATTCAGCCCCTGTCTTATACGGCAATACTTGGTTCAACCTATGTTCAACCTATAAAACAATACATGATTCAGTGCCTGTCTTTAGCTGCAATACTTGCTTAAAAACCTGTTTTTAATCGTCATACTTGATTCAATACCTGTCGACATATTTCAATAAATGTTTGTCTCGTACCGTAATACTTGATTCCACGCCTGACTTTAACGGTAATAATTGAATAAACACCTGCTTCTACAGAAATGTTGATTCAGCCTCTGTCTTATACCGCAGTACTTGATTCAACCCATATCTTAAATCATTATAGATGACTCAACGCCTATTTTTACTTGCAGTACTTGTTTTACAACTGTATTTAACTGTCAGACTCTACTCGTTATACTTTACGCCTGTCTTTACTAGAAATACTTGAATCAACGTCAGTCTTTAGCGCGATACTTGATTCAACGCCTGTCTGTTACCATAATAATTGATTCAACGTCTTGAATTGTAATTCTTGATTTAACTCCTGTCTTTGACTGCAATACATGATTCAACGCCTGTCTTAAACCAAAAATTTTAATTCAACTCTTGTCTTTGAATGTTATACTTGATTCAACGTATGTCTTTAACCGCAGTACTTGATTCAACTCCCGTCTTTAACTTCTACATATGATTAAAGGCCGGTATTTAATTTCTATACTTGATTAAAGGCCTGTATTTAAGCGCTATGCTTTTTTTCAACGCGTGTCTCAAATCGAAATTCTTTGATCAATTCTTTTTTCTAGCCGGAATACTTGATTCAACGCCAGTCTTTACATATTGCAGTTGATTCAATCCCTGCTTCATATCGCATTAAACGAATGGGTTCCTGACTTTAACCGTAATACTTGATCCAACGTCTGTTTTCAACAGTAATGCCTGATTCAGCGCCCGCCTAAAACTATTACTGTATATCTAATTCAATGTCTTTCTTAAACCACAATGATTAATTTAGTCCTATATTACCATATTGCTACAACCATTTAACACCTGTCCTAAATAGCAACACATGTTACGTGTCTTTAATCGTAACACTTAGTTCAACGACTGTCTAAAACAAGTAAACATGATTCAACGCCTGTCTAAAACCATAACAATTGGTTCAACAACTTTAGTATTGTAGTTAATGACTTTATTCAGTGCGAGTGCTTCATTCAACGCCTTTCTAAAACCATAAAGCTTGATTTAACGACTACCTTAAATGGTGATAATTGCTTAAAGGCCTGTCTCAAACCACGATAGTAGACCACGTGTCTATCTTTAGCAATGTACAGTCTGATCTTTGATCTACACCGTCCGATACGGTGTTTTCTTTCCGGTTTAATCGACTTTGAAATCGCAATATTTGTTTTTAAGCAATTGCGTGGAAATTTTCGTTTCATTATTTAGCAGGTTAACTCTTTACCACACAATCCCGACTTTTAACGACCTTGAGAAAGAAGCCTTTTGAAAACGTTGTGGGAAAAGGAGAAAATGCTGCAATTGCCGTTTGGTAAAGAGTTGCGGGTCAATTGTAACATAATGAAATAATTAATTTGTCGTTTGTCTTTAACCCTTTCCTAAACAAGCCCTGGTTTTCACGTGTCTGCAGTACAAGTCTTTTGAAAACACTGTGGGAAAAGGAGAAATTGCTCGTAACGAGCAATTTCGCCTTTTCCCACAGTGTTTTCTACCCTTTTGGAGAACTTTCCGCCATTTTCATCAAATTCAAAATTGTCGTCTGCAAACTCTTTCAGTTTGGAAGGGTCTAAAATTTGTCGTTTGGGAAAGGGTTAAATGCAGTAGTCGATTTAATTGTTGTTGGACTTGCATGTAGCTGTATGGAGCCCGAACCGCCTGCTTCTCCTCGCTTCTTTCCACCGACTAATCCATCAGGTTTCTGTTCATCGGCTGCGAATCCTGACGGAATTTGGCCAGTTTTTGCGATCGGATGTCTGTGGTTCTAGATTCGCATAATTAGGATCGCCAGTCCTTATGTAGCTGGGTCTAATAATTTTTTAATCACTCTTTATCGCGGTTTCTTCTCACGATCTATACATATCTATAGCAATGAACTGATAATCGCTTCCTTTATCTCGGCATTTTTGAGACAATGACGTCTGAATAAATAAAAGGAAAAAAAATCGGACTGGAACAAGGCTAATCTTCATATAACGTTTGATGACGTCATTATAACAGAAGATGCAACAACAGATGGGCGCTATGATGATGATCATCATCATCATTATAATCATCATCATCGTTGTTGTTTTTGTAACTGGAGGAAGTAGTAGTAGTATGATGATGCACATGTCTTGCCTAAGGACACTCCCACGTAAATCCCAGAGTCGATCTAACCCGGTTCCTCCAGGTTACCAATCCTACACCTTACCATAGTGCTACACAGGACCCGGTGATAATGATGATGATGATGATTGTTTAGGTACATTTTATTGACAAATTTAGTGAATGCTATTCGAAGAAATGGTATGTCTAATCAACTACACTTACAAAGAGTTGAGTCACAATAGCGTTGGTGGTAGACATCCGTTTATAACAATGGCTATTGTACAAGTAGTCTTTTTCCGTCATAGCGCCTTTTACTCATGTGACTATAGTTGCCTTTGTAGATCAAGACCAGACTGCATTAAATGGTCTTTGATATACACTCTCCGCTTTGCGGAGACATTCTGATAATAGCAATCTTGAAAGTGTTCTTATTAGACCTTTTGTTTTTTTTTTTCAAGAATGTCCGTTAGGTACGTTACATGGAATACTAGTAATAGTTTTTCTCGTTGGATGATAGGGATAGATGCAACTTTACGTGGGTGCGATAAACAACCTTTGAAACTATTGTGCGGAAAAAGGAGTATTTGCTTGTTTTTTTTTTGTTTTTTTTTTTGTTTTGTTTTTTTTTTTCCTCACTGTTTCTGATTATTTGGAGAATGATCCTTTTCCCTTTCCTTCAAATATATATCCCCTTTTTTCGTCACTTGTGGAGGATAACTTGACGGTTGAAAAAAAAAAAAACTTGTATGTAAAAGAGTGGCATACTTTACTAAACAATCCCATGTTTTTAGCGCACATAAGAAGCACTTTTTTTGAAAAAGAATTGTGGAAAATGCATTTGCTCTTTTTCCCACAATGTCTTCTATGCATTCAAGGGCCCATCCAATCATTTAGGTCACGTTATATTTGCCATCTGTTAGTGCTTTCAATTTGGACAAGTCTAAAATCTTGCTATCTGTTAAATAGTTAAAAATGGTTGCACACTTTTTAAGGGAAAAAAAAAACAATCCCATGTTGTAATAATTGTACAGAAAGATTTTCAAAGAAATGTTGGAAAAGGATAAAATGCTTATAACCAGTCCATTTAACCCTTTCCCAGACAAGGAATTTTAGACTCTTCAAAACTGACAAGCATCTGCTGACGACGAATGATGATTGTGAAGAAAGATTTTCAAAGAATTGTTGGAAAAGGATAAAATCCTTATAACCACTTCAGTTAACCCTTTCCCAAACAAGAAATTTTAGACTCTTCAAAACTGATAAGCATCTACGGATGACGAATTCGAAATTGCTACGAATTTACAGGGGTTCTCTAACAAGCTGGAAAACTTTTGGGGGAAAAAGAGAAAATGCTGGTTCCCAGGATTTTCTCCTTTTCCCATGACGTTTTCAAAAGCCTTCTTCCTAAGGGTCGCTTAAATACGGGATTATTTGGTCAAGGGTTAAGTAGGCATACATGTATTTTGATGATTAATTCGTGTTAAGCCTTTGATAAACTATCCCAAGTTCACACGACCCGAATTTAGGAAAGCATTTTGCGGAAAGGAAAGCAATAGTGGTGACCAGTATTTTCTCCTTTTCCCACAATTTCTTATACCTATTTCAAAGAAAAATCCCTCAATTTAAGTCATTTGCCGTCTAGATATGCTTTGAAATTAGGCAGGTCCAATATTTTGTCGTTTGGTTAAGTCTTTACCATACAATCCCGAGTTTTACCCTGAAGGAAAGGGCCTTTGAAAGCATTGTGGGAAAAGGAGAAAATGCTGGTAACCAGCAGTTTCTCCTTTTCCCGCGATGTTTCACGTCCATCATAAACAGAAATCATTATTAACCCTTTACCACACAATGACGCCTTTTAACGCCCCTGGGAAAGAGGCCTTTTGAAAACACTGTGGGAAAAGGAGAAAATGCTGGTAACCAGCATTTTCTCCTTTTCCCACAATGTTTTCTATCCTATCAAATAAAAATTGCACCATTTGAGCCACATTGAAATTGTCGTCTGCAAATGCTTTCAATTTGGACAAGGCTAAAATTTTGTCGTCTGGTAAAGGGTTAAAGCTACATTTCATTTGTGGTCTGCAAATGCTTTCAATTTGGGTCGGTCCAAAATTTTGTCGTTTGGTACAGTGTACAGAGTTAGGATCAATTTTCCATTTACCAAACAATCCTGAGTTTAAATGAGGCTGGGAAAGAAGGCTTTTGAAAACATGGTGGACAAAAGAGAAAATGCTGGTAACCAGCTTTTGCAATTTTTTACCTCAATATTTTCCACCCCTATCTTGGACAAAATCCAGTTTTTAAGCCGCATTAATTTTGTCGTCTGCAAATGCTACAATCATGGACAAGTCTATGATTTTGGCAAATAGATACGATGTGATTTTAAAGAGCCGTTAAAACCATGATAGCGTTCTGCAAGGTTTTTTTTTTTTTTAGAAAATCTCGGCAAAGACTGGCTGCTAATTTTCATTCGTATGCAAAGATGGCCGTAACATTAAAACAACACACACACACACACACACACACACACACACACACACACACGCGTGAACCATGCTCTGACAAAACGGGGTTTAATGCATCCCCGTGTTGTATTATACCACGCAATTCATCATATAATTATGGATCCATAAAAATCCATCTAGTCTTACAATCGACTGGATCTGAAGGTAGAATGGTCCTTTAATATGGAGAAAATTCAGTAGTAGAAAATAGTTTCGGCCCGTGTCAGCTTGAGCGGACTGCGCAGTCTGACATGGGTCGATACTCTTTTGCAGATGCATTAAGGCCCCTTTTCACAGAAAATGGCTCATACGGAAAACACGAGGAATGACCGAGGGTTTGTCTTTTTGTATTTTTACTGTAAAATTTCTTATCCCGTTAGTAACTAGGACCATACATAGCCTGTAAATTGCTTTACAAAGGAAATTCATTTTTAACATGGAGTGGTTGGCCCGATAGTACAGTTGGTAGAGAGTTAGAGTGTGGTTGTGAAGTCGTCGGTAAGAGTCACAAACGGAGGCCATCTTTTTTTCAAGCATCATCTTTGGTTTTCCCAAACTAAAGTGTAAACGATCACGTCATTATGGTTTTTCCTAATACCATTTTCCCACAAAAAAAATGGTTTAATCACTCTTTCTCAAACATGAAAATTTTCGAATCTTCCAAGTTGAAAGCATCTGATGATCAACCATTTGATATGGTTGTAAATGATCTTGAAATTTCCGACAAGGTAGAAAACATCGTTTTCTAACAATAATTTCAAACGGCTTCTTTAACCCTTTACCACACAATCCCGAGTTTTAACAACCCTGAAGAAGAAGCCTTTTGAAAACATTATGGGAAAAGGAGAAAATGCTGGTAACCAGCATTTTCTCCTTTTCCCACAATGTTTTCCACCCTATCACAAACGAATTCCATCATTAGACTCACATTTGAATTGTCTGAAAATGCTTTCAATTTGGACCAGTCTACTTTTTTGTCGTGTGGTAAAGGGTTAACAAGGTTGTGAAACATACGGGACTGTTTGGTTAAGGTCGTGTGTTTACGTGACTAAGATCACTTAATCCATATCCTGCAGAATAACTTTCACGCCACTACTAAAAACCCACATTTTGCTATCACATTGGTATTTTATGGGAAAAGATATCTCCAAATCGGACAGTGTAGATTCAAGATCAGACTGCACGTTCTGTGCAGTCTGATCTTTGATCTACACTGTCCGCAAAAGGTCAGTGAGTCGCGCTTAGCTGCCTAAGGGTCAAGTCATTACCGTCTTAAACATATTTGCAGCAAAATAGATCCTTAACTTTTTAGCATAGCCCAGTCGCTCAGTTGGGAACGTACACGACTTGAGAGCAGGAGGTCGCTTGCTCAAGGCCCCAGCTCGTCCGATTTCTTTCCGGGGAATGTTGATAGTCATCGCTACAGGATTCATTCCTCTCTCTTCGTTGATTTTGTTTCGACGCCGGTTTGGTGGGAAAGCAGTCACTTTTTTTTTTTTTGAAGGATATTGGGGTAAGACACTCCAGGAAAGCATGGGTAGGTGCACTGGCCCCTGAGATATAACTGACATTGTTAAGTAAAGCGCTAACGTAACAGTCGCTGCCAAAAAGTAAACAAAGCGAGTGTTACAATCCATTTGAATTTTTAAATCATATTATTTAAAAGTATGGAAATCATTAATTTATCAATTAATAATTTCAAAACAAGGTTAAAAGTTTTCAGATCACTCTATATTTTGTTTATCTTTAACCTGATTTTAAAATTCATTTTTCTGTCAGCGACTAACACATGGACCGACCACACAATAATAGATTGTCATCTTCACAATGTTTTCCATACTTTAATATGATATGTTTTAAATTCAAATGCATTGTAACACCTGCATTTTTTTACCGCTGTTGGGCCTTTAAAAAAACAACAGGACTGATGCAATGGTTTGTTGTTAACACTTAAATTGCATTTTACGACTTAAGTTGCCTTTGCGGCCAGTGTAGATCAAGATCAGGCTGCACAAAACGTGCAGCCTGATCTTTGATCTACTCTGTCCGCTTTGCTGAAACACTATAAACAAAAGCATACATGAAATTGCAATTATTCGGGTAATATTTCTAGGATGAACATTTCTGTTGGTTTTATTCGGCGCTCTAAGGGTTAATTATGATTCAATTAATCCTACAATCACTTGTCAGCAGTCTAAATCCCCAGTGAATTGATAGCTAATCCCGATTTAAATTAAACTCACAGATAGAAGTTTGCTTTAATTTTAACTGTTATTTACAGACGATTCCTTTAATTACATTCCGTTTGTCGACTGTGGACGTAACATCGTGCGTGTGTGAGTGAAAGAGAGACTGGGGAGATCGGGATCCTTATTCACCAACCATTCTTAACTCTTTACCAAACAACAAATTTTTGGACTGGACCAAATTCAAAGCATTTGCAGACGACAAATTAAATGTTGCTAAAAATGACGATTTCTGCCTTCCACTTGGAAGAAAACATTGTGGGAAAAGGAGAAAATGCTGGTTACCAGCATTTTCTCTTTTTCCCACAATGTTTTCAAAAGCCTTCTCGTTCAGGGTCGTTAAAAGTCGGGATTGTGTGGTAAAGAGTTAATCCTTTTCCTGCTAAATAAAAGTTACGAAAATTTTCACGCAATAGTAAAAACCCAAACATTGCGATTTCAAACTTGAATTCATCGGATAGAAAACATAATATCGGACAGTGTAGATCAAAGATCAGACTGCACGTTTCTGTGCAGTCTGATCTTGATCTACATTGTCCGCAAAAGGTCAGTGAGTCGCGCTTAGCAGCCTAAGGGTTAATCGTTATCCTGCTAAATAAAAGAAATGAAATTTTAGTTTAAACTTTATTTTTTATTTCAAAAATTTCATTCACAGTACCATTTCACATGAACAAATAAGATGGGATTGGAAAGCAAGCTTGTGGCTTATATTAATTCCTTTCCCGATAATATTTACCCAAAAAAAAAAAAGGTTTTACCGTTGTGTAAGGTGTCGTAGGTAGGGATTCTCTTTGTTTTACCCATGAATGAACATTTAGTTTTTTTGTAAGGTTACACTCACTTTTGTGGTTTACCATTACAGTCGGTGTGCTGGCTATTCAATCCTCAGAAAAAAAAGGGGAAGCTCTTCCTTAAGTAGAAAACCTTTTGGTTGCTAAGATGAAACGATGGACCTCAGCAAATATTTGTTTGTTTTCATCTATTGTTAAACGATCGTTCCCAAAGAGTAGATTATTTGTAGTTAATGGACAAGGGATGTTGGAAAAAATATCGATACGAATTTGTTGGTAACGACGACAGTGAATTAAGAAGTGATCATCTGTTTCCACCTGTCCACATTGGCAAAGAGAATTATCGCCCAAATTTCTCCTATGTAGGTCATAGTTTATAGAACTGCATCCAAGTCGAAATGAAATTTTGAAACCAAATTTTCCTATTTCAAAGGTATTTTTGGAGGAAAAATATCTCCTTATCGGACAGTGTAGATTCAAGATCAGACTGCACATGATGTGCAGTCTGATCTTGATCTATGCTGTCCACAAAAGGTCACTGAGTTGAGCTTAAAAGCCTTAGGGTTAAGATCATTCTCTGTCTTGTTCTCAGAGAATTTTCTAACTTTGAAAGTAACACAACTTCTAATTGGCTGAACTAATTAGGTTAACCAATGAGAAGTTTGACTTTCTAGACTTTCTAGAAGTAGCCTTAGAATGAAAACTAAGAATAATTGGTGAATACGGACCCTGGAAATTGAACCCTGTACACAAAGTCCGAACAGGGATTGAAAACAAGGGTCGCTGGTTCGATTCGCAGAGCTATTATTTTGTTTATCGGGGATTTTTTATACTTCTTGCTTCAGGATTCGGTCGTGGATATCTTCAGAAAGGCATGGATAGGTGCACCGGCTCGCATAACATAACTAAATACGTCGAAAAGGTTGTCAAAAACCAAAATTACAACGAAAGCGCTGCACTTTACCGATTAAGGAAACGGGCCAAACATGGACTCAAAGAAAAACTTTATATATGAGCCATGCTCTGTGAGAGAGGGGTTTAATGCATCTGCGAAAAGTATCTAACCGGGTCAGCCTGCGTAGTCTGCACAAGCTGACCTCCGTCGAAACCTTTTGCTTTTGGTCAACTTTCAACATGCCCAAGGACGCCAGTCTACCTCAGGATTCAGTTGGTTAACAGACAAAATAGATTTTATCGATCTATGATTGAGCCACGCTCTGGCAAAAGGGGGCTTAATGCATCTCCGTGATGCATTCTACCTATCTAGTAATCACATGATCATGGATCCATAAAATCCACTTTCTTTAACAACCGACTTAATCATGAGGTAGAATGGTCCTTGGACATACAGCAAAGTGACCAACAGCGACAAGTTTCGGCCCAGGTCAGCCTGCGCGGAATGCGCAGGCTGGCCTGGGTCGATACTTTTCGCAGACGCATTAAGCCCCCTTTTCACAGAGCATGACTCAATTATGTGATCACTTGATTGGTAGAATGCATCACAGAGATGCATTAAACCTCCTTTTGCAACGTAGCCGCTCATAGAGATCTACTTATGTTAATGAAAACAAACAACAAACAAACCATAAAGATAATTCTCAAAATTTATCCAGATATTGTTAGAGCCACAGTGTTCAGAAATAAAAATAGGTCAGTCACGCAAGACAGACGAAGACCTAGACGGCTTTGGAAACATTGAGAAAAAAGAAGAAAAATGCTGGTAATCAGCATTTTCTCCTTTTCCCAGGACGTTTTTTACCCAATTCGAAGACAAATCTCACCAGTCGAGCTATATATGTTCCCTGCAAATGCTTTCAACCAAAATTTTGAAGACACCGAAACCCATTGAAAGTAACGAAATGCAAATACTTTTGTAGATAAAGAAGAAAACCATGAACCTGTTTAACGACGACAAGAAAAATATTGTGGCAAAAGCTTGTTTCGTGTGATTACTCATTTTCTCGCAATTTTATCAGAAACAAAGTCTTTAACAAAAGCATGAAAAGTCGCATTAAATTGTTACGGGCTAGTTAATTCTTAGGCTGCAAAGCGCGGCTCACTGACCTTTTGCGGACAGTGTAGATCAAGATCAGGCTGCACAGAACGTGCAGTCTGATCTTGGATCTACACTGTCCGATTAGAAAATACTTTTTTCCTTAAGAAATGTTTGGAATAGAATTATTCAGGTTTTTTTTTACTACAGATTTGAAATTCTTGTTTCACTTATTCAGCAGGATATGGGTAAATGATTAACTTAACCCTTTACCAGACGACAAAACTTTAGCCTTGTCCAAATTGAGAGCATTTGAAGACAACAATTTCAATGTGGCACAAATGGTGCAATTTTTCTTTGACAGGATAGAAAAAAAATTGTGGGAAAAGGAGAAAATGCTGGTTACCAGCATTTTCTCCTTTTCCCACAATGTTTTCAAAAGGCCTCTTTCCCAGGGGCGTTAAAAGGCGTCATTGTGCGGTAAAGGGTTAACGTGCACTTTTGACCGATCTCTAACTAAAATCATCTCAACCCTTGTCCTGCTCAGTAAGTTAAATCAAACTTTCAAGCCGATAGTAAAAACCAGAATAATTCTATTTCCAACTTATGGTTTGGAGAAAAAAATATCTTCTTACCGGACAGTGTAGATCCAAGATCAGACTGAACGTTCTGTGCAGTCTGATCTTGATCTACACCGTCCGCGAAAGGTCTGTGAGTCGTGCATAGCAGCCCAAGGGTTAACCCTTTACCAGAGGACAATTTAGACTTTTCCGAATTAAGGCTTCAAGAACAGCCTTTGTCAGGATGGTTAAAACTCGAGACTGGGTGGTACAGAGTAAACCCCTTGGCTGCTAAGCTCCTCTTACTTCCGTCTTGCGGGACAATGTAGTGGTTCAAGATCAGATCTGCAAGAATGTGCAGTCTGATCTTGGATCTGCACTGTTTGATATACTGGGTTTTTATTTGGCGAAAACAATCCGAGCAATGCTCTGGCAAAAGGGAATTTAATGCATGTCCGTTATCACATAGATATATATATCCGTAAAATCCACATCGTGTAACAAATACCCGCAGTTAGAAGTAAATTGGAATGCAGAAAATTTACTGGAAGCAAACGGTTCCAACACTTCTTGCAAATGCATTAAACCCCCTTTTCACAGAGCATAGTTTACTTACAAACTGCCACACTCTTTGTTTTATAAATGTAGGTTGAAAATGTTCATTTAGTGTGTTCAATAGTTTCGAGGTAAAATTTGCAAAGCCAAACGCAGTGATCTCCCTTGCTTAGCGTTGAAGATATCAAACCCACCAAAAAAGGTTTTCTTCTAGATTCAGCTACACTGAAATTCGCTCTTGCCAATGAAATAAATCCAGGCCATCAAGGAATACACACTTTTAAAATGTTTACTCTTCTTCAATATTTCGGCTTACGCCTTTTTCAAGAAAATCAACATGAAAATAATGCCCTCTACATTTTGTGACAGCTTTCATACCACCATTATTTTCAAACTGAAATGACGTTGTCATTGACGACATGACGTCATTTAAAAAGTGTGTATAATTAATTCCCTTTGGAATACAAGTGAAATTGACATCAAGGAATAGTTTCTCTTTCTGTTTGGCCCTCAAGTCATGGATGAATATGTGCTGACGGTTATTCAAATCTGCTTTTGCTTGGACGTTTTTACTTAAGTTTTTAAAAGTGTACAATGTTTCGAAGTTCGAGGGCAAAATTTAAAAAGCCTGTTACTTAAAAGCATATGCAGATGAAACGCGGCTCGATTATTGTCACTTATTTTCAAAGGATGTTCTTTTTTTTTTTTTTTCTTTTTCCTTATTTTTCCAAACTCTTTAAGCGCTAATACAATGAGTCATGCTCTGTGAAAAGGGGGCTTAATGCATCTCCGTGACGCATAATACCAAGCAAGTCATCACATTAATTATGGATCCATAAATTTCATTTTGTCCAAACAACAAACGGAATCATGAGGTAGACTGGACAGTGGACATACAGAAAATTGACCGATAGCGAAAAGTTTCGGCCCAGGTCAGCCTGCGCAGTTCGCGCAGGCTGACCTGGGTCGATACTTTTCGCAGATGTATTAAGTCCTGTTTTCACAGAGCGTGGCTTATGTTCACTTGACCTCTTTCGACGGCTGAAATTACGAATTCCCTGAAAATCGGAAAGTTTTGTTGTTGTTGTTGTTGTTGTTTTATTGGCTTGACTAAACAAGCAGACTGTATAGATCCAAGATCAGACTGCACGTTCTGTGCATGTTCTATGCTGCCGGCAAAAGCCCCTGTTTTCGCCTGTTACGCTGATATGGTTAAAAATAGTGGAAAATGCTTGAAACAAGATCGATTTCACCTCATTGTCATAGGAACATGGAATCGTTTGGATAATAAGGTTTACAGAGTGGAAAACGTTCGATTCTGTCACATACACAAAGTTACCCATTCCAAGAATTGTTCTGTAGAGAGAGAAGGTTTGTAAATCTGGAATTATGAAGGCCTTGGATTGGAAAACACAAACTGAAAAGAAATTTTAAAAAAAGAAATAAAATTTGGCCTAGCATTCATCATCTGAGCCATGTTCTAGCAAAAGGGGGCTTACTGCATCTCCGTGATACATTGTACCATGCAAGTATTCACCAAAGTATGTTCCCATAAAAACCACTTTTTTTTAAGAACAGACTGAATCATGAGGCAGACTGATCCTTAGACATACAGAAAATTGACCGATAGCGGAAAGTTTCGGTCCAGGTCAGCCTGCGCGGACTGCGCAGGCTGACCTGGGTCGATACTTTTCGAAGATGCATTGAGCCCCCTTTTCACAGAGCATGGCTCATTCTTTTTTTTTTTTTTTTTTTTTTTTTTTTTTTTTTTAACAGATGACAAAATTTACACTTGTCAGTATTGATAGCATTTGCACCCGGCATGTAAAATGAGCTTAGATAATTGGTTTGTCTTTGAACAGGGTAGATGTAGTGAACATTGTAGAGAAAAGAAAAATGTTGAGAACCAAGAATTTCTTCTTTTGCCCAACAATGTGTTAAAAAATTTTATTCCCCAGAGTCGCCAAAACATGGAAATATTCATAAACCCGTTACCATACAATACTAAGTTTAAACGAACCCAAAGAAGAGGACCCTTGAAAACACTGTGGGAAAAGGAGAAAATGCTGGAAACCAGCATTTTCTCCTGTTCCCTCAATGTTTTCTGTTCTTTCTAAGGAAAAACCTTATCATTTCTGCCATATTTGACTTGGCGTCTGCAAATGTTTTCAATTTGGACAAGTCTGAAATTTTGTCGTCTGCTACAAGGCAAGAGTTAAATCAGTATCTAAAAGTTTAGATCAAGATCAGTTGACATGGACATACAAGTCGATCCCAATATTATCTCTTGGCAAAAGAGGCTGGCAGCCTGATATCAACAACATGTAACATGCAGTGCTACAGGGCTGAAATCTGCCCGGTTCGGGACTTCACGAGATATCGCGACACCTGGAAATTTGAATTGTGATATTACTTATGCACAAGGAAAGTTCTTAACAAAAAAGATTAAATTCTTTAGCGAGGTTCATAAATTTATCGTCGAAATGATATTTGTCTTTCTTGAAAATTTTAGCTTAAGATAGAATTACCCTGTTATTTCAAAACAGAAAGCAAGGCATTCGGTTACGCGCTATCTGATTGGTGCATACGACAACCAATAACCTTCATCGATCAAGGGTTATCCCGTATGTGTTCAGGTTTCCTGTTCCGGTAAAGTGTAATCAACCATTTAACCCTTTGGCTGCTAAGCGCGACTCACTGACCTTTTGCGGACAGTGTAGGTCAAGATCAGACTGCACAGAACTTGGATCTACACTGTCCGATAAGGAGATGTTTTTCTTCAAAAATAAGTTTGAAATAACATTATTCGGGTTTTACTATCGGCTTGAAAGTTTTATTTCACTTATTAGCAGGATAAGGGTTATGATGGCGCCATCGTGGAAAACCATGGCCTGTTTTTTCACCAACAATTCTTTACTCTCTAGCAGACGGCAGAATTTTAAAACATGTCTAAATTGAAAGGATTTGCAGACTACAAAATGAATGTTGCTCCATGAAGGCAGAAGCCAGCATTTTCTCCTTTTCACACAAAGCATTTTTCTCACCATTCGAAGATAAACCCATTCATTTGAGCCATATATAATTTCTCGTCTGTACTTGCTTTCGTACGGTGGCACTGAGGTGTCATGTGCATTTTTTTGTATTTATCTCGTTCCCACGAGATAATAATTCGTTTTCTCGAGGTTTTTTTTTTATAAAAGATTATGCAAAAAACAAAATTCGTTTTCTCGAGGTTTTTTTTATAAAAAATTATGCTAAAAACAAACTTCGTTTTCTTGAGGTTTTTTTTTTTTTTTTTAATTATGCAAAAAACAAAAATTAGTAGGAGGAATCTGATTGGATGATTATGTCGTGAGCACGACTTATTATCTCGTGCGAACGACATAATGGATGACTTTGATTTGCTGATTATCTCGTTCGAACTAGATAGTATTTCGTTTTTGCATATTTTTTTATATGAAAACAAATCGAGAAAATGAAAGTTGGGTTTTTTTTTGTTTTTTTTTTTTGCAAAATTGTTTACAAAAAAAAAAAAAAAAAAAAACTCTAGAAAACGAATTTTGTTTTTTGCATAATTTTTTATTGGAAAAAAAAACCTCGAGAAAAACGAATTTTGTTTTTTGCATAATTTTTTGTAAAAAAAACTCGGGAAAACAAATCATTATCTCGTGGGAACGAGAAAATACAGAAAAAATGCACATGTCACCTCAGTGCCACCGTACTTTCGATTAGAACAAGTCTCGAATTTTATCGTCTGGTGAAGAGCTTACTCTACCAAATGACAAAATTCTGGACTAGTCCAAATTGATAACATTTGCAGACGACAAATCGAATTTTGCTAAAAAGATGGGAATTGTCTTTATCAGGGTCGAAAACATTGTGGATAAAGGAGAAAATGCTGTATAACAGCATTTTCTCCTTTTCCAGCAATGTTTTCAGACGGCTTTTTTCCCTTATGGTTGTTAAAACACGGGATTGTTTGGTAATGAATCTAATGTATTATTTACCAATGTTTAACATTTAACAGACTGTAGCGCCCTCTGTTAGGTCCTCCTGATCAGGCGGGCTGTACTGGAAGGTGACCGTGTTGTAGAACTGACCGCTGGACACCATCCGGACAACGGAATGTTGGCAACCAAGCACAACTTCCACGTTCTTGTCTGCAAGGAAAAAAAAAAAACAGTAGTTATATAAAAGTAAATGAGCCATGCTCTGTGAAAAGGAGGTCTATTGCATCAGCAAAAAGTATCGATGTCCGCGTGTTGAAATAACAGACGTCTCAGTATGTTTGTCTGAATGAAATCCGCGCAGGCTGGCCTGGGTCGAAACTTTTTGCTTTTTGCATATTTTCTACATCTTTAACTCTTTACCACGCGACAATATTTTAGACCTGTCCAAACTGAAAGCATGTACAGACGACAAATAAAATGCGACTTAAAATGTGGGATTTGTCTATAATAGGTTAGAAAACATCGTTGGAAAAGGAGAAAATGCTGGGTACCAGCATTTTCTCCTTTTCCAACAATGTTTTCAAAAGGCCTCTTACTCAGGGTCGTTTAAAGTCGGGATTGTTTGGTAAAGGGTTAAGGACAAGTCTACGTCAGGATTTAGTCAGTTTGTTCGACAAAATGGATTTTATGGATCCGCAATCATATGGCATGCTACACACGAAAAGGGGCCTTCGGACAATTGCGTAAAATGTTGTCCCGGATTAGCCTGCGCACTCCGCGCAGGCTAATCCGGGACAGCATTTTACGATTACATAAGATTTTTTCATACAGTAGACTTTCAGGACATAGAAAATCGCACAAAAAAAAAACGGGAAGTGTCGTCTCGGATTAGTCACAGACTACACAGGAATATCCGGGACGACACACTTACGCATATGTCCTAAGGCCCCTTTTCGTGTGTTGCACGCCATATGACGACTTGCTTTGTATAATATATCACGGGGGTGGATTAAGCACCCTTTTGTGAGAGTATGGCCCAATTTTTTATTACAATTATTATTAAAGAGTACCGGTCTCTGCTGTCTGAAACGGTGAGATTTTTCTAGCGAGAGGAAATTCGAAACATTGGAATAGTCATGCTCTGTGAAAAGGGGGCTTAATGCACTTCCGTGATGTATTATACCAAGCAAGTCATCATCGTAATATGGATCCATAAAATCCATTTTGTCTAACAACCGACTGAATTATGAGGTATACTGGTCCCTTGAGCTGCAGAAAATGGCCCAACAGCAAAAAGTATCGACTCAGGTCAGCCTGCGCAGATTGCGCGATAGTTTTTGCAGATGCATTAAGCCCCCTTTTGTTACAGAGCATCTTTTTTCTAAAATTTAATTAAGCATTTAAGGCAGAGATGGAGCCAGAAATAACCATGTTGATTAGTTCTTACATTTCTGTATTTACTTGTGCGAGTAATATTACAGTCTTTTGTCATAATGTTTTCAAAAGTGTTGAATTACAAAATCACAAGAACGGTATATTTTCATAGTTATGGGTATGTAATGAATATGAGCCATGCTCTGTGAAAAGGGGGCTAAATGCATCTGCGAAAAGTATCGACTCATGTCAGCCTGCGCAATCCGCCCAGGTTGACCTGGACCGAAACTTTTCGCTATTGGTCAATTTTCTGTATGTCAAAGGACCAGTCTACCTCATGATTACGTCGGTTGTTAAAAAATGGCTATAATGGATCCACGATTATGGGATGGCTTGATTGGTATCATACATCACGGAAATGCTTCAAACCCCCTTTTTGCCAGAGCGTTGTTCATATGTATCATGATTGTTCATTACGTTTCTTTGTTAACCTTTTTAATACGTAATAGCACCATTTGCCATGATAGTTTCAATAGCTCCAAGCTATGAGAATAGAAAGTCGATTCCTTACAGCAAGGGTTTATTGGAGAGGTCATCAGACCTCTCCTACAATTGTGAGTTTATAAAAGGCAGACTGCCTCAGAAATTACTGCCCAAATCCATGTGTGTGGGGATTTTTGTTTTGCGAAATTGTTCTGATACACAGTCTGTGTTGTCATGGTTTTATATATAAACCGAAATCAAAAAACTGAAATAGGAAATAGAGTTGGTTTGTATTTTATATGATGGATTTCAAGAAGGATTTGTTATATTGATGTGATTGTAAATGACCCTTCCCGTATTTGTAATTTTTCATTAAACAAATAAAGCTACACATACATACACAAAAAAGAATTTCGTTTAAACAGAGAACACCGCGGGAAAAGATCACGCGACTTGAAAACGTGGGAAGAAGGTCACGTGTCTGTCATGTTATGCATAAGAGGTTTCTACTTTCTACGTAGCGGCAATCATGTAATGCCTTACTTATTTGTTTACATGTACCAAAATATATTGAAATCAAAAGCCAATAAACTATTTGAAAACATTGATGCTGACTTCTCCTGGCTTCTTTTTTAAAGAAGCCAACTTGTTAATATACTAATATAAATGAGCCACGCTCTCGCAAACGGGGGCTTAAACCATCTCCTTAATACATTATACCAAGCGAGACATCGCATAATTATGGACCCCTAAAATCCACTTTGTTTAAAAACCGACTGAATCATGAAGCAGACTGGTCCTTTGACACGCAGAAAATTTAAAGGTAGCAAAAAGTTTCGGCCCATGTCAGCCTGCGCAGTCCGCGCAGGCTGACATGGGTCGAAACTTTTTGCAGATGCATTAAGCCCCCTTTTCATAGAGCATGGCTCAATTATGATTAGTTAATAAGTTTCCGTCTAAACATTTGTACGTTATCTTGTCTTGTGCCATGATGTTTTTTAAAAAGTTAAAAAATTGCAGGAGCAGTCTTAATTTAGGAATTGGGTTTATCAATAAACATGGGCTTTTTTAGAATGTATTTATGTTAGTCTTTTCCTACAATACACAACCTTGTAAAGCTTGTCAAAAACTTTGAACAATTTTGACTTTCTTTTATGCTATGAGACACTGCAGCAAAAAAGATCCATTGTATTACAGTAACAATATCTGCCAAAAGTAAACTAAGCATGTGTTAAAATTCATTTAAATTTAAATCATACCATTTAAAAATATGGAAACTAATATGAAGATCATTATGTATTATTATTATACGGTCGTTCCAAGTGTTAGTCGCTGGCAGAGAAATAAATTTAAGAACTAGATTAAAAGTTGCCAGGTGACTCGATCTTTTGTTTACGTTTTGCCTGCTTTGAAAATTCATCTCATTTTACCACCCCATTGTTTATTTTTGGCAGCTATAGGGCTTTTAAAACACTCTCCCAAAACAAGAGTTTTAGTGACAATATCGACTATTCCATTTATACCACCCAGTATATGTATATTGAAATATGTCATTTTTATTGCCTGCTTTGAAACTAAATGTTCTGAGCTTGTATGCTTATGAGTCAAATAAAATTCAGTCAGGCTTTGAAAATGGTGCTTAATGCATCTGCAAATAGTATCAGCCAGGTCAGCCGGCGTAGTCTGTGCAAGTTGACCTGAATCGATACCTTTTGCTATAGGTCCACTTTCTGCATGTCAAAGAACCGCTGTGCCTCATGATTTAGTTGTTAGACAAAATGGATTTTATGGATCCATAATTATGTGATTACTTGCTTGGTATCATGCATCACGGAGATGCCTTTAACCCCCTTTTTCCAGATCATGGTTTATTTTATGCTCTGCTCTGTGCTGCACTGTTACCTGGAAATGTTCAGTTAGTCCATTTAGCAGTTTTAGGGTTAAACTATGTTTAATCAGCAAAAATTATGGTTGAAACAATACATGTGAAAAACAAATCGGCAAAAGAAGATTTTCTTGTTTTACCACTATGTTTTTTAAAACTAATCTCGGCTGCAAGACGCAAAAAGTCGTCACTTGGGGTAATACGTTAATACATATTGCAGATTATCAAGAAAGATTAGCGAGTCAATCCCAATTTTCTTGACAACGGTATTAATATTCATTGGTTATTAGAGTATTTTGGTCATCAGGCTGAGTGACCTAATTTCTGCTGGGATGGGAAGGGGAAAAACATGGGCCAAGGTCAACTGTTTACTCTCTACTAATTTTAGAACTTAATTTAGATGCGCACGCACTGATTTAGTACAACGGCGAAATCTTCAATCGAGTACTTCTAAACATGATGGCGTCCACGTGTGTCGACTTTGGCGCATTTTTGGTTTTTTTTTTTAAGAAAAAAGGGACGGTTTTCTTTTTTATCCATCGATCTGATTAAAATAGAAGCAGTGCTCCAGAAAAGGGGGAGTTAATAATCTCCGTAATAAAGTATACCAAGCAAGTTATCACGTAATTATGGATCCATAAAAATCCGTTTTGTCTAATAACCAACTAAATCATGTGGTAGACTGGGCTGCGCAGGCAGACATGAGTCGATACTTTTGCAGATGCATTAAGACTGCTTTTCACAGAGCATGACTCGTAAATCACTCCCTAAATAAGAGCCTTATGCATTATTTACAGTAAGGCTCTATGCAAACGTTTCTAAATTAAGAGTAAAACTAGGGATATAGTTAGGATGGTTGGTACATACGGCATTAAGACGATCCAATCGATGGGCTTAGATAAGACCCGTCTTTGTTGGGATGTGTATTTAAAACAAGAAACATCTTTAAAAAAGATAGATGGTTTAAGAGATACTGGAATATGAATATTGTAACTCTGTAGTTCAATATGAAGTAAAATAATGAAAAGTAACCTCACAAGCAATTGTCTCTTTTTCCTCACTGTTTTTTCATTTTGTTGAAAAGTAGCATTGGGCTATTTGGTAACGCTTATGAAAGTATTAAATTTCCGAATACCACAAGAAAAGAATAAGTCTCTACCACATTATTTTGCTGTGGAGTGAATTAAGGGGTATCGATTAGCAGCAGCAACACTTGTTAATCGTGGTTTCATAAATGTGTGAGCAAATATGCCAGCAGAGGCCCGCCGAATAAACAAGTGCATATTTTTGCCAATAACAAATTACCATCTAGATCTATTCATTCTTTATCAGGATCAAGAAGTAGGTCAAAATTCAGCGCATTCAGCTACGCAGAAAAAAGAATCTGACTTTCTGGCCAAGGGTAAAAGATTTTCTTTTGCTCGAAGGTATCGCTGCTTGAGCAATGACGACCAAACTGAATAATTAAAAGTTTTTCACACATTCTCTGAGAGGATTGTATACGAAAATGATCCATGCTCTGTGAAAAGGGGGCTTAATGCATCTGCAAAAGGTTTCGACCAAGGTCAGCCTGCGCAGTCCGCGCAGGCTGACCTGGGTCGAAACCTTTTGCTATTTGTCATTTTTTCTAAATATCAAAGGACCAGTCTACCTCATGATTAAGTCGATTTTTAGACAAAATGGATCCATAGTCACGTGATAGCTTGCTGGGTGTCATGCACCACGGACATGCATTAATCCCCCTTTTCCCAGAGCACGGCTCAAAATTTATATGATATGATTCATCGGTTTCCGAGGAGAACTCGATTTAGTGAATGTGAACGGGCGAACACCGGAAGGTGAGGGACTGGAACAGCTCCCCTTGCGAAGTCTTTGCCAAGGTGATAATGATTGGCCTGCAACATGCGAAATGAGACCTTCGGACATTTGCGTAAAGTGTCGTCCGGATTAGCCTGCGCAGTCCGCGCAGGCTAATCCGAGACGGCACTTTACGACAACAAAAGATTTTTTCATACAGTAGACTTTCGTGAAACAGAAAATCGCACAAAAACGGGAAGTGTCGTCTTGGATTAGTCACAGACTGCACAGGCTGATCTGAGACGACACACTTTTGCGCATATGTCCGAAGGCCCCTTTTCGTGTATTGCAAGCCATATAGTTTAAATGTTTTTGCAAAGAGACCAATACAAAAAAAGGTCAAAATAGCCGAATTCTCTTCCGCCTGCAAATGCCCTCTAGTGCGGTCAGTAAGGTGAGAGAATACAATAGCTCTTCTTGAGCAGCCAATGCTCAGGTAAGTTATTTTATTCAACCCTTTACCAGAGGACAAAATGTTAGCCATGTTCAAATTGAAAGCATTTACAGACGACAATTTCAGTGTGGCTCAAATGGTGCAATTGTACTTTGATAGGGTAGAAAACAGTGTGGGAAAAGGAGAAAATGCTGGTTACCAGTTTCTCCTTTTCCAACAATGTTTTCAAAAGGCTTCTTTCCAGGGGGCGTTAAAAGGCGGCATTGTGCGGTAACGGGTTAAAAAAGAAGGAGGAAAGAAAAAAACATGGGAAAAAAGGAAAAAAAAGATGAAAAGTATACAAGAAGAATAGAGGGAAAAACATCATACTAACCGCTATTGGATTCACTGCCGCAGATGACCTCTCTTGTGGTCATCAAGGACGTGTCAAGGCCGTTACCGTGCATGAGCTGTAGGTAGTCACCACCGTATTTCATACACTGCTAGAAAGTGATAGAAAAAAAAAATTATATATACATATGGAGCTATGCTCTGTGAAAAAGGGGGCTTAATACATCTGCAAAAAAGCATCGACCCATGTCAGCCTGCGCGGTCCGTGCAGGCTGACGTGGGTCAAAACTTTTTGCCATTGGTCGAATTTCTGCATGTCAAAGGACCATTCTACGCCCAGAATCAGTCGTTTGTTAAATAAAATGGATTTTGTGGATCCATAATACTGTGGGGACTTCGTTGGTATAACGCATCACAGAGATGCATTAAGCCCCCCTTTGTCAGAACTCATATCCAAAATGTCAAATTTTGTTTTTGCATGACGAGATTCTACCGTGTTTTTGCAAGCTTTACCAAGTTTCAAGTTTATAGTCGCCGTGGTATGACTAAAACAATGTTGAAAGCGGCGTAAAACACTGTGCAACTAGTTCAAGTTTATTCAGTATTGCACACAGACGCCACTGGTACCACGTGCCGAGTTTATTTCATGTTGAAGGAAGGGGCCACCGGCCTAACAGACAAAATACATATAAGAAACAATGTGAATTGTCATAACTTATATATGCTCTTTGAAAAGGGGACTTAATGCATCTCCGTAATGCATTGAACCAAGCAAATCATTATATATTTATGGATCCATTAAATCTACTTTGTAAAACAACCTTTTGAGTCATGGGATAGAATGGTCCTTTGACATGCAGAAAATTGACCAAAAGCAAAAAGTTTTGGCCCAGGTCAGCCTGTGCGCACTGCACAGGCTGACCTGAGTCGACACTTTTTGCAGATGCAATAAGCCCCCTTGTCATACAGCATGGCTCATATATGAAGATAGCTAAGTAATAATGACCTTGGTGAAGAAGGCTTTTGAAAAAAAAATAGGGGCAAAGGAAAATACGAAACTGAAAAAAATGGCTTTTGAACACAATGCAGGAAAAGGAGAAAATGCTGGTAACCAGAATTTTCTCCTTTTCCCACATTGTTTTTTTTTTTTTTTACTTTGAAGACACAGTACCCACCACCTGAGCAATATCTAATATTTTGTCGCCTGCAAATGAACCATGCTCTATGGAGAGGGGGCTTAATGCATCTGCAAAAGGTATTGACTCAGGTCATTCTGCGCAGTAATTTTTCTGCATGTCAACATGTCAACGGACCAGTATACCTCATGACTGAACCGGTTGGATTTTAAAGATCCCCAATTATGTGATATTATGCTTGGTACAATGCATCACGAAAAGATAAATTAAGCACCCTTTTCACAGAGCATGGTTCAAATGCTTTCAATATGGACAAATCTAAAATTTTGTCGCCAGGTTATGAATTAAGGATTTTTTTTTTGAAGTAGAAAACTATTTCATACTTTCACAGTACATCAACAACAATATTGTCATTTTCCACCAATAAAACTTGAAACTTGATAATATTATGAGGTCCATTCCTGCATTTTATTTCTTTCGATGTCAGTTATCACATTCAAAGGGCTATTATTCTCCGACTGGGAGTACACAATTGTATAAAAAAAAATAAATTATACTTAAATATTACAATGCACTATCAAGTTGTATATCTCGGATCAGAATGCACGTTCCGTGCAGTCTGATCTATATGCCGTCCGCAATCTCAGCTGATTCCTTCGCGAACTGGGGATATAATGGTAAGATATACTCATCTAAAAAAATCTATCAAGGAAAAAAAGACCTGTTAATTCTCAAGATACATCAAAACTTGATATAAACCGACAATTATTTCTTTGCTAACGTTTGCAGTTTAAATGCCAACAAATAAGAGAGCGTATCCGATATATTTTAAAGATGATACCATATCACGCTTTAATCCCATTTGTCCCACATTCGAATTTTTTGACCAGAATATATGAGCCATGCTCTGGCAAAAGGGGGCTTAATGCATCTCTATGATGCATCATACCAAGCAAGACATCACATAATTAGGGATCCATAAAATCCATTGTGTCTAATATTCGACTTTATCATAAGGTAGACTGGTCCTTGGATATACAGAAAATTGACCGATAGCGAAAAGTTTCGGCCCAGGTCAGCCTGCGCGGACTGCGCAGGCTGACCTGAGTCGATGCTTTTCGCAGATGCATTAAGCCGCCTTTTCACAGAGCACGGCTCATATATGTGGGACAACTGGGAATTGGTACCGGTAAGGGCACAGACAATTCTTGCCTGGGGCTATTTTACAACTATAGTCTGTATCAATACTAGTACAGTTATTGGCAAATTATGTATGAAAGAATCTAAATTTCTTTATTCATTTATAAAACATAAATGTTATGGATTTTGAGCCTATTTATTGTCTTTAGCCATATACAAAAAAAAAAGTCAATATTATATGATGATATAACGGCGATATCATGTCACTTGGAAGGGTTTAACTTATTTTTTCTTTTGGTAGAAATATTTACAATATAACTTAATTAAATCTTATTACCGTTAAATTATAATCTTCCATATCTTCAATAAACGTGTACAATAATTCAAAAATTCATAATAACCGTTCGTTGATTGTTATTGTTGTTGTAAGATCACCGATATTATTATTATTATTATTGTTATTATTATTATCATCATCATCATTTTTATTATTATTGTTATTATTATTATTATTATTATTATAACAGGATGGTTTTTGTGTGGGCTGCTGCGAGACGTAAACTATCGTCCACAGGAGATATCCAGTTAAAAGCTTTTATCATTCTCTATGAAGAAATTATCTCAAGATCTTGACTGAAAATAATGAAGTACCTTCATTTCAATTCTGTATATCACATTTCAAATCATTTTGTTCTGCGATTATTACGTCCTAAATATTGACATTTGTGTGATAAACAAGCTACAAAAACATTATCACAATGAAGAATCACATATTCTCTTAGCAATAATTTTTCTTTTTTTCTTCTATTGACCTATATCGGTACTGATACATCTGTGAAAGTGGATTAAAACAACTTTCAAACAAAAACGGTGGAGCAAGAATTAGAAAAAAAAAATGAGTCATTTATGATGAAAATACCTTTGAGTTTGGTTCCAATGAAAAAATCAAACTTTTTTCTTAACAAAATTAATGCGAAAAACAAAGCTAAATGACCCCTTATGTGACTGGAACACTTTTCAAGTTTCAAACGACAGCTGAACAAAGAAACAAACAAACAAAGGGAAAAAATCCACAACACAGGAACACGAAAAATGTTCTTCAGAAAAAAAAAAGAATTTAGGAACTAATTCTTTCAATTCATTTCTTTCCGAGGAAAAATGAAAGTCATTCCGATAGGATTCACACTTCTCTCACCATTTAACATATTATACACCGGTCTTGTTTATACTGAAAAGAAGCCAATGGTTTAGAAAAAAGAGAGTGAGGAAAACTCACTGAGAATGCGTCGATAAATAAGTCGATAAGTGCAGCGGTCGCAACGGCATATATATATATTATTTTTGCCGTTGCAACCGCTGCACTTATCGACGCATTCTCAGCGATTCTGTAAGAGAACATATATATATATGTTTACATATATATGTATACATATATATGAAATTTTGTCCAAATGCCACTTTGCAGCCGGTGTAATGACGAATATGTACTCTCATAGAAATGCACTACAAAGTCCAATTCTGCGTAAAAACATTCTTCGTAGAATATGGACTGGGTAGTGAATTTCCTACGTAGTATATTGACTTGAGAGTAAATTTCCTGCCTAGAATATGTACTGGGGAATGAATCTGCTTCGCAGAGTATGGACTAAAGAGTGAAATTCCTACGTAGAATATGGACTGGAAATTATATTTTCTGCGTAGAATATTATAGGCTATTGCCTTTTTATGGGGATATATTGTGTTGATCGAGTTCCTTCGGCAGTGTTGTCCGAGAATGAGGGGGCAACTGCGCCAAAAGAACGATTTCAACACAATATATTCCCATACAAGTGCAATAACCTTTTTATTGTATATTTTGATAATGAGATAATGCTTTATATAATTTCTATTTACTAACTGCTTTATTAACAACATGATTAAAAAAACAAAGACAAGAAAAATTCGTAAGAGACTTAAACTTAAAAAAATCGTACGACTCTATTAGGGAATGAATACGTCGGTTGCTAAGTACATGTAAACATTCAAAATAACCGACAGGTCAGCAAAATATTTCCTCGCTAGTAATCGAAATCGTCTATAAATCAATGGAATACAGCTTCAGTGAAGTTTCACAGAATAAATGTGAAACTAAATTCGCTTAGTCTTGTTTTCTGTATCATTCTTCTGTTTGAAATGTTTTCATATCAGTTATTTTCAGTGCAGGAGAGACATCGGGGAGAGAGAGAGAGATAGAGAGAGAGAGAGCACGAGTCATAGGAACCATAGGTGAAGGGGGGCGAGCGACAGTGTCTCAGTTTCAGTGGCATTGGTGAGGAAGATGTTTTACATGAAACTCAACAATCTTTCAAAAATATAATTTTGTTTTCCCACTTGACGAAAATATTCATAAAGCGTGTGTTTCTGTCTAAACGGTATTGCCATACATGCTAACCCTTTCCACGACATATGGCATGATTAGACCCTTCTTATTTGGGAACTTCTAGGGATGAAAATTTAAATTTTGCTAAATTGGAAGTATATCCTTTGAGAAAGAGTAACGAAATCATGGTGGAAAAGGGAGGAAAGCTTACGGTCAATGTAACAGGCTGCAGGTAAGTCGAAAGTGGGTTTTGAAAAAGCGAAGAGGGAAAGTAAAAACGTGAAAGTAGTTCCGTATCTAGCGTTACGTGAAAAAGCTCTGAAGTATGAAATATGAAAGTATGCAATATGAAAAATTATTACATACTTTCGTCCTATGTAAAGTAATAGGAACAATATCAAAGTATACAATAAATGCCGTAGAGTACATTAATTTTTTCTCTGTAGAATATGGACCGGGAGTACATTTTCTTCGTAAAATACGGACTAGGGAGTACATTTTCTTCGTAGAAAATGGACCGGGCGTACATTTTCTTCTTAAAATGTTGACCGGGGAGTTATAATTTCTCCGTAGAATATGGACCGGGAGTACATTTTCTTCGTAAAATGTGGACTGGGGAGTACATTTTCTATGAGAGAACAAACTCGTCATTGCACAGGTCTAATTCCCCCATTCAAATAAACGAGATGACAAACTAACCTGATTTGTGAGACCAGCGTCTACGTCAACAGTTTTGTGTTCTGACGTCACACCTATGTCAACATTGAGCAAGTGAATTTTTTCAGGGTAGATAATCGAAGTGGTACAGTTTCGTTTCAGACCATAGTTTTTCATCGTAAGGACACCGTTGTCAAACATGGCGACTGCGTTGCAAGCTGCAATGGAATTTTGTTAACCAGTTTATGTCTGTCGTTTTAAACTCTTTACTAAACGACAAAATTTTACACTCGTCTTAATCTAAAGCTGTTGCAGACGACAAATTAGAAGTGGCTTGACTGATGAAATTTGTCTGTGATAGAGTAAAAAACATTTAGGGGAAAGGAAAGTATGCTGGTTACCAGGATGTAAATCAACTGATGAAATTTTGTCTATGAATAGATAGAAAACATTGTTTGAAGAGGAGAAAAGACTTGTTACCAGCATTTTCTCCTTTTTCCAACAATGTATTCAAAAGCCCTTTTTCATAAGGGTCGATAACAATCAGGATTGTGTGGTAAAGGGTTAAAAGTGGACAATAGCAAACACTATTTAGTCAGATGAGGCGACGAAAATACAGCGTCTGATCCAAGTCGAGAGTATCTATTCTAAAAAAAGAGATAACCGACTGAAGCATTATTACACGATTTGACATTAAAGGTCAAATGGCAGCCAACTGTAAATAATATACAGAAATATAAGATTTTCCTTTCATACTATTCAAAAGTATTGCGTTTAATATAGGGTCTGGTGATCTGTTTAAGTGCTCTTGATCAAGGGTCCACTCACTTTCAGAACAAACAATTAATGTATGAGCCATGCTCTGGCAAAAGGGGGCTTAATGCATCGCCACGATGCATTGTACCGATCTACCCATCACATAATTATGGATCCTTACTGGTCACGTTTTTTAATGACGGACTGAATCATGGGATAGACTGGTCCTTGGATATACAGAAAATTGACCAATAGCGAAAAGTTTCGACCAAGGTCAGCCTGCGCGACTGCGCAGGCTGACCTTGACCGATACTTTTCGCAAATACATTGAAGCCCCTCTTTTCACAGAGCATGACTCAAGTATAAAACTTAGAATTAATGTTGCCAAAATTAATTCTAGTTTTAATATTAGACTCATTTTATTTCTGGCAGTTCATTGAACCTTATTTACAGGTACTTTTCCTCTTCGAAGCAATATTTTCAAAACAGCTCTCCTCCAGGCTAAAAACGATCGTTTATAGACTTGACAAACTCCTACGGATGCATAATTGGTGTACTTAACAATAATTATGAACAATAATCACCCCAACGTATTAAACATGAGCCATGCTCTGGCAAAATGGGGTTTAGTGCATCTCCCAGATGCATTAAACCAATCAAGTCATCACATGATTATGAACCCATAGTGGCCATTTTTTAACTACCGACTTAATCACGAGGTAGACTGGTCCTTGGACATACAGAAAATTGACCGATGGTGAAAAGCTTCGGCCCACGTCAGCCTACGCAGTCCGCGCAGGCTGGATGGATACTTTTCGCAGACACATTAAGTCCCCTTTTCATAGAGTATGGCTCGTCTGTAAATTGCACGAAATTTCTATTAATCTGCCGGCTATTCTCAACATCCAAATATGGTGGTCATTAGAACCATATTTATTGCCGATCATGTGCGGAAAATCCCGAGAGTCGTTGACGACGAATGTTGGAATTTGCCGATCTTATTTTTACCGGAAATATCTAAATTACTGACACAATGTGCAAGAATGAATATTATTTGATAATATGTCCGCCCTGATTAATCGTAAATTGAATCCATAGTTGACGTTTTGTAGATGATAATTTTCGTTTGTATTGTTACAAATATATAATAATACAAGCAATTATTCGTTATATACGTTAGCGACCATTACGTGGCATTTTCTCTCGTCGTTATCGCTAGTTATTTTATCATAAAACGGGTCATCTTGCAAAAATGCCAATGCGTAGGTTGAGATATATATGTACTTATACATAGTGTACTTTTATTAAACTGCTGGCATACTAGTATGTTGAATTCTGGTTATATTTTTTTTTTCAACTCGTACATACAAAATTTTCTTTTGTCCGTATCATTCTATCCTTCTTTGTTCTTTCTTTGTTTCATTCTTTGTTTCTTTCTTTATTGCTTTCTTTCTTTCTTTCTTTCTTTCGGTCGTTCGTTCGTTCGTTCGTTTCTTTCTTTCTTTCTTTCTTTCTTTCTTTCTTTCTTTCTTTCTTTTTATCCACTTGTAACTAATGTGCTATTTATACAGCAGTCAAGAAGAAAGCTTGGCATTAGTTGAAATACGATAGAGTATAATTGAATCGTGCTCTGTGAAAAGGGGCTTATTGCATCTGCAAAAAGTATCGACCCAGATCTGAAACTTTCAATTTTCTGTATGTCAAAGAACAAGTCTATCTCATGATTCCGTCGGTTGTTTAAAAAAGTGGCTATTATGGATCCATAACTATGTGATGGCCGGATTGGTACAACGCATCACGGAGATGTATTAAGTTCCCTTTTGTTAGATCATGGATCAATTCTGTTTCGCTAGAAAATGATCCCTTATTTCATCGTACCGATTATCTCGACATTCTAGAGTCTAGATCAAAACCAATATACAGAGGTGGTCGTTCTGAACTGTGCAAAACATTTCGACATTCCCCCACGCCCCCCTCCCTCGCTTCAAAAACGGGCCTTCAATTTCAATCGCTGGACAACTGGACTATTTTCAATGAGGCCGATGTCCTCAACTTACATGTATCCAAAATTATCAGAGCCCAAAAAGTCTGACCACAGGCGCTTGAAGCTCCACGGGTCTCTCACAGAACACCTAATTTTTTTGTGTTTGTCCATCATTGGACACCGTTACTAAAATTACATGTAGCACATTGGTGCATCGCCTCTATATCGTACATAGTGACTACATACGATAGGAAGGCCAAAATCCAAAGTGCTATATTAAATAACAGTGTTCGATGCTTGAAAAGAATTAATATTTCGGCATTTTGTGATAGACAAGTGGAGCTTTATCTATTTATTATTTAAAGGCTGTGGTCTGATCCACACATACTACTTACGTTTAGGATTGGATTTAAAGTTTATGACAGCTTTAAAGCCCTCTCCGGGTTCTGGCAATCGGAATTGTATTAATGCTACGTTCTGGGACGACAAAAGTACTTTATTCGGTTTATGTTGACTGCAGTACGTCTTGTATCGCTCCGCCATCGATAGTTCGTGATCGAAGGTGTCTGGAAATAGTTCCCCGTTAAGTTCCCATCCGTCAAACACCTGTTGCATGAAATAAACAAACATTAAGCAGTTGTTTTGTCTTTTTTTTTTTTTTTTTTTTGAGCCATGCTTTGTGAAAAGGGGGTCTGATGCATCTGCGAAAAAGCATCGACCCAGGTCAGCCTGCGCAATCCGCGCAGGCTGACCTGGGTGGATACTTTTTGCGAATGGTAAATTTCTTGCATGTCAAAGGACCAGTCTACTTCATGATTCAGTCGGTTGTTCGACAAAATTGATTTCGTGGACCAAGAATCGAGGGATGACTTGCTTGTTATAATAGATCATGGAGATATATTAAACTCCCTTTTCCCGTAGCGCCGCTCATACATTGATTGAGAAAATTACCAAGGTCATTATCATTCCCAAAGCGAAGCCAGTGGCTCAGCCGGTTACGTGCAGGGCTTGTAATCTAAGTTCAAAGGGTCGATTCCTAGCTCGGCCAAACTATTTCAAGGATTTATGATAGTCACTGGCCCAGCATTCTTTCGTCCTTACTGCTAGGGCATTATGTCGGCAATGTCTATGGAGGAAAGCAGCCAATGGCATGGAGAGAATGCTGTTTGAAGTACTGGAAGCAGAAGTTCAAAGGGGGCATGGTTCACTTACCACGTGTTGTGACTGATGGCGCCAGACATTGAACAGTTTTATTTTCCGAAACGATTATGGTATAGTATGACATCAACTGGTGTGCAAAGAACAATGCTCATATTCGCAAACCATCCTTTAACTTCGTTTCACGTCTTATTCTAAATTTTAAAGTAACGCAATTTATGATTGGCTAAACCATTTGGTTTGTCCAATCAGACATTGTGTTCCAATGCAATGAAATTGTCGAGGAATATGGCCATAGACTGTAAAGCTGTGTGTGTTTTGTCAGAAGAGACACTCTCAGGTCATAAGAGACACTATCAGGACACGAACCAGGGTTTCCAGATAGAAACCCAGCCGAGGAGGAGCTCCAGTGGCTTTAAAAAAGTGTGGTATTGTATGTGACAATATTAATGTTAACATTTTGAAAAAATATATAAAATGCGTTTATCAATAGATTGACCACCGCGGAGTAACTGAAATGCAGTTGTAAATGACGTTAGGACGTTAGCTACCAAACACACTAATAGTGTCTAGGTAGAGTGACCATGGCGAAGTAAGTGAATTGCAGTTGTAAAATGCGTGAAATACAAAAGAAATAAATAGTATACAGATACTGTAAGTATACGTGTAGGATAGACAACAAGTGATGTTGTCTTTCTGATATTAAGACAAGAGCGTTAGCGAGTGTCTATATCAGATAGACAACCCCACGGGCTTTTTTTCTATTCGAGCTTCGTCTTGTCTATTCGAACTAACCTTACGAGCTTTTGTTTATCCGACTTAGTCCACGTGGAATGACAAAGGGTTGTATATGCGATATATAGAGATCAAATACTGAGCGCTGATTGGCTAATTCATCGGAACCGTGGTCTAACGCTGAATATATGCTTAGATAAAGCGTCCGTTTTTTCGTAGCTTTGATGTAAACAAGAAATAAATTTTAAAAAAGATACCACGGCGTAAATATGCCAGCAAATAAGCAGGGTCTTTACATAAAATAAACATGACCAATTACAAATTTCTGTTTATCAATTTTTTATCAGTACCAAAAAGTAGGTCAAAAGCCAGCATATTCCATTCAGATGCGCTGCAAAAGGGTGCCAAAAACACGTATATAGATGTCAAACAGTGTATAAGTAGGGTGATGGATGCAAAGCGAAAGAAATGCTGTTGTGTGCGTGTACTAAACACACAAACAGTGTATAATAGGTAGGGTGACGGACGCCAAATCACTGAAATGCTGTTGAAAACGACGAGCAACATAATGCACTAGTACGAAACACACAAACAGTGTAAAACTTACAGCTAGAATACCCCCAGTCTCGCAGTTAACGTTGAACTCGACAAACTCAACCTCTACAAGCTGGTCCGGCAGACCAATCAGGTATAGTCCACACACGTTCAGGGAACCATCCGAAATGTACTGCAGTTCACCGGGCTGACTTTCCATGTGTACGCAACCTGAATAAGGGCATCAGGGTCCGTATTTACCTACCAGTCTTCAGAACATTTTTTGTCTAATTCTTACTTAATTTTCTAAATTTGAAAATGGCACAACTTCTGATTGGCTATACCAAATGGTTTAGCCAATTAGAAGTTGTGTTACTTTCAAAATCTAGAATAAAAGAAAGAATGTTCCAAAGAATGGTTGGTGAATACGGATCCAGATGTCAAACGTTCATTCGCCTCTGCCTTTACAATAAGCATTCAGTGGTTTGGGAAGAATGACGTTTGCAGTTAATCTATGCATATCTAATCTAACAATAATACAATATACAGAGAAGGCAATGCAATCGATTTACAGAGATAATACTGAAGAGTTTGACTATGAAACTGTTTGTAGTACAGGTCACAGAAACACTTGGTCACATAGATGTATGCATTGTAAACCGACCATGACACACCGATACCTTAAAACGGCCCACTCGTCACAACTCGTCCGCTTCCGTAACTACATCTAACCTCGTCCGTATCAAGGAGGCTTCCATTTTGAACTGCCAATCACATGATCTTAAAAATGGCGGTACCCATGAAAATCGAATAGCAACGACATAACTAACCACGGTGATGTTATTCACATCTATCGATCCGTTGGTGAAATCTTCCAACGAAATTGATAATCCACGTTAAAAATTGAATGTACAAACGTTGTTAACAGAAATACATTTGGAAAGATTTCGATATAAAATTTTGACTCATGTTTTCTTTTTTTAGAGGAACCTTACAGTTTTACGAGCGGTAAACCGGCGTATTTCCGGCGAAGAAATGTACCGTGTATGTGCATATCAAGCTACGTGATACAGCCGAGGGACTTGATCAACGAATCACCCGAAGTTTGCCAAATGTAAAACGGCCGTGACAAACTGGATCAATAAAATGGCTTGACATACCGGTACCTAGAACCGGTCGTGAGATACCGGAACCTAAAAACGACCAAGACATGCAGGTACCTAGAGACTGCCATTGCATACTGGGACCTAGAAACGGCATTGAATGCATACGGGTACCCAGAAAAGGCGTGGGATGGCAAACGAAACCATAGTTTGCAGTTTTTATCTGGAAACATGTCATCGCTATCTTGCTGAACAAGCCTAATTCATTCAATATTTATAAAAAGACTGCCATATTAAATTGCTATAGCAATTATTTTCAATCATACTGGCGGTTACAAAAAAAAAAATCTTGCAATGTTTTTGTAAAAAATCTAATCTATCAAATTGAATTGAACCGAATTTAATTCCGTTCTAAAAAGGATTCTGTAATTTGCATTATTATCCTCATTCGGAAGAATCAGCACTATTCCACAGCCGGACATAACGGTTGCTCTTCTAACAAAAAAAAATTTCCAAAAAGAGGCATTGATTTAACCATTGCAAATGCAAGGTTTGTACAATTAAAGTTAAGAAATAAGGCATTAATTAATGTTGCTACTGCTGTATATTTCATCCGGCATATTTGGTTAAAGGTGTCCAAATTATGTAACAAGAGACAGAACCTGATGACTGACCTTTCTGAAAGGAAAGTACTATAAAACCGATGAGACATGGTATACACGATGAACGTAAAATGTATTTTACAAAAGGTGGGGGAGGAAGTGACAAATAGTAGTCATTTAAAAAAGCGAACAAAAGAAGCGTACAAGATCAGACTGCACTTCGTGTAAGCTGACCTCAGTCATGCTTTCCATCAAAATACTCGTGGTCAGGTATGGTAGAATAACGTTGGCGGCAAAGCAAAAGAAATAATGAAGATAAAAACCTAGTAATACCGTAATTAAGGCCTCCATAATGTCAGACAGGAATGAATTAGAGGAAATTGCACCTAATAATTAATGCTCCTCATTACCATATGCAATTATGCATTCTTTCTCGTTACTTCTATTTATAGTCATGTCTTCTTTATCATTATTTCAATAGAAATTAAACTTAACCAGAAAAAAAAGTCTTTAATTTCAGTTAAACGATTGTTGCTCTCAACGCAGGGACAATGGCGGCATCAGAAATGGACATTAAGGCAGAAACAGAAGTGTCTAAATCTCCGCTCCGGGTCAGATCATGGAAGATCTAGACTGACTTCAATTCAATTTATCGAAACATAGGAATACACTTCTTACCTATTAACCCGTCTGTGCTTCTTGTATTGCGTCTCAAGACATTGATATCTGTTTTCTAGAAAATAGAAAAAAAGAAAGAAGATGGTCTGAGAAGATTGTAAGATTGTAGACGTCTCCTAGCCTTAATAGTAATCTATTCATTTTTTTTTTAATCAGACGACAAAATCTCAAACTTGCCCATGTTGAAAGCAATTGTCGGCGACGAGGAAACTAGAGCTCAAATGATTTTTACTTGCCTGTGAAAGGTTGAAAACATCGTAGGAAAAGGGAAGAAATGCCGGTAACCAGTTGACCTGGTCTATACCTTCTGCTATTGGTCAATTTTCTGCATATGAAGGGCCAGACTACCTCATGATTCAGTCGGTTGTAAGACAAAATTGGACCCATAATTATACGATAACTTGCGTGACATAATGCAACACGGAGATACATTAAGCCACATTTTGCCAGAGCATGGTTCAATTCATTAGACGTATGCACACGCTTTCAATTTTGGACAAATTTGATATTTTGACCCTTTCTTTAAAAAATTACTTCAAGTTTTTTTAGAAAAGGACAGGCAAGGTATAAGTAATCATTCCTCAAAAATACCACCTACTGTATGTGAGCAGCGCTCTTGGGAAAAAAAAGGGAGGCAGGGGGTTTCATTCTTGTTCATAATGCATTATAGCAAGCAAGACGTCATATAACATGGATCCATTTTGTCCAGCAACCGGGGTCCGTACTCACCAACCATTTATAAGAATATTCGTAGTCTTGTTCTCCTAGATTTTCTACATTTTAAAGTAACACAACTTCTGATTGGCTAAACCAAATGGTTTAGCCAATCAGAAGTTGTGTTACTTTCAATTGTAGAAAATTTTGGGGAATAAGACTAAGAACGTTCTCAAGAATGGTTGGTGAATACGGGCACTTATAACAATTAGTTAGAACAGTCCCTTGGCATGCAATAAATTTACCAAATGGCCAAACGTGTCAACCAGGTCTGCTGCCGATTCAAAATATTTTTTAAATACTGATAATTGCTACAATATATAACATGAGCTATTCTCTGGCTACAGGGAATTTAATGCAAGTCATCACACAATTACGGATCCATAAAATCCACTTTGTCTAGCAATCGACTGGATACGGAGGTAGAATCGTCCTTTGCCATGCAGAAAATATACTAAAAGCAAAGAGTTTCGACCTGCGTACTGCGCAGACTGACATGGTCGATACTTTTTGCAGATGTATTAAGCCCTGGCGTTCAAATAATGGGTTGACCGCTTCGCAGTCAGTAAATCCGTTTATTTCTCTATCAAATATGACGTCATCGTACTTGTTTGAATACGACCCCATATAATCGACGCGTGTTATTGATCACATGACATTCCCAGATGCTTTCGCCAAATTCTGGCGCGAAATCTAAAAATATCTTAGGAGGCTATCTAGCCCATCAAGGCAATACTACTGACAAATATAGTCGTTCTTACATTTGTCTTTCTTCTTTACTGACGCTTTGCCAGCTATCGCCATACTTAATTCACTGATTAATCATTTCTGTACTTTGGTGAGATTATACAAACCTGAATAACCCCCTTTAACCCTTTCCCAAACAAGCCCTGGTTTTCACGTGTCTGTAGTACAAGTCTTTTGAAAACACTGTGGGGAAAGGAGAAATTGCTCGTAACGAGCAATTTCTCCTTTTCCCACAGTGTTTCTCCCCTTTTTGATAACTTTCTGCCATTTTCATCAAATTTTAAATTGTCGTCTGCAAACTCTTTCAATTTGGACCAGTCCAAAATTTGTCGTTTGGGAAAGGGTTAAGTAAGCGCCTTAGGGGATGCAAAAAAAAAGGTTTTGTGAGACCGTGATTACTTAGTAAAGGCACATTTAAACAAACTGCGTGTTTCTGGCAACACAATACATGCTTGTATAATACAGGTTATTTTCTCAATCCTTAACCACACAATCCCAAGTTCAAACGACCCGGAAGAATAAGGTTTTTTAATTTATTGTGGGAAAAGGAGGAAATGCTGGTTACCAGCATTTTCTCCTTTTCCCACAATGTTTTCTACCCTACCACAGACATAATTCATTATATGAGACACATTTCAATTGTCGTCTGCATATGCTTTCATATATTTGGACCAGTCTAAAATTTTGTCCTTTGGTTAATAGAGATGAACACACATACGGGTTTTCATCCCTACAATGCTATAGATATCTCATAAGAATGTTTTAATTTTCCAAGGATATTGTCAAGACCGTTTTCCTCAAACTGTTAATCTATGTACATTATATAGTAAACTTATCTATATAAAAGCAGTACAGTTAAATGATATACAGGGATGCCACACTTTTCACGTATGCAGAGAAAAAGAGAGAATATAAGAGCTATTAATGCCAGTTGCCAGGTTACAAGTACAGTTCGATTGAGAGACATCACGTTTCATGGAATTGACAAAAAAAAAAGAGATAATAATCCGGTAAGACAAAAAAGAGGAGAAAATAGAGAAGTCATTAATATGAACAAGGCAAAACCTCAATATGAGCGACTGAAAATTTTGTAAAATATCATGCTCTGTGAAAAGGGGGAGTAATGCTTCTGCAAAGAGTGTCGATCCAGATCAGCCTGTGCAGCCCGTGGGCCGAATCTTTTTGCTATTCACGGGTCAATTTTCTGCTTGTCCGAAGACCAGTTTACCTCGTGATTTAGTCGGTTGTCAGACAAATGGACTTTATGGATCCGATCCATAATTATGTGATGACTTGCTTTGTATAATGCAGCACTGAGATGCATTAAACCTCCTTTTGTCAAAGCATGGCTCATTTATTACTTCCAACAAAAGACTACCCACCCTGATGTTGTGAGTTCGAATCAAGGCTCTGCGACGATTGTCAAAATTGTGGACCTAATCCCCTCACCACGTTACCTCTACCATTAGAATTGAAAGAAAAAGAACACCAGCCCCTTCAGGCTGTAACGAAAGGAAGACATAAGCCCCGCATGACATCAGTCCTGCCCTGAAAGACGGAGGGGGGCATTAGTTCCTTGATAGTCATGAAGGGGGCATAAGTCCCTCTTAACCTCAGCTCTGCCCTAAAAACTGATAGACGGAGAGGGCACTAGTCCCGTCATAGTCATTAAGTCACACCTAGGCCCCTTGTTAAAATTAGTTCCACACTTACAATTGTGAGAAAGGGCATTGTTCCCTTCATAGACACCACATACAGAAAATTTACCAATAGCAAAAACTTTAGACTAATGTCAGCCTGCGTGGACTGCGCAGGCTGACATGGATCGATACTTTGTGCAGATGCGTTAAACCTCCTTTTCAGGCAGCAGAACTCGATTACATTACACATTAAACCCCCCCCCCCCCCAAGAAAAAATGCTAAATTTATGACAATCCTAGAAATGATCGTCATGTAGGTAATTAACCCTTTACCATACAATTCCGAGTTTGAACGACCCTAAGAAAAAAGGGAATTTTGAAAACATTGAGTGGGGAAAAGGAGAAATCGCTAGTAAGCAACATTTTCTCCACTTCCCATGATGTTTCTGTCCATTCAAAGACGAATTCCTCAAGCTGAGCATCATTCAATTTGTCAACTGCAAATGATTTCAATTTGGACAAGTCTAAAATTGTTAACCCTTAGGCTGCTAAGCACGATTCGAGGATCTTTCGCGGACGGAGTAGATCAAGATCAGACTGCTCAGAACGTGCAGTGTGATCTTTGATCTACACCGTCCGATAATGAGATATCTTTCTCCCAAAAATACATTTGAAATAGCAAAATTCGGGATGTACTGTCTGCTCGGAAGTTTCATTTCACTTATTTTGCAGGATAAGGATTAATTATGTGTGAACTTCTGCATCTAATGATCAAAATTATTCCGAAGAAAGGAAACGTTTTCAATGCATTTAGATTTTTAGGTTTTCCTTAACAATTACGTGTAGTTACGATCCGCGCAACAAAGAATACTTTTGGGAGCATAATGGGAAAAGGAGAAAATGTCGATTACCAGCATTTTCTCCGTTTACCATTATTTCAAAGCCAAATCCTATTATTTTGAGTCACATTTTATTTGTCGTCTTCAAATGCTTGCAATTTTGGACAAATCTAAAACTACACTGAACAATACATAAACCGCCACCAACCATTTAGAAGAATTATGGTAACAACGAGGAGCAAAATTACAGTTTGTAAAAAAAAGATAGATAACGCCATTCTATTTTCGGCAGACCTAAATGTGTTGGCTTTTCACCTTCTTTTTGGCATTGTTATACACGTATAAGAATGACTAAATGATAATCTGCGATTGGTGAAAAATGTGGACATGTTTATACTGCGGGCCCCTGAAGGCCTATTTTCGAGCAATCAGTAGCAGGGTTTCTCTTCATTATATTTCACATAACAACGTAAATACATGTATTTATATTTCAGTACCTCTAACGCCGTCTATCTGTTTTAACGATACATCCTTACATCCGGAAAGAAAAAAAAACGCTGTTGAAATTCGATATATATAGAATGGTTCTGAATTTAGTCAGCTGTTTATACATAGAAAAATTACCAATATATGTGGTGTAAGGGATAAATGCATATATCGGAAATCTTCGATTTAAAGTCGAAAACGTCACAACTGTGATTTCTTTGATGGACCAAAAAAAAAAAAAAAATGAAATGGAATTTCTATCTATCGTAATCTGTGAAACCTTGCAACCGTCAGGGGAAAGGGTTTGCACGAACACAAAAAAATGATTATAGTTTGATAAAATGAAGATAAAATGGGTTAAAAACTGGCTGAAAACGAGTATAGATGTATCTTAACAGGAAATTGCTTGTACTAGATTTTTTTAAATAAGTATTTGATAAGCATGTGGTATAGCTTTTCAACGTAATTCAAGCATGTGCGAAAAATCATTTTTAAAATATGCTCTGTGAAAAAGGGGACTAATGCATCATCAAAAAGTATCGATTCAGACTGACCTGAACCGAAACTTTTTGCCACTGGTCATTTTTTTACAATGTACATGTCAAATGACCAGTCTACCTCATGAATTCATCGGCTGTTAGACAAAATGGATTTTACGGACCCATAATCATGTGATAACTTGCTTGGTATAATGAATCACGGAGATGCATTAAACCCCATTTACCAGAACGCCGCTCATTTTATAAAGTGGCGATTTATAAGTCTGGTTTATTGTTTGTCGTTTGGTGAAGAGTAAAACCATCATTAGTAATGCTATTTCCATCCCCATAACCCTTTACTAAACACATCCGAATTTCAACAACCTTGAAAACCTTTTTATGAAAATATTGTTGGAAATAGAGAAAATGCAGGTAATCAGCATATTCTCCATTTCTAAAAATGTTTCTACTTTTTCTCAATCAAAGCCTAGTATTTAAGCCACATTATTTTGTCATCTCCGTAATGGTTTTGGCAAGTCTGAAATTTTGTCATTAGGCAAAGGACTTAACCAGACAATTATCGACTGTAACAGTTACTTGTAAAAAGTGTAAAATTAGAGCAATGGCTGTAATTGGTGCGATTTATGTGTTCCTTTTTGGTGTGGTGAGCCCACGTGACAATTTGATGGGGTTCACAGTGTGCGTCAGGTATGTTTTATCAACGTAGCTGTACAAGCTGTCTGTTGATTTACATCCCTGTAATAGTCTCAAATGAATAAATAGTCCTTTGCGATTGGTCAAAAACGCGAACATTATTTTTGTATGGTCCTCTTTGCAGGCTTTTTTGCGGACCCTTTTGCGGGCCAAAAAATGAAGGTTGCTGCCCTTAATCGACACTTTCAGCGCTTATTAACACCATAGCAAACAAATATGGTAGGGGATATCTATATTCTTGTCCTAAGTAGTACTTTAATATATCTTATGCATTACGCCATAAACCATTACAGCACAGTCTACATAATTGATCCATGCGCTAGCATAAGGGTGTTTAATGCATCTCCGTAATGCTTGACACCAAGCAAGTCATCACATAACTATGGATCCATAAAGTCCATTTTATCTAACAACAGACTGAGTCAAGATGTACACTGGTCCTTTGACATGCAGAAAATTGACCGATATAGCAAAAGGTTTCGGCCGAGGTCAGTCTGCGCGGATTTTGCAGGTTCACCTGTGCAATATGCAAAACATTGCGGAAAAATAAGCAATTCTTTGAAACAAGCAATAGCCATTTTTCTCAAGTTGTTTTCCTTGTTAAATGCATCGGCTTGAAAGTCATGAAATAAATGATTATGTTGTACAGTGTAACTTAATGTTTGAATTATTAAATGTAACAACGCCTTAAGCTTGTTAGAAATATTGCCAACATAGAATAATATTATTCATGTCAAAAAAAAGGTGAATATCGTTGTTTTCATTTATGAGTAGCGTAAGTGGCCTATTATGTTGTCCCACGAAGAATGAACACTGGAGGAACCACGAGGGTTGCAAGGTCCGAATGATTGTTCATGAATATAATGAGGGACATCCATCAGTTATTTCCCTTGATTCCTCTCCAGTACTGCATTGGTCCTGATAAGGGGATACTTGGTTTTTATCCTTGATTTTCTGTCTCTACACAGCTGTGTTCTCGAAAGAATATTTCAGCTAAATCTGGTTAAATTGTTTTACTAATCGATATTTACCTAGTTTCTGATGACGGAGAATAAAATTTGATTTGAAATTACACGTGGACCTTACACATATATCATAAACCATATTATATTTATCTCAACATCCACAAGGTAATCAAGGATAAAAACAAAGGAATACAGGTTAAAGGACTAATCTGTTATTTGGTTACCCTTGGTCTTTATCTGGAAAGGGAGATAATTTCACTTACAAGAATGGACCCCATTATACCTCTTGTCTGAGTAGAAACGAGATCTTTCAAAATCTCCATTGTATGAGCAGGTTGATCTGTTTTCCCCTACAGAAACGTTTCTTGAATAGAAAGTCTCTTAACCCCTATGCTGCTAAATGCGACTCACTGATCTTTTACGGACAATGTAAATCAAGATCAGACTGCGCAGAACGTGCAGTCTGATCCTGGATCTACACTGTCCGATATGAAGACATTTTTTTCTCCCAAAAGATAAGTTTGAAATAACATTATCCGGGTTTCTACTATCGTCTTGACAGTTTCATTTCACTCATTTAGCAAGATAAGGATTACGTATTGTAAAAAGAAGACAATTCCGTTGCACCTAAAAACAAGACCTCCAGCTGGTGTGATTTCTTTTCATCATATTGAACCACAGAAGATGTACAATATTCACATTCTACTGCCTCTTGCACCGTCTATCCGTTTTAACCTTATACTGCTAAATAAGTTAAATAAAACTTTCAAGCCGATAGTATAAACCTGAATAATATTGTTTTAAAAATTATTTCTTGAAAAAAAATCTTCTTATTGGACAGTGTAGATTCACGATCAGGCTGCACGTTCTGTGCAGTCTGATCTTGATCTACACTGTCCACAAAAGGTCAATGAGTCTTGCTTAGCAGCATGAGGGGTTAAACGATCTTTCTTGTTTCTTAACCCTTTACCAGAGGATAGATTTCTAGACTCGCTCAAATTGAAAGCATTTACAGACTACAAATTCAATGTGGATAAATTGATGCATTTTGTCCTTTGGGATATAAAAAAGAAAACATAGCGGGAAAAGCAGAAAATGTTGGTTACCAGCATTTTCTGCTTTTCTCGCAAGGGTTTCAAGATTCAGGGTCGTTAAAAGAAGTTATTGTGTGGTAAAGAGTCCACTTTTACATTATTAGACTAGCGAAGCTAGTCTATGGGCATCAAGATTGACCTAGAGTTAAAGTAAACAAAAAAACCCACAGTTGCCAAATACTGCCTCAAAGAAAAATACTTCTTTCTGTTATAAATCTTTATTCTGTTATATATGACAATTTTGACAAAAACCACTAAATCTCTACCACTCCAATTTGAACATGTCGTCTTACAAAGTAATAAACTGAACAAGATGTCATTTACAAGGTACCAGATCTTTGCTTATATGTAAATTAAGTGACCTATGCGAAGCAGAGAATCACTTTTTTTTAGACCACTGTAACATTATGAATGAATCTATTAATAGATACACCTAGGTAACTTGTAGCAAATCCTAGTTACATAAACCCTCACTGGACAGGGAACCCTTGTCATTCCTTCAGTCATTCATTATTTAGATCATTGTGTATAGTCAAACTGTTATTCTAGTCTTGAATATTAACCCTTTACCAAACAATCCCAAGTTTTAACTATACTGGGAAAAAATCCCTTTGAAAACATTGCGGGAAAAGGAGAACATGCTGATAACCATCATTTTCTCCTTTCCCCACATTGTTTTCTACCCTTTTGGAATCAGATTTCATCAGTTCAGCCACTTTTAATTTATGTCTGCAAAAGCTTTAAATTTGGACTGGCATAAAATTTTTCTTTTTGTAAAGAGAGTTAAATAGTTAACTACATCTTGTGCTATTGGATAATGACTAATCGACTGCATGGTGTTTAACGCCGTTTTCAACATTATTTCAGTGATACTACGGCGGCCAGAGCACCCATCCATGCTTTCCTGGAGTTTCTTTTACCAGCACTACCGTGACTTAATGAGGTTTTGCGGACAGTGTGGATTAAGATCAGACTGCGCAGAGCATGCAGTCTGATCTTGGATCTACACTGTCCCATAAGAGGGTATATTTTTTTCTCCAAAATGTAACTTTGAAATAGCAATATTGAGGTGTTTTCCATCGGCTTGAAAGTTTCGTTTTACATTTTTAGCAGGTTAAGGGTTAAACTTAAACTGGATTACAGTTAACAGATAGCACGCATAGCCCCAGTAGCTTAGTCGGTAGTGCACAGGACTTGGGAACAGAAGGTCGCTGGTTCGATCCCCGACTCGGCAAGTTTCTTTCCGAGGATTGATGATAGTCATTGTGACAGGATTCATTTCTCTCTCACGTTTCGACGATGGTTATAATATAAATGTGGGAAAGCAGCCAGTGGCATGGAAAGAATATTGTGCGGAGTACTGGTAAAAGAAACTTCAGGAAAGCATTGATATGTGCACTGTCCACTGCTACATAACTGAAATAATGTTGAAAACAGGGTTAAACACCATACAATCAATCAATCAATCAATCAAATTCGCTAGTCTGTCAGTACTTTCAGTACTTTGATTAATTAACGGATTTATACAAGTTACGATAGAAATTTACAAACCTATAAACTTCTAATCTTTTTTGGCAATGTTCACTATGATGACCAAAATTATTTGGCAGTGGAGAACTGATTATCAAGAAAAAATGCTTCCAAAACCAAGGATTAGGAAACTGGTCAAGTATGTGGGGAAAAAAAAAGAGACGTTTCTCAATAAATGACTGGGGTTTATTCGTCCGAGAAAGTTCATATCTTTCAGGAGCAGAAGTATCAAATCCAATATACAAGGTAAATTGGACATTACCGTGCGATGATATCCCAAGAATCAGTCTATTGTTTGGAAAAAGTACCGGAAATCCGAACTTTCGTTCTAATTGTTATTTACGGCCGTTTACCCTTTCAACGCTTGATAAATGAATCGTGCTCTGTCAAAAGGGGGTTTAATGCGTCTACAAAAAGTATCGACCCAGGTCAGCCTGCGCAGTCCACGCAGGCTGGCCTGGGTCGAAACTTTTTGCTATCGGTCAGTTTTTGTATGATCAAGGACCACTCTACCTCAAAATGCAGTAGGCTGTCAAAAAAAAAAAAACTGTTGTTTTTTTTTATCCATGACTATGTGGAGACTTGCTTTGTATCATGCATGACCGAATTGCATTATACCCCTTTTTTGTCAGAGCACGGCTCAATTCATCGATCAATTTCATTGCCTTGGGTCGCCGAGCCCGGTAGGCCAGTCGGTAACGTACAGAGCTAGAAACCCGGTGGTCGTTGGTAAGATTCCCAGCCAGGCCAAAGTCTTTTCGAGGTTTAATGATAATCGTTGTGACAGGATTCGTTCCTGACCTTTTTCGAAACCTGGGCCCGTATTCACCAACCATTCTGAAGGACATTCTTAGTCGAATACTTCTTATTTCCATTAGTGTAACTCTTCAAGTTGAAGGCGCGTTTAGACCGGGAGACCGGGACCACGCGTAAACAAAAATCAATAGTATTCCCTATCAGATAAGCAGTACAATCAAACGCAACCATCTTTATTAACAGATGCACATTTCATTGCGATTTCATATCTAATAAGTATTTCTAAGCTTTCATTTTCCATTTTCTTTTCCTGTTATGGGTTAATTAACGATTTGGCTACGTTACGGGCACGTTGTAGGTTCCGATAATATCGCGCTGTGTCGCGAGCCTTGTTCCTTCTCTTATCAAATATGCATAAGAGTGTTCAAAGAAAGATAACTCTTTCGGACTGGCGATAACAGTATTCTCAAGACTTTTCTAAATTTGAAATTAACCCTTAAACTGCTGAATAAATGAAATGAAAATTTCCACTAAATAGTAAATACCCATATATGGCCCTCAACATGTGAAATGAGACCCTCGGACATTTGCGTAAAGTGTTGTCTCGGATTATCCTGCGCAGTCCGCGCAGGCTAATACCGAGACGGCACTTTACGACTACATAAGACTTTTTTTATACAGTAGACTTTCGTGAAACAGAAAATCGCACAAAAACGGGAATTGTCGTCTCGGATTAGTCACAGACTGCACAGGCTGATCTGGGACGACACACTTTTACGCATATGTCCGAAGGCCCCTTTTCGTGTGTCGCACGCCATATTATGGTGGTTTCAAATTTTACTTCAATGGAAAGGAAATACCGTATCTGACAGTGAAGACCAAAAATCAGACAGCACGTTCTGTGCAGTCTGATCTTGATTTTCACGGTCTGCAAATGGTCAGTGAGTCACGCTTAGCAGCGTAAGGGTTAACCCAACTTCTGTTTGGCTACAACAAACATTTTAGCGTTACATGTCACCGGTACTCCAAGAATTAAAAAATTCAATGATGTAAAGAAACAAGCAAATTTCTTTTCACCTGTACTCTTAGGCAATGTAGATCAATATCAAACTGTCTTTTGCGGACGGTGTAGATCAAAGATCAGACTGCACTGACCATGCAGTCTGATCTTTCATCTACACTATTAAACATTTTGCGTGATATTCTGACCAAAAAAAAAAATCTCCTTGAAATAGCAGTGGTTTTATCAGTTCTCATGATTGAGAAAAAGCATTTTAGAGTAACTTGGACTCATTTACAGTAGCGTCAGATATACAAACTCGACGTCTTTCGCCGACTTAAAAAACAATACACTTAATCTAAGAAAAATATTTATCTTACAGGATTGGTTGAACAAGCAGACCGTATAGATCCAAGATCAGACTGCACAGAACGTGCAGTCTGATCTTGATCTATGTCGTTCGCAAAAGCCCATGTTTTGGCCTATGGCGCTGTTCAAAAGAGTTAAGGGTCTGCACAAAAGTATTGATGAAGAAAGCACTAAGTATATACATGTACAACGAAAACGGCAATTATCCAATTATCGTTTACACTAATTTAAGACCAATCGAAATATCGTGTATATGGTACAAAATTGAACTGAGTCATGCTCTGGCAAAAAGAGGCTTAATAAATCTCCGTGCTGCATCATACCAAGTAAGACATCACATAGTTAGGGATGTTTAAAATTCATTTTGTCTAACAACCGACTCTATCATAAGGTAAAATGGTTCTTTGACATATAGAAAATTGACCAATAGCGAAAAGTTTCGGTCCATGTCAGCCTGACCTGGGTCGATACTTTTCACAGATGAATTAAGCCCCCCCCCCCCCCTCCCCCCCCCCCTCGCCCTTTTCACAGAGCATGGCTCAAATATTTATGAAGAGAAATTGATTTTAGTTTGGTGTTCAACGCTGATTTCAACATTGTTTCAGTATAAATGTCACGGCACGACAAGTGCACCTATCCATGCTTCCCTGGAAATTCTTTTACCAGTGCTTTGAAAAACGCTCCTTTCAGTTTGCAGGCTGCTTTCCCATACAAACTTTGTCACTGGTTACTAGCATTGTCTCTTTTTCGCACACTGCTTTCGAAAACATTTTTCACCAAGATCGTATAAAGAACATGGTCTGTATACACCAACAATTCTGAAGAACAGTCCTACTCTGATTCTCAAGAATGTGCTGAATTTGAAAGTAACACAACTTCTGATTTGCTAAATCAAATGAATGAGCCAATCACAAGTTGCGTTACTTTCTAAATCTAAAATTAGACCGAGAATTACATTAAGACTGGCTAATGAATACGAACCCAGGTCGTTTTGAATAGGGTTAACCCTTAGGCTGCTAAGCGCGCTTCCAATACCTTTCGCGGACAGTGCAGATCAAGATCAGACTGCACAGAACGTGCAGTCTGATCTTGGATCTACACTGTCCCTGTCCGATAAGGAGATATTCCCATCCCCTCAAAAAAAGATAGCTTTGAAATAACATCAGTTGGGTTTTTACTATTGGCTTGAAAGTTTCATTTAATTCAGTTAGCAGGTTAAGGGTTAAGATTAAGAGTGGATCAAAATGAGCCGGTATCCGAGTATAAGTCGTTTGTTTTCTTGTAAAATATTTCTCCTTTATGCCCTTGAGGAACATAACAATTAGATTTGTATTCACCGCAAGGAACACCATGTCTGGATTTCTCGGTAACAGCGCAATGAAATTTAATTAAAACGTCTAAAATATTGCTGCATGACACCGTTTGTAAATTCTGTTACACTATTCATTGTCGAGTCTCACTATCTACATTTCCCTATCGGAAGATATTTTTTCGGCGCAGCTGAATGCGCTGGCGTTGAACTACTTCTTGGTACCGATAAAGAATGAATAGATGGTAATTTGCGATTGGTGAAAAATGTGGCCATGTTTATTCAGCGGGCCCCAGCTGGCATATTTGCTCACACATTTATGAAACCACTATTAACAAGTGTTGCTACTGCTAATTAATATCCCTGGGCCCTTGATTCACACCATAGCAAAGTAATGTAGTAGAGAATAAGTCTTTTCTTGTGCTATTTGGAAATTTCATATTTTCATAAGCATTAACCAATAACTCAATACTACTTTTCAACTAAAAAAAATGAGGAAAAAGAGGCAATTGCTCGTGAAGTTAATTATCATTATTACTTCATATTGAGCCACAAAAGAGTTTCAATATCCATATTCCAGTATCTCTTACGCTGCCAGTCTTTTTCAAAGATATTTCTTGTTTCTATTTTCCTTTTTCTTTTTTTTTGGGGGGGGGGGGTCAAAATACTATTTCTAACATCTAGTTAGCCTTTAAATGGTAAAGAAAGTGGTTTATCATCATCATCATCATCATCATATTTATTTATTTATTTATTTATTTATTATCATCATCATCATCATTATCATCATCATCATCATCATTATTATTATTATTATCATTATTACAAAAATATTAAATATATATTCCAATGGTTTTTTTGCAGTGTGCCTCTAATCTGGAAAAAAAAAAGTACAAATTGCAGTAGTTAAACAACATTATGTAGTTACATAATTGTATTTTAGCCATGCTTTGTGAAAAGAGGCCTTAATGGATCTTCGAAAAGTATCGACTACGCAGGCTGACCTTGGCCGAAACTTTTCGCTATTGGAAAGTTTTTTTCTGTATGTCCAAGAACCAGTCTACCTCTTTATTCAGTCGGTTGTTAAAAAAAGGAAAAAGCCATTATGAATCCATACTCATGTGATGGCATGCATTAAGCCTCCTTTTGCCAGAGCATGGCTCAAATTTTCTATCTATTATATACGTATACATTTTACGGTTCAAAAACATGCATCACCAATGGCTAAAACCAGACATGGCGGAACAATAACCGTTTCTAGAAAGTGTCAAGTACATTAAAAGTGTGTTATAATGAAATATTGCTTTCAGCCTGGTCTCCGATTTGACTGGTCAAAATATCACGTCATGATATTCATCCGCCATCCACAGAAGGTGTCGCACCACTGCGAGTTTGCTTCCGGGTCGTAGTAGTCAAAAGTAGTCCTATGTGAAATTTTGCAGTAGCACTTTTGTCGCACTGTTTCGTGGAGCTGAGAGGGCTTGGGGGTATATAATTTAGATTTGCTTCAAATTTAGGTAGTGGGGGACCATTTAGATGTGATTTTATCATATATTGATTGGACTATTTTATGTCAGTGGAGGGCCAAAAACTTGGGGTCATGGCGGTGAACAGGCATTTTTGAGGGGACAATTTCTAGGGTGCCTGTATTGATTGGGATTTAGCGAAAAACGCAATCGGTTGACATATTGTTTTTTATGCATTTTTTTGAAGGACCATGACTGTACTTTTGAGAGCAAGAGACGGTAAAGCCAAAGTTTTGCCATTAAGCGATTTGTGAAGCTTCAAAGATGGTCAATTTCACTCTATTTTCAATATGGCAAAAAACCAGTGGTGTGACACCAGAATAAACTGGTAACCGTTGCCGTTACCGCCCGATAGACGTTGATACGAAGATCGATAACAGGCTACCGGTTTATCAGCAAAAAGTTACTACCAACTAAACCAGAATAAATGTTTTGATTTCTAACCGTTTTCGAATAAAATTGTCAAGAATTGCAATATTTTGTTGTTAGAATTTTTAGGCAGATAATAAAGACAATATTTTACTGCAGCAACTTTCCTGGCGCTTGTATTTGTTTCTCGCTGCGTCGGAAAATTTTGACATCTGTTCGACCGTCGGTCTCTCGAGATATCAACTTTTCCCACGCAGCTAGACGCAAATTTACTTTCATTATTTAGTATGCAGGCCTCCGGCCCAGCGTACAACTGTACACATAATACAATTATTGACCTCGAATGAAATCAAGTCAATAAAAACAGAAGTTCTACAAGAATACTTTTTATGATGAAGGGGAAAAAAGATGTTGGTTGCTCGCAGCTTGAAAGAAATACATGCATCAGAAAAAATCAACATCATGGTTTTCCGTATGTATCGACTTCTACGAGGAAAAACATTAACCCTTTATCAAACAACAATGTCTACACTTGCTCAAATTGAAAGCTTTTGCAGACAAAAAAAAATAAACTGACTCAAAACTTGAAATTTATCTTTGGAATAGAAGAAAACTGTGGAAAAAGGAGAAAATGCTGGTTACCAGCATTTTCTCCTTTTCCCGCATAGTTTTCAAAAGCTTCTTCTTCAGAAATTGTTTGGTAGAGGGTTTAAATGCTACTTACACTAGAATGGTTCCTTATACATTCAAATGCTGCTTACACTAAACTGGTTCCTTATACATTCAAATGCTGCTTAAACTAAAATGCTTCCTTCTACACTCAACACAACTCTGACAGCATGTTACTTTTATCCAGAAAAGTTAGAGGATGGCAGCTTTTCTGTTGTAGAGTTCACATGAAAATAAATTTGAAACTAGTTGGAATAGTGCTGTTGATATTCGGCAATGTGTCCCACGGTCCACATATGATGTATACCGTCATCAATCGTGTGATATTTAGCAATATGCCCAATGGATGATGTATAACCTAATATTGATGTACCTTAGAAAACGGACCATGCAACCCACGGTACACCGACAATATGTACCGAAACTGAATTACCGTTGGTACTATAAAAGAACCGAGTTTATCACATAGCCTCTCTTGTTTTCAGTGAAATATAGACATCAGGTATGTTCTTATCTTACGCATGTTTGAGGTATGCATTCAATCTCCGAGCAGAGTTGTCGTTCGTTACCTCACATACATCTCTGCGATGGGCTAAATGACAAGAATCTTGTCAAACCGAGGAAAACATGTTTTGTTACTGTTTAACTGTTTCATGTGTAACATGATAAAGTAGACAAAGCAAATATGATTCCAGATGCATTATAGGTGCATTATAGGTGCATTTAAATTGATGAATTTACCTGTATACAATGGAACTATTTTTTCGAGTTTCTTCACTGATCAGATTCCTACGCCAATTGTAAACCGAATGGCTGCGCCCACGAATGAAGACAAGTTAAACAAAATTATACAGTCCTGTGACAGTTTCGACAAACCGATGGATCTAAGTTTGTAACATCAAAGAAGAGATTGTCGTCCTTTAAAACACATTTTAGCTTTTCAGAAAACCCCTCTTTTCCACATTTTCTCCCACTAAGTTTGATTGGCCGTATGCTGTTTGAACAGCAAACAAAACAATCGATACATCTTTCTTTCACCGGCGTTTGTGTCGCCATTTGGGGTTATGGTCATGTGACGGAAAATCTCGCGAGAGGACGGACTACTTTCTGAGCCCACTACAGAGGTGAATGTGAATGAACCGGAGTGCAAGAGAGTGGTATGCATTATGTGGCTGCATCCTGTACCACTTTCACAGTAGTGAGTCTGATTTAACTCATGGAAATCCTTCCGTGTACATGTATAGTGTTTTATATTTTGACCAACAGTTTGCGATTTATCGTTATGTAATAAAAAGAATCTGACATGCGGTTGCTTTTGATTTTTTTTTTTTTTTGTAACTCGTCTACAAAAAAAAATTATTAACCTATAAGTTATAAGCCAGAGGATCGCTTATTAACGTTTTCCTAAACTCGTTTAATAGAATTTTATCTCAAACGCCAATTTATGTCAGATCATAAAATGTATACGACCTTGTATATCATCTTAGCATCTATTAATGATGGATACAGGTCTTTTTTTGTGGCAAACAATATACTAATATATCAAAAATAACTAACATGTACTTTAACAGCGTCAACACATTACAACCACAGTTCACGTCCTTTCTGAGTGCTGCAGATGACAGATATCGGTCATGCCTTGCAAATAATATTTAGCTCTTTACAAAATCACAAAATTTCAGACTGGTCCAGATTGAAAGCATTGGCAGATCACAAATTGAATGTTGTTCAAACAATGGAATTTGCCCAAGAAAGGGTAAAAACACCGTGGGAAAGGGGAGAAAATGCTGGTTACCAGAATTTTCTCCCTTTTCTCATAGTATTTTCAAAAGCCTTCTGTCTCTAGGTCCTTAAAACACGGGATTGTTTGGAGGACGAATTTGATGACGTTAACACACTAGTACAGTATTTTACGTCTTTTCAAGGTTCTACCAGAATGTATTTAATTACTTTTTAACGTTTACAAACGACAGAAATGAGTTATCGTTCTGCTCAAAGTACACATTCATAGAACCTAACTTGGTTTTATCATGTTGACCAGTATGCAATATTGATCGTCTTTCAGGTAATATATCTTAATAATTCTGTGGATAATGGAAAAACCACACATGACGGCTACTTTCTCATTCTGACACACATTTTCGTTTTCAATTATTCATACATTTATAACTTTTTATCGTGTTGTTTATCAATACTTTACAAGGACTTTTCGATGTCACCTACCGTAACTTTGTTTCGGTGTGTCATTGATTGCCACGTGACAAATCCATACGTGCAAAAGGTATTTCATCAAATTCAGAATCCCTTTTGACATGCAAGTTTTAGAGTGCTAGAAAATTTATTAATCTGCTGCTGTTCATGCAATCATTAGAAAAACTACTGGTCTAAAACGAGGTTAGAGGAGCTCTATATACTGATTTTCCATCTGCGTTCGTCGGCTGAAAACGAGGTTAGAGGTGCTCTATATACTTACATGCTATTTGCGTTCGTCAGCTGGAAACGAGGTTAGAGGAGCTTTGTATACTTACATGCTATTTGCGTTCGTCAGCTGGAAACGAGGTTAGAGGAGCTTTGTATACTAATATGCTATTTGCGTTCGTCGGCTGAAAACGAGGTTAGAGGAGTTCAATATACTTATATGTTATTTGCGTTCGTCGGCTGAAAAGAAGGTTAGACGAGCTGAATATACTAATATGCTATTTGCGTTCGTCAGCTGAAAATGAGGTTAGAGGAGCTTTGTATACTAATATGCAATAAGCGTTCGTCGGCTGAAAACGAGGTTAGAGGAGTTCAATAAACTAATATGCTATTTGCGTTCGTCGGCTGAAAACAAGGTTAGACGAGCTGTATATACTAATATACTATTTGCGTTCGTCGGCTGAAAAGGAGGTTAGAGGAGCTCTGTATACTAATATGCTATTTGCGTTCGTCGGCTGAAAACGAGGTTAGAGGAGCTTTGTATACTAATATGCTATTTGCGTTCGTCGGCTGACGTCAATATTGTAGCTCTCAAAAACTAAGTGATGTTATTTGCTTTTAAATTCTTAGCGACGTCGCCATTGACTTCAATGTAGAAAGGTTTTCGAAAGTCTGGGTCACTTTTTAAACAGCCACATTTCTATCATATTACATTGTATCGAGTCTGAAAATCATGTATTTCAATGTGAAATTTAACCTTTGTTATTTAATAGGTTTCATTACTGTGGCTTCATTTTTAAGCCACAATAAATGAAAAAAAAAAAGTAAACTTGGCAATACATTTCTGGATTCGGACTTTGATGAAATATTCATGGCGATTGACTGCACGTGTATCATGAAGATTTTGTTTAGGTCAAGTTTTGTCGAGCCACGTCAACGAGAAAGATATAGCAATCTTATCGAACACACAACGCTTCAAAACATTCTTTCGAAACGCAAAATATTTCAGTCGAGGATAAAGACCAAGATATTGCGGCTTTTTCTTTTTCCAAAACTTGGGTCTGTATTCACCAACCATTCTTAAGAATATTCTTAGTCTGATTCTCCAAGATTTTCTACATTTGAAAGTAACACGACTCCTGATTGGCTAAACCAAACGGTTTAGCCAATCTTGAGAATATTCTTAGTCTGATTCTCCAAGATTTTCTACATTTGAAAGTAACACAACTCCTGATTGGCTAAACCATTTAGTTTAGCCAATCAGGAGTTGTGTTCCTTTCAAATGTAGAAAATTCTGGAGAACAAGACAAAGAACGTTCTTAAGAATGGTTGGTGAATACGGACCTTGAAGTTCATGTATTCGAATATGTTTCTATCGTTGAAGCCCAATTTAATTTGTCGGTTGCAAACGCCTTCAGTGTTGAACGTTTGGTAAAGAGTTAACCGCGAGGGAGAAATGGCAATGTCATATGTTCAGCACTGTCAGGGTAGGTTCTCTAATTATATATTTGTCCGAAATGAAACCATTTGCAGATGTCAAATGTAATATTACTCAAATGATGAAAATTGGGATTTTCGTGACAAAGGGAAGAAAACACTGTGGTTAAAGGAGAAATAGTGGTTATCAGCATTTTCTCCCTTGCACTCAATGTTGTCAGGGTCCTTAAAACACGTGATTGCTTGGTATAGGTTTAAAAGCACTTGTACATGGACAATTATCGAATGACGGCCAAGAACCCAGTGTGTTATTTAGTACTTTGAAACATGGATGTACTTTAACCTTTATGATACCGAAACAAATATTATAGACGCCCTGGCTGACAATGAAGACCATGATCAGTCTACACAGATCATGTTTTCTGATCTTTCAATCTACTCAGTCCGATACATTGCACACTGGTACTGCAAACCTTTTAAATTGACACGTTTATACTTTAAAAAGAGCCTCAACATATATACATGTGTTTTATTTCTCTAGCTGTGTTTCTAATGACGAAGTCCAAAAGGGTACAAGTGCCATAACGTGACGCTCCTTGACAACATACTTATGTGTCTTAACGACGGTCGTTAAACACATTAACCATCGTCCTTGAAAACTTTAATGGCCTTTCAGTAGCTACGCAAGCGAAATCTCTTGTTCTCTAGGCAACCAGGTCCTTAGCAACTTTAACGGGAGGGTGCTTGTCGTCGATGCCGTTGTTGCAAATAGAAGCTAACTGAAAACTTCGAAGACAGAAAACCTTTGTTGCTACAAAATGCATTTACCTTCCTTTAACCCTATGACCGTCTGTGACCGTGCTTCAACTCTTTACCAAACGACAATATTTGGTCCAAATTGAAAGCATTTGCAGACGAGAAATTAAATGTGACTAAAATGATTGCATTTGTTTCTGAAGGGTTAGAAAACATTTTGGGAAAAGGAGAAAATGCTGGTTAATTGTGGGAAAAGGAGAAAATGCTGGTTACCAGCATTTTCTCCTTTTCCCACATTGTTTTCAACAGGCTTCTTTCTCAAGTCGTTAAAAGTCGGGACTGTGCGGTAAAGGGTTAATAACCATTGTGGAAGTAGGTTTTCGAAATCATTTCCCATAGTTTTTCATAGTCGAGCCCGGTGGTGCTGTCAGTGCCATATGTGGGAAAGCAGCCACTTGATAGGGAAGAATATTGTGTGAAGAGCTGGTAAAAGAAAAGTTCAGAAAAGCATGGATCGGTGCACTGGCCGCCGCGATATAACTGAACTGATGTTAAAACGGCGGTAACCCTGTACCACGATACAATGCCGCCTTTTAACGACCCTGATGAAGAATACTTTTGAAAACATTGTGGGAAAAGGAGGAAATGCTGGTAACCAGCATTTTCTCCTTTTTCCAACAATGTTTTCTGTCCTTCCAAAAACAATTTTCAAGTTTTGAGTCATATTTATTTTGTTGTCTGCAAATGCTTCAGTTTGGAAATGTCTAAAATATTGCCGTGTGATAAACGGTTAAACAGCATACAAACGAAGTATTATTTCTTCTGATGATGATGATGATGATGATGAACCGTTTAAATACTACCCCATCTATCTTGTTTAGCATCTAAATTGTCGTCTGTAAATGCTTTCAATTAAGAGTAAGTCAAGAATTTATCGTCTGGTATAGAGTTCAGGGTTAGGCATCATCTTCCATTTTACCGCCGTGGGCGGCTTGAGTACCTCTTGCAGACGGAGCAAATAAAGATTGTCCAGAATTATTTTGTCATTTTACCGTCAGCTAGTTTACTTATGAACTTTCGACTGAGAAGGTCACGAGGCTCCTAACGATGAAAAAAATAAGTAATTAAGTTTTCAAGCATTTGAGTAATGGTCTGTGAAAAGGGGATTTAATGCATCTGCAAAAAGTATAGCCCCAGATCAGCCTGCGCATTCCGCAGGCTGATCTGGGTCAAAACTTTTTGCTATTCGTCAATTTTCTGCATGTGAAAGGACCATTCTGCCTTCAGATCCAACCGGTTGTTAGATAGAATGGATTTTAAGGATCCATAATCTGACGTCTTGATACAATGTATCATGGAGAAGTATGAAACTTCCTTTAGCTAGAGCACAGCTAATTTGTTTTTAATGCTATTGCTAACATGATATTCTTCTGATTCCTTCTTTTTATATGTTTGCTTTGCCAAGGAGAAAGAAAAACGAAGTAAGGTCACCAGTTTAATCTTAAATATTTAACCCTTAGGCTGCTCAGCATGACTCAAGGACATTTTGCGGACAGTGAAGATCAAGATCAGACTGCACAAAACGTGCAGTCTGATCTTGAATCTACACTGTCCGATAAGGAGATATCTTTTACCTTTGAAATAGCAAAATCTTGGTTTTGCTATCGGCTTGAAAGTTTCGTTTCCTTTCATAGAAGGATAAGGGTTAACAATTCACTAAACAGTCACTTGCTTCAAGGAACTGCTTGAAAATAATCGCATGAAAATATTGGGAAAAGCCAAAATGCTGGTAATTATCATTTATTCCACGTCCCACAATGTTCTTTACAGTCTGTCGAATAAAGTTCCCATTATTTCGGTCACCGTGAATTTGCCGTCTGCAAATTCTTTCAATTTCTATCGAAAGTCTACAATCTTGACGTCAGGAAAAGAGTTCAATATTCTTTTCTTCCATAAGCTTCAATGTCAACAATTCCTGGTATTTTATATTTCTTAATTGTTAATTCTTTTCATTCAATCATATTGCAAATCTTTTTACTTTTTACGCCACATATAATTCAAACACTATTTAACTCTTTCGCAGACGACAAAATTTAAGACTGGCCCAAATTCAAAACATTTGCAGACAACAAACTGAATGCGGCTTAAATTATAGCATTTGTTTCTAAAAGGTTAGAAAACATTGTGGGAAAGGGAGAAAACGCTGCTTACCAGCGTTTCCTCCTTTTCCCACGATGTTTTCAAAAATCTAATTGCCCAGAAGCGTTAAGAATCGTCATTGTGTGGTAAATAGTTAAGCATAAGATTGTTTGTGGGTAAACACAAGATCTCGGTTACACAAGCAAAACCGGAAATGCGTCATACCAATAAAATCTACCGGAAGTTAAAACAGGTGGCAATTGATCGTGAAATTCATGGCAAGCATGGAAACAAAATAAATCATTCTGGAGAATAAATACAAAAATACATTTCAAAATCGAAATCAATGAAATATTGATTGTCGTTATAACCGCTATCAAAAAACAAACTTGTCCAACTTTCTTGATATAAAGGCTTTTACGTCATCAGCCTCGACGATTTTTTTTAACAAACAACAAGGGTATTCAATCTTCAGATTGTTGAATCGGATATGCTGGTTTAGAATGTAAAACCTTCCCAAATATTCAATTTCTATAGATATTTGGACTTGAAAACCTTACAGAAATAACTGACATGTTAGTTCAAGGACCAACAATAACAAATGAGCCATGTTCTGGCGAAATGGGGGTTTAAGGCATCTCCGTAGTGCATGACACCAAGAAAGTCATCAGATATTTATGGATCCATAAAATGCACTTTGTCTACCAACCGACTTAATTCTGAGGTAGAAATGTCTTTGGGCATGCAGAAAATTTACCAAAAGTAAAAAGTTTCGACCCAGGTCAGCCTTGCGCGGACGGTTCTGGAGACCACGGTATAGGGGTACAGTGCCATCAGACGTTACGAGTTTGAATTCTGCGATCAACGGGGTCAGTCAGTGACACCCAAAGATACTTTTAAATGCGCCGTGCTCTGTGAAAGGGGGCTTAATACATCTGCGAACAGTATCGACCCATGCCAGCCGTGCAGCCTGACTTGGGCCGAAACCTTCCGATATCGGTCAATTTTCTGTATATCCAAGGACAAGCCTACCTCGTAATTCAGTCCGTTGTAAGAAAAAATAGATTTTATAGATCCATTATACTCCGATCACTTGCTTGGTATCATGGATCTCGGAGAGGCATTAAGGCCCCATTTTGCCAGAGCATGGTTCAAAATTATTTAAAAAGCAAAACAGGTTCGTCTTGTATTTTTTTGCACCCTCTTTAAACCTTGAACTACTAAGAAAAAAATGCAATGAACGTTTCTGGTCAACCCTGAACACTGTGGTTACATTTTTTCCTCAGAGAAAAATCTCACTGTATCAGACACTTCAGATCCAACGTCTAGCTGCACGTTCCTTACTGTTTGATCTTGATCTTTACTGCCTGCGAAAACGGGTCAAGTATCGCTTCTTAGCCCAATGGCAAAAATAAAATTGTCGAGGCCGAGACAAAAAAAAAAAAGAGCAGTTAGATCTACAGTGCGTTGATTCTGACATTAAAGTTAATTCTGTGTGAAAAATGTCGAGACGGCACGATTTATTTTGGTCTAATGAAGTTTGGACACAGTTCTTCCACGGACAAAAGAAGTGTCGATTTTCGTGACCATCTTCTATTATCTCTATAGTCTCACGGTTTGTTAAGTAAATGAAAATAGACCTATTATTTTAATAACTAACTTCGAACCAAAACAATCTACTTCAGTGAACTCTTTACCAAATTACCAAAATTTAAGAATCGAGTACATTGGAAGCATTTTCAAACGACAAATTCAATGTTGCTTTAAAATGATTTCTGACTTAGAAATTGTAGAAAGCATTGTGAGAACATGAGAAAATGCTGGTTACCATGAATGTTTTCAAAGGCCTTGTTCTCCAGGATCGTTAAAACATGGGACTGACTTGTAAAGTGTTAAAACAATTGGCGTACCGCGCCTGACTTCAATCGCTTTTCGTTCTAGATAGATGTAAGTTAGGATCGCACTTTATGTACAGTCCTTACTCACATAACTACCTTTGTTTTCAGTGTAATAGAACTTAACTCTTTATCAGACGACAAAATCTCAGGATTGTCTAAATTGAGGGCATTTGCAGACCACAAAAATCCGTGAATCAAAACTTGAAATTTATATTTGGTAAGATAGAAAACATTGTGGGAAAAGGAGAAAATGCTGGTTACTAGCATTTTCTCCTTTTCTCACAATGTTTTCTAAAAGCTTTCTTTTTCGGGGTCGTTAATACTCGGGATAGTATGGTAAACGGTTAACAATTTTTCTTACCTTACACTAGTTTAAGTCTATCTCAAACGACAAAAAAACTTAGAATTGTCCTGATAGAAAGCATTCGCAGACGACAATTTAAATGCGACTCGAATGAGGAAATATGTCTTTGATGGGATAGACAACATTGTGGGATAAGGAGAAAATGCTGGTTACCAGCATTTTCTCTTTTTCCCACAATGTTTTCAAAAGGCTTCTTCCTCAAGGTCGTTAAAAGTCGGGATTGTTTGTTAAAAGGTTAAGATAAGCACATAGTGCCGTCATTGGTGAAATCTCTTTTAACATACGCCCGATTTCTAGAACACCGCTGATCTAGATTTCCCCGTTACGAAGCACCGATTTTTTACCATCTCTACACTGAAAATAAAGTCGTTATATGTTAGATTCTTTGGAACTTTTTTAGTTTGGGACGTACACTCCTGTCAGAAAGACAAATAGGTCTAAATCTTATAAAGATGTGGGTCCGTATTCACCAACCATTCTTAAGAACGTTCTTACACTTATTCTTCAAGATTTTCCAAGTTTGAAAGTAACACACCTTCTGATTGGCTAAACCATATGGTTTAGCCAATCAGAAGGTGTGTTACTTTCAAACTTGGAAAATTTTGAAGAACAAGACCAAGAATGTTCTTAAGAATGGTTGGTGAATACGGACCGTGACATCATATATGTATGTCAAGCTATAATTTTCGAGATACAGTTATGTGATAAAAATAATCTGATCATTCGATGGCTTTTGAAATAAAACTTTATCAAACTCGATGCGAAAATTAAAAGTATTATTAATCTCGCAAAGGGTCGTTTTAAAAAAAATGGTCTTGCCGCCTTAATATGTAAGATCTTATTTTCCTTGAGTCTGTATTGTCCAACTGGCATAAGACTACCAGACCAAAGGAGTTTTGTTATTGCTTTGATATTGTCTGTGCATTTCTTGCAGACTCTTCTAATTGGCACCCCAAGGGTGTTCCAAATAACACGGATTTTTCTAGCTAGAACTTCAAAAATCGCGATATTTTGGTCTCTAGTAACTTTAGTGACTTTTTTAACTTTAGTGACTTTTTCCATTGGGTTTAAAATGTCCCTCGAAAAAACATTTTCCATTTTGGTTCAAAATGTCCGTTTAAATACACCTTGCAGTAAAAGGGTAAAAACTAGAACCAAACAATCCCATCTTTTAAAGACCCTGAGGAAAGACACTTCTGAAGACATTGTGGGAAAATGATAAAATGCTGGTAACCAGCATTTTCTCCTTTTTCCCCCACACGGTTTTCTAACCTTTCAAAGACGAATCTCATCATTTGAGCCACATGTAATTTTGTTGTCTGTTAATGCTTTCAGTTGGGACTGGTCTAAAATTGTTGTGGCGCCGCATGAGCGGCGGCACTATATTTTTATTCGGTTTTGTAAAGTGCCTATGGAGGCAGCCATATTGAACTGGTTCCATGCTTTGTTTTAACATCCACCTATATCTACTGTACTTTGATTACCAGATCGGGGTCCATAATAACTTTTTTATTTATTTGTGGGGATTTTTTTTTTTTTTTGTTTTTGTATATTGCACTTTCATTGTTAGATGGATAAAAACACGGATCGTAGACATATCAACATTTTCCTTTCGAAAAATAAAAAATGCATTTCGAATAATAACTCACGTGATCAAAAATTATCTGTCACAAATTTTCGAAGCCACCATTTTAAATATCTTACGCTGGGAAAGGTTAAGAGGCATTTTCAAGCTCTTTGACCCTAGAGCACCTATGTGGTACTTGTGACCCCACTTATATTTTTGTTCTAGTATTGTATGGATTGTAGAAATATTGTTTTCCTTTCGCGATCGCGTTTTTAAGACCAGCTAACTGTAACTAGGTCAATGTTGGGGGGGGGGGGGGGGGGTGACAGATGTTTCGGTAACAGACGAGTTCGGTAAATTGGACTTATAGAGTAAATCGATTGGATGTTTCGGTAACAAGGTAATTATATAGTGGTAATGCACCGTGACGTTTTTCACACCAAATAAAGTCTTGGTTCTGATTCGTTCAATGTTTCTCTTTTTTCTTCCACACACTTTAAGACATAATATTTTTGTTATGTTTCTACTGTCATGCTGTACGTAAAATGATACCCGAATCAAAGTTGAGGTAACGAATAACAACACCCAATCCTAAACTTGAAACACTTTGTGTCTCCTTTTAAATCAATGCTTTATGATCCTTTCAATGTGAAAATATTTTCTTACTGAAAGACTTCCAAACCAGCCATTAACCCTTAGAGCGTCTGTCATTACTGCTGTTGCCATTGCGGCCGGTGCAGATCGAGATCAGAGTACACCAAACACGGAGTTTGATCTTTGATCTTCATTTGTCAATTTTGCAAGACATTCTGAACAAGAAAACCTTGACACTGCTAAAAATAGGTTTTATATCTAGAATGAAAATGACCGTTGGGTTTATTCGACGCTCTTAGATTTAAAATTATGGATAGTTAAATTTAGTTCAGAAACACAGGTAATACAGGTAAAATATTGTGGCAAAAGAAGAGAGTGAGCGCGAGAGATAGATAGTAGCAAATACTTTTTTTTGACAAATACTTTTTTCAAACTGCACGAGCAGTGTGTGATCTAAACATGCCCAATCCCCATAACTTTTACATGCAGTCTGATCTGCGAGTTTCTTCTTGTCCATTGGTGTTTCAGGTTTTCATAAACCGGGGTTAATCTTTAAGATCTACGGGAAACTTCTTTATCTTGTTGGCAATGGGAGGTGTGAAAACAGGCTGTAAACGCGTCTATATACAATATACAGTACTCCCTTCGCTCTCAAATAGTACGCATATGATTTTTTTATGCAGTGTTGTATTGATGAACGCATTTTAAAACCAGCAGACGCCGATTTTTGTGCACCAGATCAGATTTGAAAACTGTGTGGAAAATGGAGAGGAACAATACAGAACAGATATCTTTTAGATGGGCGCAAATGTTCATGGTCAAAATCACAAGAAGTATGCACGAAAGCATTATTGTCAAGGCCTCTCTCTCTATCTCTCACTCCCTCTCTTCATTTGCCACAATGTTTCAAATGTATTATCTTTATTTCTGAATTCACGTTAATTATCCATAATTTTAACCCTTAGAGCATCGAAAAAAGTAAAGGCTATTTTCATTTTAGAAACAGAACAATATATATATTACAATATACGATCCCTGGTCTAATATTAGCTATTTCAAAGCAAAGTTGTCCTTCCTCATAATGTCTTAGAAAAGCTGGCAGCGTAAACCAACGATCAGACTCTGTTTTTTTTTTTTTTTTTTTGCTTTGCAGTTTGATCTTTGTCTGAATCGGTCGCAAGGGAAACAAGAGTGAAAGGTGTTCTGAGGGTAAATGGCTGGTTTGGAAGTTGACCAATTTGTTTCCGGAAGAAATTATTTTTCACACAGAAAACGTTGACAAGAATAGCGTCATTTTTAATAAAACATTTTTAAAAAACTTGAGGATTGGCTTAAAGTTGGAGTCTGTTATCTGTAGGATGATTAAGTAATACGGGTACAAGCTTAGGGCTCGGTTTTATCAGGGATCGTATATTATTCATTACATGAATCAGCTATGGGTGAAAAACGAAAATAAGATATGGTGATCAAAATTTACTAATTTCAGGTATTTATTTATACAGCATGGAAAGAACAACAAATATATTTACGTCAGAAAACGAGTGAGAATTGCAAATTAAAAGAAAAAACGTTTGCACAAACAGAAGCCATGGGTGTGAAAAACGTCACGGCACTATATTACTGCCTTGTTACCGAAATAGCCAATCAATTTACTCTATAAGTCCAATTTACCGAACTCGTCTGTTACCGAAACATCCGTAAATCTATGTTGGAGCGCCTAACATGACTGGTATCATACAACCCCTCTAGTCTATATAGATATAAGGACTTCATTCAGGTCTTTATTATATCTATAATAAAGAGGGGTTGTATGATACCAGACATATGTGTTGGAGTGTCAGATTTAGCACAATCCGATAACAGACTTTTCTTTCGTTAATGTAAAATCTTCCTGTTCAAAATCAGACGGTCGAGAGTTTTGATATTTCATGTGTAGTATCGCTACAATGACCTCTACCAAATACTAGTATGTTCAAATGGTGGCCTTCGGGTCAAAAGTTGCCATATGCTCCCCTCCACCCAGATGTCACAAATTTGCGCATAGCCATATTTGTTGCACACTTTTCAAAATCTTCTATCAAATATCAGAAAGGCAACAGCTCTAACATTTCTATCTACCAATTGTGTCCAAATGATGTCCTGTGCATAAAGAAATGGCCCAGTCCATGGATAAGAAGTTTGCAAATAGCCTTTAATGATATGAAATTTAAAAATCTTGTCAAAAACCAGATGGCCCAGAGTTTAAATACAGTATCACCACTTGGACCTCTACGAAGATTGTGCAAGAGATGCGTATTAGGAAATAACCCAATGCATTGTGCCCTGTTACAGAAACAACTAGTTTGCGGCGCCATTGATGTTCAGCATCAATATTTTCTTGTTTTGTCTTGTAAAGAGTGCCGTACTATTTTATAAACACTCGACAGCACTAATCGAACACTCTGCAATTGTACTTGACCGCTATGCTCTTGGGATTTGGAGAATTAGTAACCTTAGTAACAAATTGGACATAATGATGGGCAGATTTGAGCAAATAGAGAAAAAATATTCAATTTGAATTGGATTATTTAGAAATGATTTAAGAGAGCCTTTTCTGACCACCGATCGCTTTTTGTTATAAATACATTTGCCACGAAGTGGGAAACCCTTCACTTTATTTGCAGGGCCTTGTTTCACCGGCAAAAAAAACAAAGTCTCTTATTTGCTCAAATCTGAAAAAGGCCCACACATTGGGCGCGAGTACTGATTTAGTTCCTAGGAAACAGAATAGAGAGAGATTAGTACAGTATAAGTTGCAAGAACTTGTTTCTCAATCGTTGTGAGATAGATATGTTAAAGATAAATCCGAAAACGGACTCATTGAAGACCAAACTTAGCAAAATAAAAGGACTTAACTCCTTACCATACAACGAAAATGTAGACTTGTCTAAATTGAAAGCATTTGCCGATGGCAATTTATATGTTACTCAAATGAGTTTGTCTTTGATAGGGTAGAAAACATTGTGGGAAAAGGAGAAAATGCTGGTTACCGGCATTTTCTCCTTTTCCCACAATGTTTTCAAAAGCCCTCTTTCTCAGGGTCGTTAAAAGGCGGCATTGTGTGGTAAAGGGTTAATTAATTCAGATTTAACTCTTTACTACACAATCACGGGTTTTAACGACCCTGAACAAAGAGCCTTTTGAAAACATTGTTGGAAAAGGAGAAAATGCTGGTAACCAGCATTTTCTCCTTTTCCCACCATGTTTTCTACCCTTCCAAAAACAAATTTCAATTTTTGGGTGATGTTTATTTTCTCGTCTGCAAAATGCTTTCAATTTGGACGAGTCTAAAATTTTGTTGTGTGGTAAAGATTTAAGTCCATTATTTTGCTGAGTTAAGTATAACATGTTGTGCAGATTCAGGATTTGACATCGTTACTAAAGTCTGTAAATGTTAGTAAGAGAAATGCGTCCCATATAATGAACTCGACTTAAGTCAGAAAATGAGTCTGCGGATCCAAGACAAGAATTGCTTCTTTTGAGTGGTTTCTCCATTTGCCACAGTAAATCTTTCACTCTATTGCGTAGCCCTTCACCATACGCCAAAATATTGGACATGTCCAAACACAAAGCATTCGCAGCCGTAGGGTTCAAATGGTGAAATGCAATTCTTTCTTTGAGAGAGTGGAAAACATAGTGGGAAAAGGAGAAAATGTTGCTTTCCAGCATTCTCTCCTTTTCCCACAATGTTTTCAGAAGATTTATGGTCTCAAGAGTCGTTGAAACTCGGGTATGGTGTGATAAAAAGTTAAAAGAGCCTAGCGCGCACACATCTGTGGGTAAGGATGAAGCCATACATTTTGAACAGTCAGGGTATTTGTATTTGAGCTATGCTCTGGGAAAAGGGGGCTTAGTGCATCTGCGAAGAGTATCGACCCAGGTCAGCCTGCGCAGTCCGCGCAGGCTGACCTGGGCCGAAACTTTTCGCCATTGGTCAATTTTCTGTATGTCAAAGGACCAGTCTTCCTCATGATTAAGTAGGATTTTTTTTTTTTTTTTTTTTTAAAGTGGGTATTATGGATCCATAATTATGTGACGGCTTGATCGGTGTCATAGATGACGGAGATGCATCAAGCCCCCTTTTGCCAGAGCACGGCTCATTTATTGACTCTAAAGTGTTTTCAGGATTCCTCTGTTTTAATGGACACACGTAATGTAAGACCCTAGCCTCACACGAACGTCTCCCAAGAAATAATTTCATATCCCCCCATTAGCAATTAAGTCGAAAAAAATAGAGAACGATTACCGAAATTAATTGATCCACCAAATACGAGGCAATTTGTTTACTTCTTTTAAATCTATTTCTTGGGAGAAAACCACTTTACAGGTTTTACAACTTTGAAAAGGGAGGTAATTTTGAATAACGTCATTGTCGCCTTTTTGAGATTCTTTCCGAAAATAAGAAAATGGATAAAAGGCAGTGAGCATTTACAGCAGAGTGTGTCTTATGACGTAATGCTTTTGACTGCTAGGCTTGTGGTAAGGCTCAAAAGTTGGTTATTTTGAACAACGTAATCATCCCACTTGCCTTGTTCGAAAAGTTCGAATTTCAATACCATATCGTTAGCAATAGCTTTTTTCAGCGTCATTATTCAGGGCAATGAAAGGGGCGACCCTCGTCCCCAAAAATTCTTTTCAAGATGGATAAATAGATACTGAGCAATATAGTTACTATCCTGGATCCGTATTCACCGAGAACAACATTCTTAGTCTAATTCTGGTTTAAAAAGTAACGCAAAGTTCTGATTGGCTGAACTATTTAGTCATATTAGCCAATCAAAAGTTGTTACTTTCAAATGTAGAAAATTCTTGAGAATAAGACCAAGAACATTCTTCAGGCCCCGTGCTTATAAAACTTTCTTGAGCACAATCTCATGCTCAAGGAGCGGTTTCTTGCTCAGCCCCGAGTCCGACTCAGAATTTTGTGCTTATAAAGAATCTTGAGCTTGAGATCGTACTCACCTGAGCATGAAACTCAAACTCTGCTGCAGATCGGTTTGTGAATACGGACACTGGTGTTTGTACTTGCTATGAGCTGCGTGGGAAAGTTTGATGGTCGAGCAGAATCTCAAAATTTTCTTTCGTAGCGAAAGCCCATGAAAATTACAACAACATATAATATTTCCAGTGGCGTAGCAAGGTATACGCATGTAACATCGAAATTCCCCTGTATGCTTTTTGATTAGAAAAGTATTTACAAAATGTCGAACTCATAAATCCCTCTACTGGCAGTGAGTTTGCTTTTTTTCTAGCATACATTTTGAATTCGTGATGCAAAAAGGAAAAAGACCCCCCCCCCCACACACACACACACAAAAAGCGGGGGTTTGAACTCACTAAGAAAGCCCAAGTAGGCACATTGAAATGAACAAATAGTGAAAAAAAAATGAAATACAATTTCTCAAAACCAACTGCTTGGAATGCAGCAAAATTTGATAGGGTTTCAGTACAGCACTCGTTGTATTAAAGAATCCCTGCAAGTTTAAAAGAAATGTGACTAATAATGTGGACTGTGTTGAGTAAACAATACTATGTCTTCAAATGGCTGCTTTTCCGAAATTGACTGGTAGATTTTCTTCATTTTTAACAGAGTGCAATCCCTGGATACAAATAATCTTTGTAAGTTTTAGTTTTTTATCAAAATCAATAGGGTTCAAGCTACTGATGAGAAAAAACAAACTGTGCAAGTTTCACGAAAACCCGACTACAACAGCAGACTTCATCGCGTAAACAAGAAATTGAAATACTGAACTTTAAATGGCTACTTTTTCCACACTGATTGTCAGAATTTTTTTTTTTTTTTTTTTTTTTTTTTTTCTTTTTCTTTTTTTAAAATTAATAGGGTTCAAGCTATTGACAAGATAAAAACAAAACTGCAATTTTCACAAAAATCTGACCTTAACTGCAGACTTTACCGCGTAAACAAGAAATTGATATGTTGAATTTTAAAAAGCTACTTTTCCTACACTGATTGTCAGATTTTTTCTCAAAATCAATAGGGTTTAAGCTATTGATGAAATAAAAAAAACCTGTGCAAGTTTCACAATTGCAGATTTTATCGCGTAAAAAGGAAATTGAAATGTTGAATTTTGGATGGCTACTTTTTCCACACTTATTATCTTTTTTTTTTTTTTTTGAAAATCAATAGGCTTCAAGCTATTGATAAGATAAACAATCTGTGCAAGTTTCACGAAAATCCGACCACAACTGCAGATTTAATCGCGTAAACAAGAAAAAGAATAATGGACGGAGGGACGGACGGACGGACGACGGAAACCACGCCATGGCATAAGCTCTGCTGGCTTACAGCCGGTAGAGCTACAAAAAAATATGTTGTTTTTTTTTTCCTTCTAAAAGAAGCCCCCCTCTTCACAACCCTCTTCCACATTTGCGTAAGCTCAAAATACGCCCAGCTACGCTCCTGAGCTGCCTTTCACTAAACTGCGTATGCACGAAATTTGCATACGCAGTTTAGGTAAGCAAGCATTTAGTCTAAAAGCAAGTTTCGCTAAGCTGCAAAACTTTACGATCTGAGTAAAAATTTGCAAAACGTTACGCCAGCCCTTACTTTTGGGTAAAACGGGATGTGTGTGTATACAATCCCAAACAATTTGCATAAATCTACGCAGTTTAGTGTAAGGCAGTCCTGGTTTCTTTATGGAATCGAATTCAGATAGGTACGATGTCGTCATATCCGGTCTTGTAAAACTCCAGGTAGGTGGCTTTTCAGATTGCAAAACGACCATCTCGCTATTTAATTGTCATAATTGTCCCGTTTCACTGTATGTAACCCTTCAATTTCTTCACCAGTGCAGAGAAAATCTGAGCCATGCTCTGGCAAAAACGGGTTCAATGCATTTCTGTGATGCATTATACCAAGTAAGTCATTGCCGAGCCCCGGTAGGTCAGTCGATAGCGTGCAGGACTTGAGAACAGGAAGTCGTTGGTTCGATCCCAGGCTCGACCAATTTCTTTCCGAGGATTGATGATAGTCATTGCGACAGAATTCATTCCTCTCTCACCTCTCACCAATCGACATTGGTTTTGTGGGAAAGCAGCCAGTGGCTTGGAAAGAATATTGTGCGTAGTACTGGTAATAGAAACTCCAGGAAAGCAGGGATAGGTGCACTGGCTGCCGCGATATAACTGAAATAATGTTGAAAACGGCGTTTAACTCCAACCAATCAATCAATCGATCATCCAAGCAAGTCTTCACATAATTATGCCCCATAAAATCCATTTTGCCTAACAACCGACTTAATCAAGAGAAAGAATGTTCCTTCGATATGCAGACAATTGACCAATAGCAAAAAAAGGTTCGACTCAGGTCAGTCTGTGCTGACTGCGCAGGCTGACCTGGGTCTAGACTTCTGCAGATATATTAAACCCCCTTTTCACAGAGCATGGCTCATATGTATTTTGTAGTATCTTAGCAGTATTTTTATCCCCCACCCCCATGTGGAGTATTGAATACCAGAATGAAGGAAAGGTATTTAATGGGGTTTTTTCCCGTATTTTTGAAATTTAATACCCGACATGGATCTCAAAATGTCCCCTAAAACTAAAGTTTCGTCCTGGTTTTTTTCAAATTTCAAATAAAACACGTAAAATAGATAGTTTGGTTGCCAATGCTTAAAATTTAGCCATGCTCTATGTAAAGGGGGGTAAATGCATCTGCGAAAAGTATCGACCCAGGTCAGCCTTCGCAGTTCGCGAAGGCTGACCTGGGCCGAAACTTTTCGCCATCGGTCAATTTTCCGTATGTTCAAGGACCAGTCTACTTTATAATACAGTCGGGTGTTAGACATAATGAATTTTATGGATATCTAACTATGTGATGTCTTGCTCGGTATAATGTAGCACGCAGATGCATTAAACCCCCTTTTGCCAGAGTATGGCTCATTTACTTTTGTCACAACCTAACATCCATAGGGTCGCAAGTTTTTGTCAGACAAAGGATTAAAGGGCTTAAACGTTAACCCTTAGGCTGGTAAGAGCGACTCGGGACGCTTTTGCGGACAATGTAGATCAAGATCAGACTGCACAAAACGTGCAGTCTGATCGTGATCTACACTGTCCGATACAGTAATTTTTTCCCGTGAAACCAACTTTGAAATTGCAATATTTGGGTTTTTCATATTGAGTGGAAATTATTTTCGTAAAATTTATTTGGCAGCTCGATGGTTAGAACTAAATGACGGACAAGTCTAAAGTTTTGTCGGATGGTTAAATTTACATCTATGCTCGTTTTCAGCCAGTTTTTACCAATTTTATCTATAATCATTCTTGTATAGCCATGCCAGATGTTACACCCGGGAGTTGCAAAGTTGCATAGATTACGACCGGTAGAAAATGCATTTCATTTCCTGGGGGCCTTCTGAGAAATCATATATTGTGACGTTTTCGGTTTTAAATCGAAGATTTCCGATATAATGTGTTATGTATTTATCCCTAATATCATAATTTACCGATAATTTATCTAAGTTCACGAAGCTGACTAAATTCTGAACCATTTCACATACTATCAAATTTTAACTTTTTTTTTTTCCCCCTCTCTCTCTGGCTGTAAGGATGTGTAATTCAGGGAAAACCTTCCGTAGATTTGCCACAATCTAAAATCCATGGAGCTGTAAGATTTGACATACAAAGAAAGAAAATTGATTGAACGCTCACACTTAAAGAAGATTCCTGCTGCTGAGATAACGCCAAATTTTCTCGAATCAGGCTTTTTCTTTTCAACCCATAACTTGCCAAATAAACTTAACCTTAAGGCTGCCAAGCGCGACCCTTGCGGACAGTGTAGATCAAGACCAGACTGCACAGAATGTGCAGTCTGATCTTGGATCTACAGTGTCCGATAAGGAGATATTAATCCTTTAAAAATAACTATGAAATTGCAATATTTGAGTTTTTTACACTTTAAATTTATTCAGTAGGGAGTTAAGAAACATTTCCAGCTAACTCAAATACTACGTTTTCAAATTTCCTTTGTCGCTGGACAAACCTTACCGAATCGGACAGTGTGGATCCAAGATCAGACTGCACGTTCTGTGCAGTCTGATCTTGGATCTACACTGTCCGCAAATGCATACTGAATCGTGTCGCGGCATAGCGGCCAAGGGTTAATATCGTTTATCAGTGAGTTGAGACTGACTTCCTTAAAGCCTTTTCGGCATGACAGCCCCACCAAGATCAACCCTTGGGCTGCTAAGCGAGACTCAGGGATCTGCTGCGGACAGTGTAGATCAAGATCAGACTGCACACAACGTGCAGCCTGATCTTGAATCTACACTGTCCGATATCAAGATTTTTTTTTTTTTTTTTTTTTTTTTTTTTTTTTCACCACAAATAACTTTGAAATAGGTACATTCAAGTTTTTACTATCGGCTTAAAATTTTCACTTATTTAGCAGGTTAAGGGTAAATATGCCTCGCTTTGCGCTGACGATGTTAGATAAAGAGTGTAGTCTGATCTTGGATCGAAACTGTTCAAAATTCAGCGTTTTATTAGAATTTTGGACACACACAAAAAAAAACCCACACAATTCAAGATTATAACATACTAGTATGAGTCATTCTTGCAGACTAAAAATAAAAGTTTCAGTTTTGAGAAATGGGGGGAACTTAAGGCTAAGGATTCACGAAATTCAATCTGCTAATACACAATCTCTTTCTTTTGGAAGTTTCTCATAATGTGTGAATTTTTGACAGTTTTCAGTTCTTGTGGCATCTTTGGAAAATGTGGCTTTTCTCAAAGGAGAAAACAAAAACTTTTGTTTTATATTGGGAATAAATTGAGTATACGTGTACTATTACCGCCATAAAAATTCCTTTCATAAGTTGCTTGAGTGGAAAATGTAAATCAAGATCAGACTGTACAAAACGCAGAGTCTGATCTCGGATCTTCAGTGACCAACATTTTGTGGTTTACTAGAATTTGGACAAAAACTATCAGTTCAAAATTACAATATTTAAGACTTCATTGCAGATTAAATAAAAATCTTGGGCTTAATACATCGCGAACGAAAAGTATCGACTCCGGTCAGATCACGGAGATGCATTAATCCCCTTTCTGCCAGAGTAAGACTCATATGTATAATAAATAAATATATAAGAGTAGAAAAAAAAGTCGATTATATATTTTTTTTTTTTTTTTTTTTTTTTTTGTTGTTTTAAGTGGCTTTTATGGATCCATAATTATGTGATGGCTTGATCTATATAACGCATCACGAAGATGCATCAAGCCCCCTTTTGCTAGAGCGTGGCTCATGTATATGAGTCGTGCTTTGGCAAAAGGGGGCTTAATGCATCACCGTAATGCATTATATATAAGCAAAACATCACATAATTATGGATCCATAAATTCCATTTTGTCAAACAACCGACTGAATCATGGGGTAGAATTATCCCTTGACATGCAGAAATTTTAAAAATACGAAAAGTTTCGGCCCATGTCAGCCTGCGCGGGCAAATGCCTTAAGCCCCCTTTTCACAGAGCGCGGCTCACATTTTCCCTAAACAGTTCAATTAATCACTCTTGATGCTTGTTTTCTGGAAATAAAACAGCACTAACGCCCACATGTGGGTAATTCCATAGGTTGTCCAGTTCAGCACAGGATTCGAACGCAGAGTCTCTACTTCGAGAGTCTAAGGCCTTACCTCTACACTTCTATTTCAAAAAGTTCCAATGCTTAGAGCTTGTATTTTCTAACTGAATATGTTCTTTTCATCCATTTTCACCCATTTGGCTATCTTTAGAAAATTTTGAATACTGGCTAGTCTTGCAAATACATGTAGAAACTTTCTTTCTTATTTTTCTGGTGTTTAACGCCGTTTTCAACATTATTTCAGTTATATCACGACGGCCAGTGCACCTATCCATGCTTTCCTGGAGTTTCTCTTATCAGTACTCCTCACAATATTCTTTCCAAGCCACTGGCTGCTTTCCCACATAACCATCGTCGAAACAATGGTCAGCGGTGAGAAAGGAATGAATCTATCATCAATTCTCGGAAAGAAATTGGCCAAACCGGGGATCGAACCTCCTGTTCTCAAACCCTGTGCGCTACCGACTGAGCTATGGGGGCTTGGCACATGTAGAAACACAATTCAGATGTTTATGACAAGAAATATCTTTAAAAATGATAGACGGCGTAAATTTGCCAGCAAATAGGCTGGGGCTCTTAAATAAGAATGTCTACATTTTTTATCGCAGGGGCCCTTAGAATAAACATGTCTACATACATGTATTTGACCAATCACAAATATCTTTTTATTCATCTTTTTATCAGTAGCAAAAAGTAGGTCAAAAATCAGCACATTCAGCTACGCCGAATAAAAACTAAACTGAGGGAAGTTCCCTGATCACGTGCATCCGTACTCATGAACGAAGTGACCACGTGACCTGAAACTGTATCAAGTGTCATCTTCATATTTAACCATAAGCTCTTTACTCCTCCTGAAAGACTTCCATGCAGAACAATAATTGGCTTCATTAACTGTGACCATAATAACCGGAGGGAGCGGTATCCGGATAATTACTTTACACTTCTCGATAGAGTTAGTGATATATGATTGCTTGCAATACACACGAGTCATGCTCTGTGAAAGGGTGACCTAATGTATTTACAGAAAGTATCAATCAGCCTATATAGGACTCTACAATCAGCGCAGGCTGACCTGCGTCGAAACCTTTTGCAACTGGTAAATTTTCTGCATATCAACGATGCAGCTGTTTTTCAGACAAAATATATCCATAATATGCAACGACTGGCTGAATTACGAAGATTAATTAAGCCCCCTTTCCCAGAGCGCTGCTCGCATATAGTCGGTACATTTGTCTTAATAAAGTTCATCAAAATATGTATACTTATAAAGGCTTGTTTGCCGTGTACTGCCAGAACACCTGGTTTCGCAAATTGTGCAGTCTGTTTCTGGTACTGTTAACACCAACGGCGTGAGAACTAGTTTCATTTTTTTCCTTGCATCACAAAAGGTCAGTGAGTCGCACTTAGCTGCCTAAAGATTAAACTATATTCTTAGCTTTAGTCAAGATTTAGAAAGTAACACAATTTCTGATAAGCCAATCCATTTGGTAGAGCCAGGCGGTAAATCTCCAGTTATTATGTTCGAGATGATTTTGGTCTCGGTTTTGTGTAAAGTGGAGGACGGTGTAGATTCAGTTTGATCTTTCTGTACTCGTTCCTAAAAAACGTTGAAATTTCTATTGGTAGTGATAGAGTTAAGCTGGGTTCGTATTCGCCAACCAGTCTTAAAATCACTATTAGTTTTACTCTCGAGAAATTTATAAATTTGAAAGTAACGCAACTTCTAATTGGCTCGACCAGTTGGTATAGCCGCCTGTTACTTTCCAATTTAAAAAAATTCTCGAATGGTTTAGTCAATCAGAATTTGTTATACTAGAGCTCTAAGTCTAGACTCAGACTAACAATATTCTTGAGAATAGTTGCTGAGTACGGACTCTGGAACATGTGAAGAACTATCATTTGTAGAGAAAGCTGTTCATTGAAATACCAAATCGGTTTACTGAAAGGTCAGTTACCTGTTGGTCTTACATCAACGACCGGCCAATACAAAAGTATGATAAGAATCGACATTTTCATACAAGAGTACAATCAGCTTTGCATGTACTTTGTAAAAGTACTTACTTGGCACTGAGTGTCACAGCAGTTGCCAGGAAATAAGATAAGTTCAAAAAAGTTATTTACGTTTTATGTTTCAGAGAAAAAAAACGAAGAAAGAAGGCACGTGGAATAAGCAAATTGTTGTCATGTGATATTCTAGAACCGCACGGAAAAGGGCGTCTGGCCTCTCTTCCGCACACGGGTTCTTTTTAAGCATTGTGCAAATAGGACTTTTTGCCTGTAAGAAGCATTTAAGAGTGTTCTCATGAAATTTTCCATACCATATAAATGGGCGATTTAGCCACTGGAACTTCATAGGTCTATTACGGGATAACGAAATTTTCCTTATCGGATACCGTTACTATAAATAGTAGTACATTGGCGACTGCCTCTTTATTGTATATGACAAGTTGGCTTCTTTAAAAAAGAAGCCAGGAGAGGTCGGCATCAATGTTTTCAAATACTTTATTGGCTTTTGATTTCAATATATTTTGGTAGATGTAAACAAACAAGTTAGGCATTAAATGAATGAGAAAAAACATTTTTTTTTTTTTCAATCTTGCTGGTGTAAAGGCACAAAACAGTACATTGTTATAATATTCTAGGAATTGGAGGCCATATGCTATTAACATGCTCAGAAATGCATATTTTTTTCAAAATTCAAGGACACAAAACCGAAGGTGATGATCCAGTTGAGCTCATTTTCAAAAGGAACAACCCTCTAATGAATGTTTGTAATGTGTGCTCAGTTAAGCCATTTTTTTTTTAAGGAAAGGAGAAACCGTTCAATTAAAATTTGATACAATATGCTAATTCCACTGAAGAGGCAAGAATCTTACCTGATAACAACAGATAAACGTGGCCTATACATAATACTTAGTACCAGACATGTTAAAAATAAATGTAACATTTTTTAATCTTTTAACAAACAGCAATTTTTGGACTGTCCCAAACAGAAAAAGTATGCAGAAGACAATTCAAACTTTGATAATTACTGTGGAAGATGGTGCTTTGATGTGATGGAAACCATTGTGACAAAAGGAGAAACTGCAGTGAGTAACTGTTACAGCTTCTCCTCTTTCCACAATATTTTGAAAAGTTGTCTGCTGCAGGCATGTAAAATGAATAGGTTGTTTGTCTAAAAGTTAAAAATTTAATAGAGTAGATAAATGAGCCATGCTCTGAGAAAAGGGCGAATGCATCTGCAAAAAGAATCGACCCATGTCAGCCTGCGCAATCCGCCCAAAACCAAAGGACCACGGACTCTTTTGAGGTGTGCGGTATGTAGGGTGAAGAAGCACGACTTTTTTTCCCGCTCATAAGTTGATTTTCACGGGATTCTCGCAATCCGGCATCGTAGAAACAGCTCTGTGTGTTATTTCATCAAATCTATATCATTATAAATCCATAGAATTTTTGTATAAAACTGAGAAAAATGCTAGAGTCTAGTCAGTTTTGAAAAACAGAACTTGAAAACATACTGATCAACCTATTTATATCTACTTGTGGGGTACAAGTTCTGCAGAGAACTCGTGCTCTCGAGATTAGGGTATGAGTTCTCCAGGGTACGAATTCTCCGTATAGTATCAAGTCACGTGATCTTTTCCCGCGGTGTTCTTTCTCTTTTGTTTTTAACGAAATTTTTTTCTCTCTGCTTAGATTTATTTGCTTAATGAAAAACTGCAATTATTGGAGAGATCATTCACTATCAATATAGTTAATTAAATCTTTTTGGAAATCCGTCATGTAAAAGAAAACGTTTATTTCCTATTTCAGTTTTTTGATTTCGGTTTGTTTATAAAACCATGACGAAATAGACTGTGTATCAGAACAATTTCGCAAAACCAAATGGATTTAGACAGCGAATTATGTGGCAGTCTGCCTGTTAAACTCACCACTGTTGGAGAGGTCTGATGACCTCTCCAATAAGACTTATTATATACAATAAAGAGAGAGTCGCCAATGTGTTACTGATAGCAACGGTATAAATGAAAATTTGAGTATTCCGTGATATACAGGCGATGCACCGAAGTGCAACCCTGTTCGATGATCGACCAAGGAAAATTTTAGCGTTGCGTGATAGACCAATTGAGCTTCAAAGGCTTGTGGTCACTGGTAGTTCTACAACTTTCTCCGTTTTAAACAAGGCGTGTCAATACATACCACTGCATAAACTTTATTTTGTCCTGATATTCCAGCACAGGTCAAAAGTATGGCAGCTAATTTATATAAAGCTCAAATTGAAAGGAAAAAAAGTACTGGTAACCATTGGGGTCTGTGTGTAATATTAACCTTTATCATGCTAAACGAAAAAAAGGAAACTCTAAAATCGATAGTATAAACCCAAATGTTCCTATTACAGAGATATTTTTGGAGTAAAAAATTCTCCTTATCGGACAATGTAGATCCAAGATCAGACTGCACGTTCTGCGCAGTCTGATCTTGATCTACGCTGTCCGCAAAAGGTCATTGGGTCGCGCTTAGCAGCCTAAGGGTTAAAGCTACAATATTATTTTTCCCAGAACAGAAGAATAAAAGTACGGTATTACAAAGATCTTGGGTACAGATTTCATCCGTTACTGTAAAAGTGCAATCGGTTGTGCGATTCAATTTAGTGTGGCATTTTTTGTCAAAGATAAATCTTTTCTACGGAGCAATCTTCGGCCGTTTCCGTGAAGATCTGTTTCATATGGTTCGATCAGGTTCAGATACGATATTGTAATACAAGTAACAGTGACGGAAGCTAGCCGTACCGACAGTCGGGTGCACGGAATATGCAGATGTCTCCATTAAATCTCGTCAAGCAATTGTGAAGTATCTAGAGTCATCAGCAAATAAGATTGCACGGTTTATACAGCAGTTAAATATGCAGTCAGATAACCGGTGGAAATGTTATGGTCAATAGCCCTGACAAACACGTGTAAATTGAAATTATACTTTGTAATTGAAGAATAATGATTGAATCAATAGCCATGACGTCAGCGTTCGATTAGCTCTTAACCAGACGACAAAATATTAGACAAGTCCACATTTAAAGCATTTGCAGACGACAAATGAAAGTAGAAAAAATGACAAAATACATATTTGAAAAGGTAGGAAACATGGAGGAAAAAAGACAAAATGTTGGTTTCCAGCATTTTCTCCTTCTCCCAAAAAGTTTTCTATAGCCCTCTTCTCCAGAGTGGTTAAAACACGGGATTGTTTGGCAAAGCGTTAAATGACAGTAAGTATGAATCTGCCACTGCCCTGGGGAGGACAATTCTATAATTAGATAATTCTATTATGCATCCATACGAATAGATTCATCCATCTTTAAGGTCTGTTTAGGCCAGAGGCACTATTTTTGTGTTAGATTGGCCCCCTAATACATATACATAAGACAAGGTGTCCAACTGTATACATAAAGCAGACCAAATGATAAGAACTTAGAGACTTAATAAGGTCGAAACTTTGGAGGGCGGGCAAATTATTCTCATCCCACCATGAATTGGAAATTTTGATACCGCGGTGAATAGTATAAACCTATCTGATTCGTCCGAAAACAATATTGGTAAGGAAAAAATGTAAATGAACCGTAATTTGCAACTAATGGACGCCAGGGCCCGCATTCACCCAGCACTCTAAATTGCATTCCTAGTCATATTCTAAATCTAAAAAGTAAAGTAATTTCTGATTGGCTTAACCATTCTCGTGAATACGACCGCCGGCGAGGAAGCACCGGAATGGCATCAGCCATCCTTCTTACTTAAAGTTCCAGTGAACCTGAACAGTAGATTTGGACCAGGAATGCCTATAGTCACATTAGTTGCCGTCGCATCAAAACTCTTACTTTCTTACAGTGACAGCACGACGTTATAAAGACATGATGATCATTTTCCAAAATTGGTCTCATGGTCGCCTCACTTACGCAGCCGAACGGCTGGCTTTCTCCCCTTGCCCCCAGGCGAGTTTTATAAGACAACCAATCGATGTTGTCAGCTTTTAAGGTCACATCTTTTTTATGCCTTATAAATGCGAAGGTATTTAATGGAATTTGATATTGCTTAATATTGCTTGTTAATGTGATTAAAGTTAATGGGGTAATTCTAAATAACCATTACTTAATAAAGAATCATTTTCAAGACATGAAGTGTAACGGAAGTTCAAAGAAAAGTTGAATACCAATTTAAGAATTAGACTTAAAGCTGGAAAATACCAACAAGATTGCACATTTATTAATGTAAAGCCGTGAGGGTTGATAAAAGATTCTCTGGTATTTAATCAGCAGAGGTCCAAAATAAGAGCTACGAAACTGTGGCTCGCTTCCAGAAGTTCTTTTAGAGCGTTGCATAAATGATACAGTAAAAATATATCTTCTTTGGTGTCAAACAATGGCTTGCATCGTTGTAAAACACCCGGTACTAGCGACTTGATGTGACCAGTTTTTGATTCTGCTTCAATATTGTGAAACTGGCATATTTCAACTGCTTGAAACTTTTCATTAAATGTGGTACCTCACAAGACACATCGCGAGTGTATGTGCAACACGGCCACAAAACTTTAGCAGGCAATCGTAAATGCTCGCGAAGCAATTTCTGAAGTGTCTCAAAGTGCAAAATAAATTGGTGGACACTGACCTTAACATTGTCCTTAGCAGATTATCTAGGTATTCTTTGACGTAATGTCGTAATTGTTTTACAGTATACCATGATTATAGAGTGTAAACATGTTTCTTATCATATCTATAATTCATGAAGGTCGTAAAATTGCAATAGCAGCATAAACAAATGAGGCATGCTCTGTGACGTGGGTGTTTAATGCATCTGCAAAAAGTATCGACTCATGTCAGCCTGAGTCGAAACTTTTTGCTATCGGTCATTTTTCTGCATCTTTAAGGACCATTCTACCTCATTCTACGTGTTGGATCAGTCAGTTTTTAAGTAAAATGAAACTATCTTATGCGACAACTTGCTTGGTATAATATGCACAACAAAGATGCATTAATCCTCCTTTTCACAGAGCATAGCTCAAATATTGACTTAACTCGTTCCCACACTAACTATTGACCAGAACATAGAACTTATATTGAAGCAGTTCAAGATAACAAATAAAATTTGATTCGAAATATACTAATGATATAAATAATATAATGAACTTGGCATGTAGCATTTTCTCCTTATAAATACCCACAGTGTTTCACTCAGTGCCGTTAAATCTTTCAGCGCCATAGGCGAAAACAGGGACTTTTGCGGACGGCACAGATCAAGATCAGACTGCACAGAACGTGCAGTCTGATCTTTGATCTGTACCGTCCGCTTAATTAGTCAAGGCCCTACGATAAAAATCTTTCTGGGTCTCTGTGGATTGCATTTACAGCCACCGAAAGAAGTCGAGTTTATTTATTTGGCGCCGAAAGAGTTAAACCACATGATTGTTTGGTAGGGTCTAATGCTATTCTTACATAACTCCGGCCTATAGAGTCTGGATGAAAATAGGTCTAAAAAAAAGAAAGGTAACAATTAAACCCTAATGCTGCTAAGCATGACGCAAGAACCTTTTTGCGGACAGTGTAGATCAAGATCAGGCTGCACAAAACGTGCAGTCTGATTTTGGATCAAACCTGTCCGATAAGAAGATGTCTTTCCCCGAAAAAAATACCTTTGAAATAGCAATTTTTTTTCGACTTGAAAGTTTCATTTCTGTTATTTAGCAGAATAAGGGTTAATACTTCAATGCTGCTTTGATCCGGTGTTACATTATTTTTACCAAGATCCCCGTGTAGCTATTTTTGTGAGGTTGTCTTAGAATAAGGATTTTAACCCTTTCACAAACAACAAATTTTGGACTGGTCCAAATTGAAAGAGTTTGCAGACGACAATTTTAAATTTGATGAAAATGGCAGAAAGCTCTCAGAAAGGGTAGAAAACACTGTAGGAAAAGGAGAAATTGCTCGTTACGAGCAATTTCTCCTTTTCCCACAGTGTTTTCAAAAGACTTGTACTGAAAACACGCGAAAACCAGGGCTTGTTTGGGAAAGGGTTAAGCATCTTCATTGTGCATTATGAGGTAGAATCGTCTTTTAACCTGCAGAAAATTTACCATTTAACAACCAGTTCTGATTCAGGTCACCCTAAAAGGACTGCGCAGGCTGACCTGGGTCGACCCCTTTTGCATATGCATTAAATCAACTCATCAAAGAGCATGACTCCTTTGTAAAACAAGCATGTAAGTTTATTCCTGTTTGAAATAGAGCAATTATGTCGAATGAGATCGTTTTTACAACGAGAGCAATTTTTAATACAATATACTCGTACCTTGTATGTGATAAAAACAATATGAAATTGGTTGGCTTTGAAATAAAATTTCTTATAAAACTTTTCGAGAAAGAAATTGTTACTGATTAGACTCTTTTTTATGAAATCTTAATCTCAAATGCAAAATTATGTCAAATCCTGACATGACGGCACTCTATCAGCATTCCACTATAAACAAAAAAGAAAAGTGTCCAAACATTATATTAAATGGTCTGTTTTAGTTTCCATTTGATATGTTTCAATACTTATGATTGTTTCTAATTTACCGATATTTGCCATATTTATATTAACTCTTTTCCACACTACAAAATTTTAGACTTGTCCAGATTGAAAGCATTTGCAGACGACAAAACAAATATGGCTACAATGTTTTCGAAAGGCTTTTGTTCAGGGTCGTTAAAGCCCGTGATTGTGTGATAAAGGGTTAAACGGATTCATAGAGCTAAAATGCAGTACTAAGCTTAACGTGGGATTCATGATGTTCACTGTGACGATCAAAGTTATTCGGTGTCTTCGAAATGCTTGTCCAAAAATATGTTGTAACAGGTGTGAACATTCGTCATAACATGTTGCTCCTAGAATAATTTTGGGCAAGAATTTCTAGGAGACCAATGTGCTTTTGTCATCTTAAAGAACATCATACAAAGATCAAAAGTTCTGCGGAGTGCTCTGCCTTGTAACTTAACTGAATCAATTCATTACTAGTGTTAAAATAAGAAGGGGGTCCTGTAACCCGACAAGAACCGTGTGTATCAAATAGTCACGTGGGTGTGCAACACTGAATAGCCAATTCGTACAAGAAATATCCTCAGAAAAACGATAGACGGCTTAAGAAATTCTGAAATATGTATATTCAAACTCTATTGTGCTTCAATGTGGACAGGGATAATAAAACCTAGCAGTGCCAGCAACTGTCTATTTTTCTTCATTGTTTTTGAATTTTGTTAAAAAAATGAAACTTTCGAATGAATATGGGCTATGTTCTTTCAAAAGGGGGCTTAATGCGTCTGCGAAAAGTATCGATCCAGGTCAGCCTGTGCAGTCCGCCGAAACTTTTCGCTAGTGGTCAATTTTCTGTATGTCAAAGGACCCGTCTCCCATTTTAATAAGTCGGTTGTCAAAAAAAAGTGGCTATTATGACTCGATAATTATATGATGACATGTTTGGAATCATGAATAATGGAGATGCGTTAAGCCCCCTTTTCCCAGAATATGGTCATATATTTTTCAAGATCAGGTGGAAATCCAAACCATCGTTGCAAAAGGAGCAGTTGCTGGCAAAAAAGGAGGTGTCTGAAAATACATCTAGACATACATCGATGTGTTATAGGGTTACGATTGAAAGAATTATCCCCCCCCCCCCGAAAAAAAAAATGTACAAGAAAAGCATCTTCCCTAATCATAATCATTTGCAGTGTTTTGAATTAGCTTCCCGAGGTATCAATTATCCGTAGAAACGGTTGTAATATTGGTGTAATAATTCCCGAAAATAGGCTTGCATGGGCCCGCAGAATAAACATGGCCGCGTTTTTTGCCATTCACAAATAATTATTCATTAATTCTTTCTGGTATATCAAGACCAAGAAGTACGAGGGCTGTTCGATAAATTCATGGAATTTTGTTGTAAAAAGAAACTAAAGCACCAATTAAGATCATTTTTTAGCATACATATCAAACAATCTATACCGAGACATCTTCCAAATTTCATAAAAATTCATGAAGAAATACATTTTCTACAGAGAATTAAAAAGTACATGTAAACGTATATTGCAGGGGGCCGGATTAGAAAAAAAAGTAACGTCAGCGTCATTACAAGTCAAGAGATCGGTGTACTTTTTCGATATAATCCCCTCCAAAACACGGCGTTTGCTCAATTTAGACATTTCCAGGTCCTGGGTAAGGAAATACTTGTACTGTGGAACAAGACACACTTAAGTCGCCCGATATGAAACGCGCTGTAACCCGCCTGTCATTATTCACTTTGTCATGCGCAGCTGCCAAAATTGACGCCACTATGCCAAACGGCCCTCTTTCACGAGGATCATCGTTAAGCGATGTTCTGAATCATTCCACAATCGCTGATGCCACTTTTAGACAAATAAAATACTACAGGAACTTGAAAATGTCGACACCTAACTCAACTCTATGGTCTGTTTTGGTATTTTGCCGAGTCCAACACAAAATTTTATTAATGCGTGAAATTCAACATCCAATGAAGACGTCACAGCGTCAAAAATTACCTTGCAATGACAAAAATAAAACTATGTTATTACAATAACCTGAAGTGCCACATCTATGAAGGTTTACAGATATGCCGTTATGATGCTATTTGACCGTTTCCACAATTTGCGCCATTTTACATTCCTGAATGTACATTTTACACAAAATTACATGTTTCGAATCGGGAGAAAATTTGAGCCCGGCAATGAGCCTTACATGGGTTACTATGGTTATGAATATTTTGTATTTGAAATATTTGAAAACCGCACAATTTCTGTATCAATTTTATAATATGTTCATGCTATTAATGGCAAAATTTTAGCTTAAAATATCAATAAACGTGGTTTTAACAACAAAATTCCACGAATTTATCGAACAGCCCTCGTATGTCAAAAAAAGAAAAAACAGCTACTCGGCTACGCCGAAAATTAAACGGGCGAATTTCATTTGCGGAAAAACAAAATATTAATTGCATATCAAAAGCGGGAAAAAAACTGCCCTTTCATTAGCACGTAAAAAATTAACAGTTCATTATTTCAAAAGCGCAATATCGCAAATCAATAAGTGCCACCTTAAAAATCTTATTAAAGAAATAGTAGTATTTTCAAGTAGCGGGAACTTGGAATGTCTTTGTTCTGCAGCAGACCCTTTTATTGATGGAAGATTCAAGTGCAAAGTTCTTTCACCAGGTGTACGATGAATAGTACCTATGGTTTACAGAATGGACATAAAATACCTACGTTTACCTTACTCTGGGTGAACATACTAAGTAACATACCGCTTGTGTTTACCTTACTCTGCGACAAGACGCAAACAACATACAAAAACATGTGGGATGCTATCATTTCCCTTTGTGAGGACCACCATTTGAAGCTAGAACCAGATATATTACATGTTGACTTTGAAAAGGCAAGGCATAATGTCATTAGGGATACCGTCACCATCCTGGGCAAGCTTAGTGGCGGAAAAAATCCGAGGCCTAAGACTATCTAGCCAGTACAAGTAAACATCTATCAATGTCATCTAGCATGGATGTTGAACACTGACTGACTTCCGAAAGAGGTAATCATGTTTCCAAAATTTCCGCAAACGATATAGATCTATAGATTATTTACGCAAATGAAACCCTTTTTGTTCCGCAAAAGAAGGAAACTAAAATCTGCAAATGATATGCCGTTTTCCGCCAATGAAAATCTCCGAATTATACGGAGAAATATAGAAATAGCTCACCATGACCAGTGTATCTATTTGTTATGAAAAAAAAAGATTCGGGAAGTGGGGTGTCTAAATACATTGTAAAAGAAATGAGCAAAATCTATGCACAAAAGTTCTGAAAATGTAAATTCAACAAAAGATAAGAAATGATGATTGTGTTTTATCTTAGAATAAATCTGCAGCGAACGACCGTGAGAGAACCAAAGTAAAAACGCTTTAAGCAATATGAAAAAACGATCGATATATGACTATAATCGAAAACATTGTGACAAAAAGGGAAATTGCTCGTTACGAGCAATTTCTCTTTTAGTCACGATGTTTTCAAAAGGTGGTTGCTGCAAGGCGGAAAATAATACGTCAATATTGAATATCTTACCTTGAAAGGTAAAGCTGTGAGGACACCGGCGTTAACCAGCAACAATATCATACTGCAGAACTGCATCTTTGACAAGCTTTGTTTGTTCTTCTATATCTTAAACTAAACTCGTGAGCCGCACTTTTATTGTTACCTTATTTTCAGTTTGTCCTTTTAGTGTGTTATTGGTTTTCAGTATACCTAAGATTTCTTATAATTCTAAGAAAGATTTTTTTCCTGATGACTTTGGGATACTAGTTCTAGGTGGGATACTGAATACAAAGTTTCAAAAATTACCAAAAATCTTTTGACCTATTCAAGTCAATTTGATATATTTTAATTTCTGAAAGAATAAAATGATCAAGTGCCTATTTCTCCCTCACAAAGTTTCTCCAATAACCATCTATCGGTTTGTGCCACTGTTGTTTATATATTCATTGGATTTTCAGGAGTGACGAACAAACTGAAATCTGATTGGTCAATTTAAAACGGAAACTAAAACCATTCAACTCCATGCCACCGTGTCATTGATTCCTCTTATTCCATAAATATGTTTTATGACAGTTTGGAAAATATGGGGAAAAAGATTTTGAAAGTAAGTCCTGGAAAACAATGTGACAGAAACGCCTTACTGGTCAAAAGTACAAGTCGGATTACGTATCAATCTTGCGACAATAAGAATTACAGAGAGTTTCGTATAAATAAGTATTGTTCTGGCAAAAGGAGGTTTAATGCATCTCCGTGACGCATTATACCAAGCAAGTCATCTCGTTATTGTCCATCAACCGACTGTATCACGAGATAGAATGGTCCTTGAACATTCAGAAAATTACAAATGTCAAAAGGTTTCGATCCATGTCAGCCTGCGCGGACTGTTCAGGTTGAAATGCGTCGATACTTTTGCAGATGTATTAAACCCCCTTTTCACAGAGCATGGTTTTTTAAAAGGGACGATTCGCTTAATATAAATACATCTAATTTACATAAGAATAAGCGACACTTTTAAGAGTCATTTCATTCTGATCGGAAACATCAAACAACTACATAAAATGGTAGATATTTGAGGCGATACTTTTTCCTCGAATATTAAAAAAACAGGAAACAGCAGAAAAATTAACCCTTAACAAGCAATCCTGTGTTTCAACAACCCATACGAAGAGGTGTTTTGAAAACATTGTTGGAGAAGGAGAAAATACTGGTAACCAGCATTTTTTTTTTTTTTTTTTTTTCATTTTCCCATAATGTTTTCTAACCTCTTAAAGACAGCAATCAGCTTTAGAGCTATAAATAATTTGTCGTCTGCAAGTGCTTACAATTTGGTGAAGTATATAATTTTTCGTCTGCAAGTGCATTTGGTGAAGTATAAAACTTTCTTGTTCAATAAACAGTACTAGTAATACGATTACAATAACTAGGGGATGTGGGCCTACAGATATCAAGAAATTTCCGCGTCGTGTTAAAAAAAAAAAAGAGCCATGCCATGTGAAAAGGGGGCTTGGTGCATTTGCAAAAAGTATCGACCTTGTCAGCCTGCGCATTACGCGCAGGCTGACATGGATCGAAACTTTTTGCTATTGGCGAATTTTCTGCATGTCCGAGTACTATACTACCTCCAGATTAAGTCGGTTTTTAGACAAAAAGGGTTTTAAACATCCACAAATATAAAATTATGATGGTTTTCTTTGTATAATGCATCTCGCAAACGCATTGAGCTCCCTTTTGCCAGAGCGTGGCTCAAATATACAGAAACCGACTGTAAGAATATCTTTGTGATACACAGAAAAACTATCATGAATTGAACAGGAATACACCTTTTAAAACATTCTGGCAAGAGAAGAAATTGTTCGTTAGGGGTCATTTCTCCTTTTGCCGTAATGGTGTCCGTCTGCAAGACTGTAATGTGTTAACGCTTAAGCTGCTAAACGTGACTCACTGACCTTTTGCGGCCAATGTAGATCAAGATCAGACTGCACTGAACGTGCAGTCTGATCTTTTATCTACATTGTCCGATAAGGAGATATTTTTTTTCTCGTAAAAGAATAAGTTTGAAATAACATTAAATCGGGTTTTTTACTATCGGATTGAGAAAGTTTTATTCAATTTATGTCTCAGGATAAGGGTTAAAGAATCAGGTCGATATCGAAAATGCCGAGAACAGCAGCTTACCCGGTAACATACAAGGCTTGAAATCCAGGGATTGCTGGTTCGAGTCCCCAGTTCAGTCGAAATGACCATCATCTTTCCTTTGACAGAATTTCTTTCTAAGGATTGATCATTGTCATTTCAACAGGAAATCATTCCTCTCTCATCGCTGATCGTTATTTCGGCGATGCTGCAGGCCAGTGGCTAAGAGGGAATATCCTGAGAAGTACTGGTAAAATGAACTCCATTGATTGATTGATTGATTGATTGATTGATTGATGTTAAACGCCGTTTTCAACATCATTTAACTTATACTGCGGTGGCCAGTACACCTATCCATGCTTTCTTGGGAGTTTCTTTTACCAGTACTCCTTACAATACTAGTTTTCTTTCCAAGCCACTGGCTGCTTTCCCACATAACCATCGTCGAAAAAAATGTCAGTGGTGAGAGAGGGATGAATCCTGTGACAATGACTATCATCAATTTTCGGAAAGAAATTGGCTGAGCTGGGAATCGAAGCAGCGACCCCTTTTCTCAAATCCTGTACGCTACCGACTGAGCTACCGGGGCTCGGCAACTCCAGTAAAGCATGAATTTGTGCGCTGGTCGCCATGATATGACGTATATAATATTGAAAAGGGACTTAATAAACACCAAACAAAGATAAAATAAAAGAAAGAAGAATTACATTGCAAAATTCGCATTGGTTTAATTGACCGCTGTTTTATGGCAATATTTGTTTAAAACCTCGACTGAAATCTGATAAAGTGTTTCCGATTTGTCGAGAAATGTTTGACATACAGTCGTCAGATGCATAAACCAGATATTGTCCAAAGGAAATAATTAACAAGAGGGCTTTTGGTCCTAAAGCGCTTGACTGAGTACAGGGATCTGAGATTCATAAACTATAAACTGAAAATGTAGTCTCTAGAGTGCACACTATGTTAACTTAAGATTTGTCCCAGTAAACTGCTGTATTGCCGAAAGCGACCTGTTTATAAAATTTTACAAAGATACCATCAAGATGAACATTCTGACCAATTTTCACGAGTATTGGACTGAAAATGTCGCCTCTAGAGTGCACATAAGATTTTTTCCTATAAGATTTGTCCCAGTGACCTATGTTTTGATCCGACGTGACCCAATCATATACTCGTCCGAGATATTATCAAGACAAAATACTGACCAACTTTTATGGGTATTGGACCAAAGTGAAATCTCTGGAATGCACACTAGAAAATTGTTAAAGCCTGGACGACAGACAAAGTACGGCGGACACAGCACGATCACAAAAGCTGAACTTGCTCAAGTAAGCTAAAAATGGGAAACATTAGTGTGTGTAATGTTTTAACCCTTAGGATGCAAAGCGCGTCTCACTGATCTTTTGCAGACAGTGTAGATCAAGATCAGACTGCACAAAACGTGCAGTCTGATCTGTAATCTACACTGTCCGATAGGGTGATATTTTTTCTCCAAACTATAAGCTTGAAATAGCATTATTCGGGTTTTTTACTATCGACTTGAAAATTTTATGTTAGTTATTTAGCAGGATAAGGGTTTACAGGGCTCAGCGCAATAGGAGAAAACACGGGTTATTGCGGACCGCATAGATCAAGATCAAACTGTACGGACTAGACAGTTTACCAAACAACAAAATTTCAAACTTGTCCACGTTGGAAGCATTTGCAGACGACAGATTAAATGTGGCTCAAAGGATTAAATATTTCTTTGAAAGGTCAAAAAATATTGTAAGAAAACGGGAAAATTCTGGTAACGGTGTTTTCAAAACCTTTCTTCCTCAGGATCGTTAAAACTCGGGATTGTGTGGTAACGGGCCTATTGTAACAAACTGCAAAGTTAAGCCTTTACCAAACGACAAAATTTTAGACTGGTTGAAATTGAAAGCACTTGCAGACGACAAAATAAATGTGACTTTAAAAATTGAAATTTGTTTTGGGATGGGTAGAAAGCATTGTGGGAAAAGGAGAAAATGCTGGTTAGCAGAATTTTCTCCTTTTCTCACAAGGTTTTCAAAAGGCTTCTTTCACAGGGTCGTTAAAAGTCGGGATTGTGTGGTAAAGGGTTGAAGCTAAGTTTCAATAGGTGAATAAAAGATCTCTCCATGGCTCAATGGTATTGGATCAGAATTTCTGTTCAGTCCTCACACTAGGAACCGTGTTTAATTTGATAGTGTCCTTTGGCAAAGTGCTAAAGTGCCCAACCTCAGAATTCGTGAAATCCAGGAAACACACGACTTAACCCTTTACCACACAATCCCGGCTTTTAACGACCCTGTGAAAGAAGCCTTTTGAAAACATTGTGGGAAAAGGAGAAAATGCTGGTAACCAGCATTTTCTCCTTTTCCCACAAGGTTTTCTACCCATCCCAAAACAAATTCTAATTTTTCCATTACATTTACTTTTTCGTCTGCAAATGCTTTGAGTTTGGACCAGTCTAAAGTTTTGTTGTTTGGTAAAAGAGTTGATAAGCTGTCATCGTGATATGACTAGAGTTAACGCCGACAGCATAAAACATCTCATCGTTGGGTCCCAACCTCCAACATGTCTCATAGTTCGTATGTATTTTGTTTATATTTTGTAGACATACCATACGGCAGTAAACATGTCAACATTTTTTCCTAGAACATTATCTATATACCCTTATCCTGCTGATATTTACAAGCGATCATTTTTTCCTTCAGGTCTTTTTTTTAATGTGAAAGGGCATAGAGTATTTATTTTTCTCCGAAAACCAAAATACTTTACTCCAAAAAATTGTAAACTAAATACAGTATACTACAAACTGTTTTAAAAAGATATGCACTTTTGCCTTATGAGCCATGCTCTGGCAAGAGGGGCTTAATGCATCTCCGTAATGCATTATACCAAGCAGGTTATCACATAATTATGGATGAATAAAACCCATTTTGTCGAGGAACCTGCTAAATCCTGAAGTAAACTGGTCCTTTGACGTGCAGAAAATTGGCCAGTTGCAAAAAGTTTCGACCAAGTCAGCCTGCGCGGACTGCGCAGGCTGACCTGGGTCGATACTTTTTTTTCGCAGATTCATTAAGCCCCGTTTCACAGAGCATGACTCAATTATAGATAACGGGTCGATCATTTAGCGAACTGCACAGGCTGACATGAGTCGATACATTTTGCAGATGAATGAAGCCACCGTTTCACGTACTATAGCACAATTACAGATAAGGGTTGATCGTTTAGCGACTGGAAACTCCGTCTCTAGTATGACACCAGATATGACGTCATCGTGCACATTTGAGTACGGTCCCACATAATCGATGCGTGTTATTGATTGTGGAACATTCCCACAGGTCTTTGCCAAATTCTGGTGCGAAATCTAATAAAATCAAAAGAGGCCACGTATATCTTTAAAGAAACACCTTTGACTTTTTATTCAATGATAAAATATTTTTTATATATATTTTGGTATGAACATAAAAATCTGAATAGCACCTCTTAAAGACTTGCGTACAAGAGCATAACTTCATGTGTAGTTTCATATGCAGAAAACGAGTGAATTATTACTTTTTTTAGTAAACCTTTAAAGATGAAAAAGGAATATTTTGTCAAAATAGTTTCTGGGTGAATATTACCATTTGTGTGTATTCAATCTTCTAAATGACATTAGAGAGGCACAGTAATACTCTTTTTTCCAGCGAAAGAAAATAGTTTATATATAAACAAAAAAGATTAATACTACTTAATATATTTTTCTTTCAAAGCTTACGGAAACTGTACGGTGACGATCAGAAACAGAATGTAATTCTTACCTTTGAATAACGTCGTTTGGCAGTCGGAAAGCGCCGTCTTTTTTGGTTCGAGTCATGCTCTGTGAAAAGGGATCTCAACGCATATGCGAAAAGTATCGACTCAGGTCAGCCTGTGCAGTCTGCGCAGGCTGACCTAGGCCGAAACTTTTCGCTCTTGGTCAATTTACTGTATGCCCAAAGACCATTCTACCTCATGTCTAAGTCGGTTGTAAAAAGAAAAGCGGCTATTATGGATCCACGATTATGCGATGGCTTGATAGATAGTATACATCACGGCGATGCATTAAGCCCCCTTTTGCCAGAGCGTGGCTCATTCTATTTTTATTCTGCTCGGATGTTTTCTGCTTCAGCGTGTCGCAAGAGGTACTGTGTTAATCCTTGCCAAACAATCCCTGTGTCTTAACGACCCTGAAATATAAAGCTTTTGAAAACATGGTAGGAAAAGGAGAAAATGCTGTTACCTTTCTACTGTCTACTTTTTTTTCCATATTTTCCCCTATTTCAAAGACATCTACAATCATTTAACTCTTTACCAAACGACAAAATTTTAGACTGGTCCAAATTGAAAGCATTTGCAGACGACAAAATAAATGAGACTCAACGGAAAAATTGAAATGCGTTTTGGGAAGGTTAGAAAACATTGCGGGAAAAGGAGAAAATGCTGGTTACCAGCATTTTCTCCTTTTCCCACATTGTTTTCAAAAGGCTTCTTTCTCAGGGCCGTTAAAAGTCGGGATTGTGCGGTAAAGGAATAAGCCACCTTTAATTTGTCGACTGGAAATGCTTTCAACATGGACCACCTAAAATTTTGTCGTTTGGTAATGAGCTTTAATTGATTATAAATGATCCATGCTCTGACAAAAGTGGGCTTCATACATCTCTGTAATGCATGATACTAAGTAAGTCATTACAGTATTATCGATCCAGAAAATCCAGCTTGTCTAACGACTGAATGAATCATGAGATACACTGGTCCTTTGACATGCAAAAAATTGACCAATAGTAAAAAACTTCGGCCATGGTCAGCCTGCCCGGACTTAGCCGGCTGACCTGGTTCGACACTTTTTTGCAGATGCCTTAACTCTTTAGCACACGACAAAATTTTAGACCCATCCAAATTGAAAGCATTTGCAGACGACAATATCAACGTGACTCGAATGATGTGATTTGTCTTTGACAGGTAGAAAACATTGTGGGCAAAGGAGAAAATGCTGGTTACCAGTATTTTCTCCTTTTCCCACAATGTTTTCAAAAGGCCTTCCTGTCTGGGTCGTTAAAGGTCGGTATAACACTACACTACACTACACTACACTGCACTACACTACACTGTCTGCAAAAGGTCAGTGAGACGCGCTTTGCATCCTAAGGGTTAAAACATTACACACACTAATGTTTCCCATTGTGTGGTAACGGGTTAACCCTTTACCAAACAACAAAATTTTAGACCTATCGAAATTGAAAGCATTTTGCAGGGTTAAACCCTCTTTTCACAAAGCATGGTTCAAATATCAATGATAAATGTTATGTTTTATTGCCCGTTTACGTCAACAGTATTTTACAACCAGTAATAGATCTAGATAAAAACAGAAAGTCTTTCACGATCATTCATTACCCATGTGTCTTTTATTCTTCTCTTGGGTTAATATTGACGTATTTGTTGTTTATGGCGGTATGATAATAAAAAACATTAACTCTTTCAGACCTCAAGATAAAAGGGAGCGATAGTATTCTAAATCCATTATTTCTTTTTCAAACCCTATATTGTGGGTACTCATTAGAATCGTCTCGATGAGACGATTCTAATGAGTACCCATAACATAGGGTTTAATGGAGAGTGATTAATATTTTCAATTTTGAAATCAAACATGATCACTCCCTTTATCTGTAGCTCTGCTCTTTACCAGAATACTAAATTTAGCTTCGTCTAAATTCAAAGCATTTGCGGTCTGCACACTAAATATGACTAAATTAATTGAGTGAGTCATTGACATGGGTAGAAATCGTTGTGGGGAAAGGAGAAGATACTGGTTAACCCTTTCCCAAACGATAAATTTTAGACTGGTCCAATTTGAAAGAGTTTGCAGAAGACAATTTTAAATTTGATGAAAATGGAAGAAAGTTCTCATAAAAGGTAGAAAACACTGTGGGAACAGGAGAAATTGCTCGTTACGAGTAATTTCTCCTTTTCCCACAGTGTTTTCAAAAAACCTGTACTGTAGACACGTGAAAACCAGAGCTTGTTTGGGAAAGGGTTAAGGGCAGTTTCGACCCCAAGACAAGGTCACGATCAGTTTAAAGTAACAATAGCTGCCAACAATAAACAAAGTGGGTGTTAAAATGCATCCTATCATTTAAAAGTATGGAAATTACTGTGAAGATGACAATCTGTTGTTGTACGGTCGGTCCAAGTGTTAGTCGCTGGCAGAGAAATTAATTTCAAAACTAGGTTAAAACTTGCCAGGTCACTCAATCTTTCGTTTTCATTTTGCCTGATTTTCAAATTCATTTTTGTACCAGCGACTAACACATGGACCGACCACGTAATAACAGATTGTCATCTTCACAGTATGTTTCAATTTTTTAAAAGGTATGATTTAGATTTAAATGCATTTGGACACCTTCTTTGTTTTCGGGGGGGGGGGGGGGGGGGGCTCTGTTGGGCCTTTAACCTTTACCTCTGTTACAGTATATACATACATGTATATTAGTATTCCAGTATGGTTAACTCCAAATGTCAAACGTTTAGTTCGAGGTTACCCTCTGAAATGATATGTCTCCAATGGTCATGTAGTCATTGTTAAGAAATGAACTATTGTCTTGTGTGTGGGTGTTATAGAATCAAATGTTAGGAGTTATTTCGCTGCCCTATACACTGTTTCAACCTTTTACCAAGCGATCCTGCAGTTTTGACAACCCTGAGGAAGAACGATTTTAGAAACATCACAGAAAAAGGACAAATTGCTCGTAAGATTTCATTCTTTTCCCGCAATGTTTCTACCCTTTCAAGGACAAATTTACATCTACGCACAAATTTTTAGTCTGCAAATGCATTAAATATGGACAAGTGTAAAATTGTGTCCCATGGTAGAGAGATAATTAAGGATTCGACTAATTTCAGCCTCTAAAATACGGTTCCACTTCAATCAGAGACTGGGTAAATCTACGTATATGAGCCATACTCTGTGAAAAGGGGGCTTAATGCATCTGCGAAAAGTATCTACCCAGATCAGCCTGCGAAGTCCGCGCAGGCTGACCTGGGCCGAAACTTTTCGCTGTCGGTTATTTTCTATATGTCGAATGACCAGTGTGCCTCATGAATCAGTCGGTTGTAATACAAAGGGGATTTTATTGATGCATAATTATGTGATGACTTTCATGATATCATGCATTACGGAGATGCATTGAGCCCCCCTTTCCCAGAGTATATATATATATATATATATATATATATATATATATATATATATATATATATATATATATATATATATATATATATATATATATATATATATATATATATATATATATGTATATGTATATATATATATATATATATATATATATATTATATATATACACACACACACACACACACACACACACATGTATAAGCCATGCTCTGAGAAAAGGGGGCTTAATACATCTGCGAAAAGTATCGCCCCAGGTCAGCCTGCGCAATCCGCGCAGGCTGACCTGGGCCGAAACTGTTCGCTATTGGTCAATTTTGTGTCTGTCAAAGGATCAATCTACCTCATGATTTCAGCCGGTTGTTTCACAAAATGGATTTTATGGATCCATAATTATATGAAGAGTTGCTTGGTATGATGCATCAGAGCGATGCAATTTGTCCCCTTTTTACCAGAGCATGGTTCATACGTTTTGTCATAGGTAAGGTTACGACAGCGGACGGTATAAATCAACCTTTCGTGGCCACGGGCGACGAAAGGAACTTTTGCGGTATAGATCAAGATCAGACTGCAGAGAAAGTGCAGTCTGATCTTGGATCCACGCCGTTTCTATATACCTGTAACGAGACTCTTACCGATTTCAAGTGAAACGTATTTTTGGCAGTCGAAAGAGGTCAATTTTTGCAGACTGTAGATCAAGATCAGACTGCACAGAATGTGCAGTCTGATCTTGGATTTACACTATCCGATAAGGATATATTTTTCCTCCAAAAATAAGTTTGAAATTGCATCATTCGGGTTTTTACTATCGGCTTGAAAGTTTCATTTAACCTATTTAGCAGATTAAGGGTTAACCCTTTCCCACACAGCAAGATTTAGACTCTTCCAAATTCCAAGCTGAGACGACAAATTTGATATCGGTGTAAATGAGCTCAGGCTCTTTGACAACTAGAAAACATTGTGGGAAAAGGAGAAAATGCTGGTTACCAGCATTTTCTCCTTTTCCCACAATGTTTTCAAAAGGCCTCTTTCTCAGGGTCGTTAAAATTCGGGATTGTGTGGTAAAGGATTACAGATCAGACTGTATATTCGTGCTGCCTAATCTTGTGTACAGTGCCAACAAAAGCGTTAGATATTTGCCTTTCTGTGCGCATAAAAGAGTGGGCGTGTTCCACACAATTCCTGGTTAATTGACCGGTCATTCAAGCTGAATGTCGCTAAATGAGTGGAATTGTTATACGTACTTGGGTGGGTAAAAAGTATTTCATGTTTTTGACACTTTACCACACAATCCCGAGTTTTAACGACCCTAAGGAAGAAGCCTTTTGTGGGAAAAGGAGAAAATGCTGGTAACCAGCATTTTCTCCTTTTCCCACAATGTCTTCTGCTCTACAAAACACAAATTTCAAGTTTTGAGTCAAACTCATTATGTCGTCTGCAATTGCTTTCAGTTTGGACATGTCTAAAATTTTGTCGTTTGGTGAAGAGTTAAACTATTTGAATTCCCAGAAGTAAGGTCAGACCATTTTCCCTCGCTGGTCGTAACAGAGGGGTGCTCATGTCCGAGACGGGGTCATCTGGGTCTAATAAAGTCTCCTGTATACCGTACTTCATTCAATCAAAATACTGAAAGTACTGACAGACTAGCGAATTTGATTGATTGATTGATTATTTGTATGGTGTTTAACCCTGTTTCAACATTACTTCAGTTATGTAGCAGTGGACAGTGCACATATCCATGCTTTCCTGGAGTTTCTTTTACCAGTACTCTGCACAATATTCTTTCCAAGCCACTGGCTGCTTTCCTACATTTATATTATAACCATCGTCGAAACGTGAGAGAGAAATGAATCCTGTCACAATGACTATCATCAATCCTTGGAAAGAAATTTGCCGAGTCGGGGATCGAACCAGCGACCTCATGTTCCAAAGTCCTGTACACTACCGACAGAGCTGATGGGGCTATGCGTGCTGTTAGTTAACTGTAATCCAGTTTAAGTTTAACCCTTAACCTGCTAAAAATTGTAAACGAAACTTTCAAGCCGATGGTAAACACCTGAATATTGCTATTTCAAAGTTACATTTTGGAGAAAATAATATATCCTCTTATCAGATAGTGTAGATCCAAGATCAGATTGCATGCTCTGCGCAGTCTGATCTTAATCCACACTGTCCGCAAAACGTCATGGAGTTGCGGTAGTGCTGGTAAAAGAAACTTTTACACAAGAGTTGCTTTTACACAACTCTTTCTAGCTGCACTACGCGCTTATTATTTGGTACAACAATTGGATTTCAACTTGAGCAGGTATAAACGCACCCCACCTCAGCAGCGCTTTCACCGCTTTGATTATGTGTGTAAACGTTAAGTTTAGTTTTGCAGACGAAATATTAACCCGTAAACTGCCATATAACTAAGACGAACATTTCTGATCTATAGTAAAAACCCAAATACTGCTATTTAAAAGTTACTTTTGGTGAAAAAAATATCTCCTTATCGGACAGTGTAGATCAAAGATCAGACTGCACGTTCTGTGCAGTCTGATCTTGATCCACACTGTCCGCAAAAGGTCCTTAAGTCGCACATAGCAGTGTAAGGGTTAAGGGAAACAACATAATCCATTGTCGTGTGTCTGAAAGAAAATACATATACAAGCAAAGCCCGCTTGAAATTTATCAGATATAGCCTGAATATGTAACAACCAAAATGATGCATGTAAGACTGAACTTTCATCATAAATATCATCACGCTTGAATTACAACAAATATACTGTTAGGGGGATAAAGACACAATAAAGTGAAGGGAGACAAGTGAGTATTACGGTGACTGGCTTCAATTTCCGGGTAGATAATACCGGATTCCCGTACACCTCTTATTATCGCCATCAGATAGAGTTATCTTTCTTCGAGCATATATATGTGCATATATGGTAAGAAAATAAACAAGTCTCGAGCATTATCTTCCGCTAGGTGGCATTTTCCAAATACTTACCTATCTGATATGGGCATCCTGGGTACAGAAAACTACTTTTCAAGGCGGGAATCGATACTACGAATTTCAAAATAGAATATACGTTTACTCTCTAAAACCTACCGATTCATCCAGCCATGGTTAGCCAGCATATAATCTATGCACCGGACATTTATAAGTATAAGCTATAAGCTTGGGAAAGGCGGCCCCGGTATAAGCTCAGCAAGGTGGTGACGTTATTTTTGTCTACATTTAGAAACTGTCAACAGAGATTTGCAGTGAACGATGGTATTTTCTAGAATTATTGTCTTCATTTGAAATCATTATACAACTGTATTGTTAAGAAATTTGTAGCGAAAAAAATGGCTTGATTTTTCCATAGACGTATTATTAAAAGCCAATTTCCACGTACTATTTTGGGCGTCAAGTTACATAGAGACAGTGCATTGTCTGCGCATGTCATATTCTTCGAAGATAAACCTGTCTGCTATGACGCATCACTGTCCTGTATAGAATAAATATTACTACGTGGTGGGTAAATTGACGCTCAAAATAATAAGCGGAAAATGGCTACAAATAATACGTCTGTGGAAAAATTAAGTCAATTTTTCGCTACGAATTTCTTAAAAATATAATAATTTCAAACGGGAAAAGATAATTCTATAAAATACTATTGTTTACATCAAATCCTTGTATACAGTTTCTAAATATAGACAAGGGGAAAACCGGGATTTGTGCAATAAAGACTGACAACAAAAATAACGTCCCCATCATGCTGTGCTTATACCGGAGTTGTTTCCCAAAGTTATACGGGATGTGTTTATAACTGGCTGGTGCATAGATTATATGCTAGCTAACCATGGCTGGATGAATCGTACAAGGCACGTTTTAGTAAGGAAACATAATATGTTTTATTTGAAATTCGTTGCATCGATTGCCGCCTTGAAAAATAGTATGTATTTGAAAAATACCACGTAGCGGAAGATAATGGAGACAGCGCGAAATTATCGGAACCCACACGGTGCCCATATTTTAGCCAAATCCATAATTAACCTATAACGGGAAAACAAAATGACAAATGAAAGCTTTGATGTACTTAGTCGGCACTGCATCGCAATGAATGCGCTTCCGTTAGTACGGACGGCTGCGTTTGATTGTACTCCAGTTATGTTACCAATGATTTTTGTTTACCGTGCCCTGGTTGTAGGTCTGAATGCGCCTTAAACTTGAAGAGTTTCACCAATGGAATGACAAGTATTCACCAGCATGTTTAACTATACCGAACAACAGAATTCAAGATCCGTCAATATTGAAAGCGTTTCACAGACGACAGTTGAGTAACGAGCGGCTCGCATGATGAAATTTATATCTGAAAGAATAGAAACATCGTGCGAAAAGGAGAAAATGCCGGTATCCAGTAGGCCTATTTCTTCTTTTCCAAGGATGGTTTCAAAAGCGTCCTTGCATGGTCGTTAGAGCATAGCTTCAGTTTGAAAATGATTAATGTATCGAATGATCTCTGAAGACCGAGAGAATTTAAATTCACAAGTTTTTTTTTTCTCACAACTTTCAAATGACGCGTCAAATTTTAATTTTTTCCACATTCGTGACAATAATCATCATAAATAACAACTATATACCTATAACTATTTTATTAGCCTCCGATTCGTATAAATTTGAGAAATCGACTTCCTTTTCAACTCCCTACCAATCAATCCCGAGTTTTAACGACCTCGAGGAATAAAGCCGCAGTTTCGAAAACATTATGGCCGGAGGTGGGGGGGAGGGAGGAGAAAATGCTAGTAATCACCATTTTCTCCTTTACCTAAAAATGTTTTCTATCCATTTCAAAGGTAAATCCCATTGCTAGAGCCATAGTAAATTTGTCGTCTGCATTTTCTCTTTTTATTCCTAACTTTGACAAGTATAAAATTCTGTCTTCTGGTAAAGAGTTAAAGGAAGATAATGTCGTAAAGTACTTGTCGCCGATATTTCATTTTGCATTTTCTTTTTAGCTAACTTCCGAAGTTGTCAATCATAATATAAAAGAAATATCAAAGATAGAATAATTCTAAATATCTTTTAACTACATAAAAACATCATGACATCACGTTTTCTTTAACCCTTTACCAAATGATCTAGAAGTTTAATGAATCCCCCAGGGAAGCACTTGAAAACATTGTGGGAAAAGGAGAAAATGCTGGTAACCAGCATTTTCTCCTTTTTCCATAATGTTTTCTACTTTTTCAATGGCTAACCTCATCATTAGAGCATACGAATAGTTCTGAAAAGCCTTTCTGTTGGATAAGTCTAAAGTTTTGTGGTATGGTAAAAAGCTAACCCTTTACCAGACTTCAAAATTGTAGACCTGTCAAAATTCAAGGCATTTGCAGACGACTTTATAGATTTTGCTCCTTTACTGGGATCTGTCTTTAAAAGGGTAGACAATATTGTTGGAAGAGGAGCCAAATGATGGTTAGCATCATTTTCTCCTTTTTCCCACAATGTTTTTTAAAAACCATATCTTCCTCAAGGTCGTTCAAACTTAGGGTTGTTTGGAAAAGGGTTAACTGATTACTTGTTGGAACAAATTTGTTGCAAACAATATTGATCCATGTGGATTTTCTCCTTTTTCCACAATGTCTTAGAACTATCCTCAAAAAGACATAGCCAAGCCCCGGTAGCTCAGTTGGTAGCGTGCAGGACTTGAGAACAGGAGGTCGCTGGTTCGATCCCCGGCTTGGCCAATTTCTTTCCGAGGATTGATGATATTCATCGCGACAGGATTCATTCTTCTCTCACCGCTGACCATTGTTTCGACGATGGTTATGTGGGAAAGCAGCCAGTGGCTTGGAAAGAATATTGTGCGGAGTACTGGTAAAAGAAACTCTACCAGGAAAGCATGGATAGGTGCACTGGCCGCCGTGATATAACTGAAATAGTGTTAAAACGGCGTTAAACACCATATAATCAATCAATCAATCCAAAAGACAATTCCCAATTCATTTGAGCCACATTCAATATGTCGTCTGCAAAAGCTTTCAAGGTGGATCATTCTAAACCCTTAAGCTGATATGCGCGACTCGCTGACCTTTTGCGGACAGTATAGATCAAGATCAGACTGCACAAAACGTGCAGTCTGATCTTAGATCTTTACTGTCCGATACAGAGATGTTGTTCTCAAAAAATCAGTTTTAATACAACATTATTCAGGTTTTTTACTATCGTCTCAAAGTTTTATTCAACATATTTAGCAGAGTAAGGGTTAAATTTTGTCGTCTGGTAAAGACTTAAAAGCATATAAGGAAATTTTTAGGGTGTTCAAAACACAATTCTAAAGCTAATGAAAGAAATTTAATCTCTTTCGTAGGCTACGAGATTTTGAGATACAAATAGAAGATTCTAAGAATGAAGAGGCGGACTGAATAGAGATACATGATCAGACAGTCTAACCTGAATCTACGCCGTTCGGAATACCCTTTAAAGTCATTTATGCAAGCCAAAAGATGATCCATCGATATTAAAGTCTTATTTAAAAAAAAAAAGAAAACGTGATGCTGAGTAATACAGCAGCTTTCAGACTCAAGTTCTGAAGCGGAAGTCTTTGACGCTTTATGACGTCATCTGATAACGTGAAGAGGACAATCCCCTTTATTACCGCCTTTACTACACAATGCCGAGTTTTAACGACACTGAGAAAGGAAACTTTTGAAAACATTGTGGGAATAGGAGAAAATGCTGGCAACCAGAATTTTATCCTTTTCCCATAATGTTTTCTACCCTTCCCAAAACAAATTTTATTTTTTTGATTTCACATTTATATTTTCGTCTGCAAGTGCTTTCAATTTCGACAAGTCTATACTGTTGTCGTGTGGTAAAGAGTTGATTCTGCATCACAGCGACAGAACTTGAGAGTCGTTTTTATTAAAGGGGGAGCTAATCTGTTAGTTTTACTATGTCATTAAACTTCAAACAATATTCATCACTGAATTAAGAAATGCGATAGCTGGCAAACCATCAGTAAGGAAGAAAGCCCAATTTTAGAAACAAATATTTATCGGTTGTATTTCCTTACTGGGCTACGTAGTACTTTACAGATTCTGCCTTGGAATTTTGCAAAGGTTTGTAGGAATGACACGTGATCAATAAAACACGTTGATTATGTTGGATTTTATTGAAATAAGTGCGATGGCGTCATATTTGATCTCATAGAAATAGACGGAGTTACCGATTTCAAGCGACCAACCAGTTGTATGAACGCTAAATTTGAACCTTTTTACCGAATGTAACTGTTTAGTTTCTTTAAGTTTGCAGAGAAAAGTATATTTTGAAATACATATTTGTGTTTAACAAAAATATTGATCGGGGAGGGGGAAATCCACTCCTGTGAAGGTTCCTTTAAAAGCAGTTGCAGGCGATATATTAAATACTTATATGGTTTAAGTGTTGGGATTCGTTTTGAAAAGGAAAATCATTGTGGGGAAAGAAGAAAATGCTGAATACAAGCGTCCTGTCTTTTTTCTTTGTCCACTTATCGACCTTCCTCTGGCTGCCTAACCTTTTACCAAATGGAAAAATCTCAAAATTGTACAAATTAAGAGCACCTCCATGCAACAATGCCTTTCAAATGCTAGGATTTGCGTGTAAAAGTAGAAAACTTTGTGGAAAAGGAAGAAAATGCTGGATACCAGCATTTTCTCATTTTCCTACGATTTTTTCAAAAGCGTTTTTCTAAAGGACTTTAAATCACTGAACTGCTTCGTTACAGGTTAATAATAATGGTTGGTCGATAATAAGAGGTGGCCACTACCACAACTTTGGCTGCCTCTTTTAAAATGGTCGACGATTTCTTAAGGTAGGAGAACTATATTACTACAAACTGTGATGCATCAGAAAAGTGTTCCTGGTCAAATGGGTTTTTCCTTATGTCACAATATTTCTAAAGGTCATTTAACCCTCATCCTCCTAAATAAGTTAAATAAAACTATCAAGCCGAGAGTAAAAAACCGAAAAATGCTAATTCAAACTTATTTGGGAGTTAAAAAAATATCTCCTTATCGGACAGCGTAAATCCAAGATCAGACTGCACGTCTTTCTGAAATCATGACACATGTCTTTCATAGGGTACAAAACATTGTGGGAAAAGGAGCGAATGTTGCCGGTAACCAGCATTTTCTTTTTTCCCGGTAACCAGCATTTTCTCCTTTTTCCCATAATGTTTTCAAAAGTTTTTTTCTCGGAGTCATTAAAAGTCGGCTTTGTATAGTAAAGGGTTAACCATGTACTACATAATCCCGTGTTTTAGAGACCAAGATGATTGGGGCTTTCGAAAATATTGTGGTAAAAAGAGAAAATGCTGGTAATCACAGGAAAAGAATGTACATCCTTTAACCCTTAGCTAAATAATCCTGTGTTTTAACCACACTGAGTATTGATTGATTGATCGATTGATCGTTTGATTGATTGATTGATTGATTGATTGATGTTTTACACCTCTCTCAACATTATTTCACATGCCGGCGAAAGCTTACATATTCTGGATTTCACCAGTACTGGGTTAGGGCCCTAAAGAACGATCCTGAGGAAGGGAACCTTTGAAAACATTGTGAAACAAGGAGATTATGATGATAACCAGTATTTTCTCTTTTTCCCACAACGCTTTTTTACCTTATCCAAGTGACTATTCCATTAAACGTATTTAAGCGTGGGTGGTTAACATGAACACAGATTACGCAAATTATTTGGAATTTTCTGTGTAATTTAATACCATTGAATCGTTTTTCAAAGCATCCCATATTGAAACGACCCTAAAGAATGAGGGCTATTGAAAACATTATGGGAAAAGGAGAAAATGCTGGTAACCAGAATTTTCTCTTTTTTCCACAATAATTTCTACCTGATCTGAAAAAAAAAAAAAATCTGTCATTCAAGCCATATTTCATTTGTCGTCTGCAAATGGTTTAAAATTGGACGAGTCTAAACTTTTTGTGCCAGGTAAAGAGTTAACCCTTTCCTAGACGACAAAATTTTAGACTTGTCCAAATTGAAAGCATTTGCAGATGACAATTTCAATGTGGCTCAAATGGTGCAACTTCTCTTTGATAGGGTTGAAAAGATTGTGAGAAAAGGAGAAAATGCTGAATATCAGCATTTTCTCCTTTTTCCCACAGTGTTCTCAAAAGGGTTCTTTCCTAGGGGCGTCAAAAGGCGTCATTGTGTGGTAAAGAGTTAAATGTGTATGACACATTTTTAAACCTACGTTATGTTTATCATACTAAAAAATAATTCCAATAAAGAATATACGGTAACACATAAATAGCCAACAAATAACGTTAGGCTTACATGACACGATTTGTTTCTTGAAAAGTTCAAAAAAAATGTGAGAAAAGGAGAAAATACTGGTTACCAGCATTTTCTCCTTTTCCCACAATGTTTTGAAAAAAAAATGCCCTTCGCTCAGGGTCGTTAAAACTCGGGATTGTACACGTGTTAAAAGGGTTAATTTTTGTGTTTCGTCGTTCTTCGTACAAATGACCGTCCTCGTTTACAGAAACGTAAATACCTGTACCCGACTTCGAAAGAATTTTGTTATGTTTAAGTTGTCATTACGGTCAAAGGCCGCTACCCACACATAATTTTACTATGGAACAGCGAGCTCTTTAACCCTTTATCACACAATCCCGAATTTTAACGGCCCTCAGGAAGAAGCCCTTTGAAAACAGTGCGGGAAAAGGAGAAAATGCTGGTAACCAGCATTTTCTCCTTTTCCCACAATGTTTTCTGTCCTATCAAAGACAAATTTCATCATTTCAGCCATATTTAAAGTGTCGTCTGCAAAAAGTCTAAGACTGTGTCATTCTGGTAAAGAATTAAGTCTTTACCAGACAATCAAAATTTTAGACTTGGCCAAATTTAAAATCTGTATACGACAAGTTCAATTTGACTCGTATGATTCGTACTTTAACTCTATTCCAAACGACAAGGTTCTTGAGGCTATCCAAACTGAAAGCATTTGCAGACGACAAATTATTAAAAAAAAAAAAAAGTAGCCCACATGATGGTTTCTATCTCTGAAATGGTTGAAAACATAGTGGGAAAAATGAGAAAATGCTGGTTATCAGCGTTTTCTCCTTTTCCCACAATGTTTTCAAAAGCAGTTTTCCTCAGGGTCGTAAAAACACGACATTGTTTGATAAAGGGGTCCAACAACCTGGCCAATGAGATGAGTCTTATTCGATGAATACCTTTGTGGTTCGGATAAATGAATATAAATTAGCCATGCTCTGGCAAAAGTGGAGGGCTTAATGCATCATACCAAGTATTTGATCACAGACTTAAACGAATCAGTAAAATCTATTTTAACAACCCACTGACTAATGAGGTAGAATGGTCCTTGGAAAAAGCAGAACAATCAAAGATAGCAAAGAGTTTCGGCCCATGTCAGCCTGCGCGGACTGCGCAGGCTGACATGGGTCGATAGTTTTGGCAGATGCATTAAGCCCCCTTTTCACAGAGCATGACTCAAATACAGTTTACCCGTTTTGCTATCTTATTATAAAGTGGATGGCATACTTCTACCTGTTTTGCATTCTAAAACCCTTTACATTCAAAAAAAAAAATCCTGACTGTTAACGTCCCTTGGCAAAGACGGCACTTGTAAAACAATGTGAAAAAAAAAGGAGAAAACGCTAATAATCAGCATTTTGATTCCTTAACCTAACCTCTGTGTTCTACCCTTTCAAAAACAAATTTTATCATTTGAGCCAAATTTACGTGTAATAAAACCATTTATCCCTCACCTGAACTGAACTGACATTTATCTTTTTTTTTACGTGTACAAGTTGTACATTGTCACAGCACATATATACATACATACAATAAATTTCGTCACGTGTATAATGCATGAATCTAAAAAATACACAAATAGGAAAAAAAAACTTAGAAAACATACAGAACGAAACATAGGAAAAAAAAAACGAGTTGCAATGAAAGAAGTACATCTTGGTAAAGTTTCAGATCTGCCTCGAAATTTGATCGTTTGACAGAAAAACAGAAAATCAAGCCATTCCAAATTTTACCTACCTTTGGCAAACAATGCACTTGAAAGCAAGGTCAGACGGGGAGAAAATGCTGATAATCCAGAATTTTCTCCTTTTCTCACACTGTTTTCTACCCTTTCAAATTCGATAATTTCATCACATGATTAAATTTGACGTCAAATTCTTTCCAAATGGAAGTCTAAAATTTTCGCGGTCGCGTGCTAAAGAAAAACACCTATTCCCCTACCCCCTCCCTCCGCCCAGTTGTCGTCACATCGTGACAAAAGGAGGAAATGTAAAACCGGACTATAACTCCATTTACCACGATGCTTAGCTTGATTATCATGTATAGCTGCGTTTCACAACCTCTTTTCTTCAAAATCCATATCTCTAAAGCATAGGCGTTCGTTTTGTGACGAACTTTGCCATCTATATAATGTAATATATAAGACGATGGCAAAGTTCGCCACGAAACGAACGCCTGTGCTCTAAAGTCGAGATTACCCTGTTAGCGCCGTAGGTGATGGAAACGGAGGCTTTTGCGGATAGGATAGATTAAGATCAAACTGCACAGAGCGTGCAGTCTGATCTTGATCTGCACTGTCCGCTTGTTTTTTATCCAAGCCTACGGTAAAAAGTTTGCCAGGTTCCATTGGATTGTATTTTTCGGTCGTCCAAATAGTTCGAAGTAATTCACTTAGCGCGCAAAGAATTAACCTTTCGGCTGCTAAGCGCGACTCGGTGGCCTTTTGTGGACAATGTAGATCAAGATCAGACTGTACAGACTGATCTTGGATCTAAACTGCCCGATCGGGTAACATTTTTCCCCCAAAATAAACTTTGAATTAGCCAAACTCGCGCGGGGGGGGGGGGGGGGGTATCAGCTTGAAAGTTTAAGTTTTTGCAGGTTACGGGTTAAACGGGTACATAGAGTTGAAACTGAATTTATGGTACAGAACAGTCTGACTTTTTTTAGAGAAAAAAAAAAAACGCGTACAGCTTTTCCGGTTTAAGATTCCATTTTACGTTAGGATGAACTTGGGTATAGGAATGACACACTATTATGTGTTGACAGGGTAGATAATCTCTGAAAACCAATGATTTAGAACTACCGGCTTTACTGAAAATGGAAAAAAAAAAAATTCTTTTACAAGCTACAAAACTTAGCCTTGTCCATATTGAAAGCAATTCTGAACATGTGACGGGTTTTTTCTTATTAAATAAACAGGAATATTTGACAGTCAGCATTTCCCTAGCCCTCACAATGTCTTCAAAAGCCTTCTCCCTCGCGGTTGTAAGGTAAAGAGTTAACCCTTATCCTGCTAAATAAGTTAAATAGAACTTCAAACCCAATAGTAAAAACCCAATTAATGATATTTAAAACTTTTTTTTTTTTTGAGAAAAATATCTCCTTATCGGACAATGTAGATCCAAGATCAGACTGCACGTTTTGTGCAGTCTGATCTTGATCTACGTTGTCCGCAAAAGGTCAGTGAGTCGCGCTTAGTAGATTAAGGGTAAACTTTCAAGTTCAGGGTGATTCATTGCGGTCAAAGACCGACGCATGACAAACATTCTGGTTCTCTTCTCCAGTGAGCATTTCGGCGTCGATCTACCGTAACAACGGGGCACCTGTCATTTGTACAGGGTGATATAATCTAGGTCAATACAGGTAACTGGGAAATACACAAACATGTATTTCTACGGCTGTTTAGCCGTTTTTTTGGCAACGATTTCGATCGGAAATGGCCAGTTAAATTCTGGATCGGTACTGGATGTGCTTACATCAACAAATGGACTCAAAACAGTAAGTATTTTTATCTTTCATAACGGTTTCTGACTGACAGGTAAACAAACAGGATTCAAAAAAATGGAGGACGCCATTTCTTTTAAAATTCGTTGGTCCAATTTACACCACTATAAAATCTGACTGGGTGAACCTCTTTGACAATAATCGTTCTTGAAAAACAATTTAAGCTTCAGGAATCTACGGTTGAACAGTAGCTATTAAACAGAACTTCATCTTTCAAGTGTGCCCGACAATACCTGGGCAAATAGCGGAAGTAAACAAGATCGCGAAATCTCGTGACAAAATTTTACCTTGGTTGACAAATACTCGAAGAGTTTAACCCTTTCCCAAACAAGCCCTGGTTTTCACGTGTCTGCAGTACAAGTCTTTTGAAAACACTGTGGAAAAAACGAGAAATTGCTCGTAACGAGCAATTTCTCCTTTTCCCACAGTATTTTCTACCCTTTTTGATAACTTTCTGCCATTTTCTTTAAATTTGAAATTGTCGTCTGCAAACTCTTTCAATTTGGACCAGTCCAAAATTTGTCGTTTGGGAAAGGGTTAATAGAGTAGAGATAGACAATTCAATTTGTAACCTGGAACTGGAAGCCCAAGCTTACTGGGACCTCAGTCATATCACAAAAACAGCTTAACCTTAGTTTCATCAGTATATAGCCTTGCCCAAGGACACGACGATCTATGAATGATCAAAGCCCCAAAATGGTTTACTCTTTATCAAATGACAAAATTTTAGTCCTAACTAGTATTAGAGCACTTGAAGCAGAGAAGTAAGACGTTTCAACTGTTTTGATGGACAGTTAGTTAAAAAGAAGTTGTGGACAACAAATCCAATGTGGCTCAGATGATAAGATTTAATTGTCTTTTAACCCTTTACCAAGTGACCAAAATGTAGAATTGTCCAAATTGAAAGCATTTGCAGATGGCAATTTAAATGGCTCAACTGATGGAATTTCTCTTTGATAGGGTTGAAAATATTGTGAGAAAAGAAGAAATTGCTGGTTACCAGAGGTTTCTCCTTTAAAATCCCACAATATTTTCAAAAGACTTCTTCCTCAGGGTCATTAAAAGTCGGGACTGTATGGTCAAGAGATAAAGGATAGAAAACATTGTTGGGAAAGAGAAAACTGTAACCAGAAAATGTTCGTTACCAGCAGTATGCCTTTTTCCACAATGTTTTGGAAGGTTTTTTTTTTTTTACAGGGTAGGTAAAATACAGGAGTGTTTTGTAAAGGGTTAACTTTGTCTGAGCTTGAAGTTTTCAAAGACTCACGATTGTGTGTATAAGGGTTGACCCATTCCAACATGATTCCCGACTTTTAACAACCCTGGGGAAAGAGCGCCTTAAAAACATTTGGAGAAAAGGAGAAAATGCTGGTAACCAGCATTTTCTCTTTTTTCCTACAATATTTTCTACCCTTTTAGAGTCAGATTTGATCAATTCAGTCGTTTAATTTAGTTGTCTGCAACAGCTTTTAATTTGGACAAGTCTAAAAATTTCAGACTGGTCCAAATTGAATGAGAGCATTTGCAGACACAAATTTAATATTGCTCAAAAAGCGATTTTGCCTGTGATGGGATAGAAACTTTGTGTGGAAAAGGAGAAAAGGCTGGTAACCTGCATTTTCTCCTTTTTCAACAGTGTTTTCAAAAGCTTGTTTTTCTAGGGTTGTTAAAAGACAGGATTGTTTGGTAAAGGGTTAAAAGACTTTGAGAAGATATCTGAAGATGGCCTTGAAATTAGCACATGTATAATAGGGTTTTGTTTGCAGGGGATTTTCTGCCTTTCCTGCGGGACCGAATTTCGGCCCCACTCCCACTCGAAAATAGCATGATTTTTCCCAATTCCACAGCTTTTTTTTCCAAACAGACACAAAAAATATCGCCTCAAACAGCTTATGTAGGCCTATCAGTTAGTACTGTCATTCAGCAGATGTGGCATAGTATGTATCCTATAGATCTATGTCCTAAAAATTCCCGAAAATGTCCAAAGAAATGAGACAGGACTTTTTTCATATGTCCAGAATTTTGCAAATACCTGTATGTCTGCAAATTCATATTCTGACGTTTAAATCATAAGTTATGAGTCATAAAATCAAGGGTTTAAACATCCAGTATCAGTTCAGCCATAAGTATAGATTCTGACACCCGATAGTTTGAGGCACGTGCTGCATCTCCATGTATTATCAGGTATTGTAAATCCAATCTCCCTGATAACCAATTACAATGATAGGAAGAGAGTGAAAGAGGATTCTGACAATTAGTTGAAATTGTACCAATACAAAAAAAAAAACAGTGACGGGTGTTTTATGATAGCAGATGCCAATTATTTTCAAATTCATATGAGGTAACAGTCTAAAGCTAAGTTCCCTCCCCACAATTACTTTTTTTCAATCATTTATTAGTTCTAGCAAAGGATATGACGATTTTCCTATCTTTGGGTATTTATCAAAACACACAGAAAATCTTTTTCAAAGATTATCGTCATGGGAAAAAAACAAGAAAACCCATGACAAAACAAAATCTCAAATTGACCTCACCTGATCAAAGACCCATCCGTTGTGTTATTTAGCTTTGATAATGACTTTAAACAGCCGACTTGCATACAAACCACAGAGAAAATGATGCCGTAATTAAAACCTCCATTCAGTCACCAGAAAAAATAGATGATCTTTGGTTGAAAAAATAAAGATATCTGCATCCACTTAACCCTTTACCACACAATCCTGACTTTTAATGACCATGAGAAAGAGGCCTTTTAAAAAACATTGTGGGAAAAGAGAAAATGCTGGTAACCAGCATTTTCTCCTTTTCCCCACAATGTTTTTTAACCTATCAATGACAAGTTTCATCATTTGGGCCACCTTTAATTTGTCGTCTGCAAATGCTTTCAATTTGGACCAGTCTACAGTTTTGCTGTTTGGTAAAGAGTTAAGTTAGAAAGTGGGGGAGGTACTTGTCTTACAGCTAAGAACACTGGAACAAGTGTAAGAGACAAAGAGTAGGACATCAACATAAAGAAAGAAGACAGAAAAAACGAAGTAACATTGAGTAGTACAAGAAATGTCTTATTATTTCTTTAAAGATATTATAAGGTTAAAATGTTTAATGTGTTCCTAACTTTACTTTTTTTTTTAATTTGTTGATCGTTTTTTCCCAAATTTCTCTATTTCGTCACAGATTTTTTTCCCAATTGGGCTAGGGGCCTTTTCCCAAAAATTCTGGAGGGATCCTACAGGGCTCAGTGGTGGAGTGTAGAACTCATGAACTAGAGGCCCTGGGTTCGAGCCCCACTCTATCCACTGGGTTTTTTGTGGGAGTGTCCATGGGCAAGACACTTCAGAGCCCTAGCCTAGTACTGGTGAAACTCAGGAAATACACAAATATGTGAGCTGAAATTATGTTGAAAGTGGCGTAAAACAACACTCAATCAACCAATCAACCAGAAATCCTGGATAAAGCCCTGGTTTGACTGATACTATGGTTCATTAACCCTGCACCAAACTATAATTATTTTTTACAGTACCAAATTGAAAGCATTTGCAGATGACAAATGTACTAGTAACTCAAATGATTATTTTATTTTTGTTATTGATAGGTTAGAAAACACGATGAGGAAACTACATAGACGGAGCCATTGGCTCTGTTAAGGAAATCTTGTGTGGGTTTTTCCGGTCACGTGCGGCGCCGTCAATATCGGCTGTTTCGGTGGACACGAAAACGTAAGTCTCCCATTTATTGTCAAAATTTTATTTTATACTGAACACTAGCGAGAAAAGTGGAATTGTATGAGGGACCTATGACTTTCAACTTACTTCCTTGTCCGTTGCGAGTTCCAAGTCGGCGCGGTTTTGTCTGAAACCCTTTTGCCATGAGCCACGGTGAGGTAAACAAAGGTCATTTTCTATAATGACCACAGGCTTTCTATTGCTCTTTCTGCATAAAAATTACTTATCTAAATGTTTACACCGTCCGAATGTATGAATTGATTATCTAATCCTTCCCCACTCACGAAAAACAAAATTTGAATCAAAATAAAAAAAATTGAGAAAAAATAAACAATGGCTCTGTCCATATCGGCCGGCTCTGTCTATATCGGCTGGCTCCGCTGTATGAGGGCGAGTTTTAGAAGCGATAGGTTTTTTTCGCTATTGGGTTTACCAGTCAAAAGTTAGATTTTTTGAAAGTTATTTTTGGAATGGTGATGCTTTTCTCGAACCATCTATCATTTCAAAAAGGGCGGTCACGTGGTTGAGTGGTTAAAGTGGTTGACTTCAGTGCTCTTGATCATTCGACCATATCACCCTGTGGGTACAGGACACTCTCGGACAACGTGGACAAGCCAAGTTCTGCTTGCGGGTGTGTCGGGTGTTTTTCCCGGGATACTCCCGGGGTACTCCCGTTTCCTCCCACTTACCGATCCATTCGTCTCAATTTGTTTTGATTCACTTGTAGGAATATCTTTGAAATCACTTTCAAAATCTGATTCAAGTTCTTCTTTATCCGAAAACTTTACATCTTTAGGGGTAGAATATAAAAGTTTGCGCCTTGAACACGTCGCTGGACTTCTGTTTAGATTTGGACTGAAATAAATTTTCTTCCTTTTGATAGTTGACCTTGGCGTTTGTGGATTTGATGTTACTCTTTTGATAGATGATATTCTTGACGATAGTGGCTGTGAAGTTGTTCTGTCTTGTCGTAGTCTTTTTGAGCTTGGCGACTTGAACGGTGAACACGACGTTGATCCAGAGTGGCGCAATAGTTGTCGTCGGTATATATGGGGTTTCCGATTAATACTTAAGCGAAGACCTCTTTTTCTTTTGCCTTTGTAAAGCCCCATAGTCTAAAAATAAAGAAAGAAAATAAAGCGAATTGTGTGTGTGTGTGTGTGTGTGTGTGTGTGTGTGTGTGTGTGTGTGTGTTGTTTCAATTGTGCATATACGTCGCTTCTAAAACTCACCCTCATACAGCGGAGCCAGCCGATATAGACAGAGCCGGCCGATATGGACAGAGCCATTGTTTATTTTTTCTCAATTTTTTTTATTTTGATTCAAATTTTGTTTTTCGTGAGTGGGGAAGGATTAGATAATCACTTCATACATTCGGACGGTGTAAACATTTAGATAAGTAATATTTATGCAGAAAGAGCAATAGAAAGCCTGTGGTCATTATAGAAAATGACCTTTGTTTACCTCGCCGTGGCTCACGGCAAAAGTGTTTCAGACAAAACCGCGCCGACTTGGAACTCCCTACGGACAAGGAAGTAAGTTGAAAGTCATGGGCCCCTCATACAATTCCCCTTTTCTCGCTAGTGTTCAGTATAAAATCAAATTTTGACAATAAATGGAAAACTTACGTTTTCGTGTCCACCGAAACAGCCGATATTGACGGCGCCGCACGTGACCGGAAAAACCCACACAAGATTTCCTTAACAGAGCCAATGGCTCCGTCTATGTAGTTTCCTCACCGTGGAAAACATTGTGAGAAAAGAAGAAAATGCAAGTTACAAGCATTTTCTCCTTTTTCTACAATATATTCAAAAGCCTTCTTCTTCTTCAGAGTAATTAAAACTCGAAATTGTGTGGTAAAGGATTAAAACTATTGTCAACTATTAAAACTTTTTACCAAACATGCCACAAAAAATTAACAATATAGAGAAATAAAGCTAGTAAAAACATCTTGTGACAAAAAAAAGGGAGCTGGTGTCCAGAATTTTCTCTTTTTTCCTAGATGTTATCCGCCCATTCAAAGGCAAACACATCATAAAACTATATTCAATCTGTTGCCTTCAAAATGATTTCAGAAAAAATAAGATGATTTTTTTTTTTCATATATAGCAAAGCATTAACTCTTCTAGCCACATAACTTTTGTCTTGTTCTTCCAAAGTTTTCGCAAAAAGACAAATACATAATGTCGGCAAATAAACAAATCAAATTCAAACTACAGAGTTTGTCCTTATCAGGGTAGGAAACATTCGGAAGAGGGAAAAAATGCTGATTGCCAGTATTTTCTCCTTTTTCCACTATGTTTTAACCCTTTACGAAACAACCCCGAATTTTCACAAAGCTGAGAAAGAAGCCTTTTGAAAACACTGTGGGAAAAGGAGAAAATGCTGGTTACCAGCATTTTCTCCTTTTCCCACAATGTTTTCTACTCCTCCCGAAACGCATTTCAATATTTGATTTACATTAATTTTGTCGTCTGCAAATGTTTTCAGTTTGAACAAGCCTAAAATTTTGTCATTTGGTAAAGAGTTAAAAAGAACTTTCTTCCTTTGTATTGTAAAACATGGGATCACTTAATTGGTAAAGAGTTAACAAGGGTTTTTTTGGCTTTGTTCCAAAAAGTGCACATGTCATGTGACACTATTAATAGAATATTTCAGTGCGACAGCCAGCTGAAGGGTAGACAATAAATATCAGTTGAATAGACATTCGACACTTTACCAAACAATCACATATTTTTACAGCTACTTGAGCAGAGCTTTCGAAAAAAATTGTGGAAAAGGGAGAAAAAGCTGGTAGCAAGCAGTTTCTCCTCTGTAACAATGTTTTTTTTTTCCCTTTCTGTAATATATCCCATCATTTGAACCTCATTAATTTGTTTTTTTGCAAATGCTTTCATCATGTGAACCTAAATTTTTGTTGTCTGGTAAAGAGTAACTGAAAGCTGCCCTTGGACAAGTTGTCAGTGTGTCCATAGAATAGATAGGCTGGGTCAAATTTCTTTTTTAGGACTGATGAAAATTACAATTACCTCGCACACATGAAATTTCAGAGCTGTCCAGATTGAGAGCAATTTCAGACAACAAATTAACCCTTTACCACACAACAACATTTTAGACTAGTCCAAATTTAAAGCATCTGAAGACAATAAATTAATTGGGACTTAAATAATCAAATTTGTCTTTGAAAGGGTTGAAAACATTGTGGAAAAAGGAGAAAATACTGTTTACCAGTGGTTTCTCCTTTTCTCACATTGTTTTCAAAGGCCTTCTTTTTTCGGGGGTCGTTAACATTCAGGATTGTTTGATAAAGGATTAACCACCAAAAATAAGGGACACTTTCAAAGTTGGTGCACCCAAGACTATTTCTCAGATGAATTTTAAATCTTTACCACACAATCCTGACTTTTAACTACCCCGAGGAAAAAGGCTTTTGAAAACTATATGGAAATAGGAGAAAATGCTGGTAACCAGCATTTTTCTGTTTTCCACAAGGTTTTCTACCTTATCGGATACAGAAATCATCATTTAAGCTACGTTTTAGTTGTAGTCTACATGTACTTTCAATTTGGGTAAGTCAAAATTTTTTTGTTGTTAGGTCAAGGATTAAACAAACAAGACCCATTATGATAGGACATTTTTCAAATTTCATGGGACAATGACTCAGATCTTGCTCTCGGCAGAACACCGCAAAGACTTGATTCTCCTCTCACCTCTAATCATTTTCTCAACATTAGTTTGAGAAAAGGGCCAGCATTGTCCAAATTACAGGTTAAACTAACCCTTTACCATGCAACCAGCCTTTTGAAAGCATTGTGGGAGAAAGAGGAAATGCTGTTGATCAGCATTTTCTCCTTTTCCACACAATGTTTTCTGGCCCATCTAAGACAAAGAGCTACATTAAATTGTCTGCAAATGATTTCAATTTGGACAAGTCTATTTTTATCCTGTGGTAAAGAGTTCAGCTGCAGATAAATCATGGATAGTTTCACTTGCTGCAGCGATATAATTTCAATAATTTTGAAAATAGTGTTTACTCTTTTCGAAGTTTTAATTACCCCCAAGGAAGAAATCTTTTGAAAACATTGTGGAAAAAGGAGATAATGCTGGTAACCAGCATTCTCTTCTTTTCCTACAATGTTTTCTGTCCTATCAGAGAACCTCTGCTCAGTTGTATTAATTTTGAATATGTCGATCTGCCAGTGTTTGGAATTTGGGGGAGTCTATAAAATGTGTGGTGTTGGAAAGGGTTAAATACCAAACAAACTGATGTCTTTGCAGTTTGGAAGCTGGTGCAATGAAGTGGGCCAGGGTTTTTACGGTGGCTCAACAAAAATCACCGTCTTTGCGTTCAATGACACAGCCTACAACACAATGCCGGCAGTAGACAGGAATCGACTGCAATCTATGACCTATGAGCAGAAACGGGAGTATGTTGAAACTTACACAGGTAAGTTTTTTTTTTTTTTCGCTTTCTCTCTTTTACTGCATACATGTACATGTATTTGTGTCATGCTCAGGCAAAAGGAGGTTTAAGGCATCTCCATAATGCATTATCCCATAATTATGGATTCATAGACTGATCCTTTGACATGCAGAATTGACCAATAGCGAAAGGTTTTGACGCAGGTCACAGGCTGACATGGGTCAATACTTTTGCAGATGTATTAAACCCCATTTTCACAGAACATGCCTTGTACATATGGGTCCATAAAATCCATATTGTCTAACAACTGATTGAATCATGAAGTAGACTGATCCTTTGACATGCAGAAAATTGACGAACAGGAAGAAGTTTAACCCAGGTTAGCCTGTGCGGACTGTGCTTGTAGACCTGGGTCAATACTTTATGCAGATGCATTAAACACCCTTTTCAGAGAGCATGGCTCACTTTTTTTTTTTTCAAACTTTATTGTTGAAGTAGTTTTACAATTGTACAAATTCAAAGCATTTAGAGGTAACAATTTAAATGTTACTGAACTGATGCAATATTGGCCTTGAAAGGGTAGAAAACATTGTAGGAAAAAGAAAAAATGCTGGTTTCCAGCACTTTCCCCTCTTTTTACCCATAATCCTGTGTTATAGTGACCCAAAGAAAGGAGTCTTTTTGAAAACATTATTGGATGCTGGTCACTAGCATTTTCTCCCTTTCCCACAATGTTTTCAAGGGACTTTTCCCTGAAGGTTGTTGAAACAGGGGATTGTTTGGAAAAGCGTTAACCCTTAAAGCGCCTTTCAGGGCTATAGTTGCGTGTGCGGCAAGTGTAGGTCAAGATCAGGCTGCACAAAACATGCAGCCTGATCTTTGATCTACACTGTCTACTTTGCTGAATCACTGTAGACAACAAAAGTAACCATGCAATTGCAGTTATGTTGGTCGTATATCTAAGATTAAAATGTCTAGCAGGTTTATTCAGCGCTCTAAGGGTTAAGAATTACAATGCATTATGCCCTCTATCACATCAACACTTTAACACTTTAACACACAATCCCGAGTTATAACATCCCTGAGAAAAAAGCCTATAGAAAACATTTTGGAAAAAGAAAATGCTACTAACCAGCATTTTCTCCGTTTCCCTCAATGTTTGAAGACTAATTTCATCATGTGAGCTGTGAGAAACATTCCAATTGTTGTCTGTAAATGCTTTTTATTTGGACAAGTCTACGCTTTTGTTGTTTGGTAAAGAGTTAACTCTTTACCACACAATCCCGACTTTTAACGACCCTGAGAAAGAAGCCTTTTGAAAACATTGTGGGAAAAGGAGAAAATGCTGGTAACCAGCATTTTCTCCTTTTCCCACAATGTTTTCTACCCTTTCCAAAACAAATTTCAATTTTTTAGTCGCATTTATCATGTCGTCTGCAAATGCCTTCAATTTGGACCAGTCTAATGTTGTTTGGTAAAGAGCTAATCAACTATACTACATGCAGGTTGGCAAGATCCCAAATTAAGGTGTCCAGAGGAAAAGTAGTTTTGCATTTTAGATGATTTACAATAAAAACTAAACACTGACTTACATGACAGAGCCTTCTGGCAAACATCTAACTCTTTACCAAACAATCCTGTATTCTAACTCTTTACCTAAGGACAAAATATTAGACTTGCCCAAATTGAAAGCATTTTCAGGTGACATAAATACATATATGAAACAATAAGATCTGGCCTTGAAGAAGTAGAAAACATTGTGGGGAAAGGAGATAATGTTGGTTAGTAGCATTTTCTCCTTGATGCACAGTTTTTTTTTTCCAAAGCTCTCTTCCTTGGGGTATTAGCCAAGCCCCCATAGCTCAGTCGGTAGCGTACAGGACTTGAGAACAGGAGGTCGCTGGTTCAATCCCCGGCTTGGCCGATTTCTTTCCAAGGATTGATGATGGTCATTGCGACAGGATTCGTTCCTCTCTCACCGCTGACCATTGTTTCGACGATTGTTATGTGGGAAAGCAGCCAGTGGCTTGGAAAGAATGTTGTGCGGAGTACTAGTAAAAGCATGGATAGGTGCACTGGCGGCTGCAATATAACTGAAATAATGTGGAAAACGGTGTTAAACGCCATACAATCAATCAATCCTTGGGGTTATTACAATGCAGAATTCTTTGATAAAGGTTAAACAAGCCTTTTACCAGCTGTTGTTTTTTTTTTCTTTTTTCACAATCTTTCCTACCCTTCCAAAGACAAATCCTATCATTTGAGCCACATTTCATGTGCCATACTTTACAAGAACTGATGTATTTTAGAAGAAATGATGACTGGGGAAAAAGTGACGCTCCAGATAGAGGGAGTGATTTTGATTATACAATTGAAAATATTAATTATTCTCAACTAAACCCCATGTTATGGGTACTCATTAGAATCATCTCATCGAGACGATTCTAATGAGTACCCACAACATAGGGTTTGGAAGAGAAATAATGGATTTAGAATACCTTCACCCCCCCCCCCCCCTCTTATCAAGAGCTATCAAAGTATCAACTGATCATTATACCCACTATAACAAAATTTGTTTCAGGTATATATTTGAGTCACCTTGCTCGCCTGTCTGGTTGTTTGTGTGTCTATACATTGAAAAAAATCCAGTCTGGGGTATAAGTTTTAAACTATATAAGCTATCGACTTCAAACTTTGACCACAGAGAGAAAACACTGAGGACAAGTGAAGTACACAAGATTAGTAACTCTGTCTTCAGTTTTTTTTTTAAGTATTAGCCCTTTGTTATTTTACAGTTTGGGGTTTTGCCTGCAGCAGAACTTTCAAAGTATAGAAGTTATTGACTTCATACAGGTTCAAGTACAGAGGTCACATTAAAGACAGATGCAGTGCCAAATATATAACTCTGTCTTCCTTATTTTTGGAGTTATTGCCCTTAGTTTGTGGGGGGGGGGGGGGGGGGGGGGGCTTAACTTTCAGTATAAAAGCTGTTGAATCCAAACAAACTTCAAATACAAGTAGACCACATTGAAGACATGTCGCAATGCAGAAGGTCCATAACTTTGTCTTCAGTAATTATGGAGGTTTTGCCCAATATAATTTTACATTTTGGCCTTTTAGTCAGAAAAGGATTAATTTCTGTCTGCAAGTGCTCTCACCTGGGGCAAATATAAAATGTCGCCATTTGGTGAAGAGTTTGTTTGTTTCATTTTATTTCAGTTCTACGAGTCGTTTCTGTGAATGAGCTGATAGAGGATCAGGTGCAGACCTCGATGAATGGACGAGATCTCTTTATCAACAAACGAGACATCTACTACTGGGTTTGTAAATGTATTTGACATTTGCCAAAGAATCCCAAGTGTTATAGACCATAAGGAAGACAGCTTTTGAAAACACTGTAGGAAAAGGAGAAAATGCTCGTAACAAGCATTTTCTCCTTTTCCCAAATTGTTTTCTATGTTGTCAGAGCCAAATTTTGTCAATCCACATATAACATGCTGTCTGCAAATGCTTTTGATTTACAGGAGTCTTGAATTTTGTCATATGGTAAACAGTTACCAACACTGGCAAAGAAGGCTTCTGCAGACACATTGAACTTGTTGGCTGCAGATGCTTTCAGCCCAACTGCCAGCTTAGTCTGCTGGAAGCCAGGGTCACTGGTTTGTTGCCCTGGCTCGACCAATTTCTTTCAGAGGATTGATGATAGTCATTGCGACAGGATTCCTTCCTCTCTTACAGTTGAATTTTAATTCAGTAATCTCTTTGTTGGAAAGCAGATAGTTACTTTCAAAAAATATTGTGGGGTCCTGCATGGCGCGGCGGTAAAGTGTAGGACTTGCGACTTTGGGGCCCTGGGTTCAAGCCTTACTGGATCAGTTGGGTTTTGCCTGGGAAGGATACTTCAGAGCCCTAGCCTAGCACTGGTGAAACCCAGAAAATGCATGAATATGTGAGCTGTCAGCCTGATATGACTTAAATAATGTTGAAAATGGCGTAAAACACCATGTAATCAATTGAAAGTATATTGTGCATAGTGGTGGTTAAAGAAACTCCAGGAAAACAGTAGCAAAGGCCACCACAACAGCTGAAAATTGTGTTAAACACCAAATAAGCCAAGTCCCAGAAACTCAGTCATTAGGGTACAGGACTTGAGAACAGGAGGTCGCTGGTTTGATCCCTGGCTTGGCCAATTTCTTTTCAAGGGTTGATGATAGTCAGTGGGACAGGATTCATTCCTCTCTCAGTGCTGACCATTGTTTTAATGATGGTTGTGTGGGAAATCAAGTGGCTTGGAAAGAATATTGTGCGGAGTACTGGTAAAAGAAACTCCAGGAAAGCATGGATAGGTGAACTGGCTGCCACAATATAACTGAAATAATGTGGAAAAAGGCATTAAACACCATACAACTAACCAAACACCAAAGAAACAAAGTTTTAACAAAGAAAAATTGATGCTTTCAATATGGACAGGTCTAAAATTTCGCCATGTTGTAAATGGTAAAAGATTAAATCATTATCTTCCCTTTATTTTCAGCAACCAGGTGGCACCAGTGGAAGAACAGCCACTTTTGTCAATGGTGCTATGATTGTAAGAGAACAAATTCAAGCATCAAATGGAGTCATCCACGTTCTCGACAGACCTTTGGGTTTGATCAGCCAGAAAAATGCATACGACTACATGAATAATCCAGATGATTCTACAGTTCAAACGACGTAAGTTTTCTGTTTCTCATCCATCTGACATTGATATGATGAATTTTTAGGAGGTCAGTTCTTCCTAGCCTGGGTCCAGGAGCTGATAATTTCCTAACCCTTTACCAAGCAATCCCGGATTTTTCTACCATGAGAAAAAAAGCTGTTGAAAACGTTGGGGGGGAAGAAAACGCTGGTAACCAGCATTTTCTCCTTTTCCCACAACTTTTCTACCCTAGGTTTAGTTTAAACATATTTATTTTACATAAATTGAGAAACAAGTTCTTGCAACTTATATTAATTACTCTAAATTCTGCTTCCTGGAAACTACAACAGTACTTGCACCAAATGTGTGGGCCAGTGAACGGACAGAAAGTTTCTCCTTTTCACGCAAAGTTTTCTACCCTTCCTAAACAAATTACCATTTTCCAGTCGCATTTATGTTGTTGTCTGCATGTGCTTCCAATTTTGACAAGTCTAAAATTTTGTTGTTTGGTGAAGAGTTAACCTGCAACCGTCACATTCACAAAAGACTCCTTTGATTGTTAAAAATACTTGCAAAGAAGTGAGGCAAGATGGGATAATAGAATTTTAAAATAACCATGTCTAGTGGAAGTTTTTAAAACTTGAGATTATTTGGTATGGGGTTAATATGTACCTCTGTATATAATCTTGAATGATATTTAGAAAACTGCAAGACTTCCAACAGCTGGGGAGCTGTGAAACGACTGAAATAGTGTTGAAAATGGCATAAAAGAACCAATAAATCAGTTTATATGAGCCATGCTCTGTGAAAATGGGCTAAATGCATCAGAGAAAAGTATCAACCGAGTCAGCATGTGCAGTGCCCGCAGGCAGACCTGGGTGGAAACTTTTCGCTGTTTGTCAATTTTCTGTATGTCCAAGGATCAGTCTACCTCATGATTATGTTAGTCGTTAAAAAAAGTGGCTATTATGGATCAATAATTATGTAATAGCTTGATTGGCATCATGCATCACAGAGATACATTAAGCCCCCTTTTGCCCAAGCATGACTCATATATAAGCCATGCTCTGTCAAAAGGGGGCTCAATGCATCTGTGAAAAGTATCAGTGCAGTCTGATCTTGATCTACACTGGCTGCAAAATCAACCATAGTTGTGATAGGCGCTTTGAGGGTTAATCACCCAAGAGCGTGCCTTCACTATATTCTAGTCTATACGGCTGTTTTTCTAAATAAAAATGTCAATAATTGTTTGTCAGATGTAACAATGAAACTTATTGAACTCTTTACCACGAGACAAATTTTAGACTTGTCCTTAAATTGAAAGCATTTGCAAATTCAAGTTCACCCCAAAGGGTAGATTTGTCTTTGAAAATTAGAATAAAGAATTGTTGGAAAATGAGTAAATGTTGGTTTCCAGCATTTTCTTCTTTTCCCACCATGTTTTCTACAGGATGGTTTAAACTTGGGATTGTTTGGTAAAGAGTTCAAATGCAAGAACTTGTGGTAAAAGATTTACTGGCCTTTTTTTTCCAGGGACCGTTTACAAAACATGTTTTCATAAGTGATTTGACCATCATTTCAGCTTGTTTAAACAGCTTGCAGAAAGACTTTTTAGCAATTATTTCACGGAAGCAATTTCCCCGATATCAATCTCGCAGAAAGTGACGATGTTTATACCCTCAGAACGTGCTCTTAGTAAAATTCCTATCAACAAGTTAAACCAGCTTGCCGGGAATGAACTGTCAAACGTAAGTCTGCAAGGAATAAGTTCAATACCTCGTGCTAACAACTTCTTGGCTTCTTGTGGCAGACTACTTTTGAAATCATCTTAGCAAAATCCCACAATGTTTTCAACCCTTTCAAATATGAATCTGGTCATTTGAGTCAAGATTTATTTGTCATCTGCAAATGGTTTCACCTTGGACAAAATGGACTTTGTCGGCTGTTAAAGAGTTGATTTTATTTTCATGCTTTCAAATTTTAGCTTAGCTGTTTTCGAAGAAAACATTGAGTTTTTTTGGTAGTCCTGGCATCATCTGTGTGATCGTCATCAGCATCATCATGCAAAAACTTTGACATAATATCTCTAACATTACTGAAGATATTTACTTCAACCTCTGACAAGTTCTTAACTATCTAAAGGGGAACCCATACAACAGGGGCAGGTAATCATCAAAATATTTTTGACATTTATGTCCCTTTTTCAACTCAGAATTTTCACTGAAAATTAAGCAACCACAGCCTAGCATTGGGAGCTGAATGCGATTCTCTTGTTTAGACTTGTTCTGTATCCTAATTTTTATAAAGATGATTTCAAACTTGTCTGCTGCAATCTATGTTAAGAAGGTGACAAACTTTACATATATGGTAAGACCAGGATGTATAAAAAGCCTTTCCTTTTATTTCACTTGCTTGTTTATCCCTTTACTGCAAAACAAAAATTTAAGACTGGTCCAAATCAGTAGGACTTGTAGATGATAAATTAAGTGAATCTGATGAGGTTATGCCTGTCATTGCAATGTAGGAAGACATTGTGGGAAAAGGAGAAAATCCTGTTTACCAACATTTACCAGCATTTCCTCCTTTTTCCACAATGTTTTCAAAAGGCATAGTTAAACTTAGGATTGTGTAGTGAATGGTTAACAAGCACAACAGGGCCAGGATTTAAAAAAACCTTGTCTTTCAATCCATTTGCTTTGCTTATAGCCCCCTTTACACTATATCATATTGAAGGACCATTCCATTTACAAATCACAAATATTTGACATTGCTTTGATATACAAAACAAGGCATGAAAACCAGACAATGGTGTTCACTGGGGCAGGGCTGAAAAATAGTGCTAGTCTGACGTCCAGGACCTACTGAAATGGACATGGAACCCGCGGAAAAAAAACAAGGTGAGGGTCCGACGGACCTGTCAAAATGGAGGTCGGACTTGTACAGTCTTCAAAGTAAGATGTCTGATGCCTAAAAATAAATTCAGAATGACTTAAATTTAGAATAATCATCTCAATGATAATTCAGGTCAGCTTGTTTAGGACAATCTTGAGTTAAAGTGAACTGCTTTGAAAATTTTTTGTACACTGGGCTGGAGGACACTATTGCACAAACTTTTTTAAGTCATCGCATATCAACAGTTTTCTTTGGTTCCCAGTTTGCCTACAATCAATAAATGGGTACGTCCGGTGAAGCCAGTGATCATCATCTGTGCTTTTCACGAAAAGTTTACGAAAAAGAGTTCATTCAAATTTGGGTTTTCATGAAATATTAAGCAGAATACCCCGCAGGAAAATAAAACAGAGCTTTCAAAATCAGAGAGAGACAGAAAATATGAGAGCAAAAGTGGGGTGGGACCTCCAAGAACATTGAAATGAAAATTGGTCATTGGTTTCATTCCACGATGCAACTGTTCAACGGAGTTGCTTCATAAGAAGACTAGCAAAAATCAAAAATATTCCAAATTTCAAATTTCCCATTTGTGTACATAATAATGCTTATTGTTTAATTGTTTGAACCTCTCTCTTCCATTGAAGCTACCAGAGTAAAAGTAAATTTTACCCTTTACCACACAATCTCGACTTTTAACAACCCTGAAAAAGAAGCCTTTTGAAAACATAGTGGGAAAAGGAGAAAATGCTGGTAACCAGCATTTTCTCTTTTTCCCACAATGTTTTCTAACCTTCCCAAAACAAATTTCAGTTTTTGAGTTACATTTATGTTGTCGTCTGCAAATGCTTTCAAATTGGGCTAGTCTAAAAATTTGTTGTTTGGTAAAGAGTCAAACAGTAAGGTTTTTTTTGGTCACCTCCTGAGATACCACACTACTCTGTATAATGACTGAAAAAAAGTATAGACCTGCACAAGTGTTCTTTGGACCCACCTGTTATAAGGGCCAAAAGGTCCCTGACCCAGCTACTTTTATCACTATTTTTTAGCCCTTTGAGGTTTTTGGGTGTAAACATAATGGGCTGAAAACATGTTTGAAATGAAATTAGAGCATGTTCTAAATATGAACATAGTAAGGGGTTCAAACAAAGAGCTGTGACTTGGTGATTTATCAAGATATCTGGTGTGTAGGGTTATGATGGGCCAATTTGCTATAGTGTAGAGGTACCTTTCGTTGCTAATAGTTTAATAGTTTTACTTTGTGTCCTTTAGTTGTTGTTGTCCAGTATTTATATATCCACTAATCATTTTGTTTATTAATTTCAGGATGAGTGTTTTCATTGGCTAGGACATAGCATTTCAGCCAATCAGTGGGACAGATTTAAACCTTTTCCAAACAACCCTATGTCGTAATGGTCTATTGAAACAGGGCTTTTGAAAAGATTATGAGCAGTTTCTCCTTTTCCCAAGACATTTTCCTTGTTCTTCTTTTCAAAGATGATTCTCTTTCTCGACCTACATTTGTTGTGTCATCTGCAATCACTTTCAATATGAACAAATCTGAAATTTCATTATCTTGTTGAAAGTTTACCAATGATTAACCCTTTACCACACAATTTCCAGTTTTAACGACCCTGAGGATGAAATCTTTTGGAAACATGGTGGGTAGAAAAAAAAGCTGGTAACCAGCATTTTTCTCCTTTTTACCACAATGGTTTTTGTCCTTCCAACAACAAATTTCAATTTTTGAGTCACATTTATTATATTGTCTGCAAATGCTTTCAATATGGATCAGTCTAATAATTGGTTTGTAAAGGGTTAAGGGTTTTTTCCCTAATACACATGTTACAATTAATTATAAACCAAACCACAAAATTTAGATTGTCCATATTAATGATGGTTGCAGAATAAAGATTCAAACATGGCTGAATGATGGGTTTTGTATTTCAAAAGGTGGTACAAAACCCAGGGTTGTTTGGTCATCGGATAGCTTGTAACTCTTTACCAAATGACAAAATTTTTAGACTTGATGAAATTGCAGGAATTTGCAGACGACAAAGTGAATACAACTCAAATGATCAAATTTGCCTTAGAAAGGATAGAACATGTCTTGAGAAAAAGAGAAAATGCTGGTTATCAGCATTTTTCTTTTCCCCATTATCTTTTTAAAAGCGTTTTTCACCATTGTCGTTAAATCTAGGGATTGTGTGGTACAGGGGTAAGAAAAACATTGCTATGAGGAAGACTGATTTCAAGGCAGCATATTATATCACTTAACTCTTTACCAAACAACAAAATTTTGGACTGGACCAAATTGAAAGCATTTGCAGACAACAATTTAAATGTTTCTAAATTGATGGCTTTTGTCTTTGATAGGATAGAAAACACTGTAGGAAAAGGAGAAATGCTGGTTACCAGCATTTTCTCATTTTCCCACAATGTTTTCAAAAGGCTTCTTCATCAGGGTCGTTAAAAGTCTGTATTCTGTGGTAAAGGCTTAACCCTTTACCATACAATCCCAAGTTTTGACAACCCTTAGGAAATGCCTTTGAAAACAATGTTGGGAAAAGGATAAAACACTGGTAACCATCATTTTCTCTTTTTCCCATAATGTTTTCCATTATTTCAAAGGTAGAAATCATCTTTTGAGCTACAATGAATTTGTCACTTGCAAATTATTTCAATTTAGGCAAATCTAAAATTTTGTCGTTTGGTTCAGATTTAAGCTTCTTTATTTCAACAGCAGCTGAAAGACGTTGTATTGGAACCCAATACAGTAAAGCAGAAGATTTCATCACTACTAACAAGGGGTAAACACTGGCAATAGGGAAAATAATCCATAAAATTATTTTCATGTTTAAGATGAATGCCATTTTGTTCTTTCAGGACTCTGCGAGATCTTGTCAGCAGGATGTACTTTCAATACTATACGGAGGCAATCGCACCGCTTGCCCAGCTTGATAAAGTTACCTTATTTATGCCCAGTGAAAGAGCCCTAAACAGAATCCCTGCCCAAAAGTTGAATTCTTTACAAGCCCGTGAATTGAGCAATGTAAGTTACAGGGCAAGGCAATGCCCTGTTCTTGTTCCCTGAATGTATGTATTCAACTACTGTAATGTAGATAGAGCCATTGTTGGTCATATTTGGTTACTCATTTGCCATTGTGTGTGTTAATAACGAAAAATATTTTAAATGCAGATTTCAAATCGGGCCTAAGGCTACATTATGAAAAGAAACAGAAGCTCAGAGTATGTAAAAGGAACATTGCCAGGTAGTTAGAATGATCAAGATTTTGTGATATGACCATTTTGTTTTTTGCCAGAACATTTCACAAATATCAGTGTAAATTCATGATCAGACTGCATAGTCTCAGCACTCTGATGTTGATCTGCACTGTCTGCAAAAGTTACTAAAGTAACTCAATAATTTACAGGTATGTGCAGATACAAAACTTAGTTTTATCAAAGAAAAGTCTCATTTCTCAATTACAAGACAACCCTTTGTTAAAACAAAAAATGGCTTCTACAAACATTTTTGGAAAGGAGAAAATGGTGGATACCAGTATTTTCTACTCATCCTACAATGTTCTCTACCATTTCAAAGATGAAGCCTGTAATATGAAATGTTGTCTGCAAATGCTTTCAAGAATTAAAATTTATCTGTTAACCCTTAACCTGTGAAACAAGTGAGATGAAAACTGTTCTCGGGCATTCTAAAGTACAGAAAGTTGATTACCGTAATTCGCCAATGTACTCAGACACCCTAAAATTTCGGACACGGTCAAAAATTTTCAAAAGTAATTTATTTTGAGTCCTTACTCCGGACAGTCCAAAAAATTAATTTTCCTAAATGTTCAGACAGCCTGTAACATTAGTTTTCCAAAATATCAGCCAGTAAATACATGTTTATTTTTTTAGAAAATGTTTCTGATAATGATCGGCTGCATATTTGCACATTTCTGCATCGCTGATATATCGTTATGAACATGAATTCCTCAGAGTCAAGTAACTCAGTGGTTATTTTAAGTCATGAGATAAGACAAAAAAAAAAATGCAACACCAAGATTGTCTTTGTTGAAAACTTCTCACCAAAACGAACAGTGTAGATTTAGATCAGAGATCAGACCAAACATACTGCCTTGTGTGATCTTGATCTACACAGGCCGCTCAAGCAACTAGTTTGGAAAGGTGCTTGAAGAGTTTAATATTTCTCGGCTTTTTGGTGTTGTGCAAACAGTTTTTTCCTTTTTTCGTAACATTTTCAAAAGACACATGCGGAACCATGAAATTGTCCCTCCATAAACAATATTAAAAAATTTATAAGTACCAAACTTCATTGTTTCTTTCCTTTATTTATCAGTATTAAATCCATTTATATATATATATAAAACTAGATCTAATGCAATAATTGTCATATGCATTCCTTTTTATTTTGGTTGAAAGGAATCTTTTCTAAAGAAAAAAAACAGGCAGACTTTTTCTGCTGACTACACAAATTATGTGACAAAGCTGCCCAGGTATTCCTGAAACAATCATTACTAAACGCAAAAAGACAGTATCAGCTAGTATAAAGTGGGCATGATATATGCTTATTGTGTGGTCATTTCATGTCGATTGGAGGTCGGCATGTAACCCGGGAGAGTGTGTACAAAAACAGGTGCTTTACAACCCTCTCACTCTGGATGATTTGCATGTTACGTCATACCCATAATCCAAATTTTACTGCAAACATTTGTGTACCCGCAACATGTGTGAAATCTTGTTGACAGATGGCTCGTTGATGATGGCAAGATGGTGGAGTTTAAAATGTTGGCGTACGGTGATCAGATTATAGAGAATAAGCGGTCTGATCTTGGATGTATACCGTCCACTACTGAACTATGACTTTAGAAAGCTACTGCTTTTAGGTTTAAGAAATTGAGAAATATTTAAAACACATGCTTTTAAGATTGAAAACACGCTGGAACTTTAGATATATTACAGTTCTGACCCCCACTCCCTCGGTGCTATAAATAGATCTAAATTTGTCCGATTTTACCCTTATTATTTGGGGACACACACATTTGGACAACATGGTAAAACCTATTATTTCGGCCACCCCCTTTTTATTAAAATGATAATTTCCTAAAGATTTGGACACTAAAAAAATTAATTATTTTTTTCTGTCTGAATACATTGGCGAATTACGGTAACTTTTTACCAGGTGACAGTTTTTTAAAGTTTTGTCCATATCAAAGCATTGGCTGTCAACAAGTAATAGGCACCTGAAATGATGGATTTGTCTTTGAAAGGCTGGAAAAGATTGTGAAAAAAGAAAACAATGCTGGTTCTCAGCTTATTTCCCGTTTTCCCACAATGTTTTCAAAAGCCTTCTTCCTTGCAGTCATTGAAGAAATAGAATGCTTGGTAAAGAGATAAAAGAAAGTGTTAACAGTGACAATGTTAAAGGAACTGATACACACTGATTTTACCTAAAATTGTTTCACAAGAGATCAGATGTCACTTTTTTCAGGTATCTCTATTAATTAGGAATGATACGTCGGCAAAAATCATTGATTTTAAGTTACATCATTAATTTACTTGTGTGGAGGATTCATTATTCGGTAAAGAAAAATGTAAACAAAATATGCATTAGTCGGAAGTACCTTTAAAGATTAGCATTTTTACAAGTGAAGGCAACTGAACTTTATTCATAGGCAACTTGCAGCTTCTATTCCTTTGATTTTTGTTAGAACAATTATATGACCCTTGTTCTGGTGTTCATATTATCTTTTAATCAAACAAATCAACCAAGCTAACAACCTGGCAACAATTACAATATCGCAGAACATTTCAAACATAAAAATACCAAATATTTTGACTACATTAAATGGGCCTTTCAGATTTTTTAATGTGAATTTTTTTTTAAATACTTAAAGATGCTTCAAAATATGTATTCAAAAGGCCAAACCTGTCAATCACAGAATAAACTGAAACATTCCAACCTTAAAAAGAAAAAATAAGAAAACCAAGTATTTGAACCAATATGAAAAAAAAAAAATCTATTGAAAAAATGACAGACTTCAAACCACACTTCAAAACAAAACAAACAAACAGTACCAACACAGTAAAGTGAAAGTCACATTTCAACAACAAAAATTATACAAAATCTTTAAAGGTAAAAGATGTGGCAGTGATGCTGAATAATTAACTTTGCCATTGTGGAAGTTCATTAATAAAACTATGTCATCCTTTTTTGATATTGTAGGATTAAGGAAAAAACTGTATCAATATCAACTTTGTATTATAGTTAAAGAAAGTTTGGTACATAATCAACAATCTGCCAATTTTGCAGATATTTTTTCATGAAATGGAGTAACCAAAAGACCAAGAATGGCACATTGGTATGTGCTTTGGTTTTGGAAGTCCTTTTTTTAATCACTCCACTACCAGTAAATATTATGTAGAAAGTAGCACTCATCACACATATAGACAATTGAGGAAATTATCCTGCTTCAGGTTAGAAAATAGTTTTAATTTGGTACATCATGGACATTAAAAAATTTTTAACTAGGAACTTTTGTATACAAGATAATCCAGAATTTGAATGTGCATTGATATTTCAGAACCTGAGTCTTGCAGCATGATAGTTAAAAAAACAATAAGGCATTCTTTCTACTGACATGCTGCAGCACGTTTATAATTTTTGGAAAAGTCATTTTTGCCTGCTATACAAAAAATATTTATCAGAATTCCATGTCATATCCGAGCAGAATGATGTTTTGGCCTACCTATAAGGCATACATTAATTCGTTCTGTGTAATTTCTCACAGAGTAAAGATTTTCTCCTTCATCTGATAATTTGATCCAAATTTATTTTTGACTTTAAAGGATGCTTTATGTAGTGTTATTTTTCTTTTGGCCCTAAATTCAAACCCCATTTGAAAACATGCACAAGTCACTCCTACATTCTGTTGCTTTACACGTTTGTTTCCTTCTTCACGGGAAAAAAAAAACAACTAACACACATTAACTCTATACCAAAAGTGAAACTTTCAGACTTGGCTAATTTGAAAGCATTTGCAGATGATTAATTAATTATTGCTTGAAAAATGGGAGTTGTCTTTAAGAGGGAAGAAAGGATTGTGGGAAAAGAAGAAAATGCTGGAAACCAGCATTTTCTCCTTTTCCCACAAATTCTTCAAAAGCCTTCCTCTTCAAGGTCATTGAAACAAAATATTGTTTGGTAAAGGACGAAAACATGTGTGAACCGCATAAGATTCATTTTTAACACAATAAATCTACCTCTTTCCTTCCAAATGAATATCTTTTAAATGAAAAAATCATTATTAAGAATCAAAATCATGCTAAGCAAAAGATTTTGAAGTACATTGACATTCCAGAATTTTAGTGCTGTTGTTTTTTAGCACGCCTGAACAAAGTCCAGCTAGAGCTGTTGCACTATACCAGATGTTGGCATTGGAAATGGCATCTACATTAATGTAAAAGTTTTCTAAGAGCTCACATTTTCCAAACCATTGGATGGATTTTCTTTCTATTTGGTATGATAATAGATATAGATCTAAATTTTCTTTCAACAATACATTCACCATGCCCATTATCCTATGGTCAAGGTTGAGAACTTTGATATTTTATATCAAGATTTTACATTTAAGTTTTATTATAGGTCATTTGTGGCTTTGTGACCAGCCTTGCCAATAATTTTAGGGTCAAGGTCACAGATTTTGAAATGTCATGTCAAGTTTTTCTAGAGCTCCTATTTTCTAGACCAAATGATCGCCACCCAAAACTATGAAGTTTTCCAGGCAAGCTGTGCAGTGTAATGACAGGTCTTATTTTATCTTAATTCTCCTTCATGTCAATTTTTTGTTTATCAGCATACCAAACAAGGGCAAAAACAATGGAGAAAAGAGAAAAAGATCATGGTCAAAAATTTTCAAACATGTCAGAGAATATCTTTGTTATTATCAAATACAGCAGATTCAATCGGTTATGAATGTTGTTGGTATTTGTACAACAGCAAATACAGTAGAGTATATTTTCAAATAAGATGCTCTCGTTTTACTTCACTACACACAAGATACTGAATTCTTTCTAAGCTGTATTCTTGCTCATATTCTGAAGTTTGAAAGTAACAGACATTCTCACTGGCGAAATGAAAATGGTTTAGTCAGTGAGAACATTTGTTACGCCTAAAATTTAGAATTAGACAAAGAATACTTTAGTTTAGAATGATTAGTTAGTGCTTGCCTTCAGCAGATGTGTGACTTTAGAATTACGAAAATTTATTAAGCTGTGAATGTGGATGGATGCTTGGACCAAAATACTGTGACAGTTGATCAGGGTCTATATTTACTAACCATTCTAAATTGCATTCCTATTCTTATTTAAAAAGAATTGTCTAAATTCTTGTTCTTTGGCTTTAGTATTTATCTTACAAGGTATTTTATATTTCAGAACTTTTTGAACACATAGAATGCTCTTAACATATTCCTATGTCCACCTCCTGCCTTGCTCAAGAAATTTTCTTAAACAGAATAATAGACACTTCTAATGATGCAGTACATTTTGAACATCAAAAATGTATGAGGTTGAATAAGTGCATGCTATAGGAAAGCTAGGCTGGGATTGGCTTGTTAATATATATCATGATTTTTTATAGTTTTACATCATTATAAGCATGTGCTGCTTACCCATGTACAAAAAAGAATATCCCATGTTTTGACAAATAACATAAAGAAGGCCTTGGAAAAATATTGTAGGAAAAGGAGAAAATGCTGTGTATCAGTATTTTCTTCCCTTCCCACTTTGTTTTCTACCCTTTCAAAGACCAGTCTGTTTGAACCACATTTGATTGCTTGTCTGTAATTTTTTTCAATATGGATAAATCTAAAATTTTTATAAATTTATGATAAAGACTGTAATATCTCTGTGTGTAATTCATACATAGAGCAATGATTATTTATGGTATTTTGGTATGCTATTGTTACATTGGAACAAGAGATAAGTGAGATTCTGTACATTACAGTCTACTATCCTTTATTGCACATACATGTACATAAAAACTAGCACAGTCATCAGAGATTTTTTTTTTCATTCTATGTACCTATTTGCTAGGCAAAGCACATCACATCATTATCACCATTGGTCAAGGAGTAACCAAAACTGTTCTAACAATGGCTCTGCTAGAGGCAAAAAATATTAATAACAAAAAACTTGAAATGTTAGGTCAGGGTCCATAATCACCAACCTGTCTTAAGAACATTCTTAGTCTTATTCCCAAGAAGTTGTAATATTTACATACAAAACATTTGTCCCACATGTCCTAAAGAATTTTTCTATATTCACCAACCATTCTTAACCCTTTCCCAAATGACAAATTTTGGACTGGTCCAAATTGAAAAAGTTTGCAGACGACAATTTTAAATTTGATGAAAATGGGAGAAAGTTCTCAAAAAGGGTAGAAAACACTGTGGGAAAAGGAGAAATTGCTCGTTACGAGCAATTTCTCCTTTTCCCACAGTGTTTTCAAAAGACTTGTACTGCAGACACGTGAAAACCAGGGCTTGTTTGGGAAAGGGTTAAAAGAGCATGCTTACTTTTATTGTAAAGAATTTTCTATATTTAGAAAGTAACACAACTTCTGATTGGCCAAGCCAAATGATTTAGCCAATCAGAAGTTGCATTACTTTCAGAATCTCAAGATAGACTTAGCATGAAATTAAGAATGGTTAGTGAATACAGACCCAGATCTTGTTGTTACAGTAATACCCTGACAGTGGGTTCATGGGTTAAAATTGTGATGCCAGTGTTTACCCTTAATTTTGTATGTATTGCATGCTTATTTTAACAGTTCCCTTCCATCACAGAGATTTTTGGTTTTCATTGCGGAAAGGCATTTTACATGAAAATCTTGATAGTTTTAAAACAAGAGAGATTAACCCTTTAGCTGCTAAGCCTGACTCACTGACCTTTTGCAGATAGTGTAGATCACATTCTGTGCAGTCTGATCTTGGATCTACGCTGGTCCGATAAGGAGATATTTTTCTGCAAATGATAAGTTTAAAATAACTTTTTTCGGATTTTTACTATCTGCTTGAAAAATTTACTTAAGTTATTTAGCAGGATAGGAGATAAGAAATCTTCAAAAAAAAAAGAAAATGGAAAAACTTACCAGACTACAAGAATTTACATAAGCATATCAATCTGTATCTAGGGGTTTACGGAATTTAACTCTTTACCAAAGAAGAAATTTTTAGACTGGTCCAAATTGAAAGCATTTGCAGACCACAAATGAATATGACTCAAAAACTAAAATTTGCTTTTGGAATGGATGAAAGCATTACGGGAAAATGAGAAAATGCTGGTTACCAACATTTTTTTTCCTTTTCCCACAATATTTTCAAAGGCCTTTTTCCTATGGGTCGTTAAGACTCTGGGATTGTGTGGGAAAGGGTAATAAGGCTGTTTGGTTTTGGCAAAAGGTAGATTTTTTCTTTGTCAGCTGGCCAAATTTCGTATGTATGAAAATAATTTGAATCAGCCTGAAAGTCAATTTCTGATAAAGGTTTGACTTAACTTAAATCACTAAGATGAAAGAGGAATAGGAAGAAAGTACTGACCAGTTAAAACAAAAGGATTGCAGAAGAAAAAGTTTAAATTCACTGCAGATGGAACTATCTGTTTAACCCTTTATCACACAATACCAGTTTTAAAGACCCTGGGAAATATTGGGGTCGTTAGGGCGATATTGTGTTTATTTGGTAATGTATGGTTTCATGTTGAACCTCAAGTTGAACAATGTTTTTTTTTTAAGTTATTGCAGATTTTAATGAGCAAGGTTTTCCTGTATTGTGTTTCACCATTTGATTTCAATAAGTGAATGATTTATCTTTCATAGCATAGTATAAGTATCTAATCTCTAGGCTGCATTTTGTGCACTAACCACATAGCTTCCTTTCCTGTCTGTATTTATTCTTGTATTTCACATATTCTGTATCTTGATTAGTTTTTAGCTTCACAGGCCAAAGGCCAGCTAGCTATGTCATGGTCCCGTATCCGTCTTGCAACTAAACATGCATCCATGTGTTAACTTGTCCTTCAAAGATCATCTCTGAAACTTTCCATCCAATTTTAACAAAACTTCACAAAAATGATCCTGTCATATTGTGTTTCAGAATTTGTTCAACAAATTTGATCCCTGTAAAAACTCTGGGTGTCATGGTAAGAAAATCTAAAAATATCAAAAATCTTTGAAAATCTTCTTGTCTGAAACCATAAAGCCCAGGACTACCAAATATTGCATATAGCTTCATCTAGTGAACCCCTACCAATATTCTTCAAATTATAGCCCTGTGGTCAAATTTAGTTCCCCTGGGGGTCACAAGTTTTACTTGGGCTGATATAGCAAAAACTTTAAAAATCTTCTTATTCCTGACTTTAGGGCCTAGGGTTACCAAATTTTACCATGTAGCTTTAACTAGAAGACCTCTACCAAGAGTCTTCAATCCATAGCCCTTAGGTCAAAATTGGCCTCGACACAGTAGTCAAAAAGTTTTACATAGGCTTTTAATTAAAGTGAAAACTGTAAAAATCTTCTTGCTGCTAACAATAGGGCCTAGGCATGAATTTTGCATGTAGCTTCATCTCATTGAATTCTACCAAATGCGTTCGAATTAAAGCCAAATCAAGTTTTACATAGGCTTTTATACTAAACACTTTTAAAATATTCCTGAACCTAACCATGAGAGCTAGAGCAGTAATATTTTGCATGTGTTACCATGTAGTAGGCCCTTACAGAGAGTGTCCAAATTATAGCCCAGGGTCAAATTTGGCCCTGCTTACAAGTTTTACATGGGCTTATATAGTCATAACTTTAAAATTTTTCTCACCTCTAATCATAAATCCTTGGGCTTCCAAATTTGGCACATATTTTCATCTAGTGAATCACTACCAAGTTTGTTAAGAATTTAGCCCTGGGATCGAAATTAGCCCTGCCTTATGTTTTACAGGGGATTTATATTAAGGAAACTTTAAAAAACTTCCTGTTTATAACCTTTTGGCCTAGACCTACATATTTAATATGTTGCTTTATCTAGTGGACCTCTGCACAGATTCAACTAATCATAGCCCATGGATCAGAAATGGCCTGACCCTGGATTCACAACTTTCTCATGGGCTTTTGTAGGGAAAAACCTATAAAATCTTCTTTTTTGAAACTGTATGGCCTACAATTATATGTTTTGTATGTATGGTTTGTATTTATTAGAGCGATATAGGGCCATCATGGCCCTCTTGTTGAAATTTGTTGTTAAGTTCTATTAAAAAAAAAAAACAACGGAAAACGCATCAATGCTTTATCAAACAATCTGGTGTGTTAATGATACACATAAGGAAGAAGGCTTTTGGAAAATGATGTGGGAAAAGGAGCTTTTGCCAACCATGTTTTCTACCATTTTAATGACAAATTCTAACCAAATTTGATCATTCATCTGCAAGAAACTGATTGCTTAATATGTATTATAAAAGTTTGAATCTATCATATGCATGTAATACATTTTTCTCCATTGTGTGTTAACTCTTTGACAAACAATCACGAGTTTCAATGACCCTGAAGAAGAGGGCTTTTGAAAACATTGTGGGAAAAGGAGAAAATGCTGGTAACCAGCATTTTGTCCTTTTCTCACAATTTTTTCAAAGACATCCCACCATTTTAGGCATATTTAGCACATGATTCCGGAAATGCTTTCAAACTAAATGAGTCTTCTGTAGTTTGGTGAAAAGTTCAGTAACCAAGATTTTAATTAATTTCATCTCTTTCCAAACAGTATTTCAGACAGCATTTTATCCCTGGGCGTGTAGTGTACACCTCTTATATCAAACATCAAGATAATTTTCTTAGTGGGTTCCAGTCATCTAGAATTGTCTTCTTGCGGAATGGTGATGATGGTAAGTGACTGTAATTGTTGTACCAAGCAACAATATTTTTGTCTTGTTCATACTGAAAGCATTTGCAGATTAAAAATTAATCCTTTACCGCACAATCCCCAGTTTTAGCGTCCCTGAAGAAGAAAGCTTTTGAAAATTGTGGGAAAAGGAGAAACTGCTGGTAACCATCATTTTCTCATTATCCCAAAATGTATGCTATCCTACCAAACACAAATATCATTTGAGGTACATTGAATTTGTTGTCTGCAAATGCTAGCTATTAGGATCAGTCTAAAATTTTGTCGATTGGTGAAGTGTTAAATGATGCGCAAATTAGCAGGTTTGTCTTTGATAGGGTAGAAAACATTGTGGGAAAAGGAGAAAATGCTGGTTACCAGCATTTTCTCCTTTTTCCACAATGTTTTCAAAGGCCTTCTTCTATAGGGTGGTGAAAAGATGGCATTGTTTGTTAAAGGATCAGTGATGCGTAACTCGTTACAGAGGACAAAATTCCCAACTTGTCCAAATTGAAAAGATGAGCAGGTAACTGATTAAACATGGCCCAAAAGATGAGATCTGTCTAGGAAAGGGTAGAAAATATTATGGGAAATGGAGAAAATGCTGGTCTCTATCATTTGCTTCCTGTTTTTATAGGCCCTGTTCCTTGGGGTCATTAAAAGTCAGGATTAATCATTTTACTTAATAGTCCTGTTTTTATGACAACCAACTCTTTGCAGGAAACAAAATTTTCCGTTCTGTACCAGAAGACAAAACTCCAGACTTGTCAAAATTGAAAGCATTTGCATACTTCAGATTAAATGTGACTCAACTTAGGGAAAGGGTAAAAAATATAGTGGGAAATGGAGAAAATGCTGGTAACTATCAATTTAAGCAATAGAAAATGTTGTGGAAAAAGGAAAAAATACATTTTTTCCTTGTCCCGTAATTTGTTTTAAAAGCCTTGTCATGATTATAAAAATTTTTTTATTTTGAGAGGTTGTTTCTCAAAGATGTGTTTTTTTTTCATTGCGTATATTAAACATTTGTTTGTAGTACTTGTGAGAAGTGGAGATGTAACAGCGGCCATTGAGAGAGGTAATATTACAGTGAAGAACGGGGTTATCCATATCATTGACCGGATGTTTGGCTACGTCTACAATTCTGCAAGGGAACAAATGGCTCAGGATGCTCCGTATGTGTACTGCTGCATATTTTCTCTTTATTAAACGATCCTTTTCGGCAATTTTTGTGTAGCAAATCTACATGCTGTGATCAGTCTGACAGAAATCAGATGCTGTCATACATGTACATGCTTTCACTCTACTCAATTTTCTTCTTTCAGTTTTAGCTAGTACACCCCAACTTTGCTTTTGTCATTGCTGTAGGACACATGATATGCAGGAATCCTGTGAAAATTAAGTTCTTGGCACAAAAAGTTGTGCCTCTGCGCCCTATGTACTGCACACGTCTATGGTTCCATAATTCTGTAATTACTTGCTTGGTATAATGACATCATGGAGACACAGTAAGCCCCATTTAACCAGAGCATTGTATGTTGGAGGGTTAACCCTTAACCCTTTACCACACAATCCAGACTTTTAACAACCCAGCAAAAGAAGCCTTTTGAAAACATTGTGGGAAAAGAAGAAAATGCTGGTAACCAGCATTTTCTTCTTTTCCCACAATGTTTTCTACCCTTTAAGAGACAAATTTTATGTTTTGAGCTACATTTAAAATGTCGTCTGCAAATGCTTTCAATTTGGACTAGTCTACATTTTTGTCGTGTGGTAAAGAGTTAAACACACAACAAAATAGTGAACTTGTCCATACCCAAAGTATTTGTAGATGACAAATTAAACTTGGATCAGTTTGTGGAAACTGCCCTTACAAGGTAGAAAATATTTTGGGAAAAGGAGAAAATGCTGGTTCCCAGCATTTTCTCTTTCCCACAGTTCTTTTGACAGTCTAAAATAGGATTGTACAGTAGAGGTTAAAACACATACTTCTTCGATAAAGGGTAAGATAAGATTCTGTATTGACTTTATCTTTTTTTTCTATAGGACATTTAACCGTTTGATTGATTTGGCTGACCCAAGAATAGTATCCCAAGTGACACAGCCCAGTGGTGTGAACTTGTTTGTACCAACAGATGAAGCCTTCCAGTATATACAGAACCTACCCTGGATTAATCTGGATGGCAACAGAACACTTATTGATTTTGTAAGTTGTTTAACCCTTTACCACACAATCCCGACTTTTAACGACCCTAAAAAAGAAGGAGCCTTTTGAAAACATTGTGAGAAAAGGAGAAAGTGCTGGTAACCAGCATTTTCTCCTTTTCCAACAATGTTTTCTAGCCTTCCCAAAACAAATTTCAATTTTAAAGTCACATTTATTTTGTCATCTACAAATGCTTTTGATTTCAACCATCCTAAATTTTTGTCATTTGGTGAAGAGTTAATTCTTTACTAGGTGACAGAATTTTAGACTAATCAAAACTGAAAGCATTCCTAGGCAACAAATTAAATAACACTCAAATGATGGACTTTGTCTGTGAAAGAGTAGAAAACATAGTTGGAAAAGGAGAAAATGAGATTTACAATTTTGTTGGTAGATGCGGCCTCTTAAATCATAAACTCCTTACCAAATGACCAAACTTTAGACTTGTCCAAATTGAAAGCATTTGCAGACAACAAACTAAACGTGACTTAAATATCAAACTTTGTTTTTGGACAGATAGAGAACATCATGGGTAAAGATGAAATTCCTGGCTTCTAGCATTTTCTCCTTTCTCCTTTTCCCACAATATTTTCAGAAGCCATCTTTCTCAAGATCATTAAAACTCTTGAGTGTGTGGTAAAGGGTTAACTGCTTTGGCACCAAAGGAATTTCAATGACCAATAATGCAACCCATTTTTAGCTCACCTGAGCACAACGTGCTCAAAGGGAGCTTTTAGGATCACCCGGTGTCCGTCGTCTGTAGTGCGTTGTGCGTCTGTGCGTCGTGCGTCGTCAACAATTCTTTAAATATCATCTCCTCCTAAACCACTGGGCCAATTTGGACCAAACTTGGCAGGAATGTTCCTTGGGAGGTCCTCTTTAAAATGTGTTCACAAAATTTGATTCCATCAAAAAGTCTGGTTGCCATGGCAACAAAATGGAATTTTCCAAGAAATTCTTTAAAAATCTTCTCCTCTGAAACCGCTGGTCAGAGTTTGAAATAATTTCAGAGAGGTGTTCCTTGGGTGACCCTTTTTCAAAAATTCTTCGCGAAATTTTGATCTGTCAAAAAACATGGCTTTGGTGAATGGGGGCTACTTGCACTATACGGAAATGAAGAAATTCTTAAAAATTCTTCTTCTCTGAAACCGCTAATCAGATTTTAAAATAATTTCACAGAGATGTTCCTTGGGTGACCCTTTTCAAAACATGTTCGTGAAATTTTGATCCATCAAGAAACATGGCTCTGGTGAATGGGGGGCTACGTGCACTATACGGAAATGAAGAAATTCATAAAAATTCTTCTTCTCTGAAACGGCTGGTCAGATTTTGAAATAATTTCACAGAGATGTTCCTTTGGTGACCCTTTTCAAAAATTGCTCACGAAATTTTGATCCGTCAAGAAACATGGCTCTGGTGAATGGGGGCTACTTGCACTATACGGCCATGAAGAAATTCTTAAAAATTTTTCTTCTCTGGAACTGCTGGTCAGATTTTGAAATAATTTCACAGGAATGTTCCTTGGGTGACCCTTTTCAAAAACTGTTCGCGAAATTTTGATTTGTCGAAAAACATGGCTCTGGTGATGGGGGGCTACTTGCACTATACAGATATGAAGAAAGTCTTAAAAATTCTTCTTCTCTGAAACGGCTGGTCAGATTTTGAAATAATTTCACAGAGATGTTCCTTGGGTGACTCTTTTCAAAACTTGTTCGCGAAATTTTGATCCGTCAAGAAACATGGCTCTGGTGAATGGGGGCTACTTGCACTATATGGAAATGAAGAAATTCTTAAAAATTCTTCTTGTCTGAAACGGCAGGTCAGACTCTGAAATAATTTCACAGAGATGTTTCTTGGGTGACTCTTCTCAAAAATTGTTCGCAAAATTTTGATCCATCAAGAAACATGGCTCTGGTGACTGGGGGCTACTTGCACTATACGGCCATGAAGAAATTCTTAAAAGTTCTTTTTCTCTGAAACCGCTGGTCAGATTTTTCAATAATTTCACAGAAATGTTCCTTTATTGACCCTTTTCAAAAAGTGTTTTCAAAATTTTGATCCGTCAAGAAACATGGCTCTGATGGGGGGGCTACTTGCACTATACACACATGAAGAAATTCTTAAAAATTCTTCTATGAAACGGCTGGTCAGATTTTAAAATAATGTCACAGAAATGTTTCTTTGGTGACCCTTTTCGCAAATGTTCGAGAAATTTTGATCCGTCAAGAAACATGGCACCATAGGGACATGAGGAGGAATTTCTTAATTTTTCTTCTCTGTATTGGCAGATCAGATTTTGAAATAATTTCACAGAAATGTTCCTACGGTGACCTTTTTCAAAAATTGTTAGGGTAATTTTTATCCATTGAAAAACAACAGCCAATTGTTTGCACCTGCATGTGGAGATCTTTTTTGACTTATGTTTTTTAGCTCACTTGAGCACAAAGTTCTCATGGTGAACTATTGTGATCGTGCTGTGTCAGGCGTCCGTCATGCGTCGTCCGTCGTCAACTTTTTACCTTGTGTACGCTCTAGAGGCCACATAGGTCCGATCTACATGAAACTTGGTCAGAATGTTTGTCTTGATAAAATCTGGGACGAGTTTGAAATTGGGTCATGTGGGGTCAAAAACTAGGTCACTAGGTCAGATCTTAGAAAAAAACCTTGTGTTTGTGCTAGAGTGACCCTGGAGTGAAATTTCGCCTATTGACTCAGGTGAGCGATCCAGGGCCATCATGGCCCTCTTGTTTGAGAGATTTTTATCGTATAGGCTTGGCTGAAAACAGAAAAAAAAGATCAACCTGCACATTTTGATCTACTTGGATACCTTCTGCAAATGGCCCCAAGAGGAATAATCAGTGTTACATATAAGACCAGTCAAATATGGTTCAAATGATGAGAATGTCTTGTAAGGGTAGAAAACATTGTGGAAAAAGGAGAAAATGATGGTTACCAGAATTTTCTCCTTGTTCCTCATTGTTTTTAAAAGTCCTTTGACTCAGTGTCATTTAAATACAGGATGTTTTGGTAAATGATTTAGAAGACTATTCTCGTTTGCAGATGTTGCAACTGCACATGGTGACAGGTGGAAGTGTTGATGTGTCCAATCTGAATGGAGACTACAATGTGAGGCAGAGGTGGCAAACACTATACAATAACTGGAGACTGACCATCTACAATGATAGAAATGGTAAGTCATGAGCAAGGTCAAAGGTCAAGGTCACTATCTAAGGTTAATCTGGATGGAGGTTACTTTATGAGGAAGTAGATGGTCAACATGATCCAATCTCTTGAAACTATTTGCATTGAAGGAAAATGTAAGTAATGACCAAGGTCAAAGGTCAAGATCACTATGCAAGATAAAACTAGAAAGAGACTAGATTGTTAGGTAGCAGGTGGTAAAGATGATCCAATCACTTAAATCTGACTAGTTGCAATGACAGCAAATTTAAGTAATTAGCACGGTCAAAGGTTAAGGCCACTTTGTAAGATTAAACTGTACACAGATTGCAGTTTGAGCCAAACACAATACAGTAATAGAAAATGCTGGTTACCAGCATTGTATAGTAAAGGATTAAGACAGTAAAAAATGAAATCATTTGGTCAAAGGATTAGGTAAAATCTGCCCTTTATAACTGAATTGTTTTTATACCCCCCAAAACTCTGTTTGGGGGGTATATAGGAGTCAGCTTGTCGGTCGGTCCGTCGGTCCGTCCGTCCGTCCGTCGGTCGGTCGGTCGGTCGGTAGCTTTTTGTCCGCTCTATTTCTCATAAACTACTGGACGAATTTTATTCAAACTTCACAGGTAGACTCAGTATCAAGCAGAGATGTGCATATGAAATGTTGGTTATGGTTCATTGATTTTTCACTGAGTTATGGCCCTTTCATGAAATTTCTTGTCCGCTCTTTTCCTCATCAACTATTACACAGATTTGGTTCAAACTACACAAATAGACTCAGTATCAAGCAGAGATGTGCATATCCTATTTTGGTTATGGTTTATTCAGGTTTCATGGAGTTATGGCCCTTTGATGATTCTGGACAAATTTCTTTCAAACTTCATGGATAGACTTTGCACTCAGCAAAGATGTGCATATCATAAATTGTTCTTAGTTAATTAAATAAAATTTCCAAGAGCTAAGCCCTTTTTTGTCGTTCTCTTTATGACGGTGCCCTTGCTGAATTGATGAAAATAAATTATCCTTTTGATAGAATACTTTTAACACAGCTGTCCGTCCGTTGGTCGGTCTGTAGCTTTTTGTCCGCTCTATTTCTCATAAACTATTGGACGAATCTTATTCAAACTTCACAGGTAGACTCAGTATCAAGCAGAGATGTGCATATGAAATGTTGGTTATGGTTCATTGATTTTTCACTTAGTTATGGCCCTTTCATGAAATTTCTTGTCCGCTCTTTTTCTCATCAACTATTGGACAGATTTGGTTCAAACTACACAAATAGACTCAGTATCAAGCAGAGATGTGCATATCCTATTTTGGTTATGGTTTATTTAGGTTTCATGGAGTTATGGCCCTTTCATGATTCTGGACAAATTTCTTTCAAACTTCATGGATAGACTTTGCACTCAGCAAAGATGTGCATATCATAAATTGTTCTTAGTTAATTAAATAAAATTTCCAAGAGCTAAGCCCTTTTTTGTCGTTCTCTTATGATAGATTCCTACACCTGTAGATAGTTAACAGTAGACTTGCCATCACTAACCATCACTAGTAAGTTTTCATGTCACTTCACTTATGTCATGTCATGTCAATTTCATCTTTTCATCGGAAGTTTACTCAAATATAAGACAGATTAATCTTTCAGATATGTTTGGAAAAGGAGAAAATGCTGATTACCAGCACTTACTACTTTCTACACAAAATTGGAAAGATTAATCTTTGCAGTTACTTGGGAAAAAAATGAAATGATGATTACAAGCATTTACTACGTTCTCCACAACTATTCCAAGTCTTCAACTTGTGATGTGTTAAAATAGATACCAATACCGTACGGAAACTAACGAAAGCAACATTTTTCGCGGTTCCGCTTCGGCTTCGCTGCGGTTTCAGTGCATTCCGTATTATATAACTAAAAAGGAAAACATTGTAAACATCGTGAGCAATGGCTTCTGTATTTACAATGTTTTCTTAAGTTTATTACTTTCGGTTCAGTTCAGTTACTATTACGGTTCCGATTCGGTTCGGAGGTTGCTTTCGTTAGTTTCCGTACTGTATAAGTAAGATGTAGAATCTGGTCAAAAACATTGCATGAAAAGACATTTGTTGTCTGCAAAACCTTTTCATTTAAACCAATCTCAATTTGTCCAGCTGGTAAAAAAAAATGTATCAAGTAAGTTTTATTCTCTCCAAGTCTATAGTCTGTAACAAAGAGTAATTCTTTGGCAAGAAGCCATTGCAGGATATTCATCACCTTCAGTGATAGCTCTGGTATAATTGACTCTCCAGTCACTTATTTTGCATTCCTGTGACATTAATCTGTTTTGTGACAAGGAGCTGTTGGGGGGTATGATCACGTTTAGTGATAGCTCTAGTTCATCTTACTCTTTTTCAGATACATGGGCCAATGCAGGAAATGTACGGGCACGCATCATTCGTCCAGATGTCAAGGTGACGACAGGGAAGTTACAGTATATAGATGCAGTTCTTGGCATTCCGTCCATGGACATACCAACCCTGATATACTATGATGATTGGCTTGTGTAAGTGATGTTACTTTGGTTCATTTAAACCTCCACTACACAATCCCAAGTTTTAACAACTCTAGCAAAAAAAACCCAGCAAATTCCTACATCTGATCCACATTTGAATTATTGTCTGCAAATACTTTGGATTTCGACAAGTCAAAATTTTGTCGTTTGGTAAAGAATTAAATCTCAACTATACAATACCAGTTTTAATGACACTGACCAGCAGTTTTAATGACACTGACCAAAAAACTTTATTGAAAACATGGTGGGAAAAGGAGAAAATGCTGGTAACTATTGTTTCCTCCTTTTCCCATAAAGTTTTCTACCCTTTTAAAGGCAAATCACTTGATTTGAACCAAACTAGCCGTTTACCACGCAGTCCTGAGTTTTAACGACCCTTAGGAAAGAGGCCTTTTAAAAAACATTGTGGGAAAAGAAGAAAATGCTGGTAACCAGCATTTTCTCCTTTTCCCATAATGTTTTCTACCCTATCAAAGACAAATCACATCATTTGAGTCACAATGAAATTGTCGTCTGCAAATGCTTTCGATTTGGACAAGTCTAACATTTTGTCATGTGGTAAAGAGCTAGATCTGTTGTCTGCAAGTGCTTCGAATTTGGAGAAGTCCAAAATAGTATCCTTTGGTTTAGAGTAAAGGCTTAACCCTTTACCAAACAATCCTGTGTCTTTACAAGCCTATTGAAGAAAGTTTCTGTAAACATTATGTTAACCTGTTACCAAACGACAAAATTTTAGACTGGTCCAAATTGAAAGCATTTGCAGACAACAAAATAAATGTTACTCAAAATCTGAAATTTGTGTTGAAAAGGGTAGAAAACATTGTGGGAAAAGGAGAAAATGCTGGTTACCAGCATTTTCTCCTTTTCCCACAATGTTTTCAAAAGGCTTCTTTCTCAGGGTCGTTCAAAGTCGGGATTGTGTGGTAAAGAGTTAAAGGACGAAAATGGTGGTGACCATCATTCTCTCTTTTTTTGCCAGCGGTTACTATCTTTCCAATGACAAATTCCATCATTTTAGAGATATTTAACCTTTTATCAGACGACAAAATTTTAGCCTTGTCCAAATTGAAAGCATTTGCAGACGACAATTTCAGTGTGGCTCAAGTAGTGCAATTTTCCTTTGATAGGACAGAAAACATCGTGGGAAAGGGAGAAAATGCTGGTTACCAGCATTTTCTCCTTTTCCCGCAATGTTTTCAAAGGGCTTCTTTCCCAGGGGCGTTAAAAGGCGTCATTGTGCGGTTAAGGGTTAAGGTCTGCAAAAGCTTTTGCAGATGGTATAATTCAGGGTAAGAATGCATTACAGTCTGACCTTGGATCTATACAGCCTGCATTTTTGATAAGTATGTGAAACCATTTAGCTGACTTGACAATACTGATGTGTTTATTTGCTTACAGGTACATGTAAAACAGTTTGAAAAAATAGTTCAACCATCTTAGACCATTAACATCAATATGTTTTGATTAGTTTTCAAAAAAACATACAAGCATAGATTTACATGACTGACTAGACAATGCTGATGTGTTGATGTATTTACAGATACACTTATAATGATCTGAAGATGCTTGGACTAGATACCTATTTGAAGGACCCTCGCTATGACCCTAGTATTCTACCCCCAAGGAGTTTCAATGGAAACGGGGATCCCTATAATAACTATGGGGTCGGGAACAACTTTCAGTTCACACAGGATCCTTATGTAAGTAGATAAAGTAAAACCTATGTTAAGTCACCACTTGTGGCCAACAGCCAGCTTTATAGCAGCTGTAGTTTTATGCCTTTACTAACATGTCTATGTTTTTACAACCCCAAGGAAGAAGCCTTTTGATTTGTGGGAAAAGAAGAAAGTGATGGTAACCAGCATATTCTCCAGTTTCCAGTGTTTTCTACTCTTTGAAAGGCACCTTGCATAATAAGGGCAGCTTATCCTTTGTTGTTTTGAAATGTTTTTAGAAAAAAAATAAATACATTTTTGAGTCACATTTATTTTGTGACAAATGCAAATGCTTTCAACCTGGACCAGTCGAAAATTTTGTCATTCGGGAACTTTACCATACGAAAATAATTTTAGACTAGACCAAATTTAAAGCATTTGCAGACATCAAACATAAACGTGACTCAAAAATTGAAATTCTTTTTGGGAAGGGTAGAAAACATAGTGGAAAATAGAGAAAATGCTAGTTACCAGCATTTTCTCCTTTTCCCACAATGTTTTCAAAAGGCATATTCTTTAAGGTCGTTAAAACTTATGATGGTGTCGTAAAAAGTTAATACCGGTTGCTCACTTAACTCTTTACCAAACAACAAAATTTTAGACGACAAATTTAATGTAGCTAAAATGATGACCTCTGTCTCTCTTAGGGTAGAAAACATTTTGGGAAAAGGAGAAAATGCTGGTTACCAGCATTTTCTCCTTTTCTTGCAATGTTTTCAAAAGCCTTCTTTTCCAGGGTCATGAAAACCAAGGTTTCTTTGGTAAAGGGTAATAAAGGTAGCCAATGAAATAGCCTTTACTGTACTTAGCCTGTAACTTTGCGCAAGCAGCTATATTTTTTATGCATCCTGTATGTCTCTTAGGGATAAATGTGTTGGACAAGATACTTCAGAGCCCAACCATAGTATAGTAGAAGCCAAGGAAACACATGAAGAAGTGAGCTGTCACCTTAATATACAGTCGAGCCGCGTTTATCCGGGCTCCATAATTCCGGAAATCTCAGGATCCGGACAAAAACATCAGGGAACGGATATTTTCTGTACAATTTTTACTTTTTATTCCGGAAATCCGCGTTCCGGAACCGGAATGAAAAAATCGGGAACAAAGGGTTAAAAATTAGTACAAACCTTATCTGATGAACCGGACGTGGCCTGACTGTGTATCACACAATTTAAACTGGTACCCGTTGTATCTCCCGTAACCGTCCGATAGATGCAAAGATCGATAACAGGCTACCGGTTTACACACAATTTAGACTTGTTATTTTCCCCGGTACCATAGACTGGTTATCATAAATATCATAAATACAGTCTACTTCGAGCGATTTTGGACTGGTGCGTCGTGAATAACACGGGTATAAGTCTAACTTGTGTCATTTGTTGCAGACGATTTTCACACGTATTGAAAACACATGTGTTAATTAGTAGTGTTTTCGAAAACTGTTAAATGACGTTCTCGTGCCATCAATAATTGTCAATTTAACAGATTACCCATACACATAGTACTGAAGTGACAATTCCACGCTTCTGTTGTTTAATTATTTCTGGATCTACTTGATTACAGTAACGATCGCTAAAGAATATGTGAAATGTCCGCAAAGATTTTGTGGGCATGTTTAAACTCATCTTACAAAATTAAAGGCAAAACTAAAATATAATCATACTGGCTGCTTGCATATTCAACAATCCTTTGTTTCAAGAACAAATATTTTCAATTTAAATGGTAAACCATTAAAAAAAAAACAGTTTGATTCATGCGTTACTCGAGATGTTTATGTTCCCCAAAGTACACTCAAAATGGCCGCCAAACACGATAAATTTTGTTAGGTCTTTCGAAAATATTTTACTCCTAACAGACTATAAAGATGATTGAAAATATGCCTGTCTTTCATATTGCATCGATTGGCAATCAATATTCTCAATTACTCTTTGCCATTTTACCACTTTGAAAGTACGATTATCAGAGGTCAACAGAATGTCTACACCACCAGCAAAAGACAACGAGTTGAAGTTTCAACTTTCGTGAAAAAAGACATTTGTTGGTACAGAGAAAACCATCCAAAACACCCACTATTGCGTGAATTCGACAACACGTCTTGTACATTTAAAATACTGTGCATGTCGTGTTTTCTTTTTGTTTCGCCGTTTTCATGGTGTTTTCAAAAGTCATAAATGTGCCGAGCTTTACAAGCGCACCTGTTTGCACAATAGGTATGCATGTGCATGTAATTAGGTACAAGGAAAAGTCATGTACAAAAACACACAAATAACAGAAAGGCAAAATGCAAATTTATGATGCCCTTTATTTTATAAATCTGAACAATCGTAGGAGCAATAATGACATGTATACAAGTGCTTGTGTAAAACTTATGCTGTTGTAATTCTTACGATGCATGGTGTCCCTTATCAACATGAAGGGAACTGACCTGGCTTAACTTGGATGCCATGCCAGCAATCCCAGTTTGTTGATCCGGAAATACGGCTGATCCGGAAACACTCATAGGAAACAGAAGTGTCCGGATAAATGAGGCTGTAATTGAAATGATATTGAAAGTGGAGTAAAAAAACTATGCAATTTATTAATGAAAGCTTTTTTTTGTTAGCTTGCAGCTATCAAGTTCTTAAAATCATAGTGGCCATAAGAGAAATTGCTAGCAACACACGGTTCCTTTTTTTAACCACTGTGTTACCACAGTTGCTCATTTAGTCTCGATGATAATGTTCTTTTCTGCAGAAAACATTGTGGAAAAAGGAGAAAGTATTGTTTAGCACAATGTTTTCAAAAGCCATCTTCCTCATGGCCTTTAAAAAAATTAACTTTGATAGGTAAAGGGTTGACACAGCTTAGATCATTAATTTTTGCATTCTCTTTTATTTCAGAGTCAACAGTACCCTAACAACCAGTATCCAAACAACCAATATCCAAACCAGTATCCAAACAACCAGTTCCAAACAAATAACCAGTTTCAACAAAACCAGTATCCAGCAAACCAGTACCCAAACAACCAGTATCCAAACAACCAGTACCCAAACAACCAGTATCCAAACAACCAGTACCCAAACAACCAGTATCCAAACAACCAGTATCCATCAGGCAACCAGATTTCTCCATATAGTAAGTTTTATTACGTACAGTACATGTACCTATAAATTTTCAAGTTCTAATGCTAGTTTTTCACTTAAATAGAATCAGTCTACAGTGCAAAATAATCTGTATCTATACAATGTCAAATATTTTTAGCTCCACTGGCCAAAGGCCAGCGGGCTTATGTCATGGCCCGGTGTCCGTCGTGCGTCCGTGCGTCCGTCCGTGCGTTAACTTTTATTTCAAACATCTTCTCTGAAACTACCCATCCAATTTTCATGAAACTTCACAGAAATGATCCTGCCATGGTCCTCTTTAGAATTTCTTGAAAGAATTTGATTCCTTCAAAAACTCTGGTTGCCATGGCAACAAAACTGAAAAATATTGGAAATCTTTAAAAATCTTCTTGTCTGAAACCATAAGGCATAGGGCTACCAAATTTGGCATGTAGCTTTATGTAGTAGACCTCTATCAAGTGTCTTCAAATTATAGCCCTGGGGTCAAAATTGGCTCTGCCCCAGGGGTCACAAGTTTTACATAGGCTTATATAGAGAAAACTTTAAAAATCTTCCTCTACCTAGCCATAAGGCCTAGAGCTACCAAATTTTGCATGTAGCTATATATAGTGGGCCTCTACCAAGCGGGCCAAAATTTTAGCCCTTGGGTCAAAATTGGCCCCACCGCAGGGGTCACAAGTTTTACATGGGCTTACATAGTGACAACTTAAGAAATCTTCCTGTTTTGATTTTTTTTTTGTAATTAGCCTTGCATCAGGGGTCTTATGTCTTACAGAGGCTTCATATGGACTAAACTTGAAAATCAGCTTATTTATAACCATAGAGCATAGACTTGTATTATTTTGGCATGTGGCTTTATCTTGTAGACCTCTACCAGGGTTCAAGTAATTATAGCTCTGGGATCAAAAATGGCTTTGCCCTGTGGATCTCAACATTTACATGGGCTTTTACAGAGAAAACTTTGTAAGTCTTCATTTTGAAACCATTTGGCTCAGAATTGAAATGTTTAGTATTTATGGTTTATAAGCCAGTGGAGCAATACAGGGCCATCATGGCCCTCTTGTTTCACATATGGTATGGGCCATGCTCTGTGAAAAGAAGGTTTAATGTATCTCCAAAAAGGATTGACCCAGGTCAGCGTGCACAGTCTGTGCAAGCTGACCTTGATTTAACCTTTTACCAAACAATTTGGGGTTTTCACGACCCTGGGAAAGAAGGTTTTTGAAAACATTGTGGGAAAAGGAGAAAATGCTGGTAACCAACATTCTTTCCTTTTCACACAATGTTTTCTGCTCTATCAGAGAGCTTAAGCTCATTTGTACCAAAGTTGAATTAGTCGTCTGCAAATGCTTTCAAATTGATCTAGTCTAAAATTTTGTTGTGTTGTAAAGGGTTAAACAGTTTGCTATTTTTCAGTTTTCTGCATGTCAAAGAAACAGTCTACCTCATGATTCAGTCAGTCATCAGACAAAATGGATTTTATGGATCCATGATTATGTGATGAGGTCCTTAGTATCACGCATCGCGGAGATGCATTAAACCTCCTTTTGCCAGAGCATAGCTCATATGATGGTGTGACCCAAATGCAGACGCCTTTCAGTTTTGTTGCTGATATGATTGGCCAAAATATTATATTATGATATTCATCTGCCTTTCATAAAAACCAGTTTTCACCCACTAAACCATTATTAGTTTTTAAGTTCTTGCCGTTTTATACTAAAATTGTACATAGTTGATATAGTTTATTGAAATTTCCAGGTATAATATGCTATAGTAACGCACAGAGTCTATTATATAAACTTTGTATAATATGGCATAATTATGGCAATTTTATAAAAACTAAACAGGATATGGTATAATTATGGCAATTTTTATACAAACTTAGCAGGATATGGTATAACCATGGCAATTTTGATATAAACTTAGCAGGATAAGGCATGATTGTGGCATTTTAAATAAACTTAGCATTTAAATAAACTTTGCAGGATACAGTATAACCATGGCAATTTTTTGATGTAAACTTAGCAGGATATGGTATAATTATAATTTTTATATAAATCTGTATAGTTATGCATCATTTTTGATACATTACAGAGCACTGTGGCACCTACAATCTACCCTGCCAGTTCACATTCTTTGTTCCCAATGGTACAGCAATCTACAATTTTTACCTGAAAAACATGGGAAACAGAATTATTCAGGACCACCCAAGATACAGATACGTAAGTGGTGCTTAATTTGTTAGACTCTTTCATCTTTATAAACCCTTTTTTTGAATCCCGCTTTTTAATGACCCTGGGAGGGGGCATTTTCTCCATTTCTCACAATGTTTTCGATACCTTTTCAAAAACAAATTTCAGTCTCTGTTTCATTTATTGTCTGCAAATACTTTCAATTTGGATAAGACCAAAATTTTGTTGTTTTGTAAAGAGTTAAGAAACTGGTAACCAGCATTTTCTCCCTTTTCCACGATGTTATCTATCCTATAAAAGACAGAAATTAGTATTTGAACTTCATTCAGTCTGTCATTGGAAAATGCTTTCAATTTGTACAAGATTTTGTAGTTTGGTAAAGAATTAGATTAAATTAAGAGAAATAAGAGGAATGATGCAAATTATGGCCATATCGTAATTCTGTTTTTCAGATTTTACGTAGACTGATTGTACCAAATGCTTTGATTTTCCTCGAGCAACTCTCACCAAGTGCCATATCCTATCCATATATAACAGACAGTGGTGAGACCATAACTCTGAAGAAAGAGACTGACAACAGTAAGTTCCTGATATACCTAGGTGTACTAGTTTATTCACAGATATTTTTAGCTTGGCTGTTTTTGAGGAAAACGACTAGTTATTGTCATAGCCCTATCTTTATCGTCATCTGAGTAGTCATCATCTGCATCATACAAAAACTTTGACATTTTGTAATATCTCTGTCATTACTGAAGATATTTAAACTTTGACAAATTCTTACCTATCTAAAAGAGGAACTCGGCTAACCACCAAAATATTTTTCACACAGCTATGCCCCTTTTTCGACTTAAAATTTTCACTGAAAATCAAGCACTTGCAGCGGAGGGTTGGCACCCGCATGCAATGCTCTTGTTTTTATACAGACCTTAATGACCACAGGGTGGGAGCCTTTTGAAAATATTGTGGGAAAAGAAAAGAATGTTTGTAACCAGCATTTTCTCCTTTCCCTACAATGTTTTCTACCTTATCAAAGTTCTTCGGCTTATACATAGTAATTTTGAACTAATCGTCTCCAGACATAGACAATAGATGGAATCGTACAAAAGTTTTTGATTGGTAAAGATTTGAACTTAGATTGTTAGTCCTTACCGGTATTGTCTTATATAGACTACTCCGTTAGTACCCATAGCACAATGTTTCAGTGAAAAAAGTATGGTAATATTATTACTCTCTTACCCACCCTCCCCCATCTCCTCATGCTTCCCTAATGTGTAAGTTTTGACATCTTTTGCTAATCTGTACATAATGATTCTTCTCAATAAGGGATCCAGCTTTGCTCAGTAATTAAGCAATCCAGAGGTCCTAGTTTTGGATCCTAAACTGCTGCACAGGGTTTTGTGAGAGTGTCCTTAGACAAGGCACTTGAGAGCTCAAGCCTAGTACTGGTGAAATCCATCGAACACATCAATATGTAGGTTGTCTATAGAACCAGGCTGAAAGAACGTTTAATCCTTTACCACACTATCCCGAGTTTTAACAACCAAAGAAAGACAGCGTTTTAAAACATTGTGGAAAAAGGAGAAAATGCTGGTCACCAGCATTTTCTCGTTATCCCACAATATTTTCTACCTTGTCAAAGGTACAGGGTTATCTCTTTACCAAACAACAGAATTTTAGACTGGTCCTAATTGAAAACATCTACAGATGTCAAAATGAAAGTGACTCAGAAATTGAAATTTGTTTTGGGAAGGGTATGAAACATTGTGGGAAAAGGAGAAAATGCTGGTCACCAGCATTTTCTCCTTTTCCCACAATGTTTTCAAAAGGCGTCTTCCTCAGAGTCGTTAAAAGTCAGGATTGTGTGATAAAGGGTAGAGCAAAGTAAAACACTTTGCAATCAATCAATCAATTTTCACACATTTATGAATTATCAAGGTTCCACCATAATTTTATCAATTTTACTTTCAGTTGCCAGACTCCATTGGGGAGGGGAGAGCGCCCGGGTGATCATGTGGGATCTCGGAGCAACAAATGGTGTGGTACATATAATCGACACAGTTCTATCAGACTTTTCTGATATCTCTAGAGATATCTCAAGGGCTTCTGGACTCTTGTCACACAATTTTGGTTTCATGATTTTTGTTGCAGTTTTATTATCGTTATACTTTGTTCGAAGGTAGATACCTGACCTGAAAGCAGTGTTGTGAAATGTATCTGGACGTGGAAATTCCAATGCTTGCTGGTAAACAAAAGCAAATTGAATATAAAGTTTTATTTGTACAGATACATCAGCCCTTTGACTCATTACCAAATGACAAATTGAAAGCATTTGCAGACAACAAAATAAGTGTGATTGAAAAATTAAATCTTGTTTTTGAAAGGGTAGAAAACACTGTGGGAAAAGGAGGAAATGCTGGTTACCAGCATTTTCCATTTCCCACCATGTTTTCGAAAGGCTTCTTTCACAGGGGCATTTAAAGTTGGGATTGTGTGGTTAACCCTTTTCCACACAGTCTGGAATTTTAACAACCCAATGGGAAAGGGCTTTTTAGAACATTGTGGCAAAAGAGAAAATACTGGTAACCAGTATTTTCTCCTTTTCCCATGATGTTTTCTAGCCTGTTATAGACAAGTTCCATCATTTGAGCCATTTTTAAATTGTAATCTGCAAATACTTTCAATTTGCCAAGTTGTTTAAATTTTTGTAGCGTGGTAAAGATTTAACCAAATAATTCTGGGTTTTTTAAAGTCTAAGGCTTTTGAAAATATTGCGAGAAAAGGAGAAAATGATGGTTATCAGCAATTTCTCCTTTCCTCATACTGTTTTCTTAATATTCAGAGGCATTTTTCATCATTTGAGCCATGTTTTGTTGCCTTGGTAACACATTCGGATTGGACAAGTTTAAAATTTTACAGTCTGGTTAAGACTTATATTTGCCCAAGTTCATGTTTTTGGACATAGATGTACTAAGTTCTACCTGTGGTACATGTCAATATATTATGGCATGAAATAATGTAAGAAAATGTTTAATATGACTTTTTTTGGATAGAAAATTTTAGTTCTTTTCAGTTGTGGTATATCTTAGCCTGTATTCAACAACCATTCTTGATAGTATTCTTAGTCTTATTCAAAATTTTGAAAGTAACACAACTCCTGATTGGCTAAACTGTTTTATTTAGCCAAAATGGTTTAGCCAATCAGAATTTGTATTACTTTACAACTTGGAGGCATCTTGATTGGACTAAGAATACAAGTTGGAGTGATTGTTTAATACTGGCCAAGACTGATGTTACTTGCCTCTGGACAAATGTAAATTCAAAATCTTTTTGTTCATGGACTTTTATGTAACAAGGCTGATAAGTCAGGCATAGGAATTTCACACCTCTGTGTAATGTTTATACACATTCCACCTTTACTTGTGAACTTTTGTCAGATATTCCATATATGTTTGTATTTGTCTGTGTCATATAATTATATGCTCTGGCAAAAGGGTTTTTAATGCATCTCCCTGATGCATTATAACAAGCAATAATTATGGATCTATAACATCCATTTTATCTATCAACTCACTAAGTCATGAGATAGACTGGTCCCTTGACAAGCAGAAAATTGACCAGTAGCAGAAAGTTTCAGCCCAGGTCAGCCTGCATGGACTGGGTGGATACTTTTAGCAGATGCATTAAACCCCCTTTTCACAGAGCATGACTCATACATATGTGACTTTCTTAATGGTAATTACTTTTACCCTTTACCAAACAAGCACAAGTTTTATGGATCTTGAGAAAAGCTTCATTTGAAATCATTCTAGGAAAAAGGTACCAAACAGACCCTGATGAAAACATCATAGTAAACAGGAGAAAATGCTGGTTACCAGCATTTTATGCTTTTTCCCATAATGTTTTCTGCTCTTCAGAAGACAAATCTTACATGAATCACATCTAAATTGTAGTCTGCAATGCTTTTAATTTGAACAAGTCTAAACTTTTGCCCTATGGTAAAGATTTAAAGAAGGTCTAATTGGTCTCCCCTTCCAACCATGACATTAATTGCTTGAAAGTGTGCTGTATTCTCATAATCTTAGCATTTGAGAAACCCTCTGTTGCTCCAAAACACAAAAATCAATGAAAACAAAAATTGTTGAACGTTCAGGTTTATCTCGTGTTATATCAACCCTTATCCTGCTAATTAAGTTAAAAGAAACTTTCAAGGCAATAGCAAAAAACCCAAATAATGCTATATCGAACTTATTTTTTGGAGAAAAAACATCTCCTTATTGAACAGTGTAGATCCAAGGTGAGACTGCACTTTCTGTGCAGTCTGATCTTGGTCTACATTGTCAGCAAAAGGTCATTGAGTCATGCTAAGCAGACTAAGGGTTAAACAAGTTTTGGGGTGAAATCAAAGAAGAAAAATCATCAAATTTTGGTCTGTGGCCCCTTAACCAAACAACTCTATGTCTTCAAGACCTTTAGCAAGAAGACTTTTGAAAATATTGTGGGACAAGAAGAAAATGCTGGTAACCAGCATTTTCTCCTATTCCCACAATGTTTACTACTTTTTCAAGGCCAATACCTGTCAATGAATTCATATGTATTTTTTTTTTTCTGCAAATGTTCTCAGTTTGAATTGGTCTGAAATTTTGTCTTTTCGTCAAAAGTTGAAGTGTATTTCACCAAATGTTCAAAAGTTTCGCACATATGTCAATTCTGATTTGAAGTAACTGTTAGTATTATGGCAACAAATCTGAAACTGGAACTAACGATAGTGAAGTTACTGAAGAAATCATATACTCCAAAGATTTTGCTCATTTCAGTATAACCCGCTACCAAACAATTCCAATTTTTTACGACCCGGAGGGAGAAGACTTTTGAAAACATTGTGGGAAAAGGAGAAAATACTGGTAACCAGCATTTTTTCTTTTCCCACAATGTTTTCTACCCTTTTTTGGATGAATTCCCTTATTTTGACAACTCTGAAATGTTGTTGTGTGGTTAAGAGATAGTTAATACATGTACAATTCATGCTGCGTTTATGTGTTAGAACTATCCTTTTAACCCTTATTCTGCTAAATAAGTGAAATGAAACTTTCAAGACAATAGTAAAAACTATGATTCTGCTTTTTTGCTTTTTCAAAGTTATTTTGGGGGAAAAGACATCTCCATATTGGAAAGTGTAGATCCAGAATCAGACCGTGCGTTCTGTGCCATCCGATCTTGATCTACAGTCTCCGCAAAAGGTCCTTTAGTTGCGCTTAGCAGCCTAAGTGTTAAGAATGAAGTGTGAACATACAGAACATTATGTTGTAGTAACTCTTTTGGAGTTTTATTTGCTTTGTGTCGGATACTTTGATATCTTGCAAGGTCAAAGGTCAAGTGTGATCTCAAAATTTTTCAATGCAACGACAAATACAAGCCCCAGAAAACTTACTACAGCATATTATTCCTTTTATCATTAACCTGCAAATTTTAATAGCAAATACTGCAATAGTTGACAATTCTATTTGAAAAATGGGAAAAAAAAAAAATACTGGTTTAGAAGGTTATAACATCATTTTTATGTATGGCTGATAAATATTAGAGCGCAGGAATTATTATAGCATAACTGTTTGACCAATCTAATTACAAATAAATCTGAACATATTCAGCTTGCAGTCATATCATCAGATACCATATGATGGAGATCGTTAAAACTCAGGATAACATGGTAAAGGGTTGAAGATACACATATTTCTTGTTACCATTACTCGCTACAATTTTCATGCTCAAATCATTCTATAAATAACTTCTGCGTTAGCTCATTACAAAACTCATTTTTAAGTACGAGAACTTTTGTCTTGTAAATTTTTTTCTGTTATCCATACCTCTATAACATACCAATTTTGCAGCACACACATAATTGTGATAATTGTAAAAAGTTCTATATATTTGTATATGATTTTTATACTTGATTTTCTTATTAAAAAGAAATTGTACATAACTCTGTATCATTTTCCTGTATTGATAGTCTCTTATCATTTTCATTATAGTGTAGTTGTTTTTATGCCCCACCCTGCACAGTGAGGGGGTGGAGTTATACTGGATCAGGTTATTTTTTCCGGCTGTCTGACCATTGTAGCAATATTGTCCTCCTCTAATAGTATAGTTTTCAACCAAATTTACTGAAATTTTAATGAAAGCTTTCCTACCATGGGATACTGCGCACCTGCAAATTTCATTATGACTGGTCGTTTATTTTTAGAGTTATGGCCCTTGATATTTTTTTTTTTTTTCCTGGACCAGTAACAAGGTAACCTTAGGGGAGGATGTCATCCATCTGCAACAATTTTTGTTTAATTTTTGTTTTTCATTTTACATTAATTTTGCACATTTTCCATTGCCATAATGCATTTAATGAGCTAGATATATTTATGAATATCCGATTGCTGCAATTGTCAGATTTGTTTCATGAAAACATTTTTGTACCTGGATGAAAAATTAACTATTAGGACACTCAATTGATTAATCCTTTATCAAACAATATTGAGTTTTAAACCTTGTTGATCAGACTGCATGTTTTATGTGGTCAAATCTTGATCTATACTGTCCGCATAAACAACTTTGGTTGTGCTTAACTCTTTACCAAGCAATTAAATTTTAGACTTGTTCAAATTAACCCTTTACCACACAATCCCGGGTTTTAATGACCCTACAGAAAAAGCCTTTTGAAAACATTGTGGGAAAAGGAGAAAATGCTGGTAACCAGCATTTTCTCCTTTTCCCACAATGCTTTCTACCCTTCCCAAAACAGATTTCAGTTTTTGAGTCACATTAATTTTGTCGTCTGCCAATGCTTTGAATTCAAATTTGGACAAGTCTAAAATTTTGTCGCTTGGTAAAGAGTTAAAAGCATTTCCAGAAAAACAAATTAAATGTAGCTGAATTGATGGTAATTGTCTGTGAAAGTGTAGAAAACCTTGTGGGATAAGGAAAAGATGCTGGTTACCAGCATTTCCTCCTTTTCCAACAATGTTTTCAAATGTCTTTTTCGTCAGAGTTGTAAAAATTTGGGATTGTTTGGTAAGGAATTGAATAGAAGATTCTTCCATAGTATTCATATTTACTATCCATTTGGAATGTTGTTCCAATTGTTGGGTCCCAAGACCAGCTGTCTTATTGGACAAGGTGTTCTGTCTCAATGTCAAGGTTACTGTTTCCACGGTTGTAACAGTTGAACACAGTACTGATAAACTCCCAAGGAGGGGATTGAACTCAGGACCTCTCGTTTGGCAAATGAAAGCTACAAAAGCTAGCTATATATCAAGGCAATATAAATTTCTCCTTATACAAATGCAAGTTACACATTTATATGAGCCATGCTCAGTGAAAAGGGGGCTTCATACATCTCCGTGATGCATCATACTAAGCAAAGACATTACATAATAAGGGATCCATAAAAATCATTGTCTAACAACCAACCATGTCATAGGGTAGACTGGTCCTCTGACATACAGAAAATTGACTTATAGAAAACTTTTGGCCCAGGTCAGACTGCGCAGGAGTCCGCGCAGGCTGATCTGGATCAGTACCTACCGCAGATGCATTAAGCCCCCCTTTTCACAGGGCATGGTTCATATCTATTTGTTATGTATACCAGTATACTACAAAGCAAAAATGGAATGAGCAATAACTCTGAAATCTTCAAACATCTGAAGTAACATTTCTTAACTCTTTACCACACAATCCTGAGTTTTAAAGACCCTGAGGATAAGCCTCTTGAAAACATTGTGGGAAAAAGAGAAAATGCTGGAAACCAGCATTTTCTCCTTTTTCCACCATGTTTTCTAACCTATCAAAAGTAAATCCAATCATTTGAACAACACTTCAGTTGTCGTCTGCAAATGCTTTCAATTTGGTTGAGTCCAAAATTTTGCCATTTGGTAAAGAGTTAAATGTATTAAAGGTTTAAAATAGTAAGCAGACTTGCCATACATATGTCCAACTCCTGTTTGTACATAGATAATCACCTTTTTTTTTTTTTTTTTTCCTTTTCTCACAATGTTTTATACCATTTCAAGGATAAAGCCTATCGTTTCAGCCATGTACAATGTGTTGTCTGCAATGGCTTTCAGTTTGGATAAGTCTAAAATTTTGTTTTCAGATAAAAAAGTTAAAAAGATAGGTAACCCATGACTTTCTACAACATTGTGGCAAAAGTAAAATTGATATTTATGAACCATTCTCCTTTTGATATAATGTCTACAAGAATTGCAAGATTGAAAAAAATAATAGGTGACTTTAGAAGTATTGAAAGTGCTAGTTAATGTACTATTGTACTGAGATACATGTAGATACATGTACATGTAGGTTTATAGTATAATTTTAGGCTATTTACTAGTTATTAGAACTAAATAACCAAAGGTATTTTATGTTAACCTCAATTGCGATTTGAGCCAGTTGATAAAATAGTTTTGTGTTAATGTTTTCTTTTCCTAAATGACAACATTTCATTGAAGTGAAAATGTGTAAAATTTGCAGACAATGGGCAAAATGTATGGAAAGATCAAATATAAATTGTGAAAAAAGTGAGGTCTTTGATAGGTTTCAAACATCCTTTTAATCCTTTACTGCACAATGCGGCCTTTTGACGCCCCTAGGAAAGAAGCCTTTAGAAAACATTGTGGGAAAAGGAGAAAATGCTGGTCACCAGCATTTTCTCCTCTTCCCACAATGTTTTCTACCCTATCAAAGAAAAGCTGCACCATTTGAGCCACATTGAAATTGTTGTCTGAAAATGCTTTCAATTTGGACAAGACTAAAATTTTGTCATCTGGTAAAGGGTTAAGGATTTTATGGTAAAAATCCTGACTTTTTCATGTAAATGTAATCAAATATTCCATTCTTTCCTTTTACCTAGATTTTATATTTTTTTACTTCTTAGTTACTTTTAAAGATATTTTGTTGTAAAAGATTTTATATGAAAGATCTTATGTTAGTATCATTGATATTTTTTTCAAAGTGCTATTAAAGAACTTTACTTTTACCATTTACCACACAACCCCCTTGTGCTCTAATGATCCTGAGGAAGAAGCTTTCGAAAACACTGTGGGAACTGGAGAAAATGCTGATTACCTCTTTACCACAATTTTTTCAACTCACTCCTCCACACTTAATTCTTCGTCTGCAAATGCAGGACATCTCCTTGTCGGACAGTGTAGATCCAAGATCAGACTGCATGTTCTGTGCAGTCTGATCTTGGATCCACACTGTCTGCAAAAGGCCATTGAGTCGCGCTTAGCATCTTAAGGGCTAAGGGTGTTTTTTGCGAGAAAGTTGAATAAAAATGATAGACAGTATGGTTGTAAGATCAGATTGCCATCTCTGCACAGTCTGTTCTTAAACAGCACTGGCAGCAAAAGTACTCCACGAAACATCCTTCATTTTTCTTCAAGCTGAATAAGTATAAATACTGGTACATGTATCTATATAATCTGAGCATCACTCTGGGGAAAAGGGGGTTTAAAGCATCTCCGTGATGCGTTATACCTGCAAGTAATCACATAATTGTGAATCCATAAAATCCATTTCGTCTAACAACCGTCTTAACCCTTTCCCAAACGACAAATTTTGGACTGGTCCAAATTGAAAGAGTTTGCAGACGACAATTCTAAATTGGATGAAAATGGCAGAAAGGTCTCAAAAAAGGGTAAAACACTGTGGGAAAAGGAGAAATTGCTCGTTACGAGCAATTTCTCCTTTTCCTACAGTGTTTTCAAAAGACTTGTATTGCAGACACGTGAAAACCAGGGCTTGTTTGGGAAAGGGTTAATCATGGGATGGCATGGTCTTGGGACATTCCGAAAATTTAACAAAAACAAAAAGTTTCGACCCATATTGGCCTGCGCGAAATGCACAGGCTGACATGGGTCGATACTTTTTGCAGATGCATTTAACCACTTTTTCTCAGAGTATGTATAATATGTATTGGTGACTTAACTGCTTTTGCTTTAAATCTCTATTTGGCAATAATTAATTGGGAGATGTTCCAATTAATCCATTGTAAATATGATACAATAATGTACAGTGTTCATCATGAGAAAATTTAATAGCTTTATTTTGTAGGTACATATCATTTTTGTCAATAAACACATGTAATATATTACAAAAAAGAACAGTTTTAGTTTTCTCTTCTTTTTCTCAGCGAGTCACTGACTTTATTGTAATTTGGATGTTTGACTGTACAGTAAGTTGGATCGTTGTCAGTTCATAATCACTAGATTTTCCATTTTGTGACAATCCATTTGATTAGCCAAGGTGTATTATCTTAGCCCACCAGAAAGCCTTTCGCCAACATTAGGCAATAATGTCGCCTAGAGTGGTACATAAACAAAAATGCATGATAAAAGATCTAGATCTTTCGCTACTCCCACCCGCCCCCCACCTCCACCCTCCACAAAAAAAAAAAGATTCATCCTTTTTTTCAGGACTGAAAGAAAATTTCACATTAATCAAGAGGTGTCTTTGTCTAAACAGTTGCGGACGGAGTAGATCTAAGATCAACCTGCACGGTCTGTGCTGTCTGATCTTGATCTACACCATATGTAAAGTAGTATGTTACTGATAAAACGTACTGACCCCATTACCTGCCTAGTTGAAAGAAGGTTGGTGGATATGGAGTTAACGCTTAGGTTGCTAGGCACGACTCAAAGACCTTTTGCGGACAGTGTAGATCAAGATCAGACTGCACAGAATGTGCAGTCTGATCTTAGATCCACACTGTCCGATAAAGAGATATTTTCCGTAAGAAATACCTTTGAAATAGCATAATTTTGGTTCTTGCTATCGAGTTGAGAGCTTCATTCCACCGTTATTTAGTAGGTTGAGGATTGATGCAAACAACCGAAACTCACGAGGCCGTCTTATTAATGACCCCCGCCAACTGCTTTGATAGAGAAGACATGTTTAAGCCTTTGCCAAACGACAAAATTTTAGTCATCCAGTTTGAAAGCCATTGCAATCAACAAATTAAATTTGGTTCTAATGATGGGATATGTCAACGAAAGGATACAAAAAACAATGTTGGTAAAGAGAAATGCTTGTCACAAATACTTTCTTTTCCACATTTTTTTTTTAATTCTTTCGGCGCCAAATAAACTCGGCTTCTTTTGAAGGCTGTAAATGGAATCCACTGAGTCTCCGGAAGATTTTTATTATATAGGCTTGACCAAACAAGCGGAAGGTATAGATCAAAGATCAGACTGCACGTTCTGTGCAGTCTGATTTTGATCTATGCCGTCCGCAAAAGTCCCTGTTTTCGCCTATGGCGCTAAAAGGATTAAAAGCCTCCTTCCCCAGGTTCGTAGAAATTCCGGATTGTCTAACGCTGTCGGCTACCAACAGTACATATCCGACTTACTTCGAGGTCCAAAAATACAAGAGGGGCGCTCTGGTAAAAGAAGGTTTAGTGATAGATTTTGAATACATATCTGTAATGCATTATACCAAGCTGTTCTTTGTACAATATCAATCGTATTTTTCTAAAAACCATATGGTAGAATATGGTAGTATAGTCCTATGACATGCCGAAAATTTACCAATGACTACAGACTGTGCAGGCTGACCTGGGTCGGTATTTTTTGCAGATGCATTAATCCTCGCTTTTCACACAGTATGCCCTTTTGATTTCTAGTGCCGAGCCCCGGTAGCGCAGTCGGTAGCGTACAGGACTTGAGAACAGGGGATCGCTGCTTCGTATCCCAACATTGGCAAAATTCTTTCCGAGGAATGATGAAAGTCATTGCGACAAGATACAGTCCTCTCTCACCGCTGATCATTGTTTCGACGATGGTTATGTGTGAAAGCAGCCAGTGGCTTGGGAAGAATAGAGTGCATTGTACTGGTAAACGAAACTTCAGGAGAGCATGGATAGGTGAACTGGCCGCCGCGATATGCATAAATGAAATAATGCTGAAAACGGCGTTGAACAACACACAATCAAACTGTCAATCAGTCAGTTTCTTACGCATCTGTAGATCATTTATGGTCTAGGTAAAGCATCCGGTAGAAGGCGGTGCAGACCGAACAGAAGGAGCATAGATCTATGCCGTCAGCAAAATCTATTTTGATTATGAGCGGAAGTGAAAAGGTCAATCCTAAAATATTTTGGGTACAAAAAAGTCTTAAGTTCAAAGAGAGACCATTTTTTGACGCTTCGAGACGGAAATGTTGGCCCGTACTTATCAACCATTCTTAATTGCATTCTTAGTCTAAATCTAGGGTTTGAAAGTAACGCAAATTCTGATTGGCTAAAGCAAATGGTTTAGTCAGTCAGAAGCTGCGTTATTTTCACGTTTGGAAAATAATTTAGAATAAGACTAAGAAAGTTTTTAAGAATGGCTGTTGAATACGAACCCTAAAAATCACGGCACGTACGGACGGATAGACGTTTAAGCTGCCGAGCCCAATAGCTCTGTCGGTAACACACAGGGCTTGATACCAAGGAGTCGCTGGTTCGAGTTCTAGCGCGGCCTAATTCTTTCGGGGGATTTATGGTTGTTATTGCGACAGATTTCATTCCTTTTACACTGTTGCAAATTACCAGTTCATGAGAATGAATGTTGTGCGTGGTAGCGGTAAAAGAAATCGTAGGATGTCAAGGATAGGTGCACTGGCCACCGCCATGTAACTCAAACATAATGTTGAAAATGGCGCTAACCCTCTACCGTACAATTCCGAGTTTTTTAACAGTTTTGAGGAAGGACTATTGAAAACAATGTAGGAAAAGGAGAAAATGCCGATGACGAGCATTTCTCCTTTTCCCACATCGTTTTCTATTTTATCAGTGACAAAATTCCATCGTTTCAGCTACATTGAAATTGCCGTCTGCAAATGCTTTCAATATGAACAAGTCTGTATTTTGCTCGTATGGTAAAGAGTTTAAAAAAAAAAAAAAGAGAAATGCACAGATTGATTCCAGTACAATTTTATTTGGAACTCAAAATATCTCCGACCGAGTTGACACTGAAACCTCTCGGACAGTGGTCATTTGCATTGACAATGAGCGGTCGGACATCCTTGGGGAACGTCCAAGTCTATTTGTGATGTGTATCACAAATAATCTTGGTTACATCTAAAATATCGGGAAATTATAGATGCGAAAAGATTGGGTTTGATACATAAAACGCATAAAAACGCTCTCAGCAATGACTTATAAAGGCTAACTTTAAGTTATTTTTAGACCGGATATTCAATGGCATAACTGAATTTGTCGCTTTTAATAAAACATGGGTATATGAGCAGTTGCTTTTCAGAAGCAAGTGCTCCTTTTCCAGCACATTTTTCTCGGTAAAAAAATCTTTCTTGTACAGGAACGTAGATATCGTACGAGTGCGAGTAGAGAAGGCCGCAGGCATTTTTAACTCCTTACCAGCTGACAAAACAATTTGAATTTCTCCGTACTGAAAGCGCCACCTTAAATCTGTCACAAATAATGAGATTTGTCCACGAAAGGACTATATATATATAAAAACATTGTGGGAAAAGGAGAAAATGCTGAGTACCAGCATTTTCTCCTTTTCCCACAATGTTTTCAAAGACATCCTTCATGGTCGTTAAAACACGGACTTGTTTGATAAAGGGTTAACGGTCATCAGAGCTACCATTAATATCTTGAAATGATATTCTCCGTGTTTCGGTTAACTCTTTTACCAAACGACAAAATTTTGGACTCGACCAAATTGAAAGCATTTGCAAACGACAAAATAAATGAGCTCAAATGATGATTTCTGTCTTTGATAAAGTAGAAAACATAATGAGACAGGGAGAAAATGCTGGTTAGCAGCATTTTCTTCTTTTTCCACAATGTTTTCAAAAACCTTATTCTTCAGGTCGTAAAAGGGATAACTTTTGTCTTAAGACCCGTTTACACATTCACGATTTTCTCTACGATTCACCACGATTCACCCAGATTTCTCATGGTCAGAAAAATCGGGATGGATCAGGATGAATCGTGGCGAAAAGTAGAAATATTCAGTGTCACTACGATTCCAGTAAGAATGTCCACGATATTAGTACGGTGTCTGTAAGGTATCGCTACGAATCAATGACGATTCATGACGGCAACGCTACGGTCAATGAGGATTGACCACGGTGGCACAACGAATGCTCACGGTGCTTGTACGGTTCGATACGGTACTAGTACGATTCACGGCGGTAGCGACACGAGCTCCCACGACTGACCACGATTTAACGGTTTTCACGTGACAAGTTCTCAAAGTATGACATCAGAAAAACATTTCTGTTTAATTGAAGCTGTAGATTGGCGATTTGTAGTCTCTGTACATAATCCATGATGTGTATACTTCTGATTCGCTCTTCAAAATGATTCCTTCAATGCAGCCCTGTGAATTATATGCAAGAATTGTAGCGAAACGGCTCAAAATCGTGGTAAGTCGGCTAGATTCGTACGTAACCGTGATGTATCGTACTCAAACCGTGATTGATCGTCTTCCTACCGGCCTTGGTCGTGGCCAATCGTGGAGCTCCGTAGCGAAACCGTGGATGATTCGTAGGACAACCGTACACAATTCGTGGTGAATCGTGAGAATTCGTGGTGTCAAAGATTCCACGACTGGCTACGATCTCTCACGAATAGCCGCGAATATAGCTACGGTGTCAGTACGAATAAGCACGATTCCGCTACGGTTACGCTACGAATTAGGCCACGCCCAATAACCACCACGATTCGCCACGAATGTTTTAAACAGTTTAAAACTTCCGTAGCGCTACCGTGGAGTTTCCCGAATCATCACGATTCATCAAGATTCACCACGATTCACCACGGTTCTACTACGAATCACCACGGTACACGACGATTTTACAAATCGTGGCGAATCGTAGCGGCACCGTAGCCAAAAATCGTGAATGTGTAAACAGGCCTTTAATTAGCTGAATTTCGACTGTACTGTCCCCGGAGCCGTATATATTTTAACGTTCTAAATTGTATTCAAAGGGTAATTCTTGAGCACTGCATAACTTTCAAAGAACGCAGTGTCTGTTTGGATAACCCAGTTCTGTATATCTGAACCACGTGAATTGTTTAGCCAATCATGAACTGTCTTACTTTCTAAATTCATAACTACATGTAGATTGTCAGTTAGAACTGCTAATATGGACTCGCTGAAGACGATTTCAAAACTCGAAAATATATGAGACACTAATGTGTATCAGACCTCTAGATAAGAGGGAGTGATATTATTCTAAATCCATTATTTCTCCTTCAAACCCTATGTTGTGGGTACTCATTAGAATTGTCTCATCGAGACAATTCTAATGACTACCCATAACATAGGGTTTAGTGAAGAGAGATTAATAATTACATTTTTGAAATCAAAAGCACCCTCTCTGTCTGGAGCTCTGGTGTATGACCTTGATGCCAAAAGAGCAGCAGTTTTTAGAAAAAAATGTTTTGTTTTTTTTTTCATAGATCCATAAATTTTATGTGACGATTTGCTTCACATAATGCATCAAAGAAATGCATTAACCCCCTTTGGCCAATGAACGACTCAAATAAACATGAATTATATATGATAAAAAGCTTTTTTTATTATTATTATTTCTCCATAAAATTCCGCATCTTGCCCAATTTCGATACAGCACAAATCCCTTTTCAGGACTTTAAGGCCTTTGATTTACTAGTAAAGCGACGTAAAATTGACGCTGGATGACGTTGGGCCGCTTTTTGAGCGATGACGTTGCTACAGCTACCATATCCATTTAAGTTGTTGAGATATTGACATGAAATTTATGCTGTCAATACAGAATTGATTTGTCTACAATATTTATCAATTTTGCTGTATTTAAGAAATATTTAACAGTACTTTTCCGCGTATTTATTGAACACCCCTCGTATTATCAACGTCATCAAGGACAAAAAGTACATGTTAATTGACCAATCACTTCAAGTCATTTCCGTCAAGGATGTCTTCCATTTCAAGCCCTGAGCAGCAGTAATTCTAGACATTTTGTATTACCCTGGAGAAAGAAGAAAACGTTATGACTAAAAATCGAGGTCATGCTCCGTACGAGCCAATTTCTCCCTTTGTCACAATGATTTTCAAGGTCTTTCCTTGCAGTTGGGGGTCAAAAATAAGTCTAGATCTAGTGATAGGGTTGTCATTAGATATATATCAGATAACGGTTTTGGCTCGATCACGCCTAATTTAACAAGAACTGGTCAACTGCAAAGTGCATCTGTTAACACTCAACCCTTCAACTGCTACATGTAAGTGCGACTTCATATTCTGTTGCGGACAGCGTGGATCAAGATCAGACTGCACAGAACTTGCAGTCTGATCTTTGATCCACACTGTCCGATATATACGGATATCCGGTATGTCCATCGAAAACAACTTTTGAATCGACAATATTTGCTGTTATCTCATTGGCTGGAAAAGTTCGTTTCAAATATCAAGCAGTTCAAGGTTAAATTTCTCAGTATGATGTTTACTGCAATTAGACAAAGTGAAGACGAAAACCAGACTGGCAAGATCGCGCAGACCGGTCGTGAATCTACATTTTCCGATAACTTTTGAGTCATTTTCGCCCAGTTTTTCCTGAAATAAAATGCAAAGATTGGATATTGTCCACTGACCAAAATTGCCATTCCAATTATCTTTCCGTCGAAGGGAAAAACCCTGAGAACGTTGAATACATCATTGTTTGGTCAGGAAATAACTCCAACATGGCTGTTAGCTATGAAAATTTCACAAACAAAACAGCGGACAGTGTAGATCAAAGATCAGACTGCACGTTCTGTGCAGTCTGATCTTGATCTACACGGTCCGCAAAAGGCAATCTGACCTTGATCTACAGTCTCAGCAAGACAATAAATAACTAAAGGTGTGCCTAGCCCTTTATGGGTAAATAGATGTCCTTAGGGGCTAGGTGGACGGTCAATTTCATTGTTTCGGTCAATCGAAAGCTGGTCACAAACAGATCCGTGCAGTGTCTCTGGTCCGCAGGTCTCTCCGGAATATTTACATTGAAACCTCGTGGTAAGTCTTTTAACTATTCTTTTAAATATCATCGTCATCACCAACAGTCATCATGATCAGTATTGGTAGTGTACTAGAAGTAGTGGGAGTGGCAGTAAAGATAGTAGTAGTAGCAGTAGTAGTAGATGTGGTAATACTAGTGAAATAGTAATTTCTTCTTGCTTTTCTCTTTACTGCTTCGAAAAAAATCAAGGCACAAGTTGAATATTGTTTATAAATCCCCAAAAAGGAGTAAATATCTTAATAAAAGATTATTATTATTATTATTATTATTATTATTATTATCGTTATGGTCGTCGTGGTCGTCGTTATTGTCCTCGTTGTTGTTGTTGCTGCTGCTGCTGCTGATGCTGTCATTATCAGCACACAACAGTGATTTTACCGATGCATTTTTTCAGGTTTAGTTGTAATATTGTTTATATCTAGGTTTAATTTGTCTATTTTATATTATCATGCATTCATAAAAACTATGTTCACTGTTGCATCAACTGTACTTGTATGCCACGTGGGTCTATGACCTTTTGGAAAAATGGAAAAGAAACATGGCAACTTGAAACTTTGTTCTCAGAATAATTCAGAACATGAAATACAAACCTATGAATTTCAAACGTATCATGATTTCTTAAATTGAAAGAGAAAAACAAGCGAATCAAAAATATGTCAAGTTTTAGTGGGAAAAAATGAAAAAAAAAAAAAAGAGGAAAAGCCCAAGAAGGAAATGAAAAAAGCAAGGAGGGGAGAGAATCAAAAAGAAAGAAAAATGAAATTCAAAAGGAAAAAAGCATTTCATTTTAGCATTTCATAATTATTAATCAAAGGTCCAGATAAATGTATTAACCCTTTACAACAAAATCCCGACTTTTAACGGCTCTGAGAAAGAAACCTTTTGAAAACATTATGAGAAAAGGAGAAAATGCTGGTAAGCAGCATTTTTCTCCTTTTCCCAGAATGTTTTCAACCCTACCCAAAACAAATCTCAATTTATGAGCCAGATTTAAATTGTCGTCTGCAAATGCTTTGAATCTGGACCAGTCTAAAATTTTTCATTTAGTAAAGAGTTAAAGGCACACTAGCAGCCAAAAGTAAACAATTCGGAAGTCAAAATGCAGACAAATTTACTTTTTACTGTTTAAAAGTATGGACATCATTATGAGCCTGACATTGTGTGACAGCAGGGTTTGTCAAAGTTCCAGTCACTTGCAGAAAAATGTAAAATCTATATTTAATGTTGCCAACTCATATTTACCCTCAAGCTGCGAAGCGCGACCCGCTGACCTTTTGCGGACAGTGCAGATCAAGATCAGACTGCACAGAACTTGCAGTCTGATCTTAGATCTACAATGTCCGATAAGGATGTACTTTTCACCCAAAAATTAACGTCGAATTTACAACACTTTGGCTTTTACTATCGGCTTGAAAGTTTCATTTGACTTATTTAGTTGGATAAAGGTTAATATGCGTCGGCAACATTAATGTAGATTTCGCAATGCATGTAATACTACCCATATAAATGGTATGAATTTAATTTTCTTGCATTTTGACTGCCGTTTAGTTTTGGTCTCTAGTGTGCCTTTAACCCTTTACTGCACTATGCCGCCTTTTAACGACCCTGGAAAAGAAGCCTTTTGAAAACATTGAGGGAAAAGGAGAAAATGCTGGTAACCAGCATTTTCTCCTTTTCCCACAATCTTTTCTACCGTATCAAAGAAAAATTGGATCGTTTGAGCCACATTGCAATTGTCGTCTGTAAATGCTTTCAATTTGGACTGGTCTAAAATTTTGTCGTATGGTTAAGGGTTCAGTGACTGAATTGAACTGAAACCTGCTTGATAAAATGCAGGTACATATGTTTGGTTAACCATTCACCAAACAAGCACGTGTTTTAATTACCCTATGGAATCAGATTTTTGAAAACATTGTGAGAAAAGAACGACGTTGGTAACCAAAATATTGTCCTTTCTGTTACTCTTTCAGAAACAGGAAATTTCTATCATTCGGAGACACTTCTAATTTGTCGTTAGCAAATGCTTTCAGTGTGGACAGTACTATAATCTTGTCTTTGTGAAGAGTTTAATTAACCCTTTACCACACAATTCCGAGTTTTGACGACCCTGAGAAAGAAGCCTTTTGAAAACATTGTGAGAAAAGGAGAAAATGCTGGTAACCAGCATTTTCTCCTTTTCCCACAATGTTTTCTACCCTATCAAAGACAGCATCCATCACTTGAGCCACTTTTGAATTGTCGTCTGCAAATGCTATCAATTTGGACAGGTCTACATTTTTGTCCTGTGGTAAAGAGTTAAACAAATTTTATGTTAAATGAGTTGGAATCATTAATCACTATGAAAAAAATAAATGTTTAATGCATCTGCCAAAAAAATATCGCCCAGGTCAGCCTGCACAGGCTGGCTTGGGTCCAAAGTTTTTGCAATTTGCAAATTTTCTGCATGTCAGAGGACCATTCTTCTTCTAGATCCAGGCGATTTTTAAAAAAAAATATATAATTTTACTGTTCCATGATTATATGATGACTTGCCTGGTATAATGCATCACGGAGATGCATTAAACCCCCTTTTTGCCAGAGCATCGTTCATGTGAGAGGGAGAATGTAACATTATCTCTGGGAATTTCAGATTACTGCGCACCGAACCAATGGAGACTCGACGTATATTACATGTCGTGCTTTTAGTCAGCTCATTGTTGAGTCTGTCGAACACACAAGGTAGTTAACTAATCTCTCTCTCTGTGTCTCTCTCAAATCACCCATACTTTATGTACAGTCCAACATCTATTGAAAGAGCATCCGCGGGACCCTTACGCCAATTTTCAGACTAGTCCAAATTGAATATATTTACATAACACGTATTTAAACGTGGTCCAAATGCCTAAACTTGTCTTGTAAAAAAAATATTGTCAGAAAAACTTGTCAACAGTTCTATTTTCACGATAACGTTTTCAAAAGCTATTTACGATGTGCTTGCTTCCTAGAGAATTCCCCCTTTACCACGCAATCCCGACTTTTAAGGCCCTTGAGGAAGAAGTTTTTGCTGCAAACATTCTGGAAAAGGGAGAAAATGCTGGTTACTAGCATTTTCTCCTTTTCCCACAATGTTTTCTACCCTATCAAAGACATAAATCATCATTTGAGCTACTTTCAATTTGTCATCTGCATATACTTTAATTTTAAATAGTTTAAAATTTTGTCGCTTGGTACAGAGTTAAGCTATGTTTTACTGTATATTGCAGGTCGAGACTGCACTTTGCCTGCAGATCTCTTCTTTGTTATCGACGGATCTGACAGCTTAACTGACGCAAATTTCAATGCGAGCAAGAAGTTTGTGATAGACGTGAGTATAGTATTAAACTCAACAATTTGATTCACTTGAAATGTATTCTTGATAGGTGACCGTTTGTATAAAACGGTCCCGTTAGCGACAAAAAGTATGCCTAAACAATGAAGGTTTAAAATGCATTTAATTTAAATCACACCATTTAAAAGTATGGAAAATATTGTGAGAATGGCAATCTATTATTTTACGGTCGGTCTTAGTGTTAGTCGCTGCCAGAAAAAGGAGGTCAAAAAAGTTGCCAGGTCGCTCTATTTTTTATTTACCTTTTGGCTGTCTTTGTTTTTCTTTCTTTTTCTGCCAGCTACTAACACAGGAACGACCGTACAGTAACATGGTGTCACCTTTACAATAATTTCCAGACTTTAAAATGGTATGATATAAACCTGCGTTTTGCCTACTTTTGACAGGTATTGGGCCTTTAATCATTATAGCGTTGAATAAATATAATTGGAATTTGTAAGCCAGGCGTAAAAAGTCAAATAATGCGAGTTCAAAAGTTTTGTTGTTGTTTTTTTTTTTTTGCGGGGGGGGGGGGGGGGGAGAAATTTCACCGTGCTGGACGTTGTAGATCCAAATTCCGACTGCTCTGAACAAATAATCCATGTTATTACCTAATGGTAGGAATCAAACGCAAAACAGCTCTGTATAATCATCTGCAGGTCGCATTAAACACTCGGCAATAACTCCATGTTAATATTTGCAGGTCGCATGAACCACTGGGCAATAATTCCTTGTATATGATCCATGCTCTGACAAAAGGGGGCATAATGCATCTCCGTGATGCATTATACCAAGCAAGTCATCACTAACTAAAAGATCCAACGATTGGCTGAACTTGGAGGAAGAGTGGTCCTAGAATATATGCAGAAAATTGACTGATAGCAAAAAGTTTCGACTCATGTCAGTCTGCGCGGATTGCGCAGGCTGACATGAGTCGATGCTTCTTGTAAATGCAATAAGCCCCCTTTTCACAGAGCATGGCTCATATATTTGCAGGTCGCATTAGACACTGAACAAATAATTCCCTGTTATTTTCCGTAGCTTGAATCAAACACTGAACAATCATTCCTTGTCATTATTTGCAAGTCGCATTTCGTACAGAACAAATAATTCCATGTACATGTAATTAACTGTAGCTCGAATCAAACACTGACGAAATAATTTTGTGTTTTTTTGTCTGTAGGTCGTTGCGAAACACTGACAAATAATTCCATGCTACATGTATTTTCATTTGGTCACATTAAACCAAAACAAATTTTTCACGAGAGGCGCAGCCACGAGTGAAAATATTACCGATGATGTTCACTCGATGAAATAAATTTCGATCTTTCACCGAAAAAAACAAATATTCTCTTTATTTCATGCTTCTAACGCCTTTTTTTGTCGAGACTTTCATAAAAATCAGTACAAACTCCCCGTGGTCGGTATTCTCACTGGTCGTACCCGTGTAATATCGAAAAATATTTTCACCGCTATTTCTCCATATCCTACCGGAAAGCATGAAATAATTTCATATATGTAATTACCTGTAGGTCGTATTGGAACACTAAACAAATAATTCCATGTTATTATCCGAAGGTGCCCTAGAAATTGAACAAATAATTCCATGTTATCCTAGGTCGGATTAAACTTTAGACAAATAATTCTATCTGTAGCTCGCATTTGACACTAAACAAGTAACTCCATGGTCGTATTAAACACGATACAAATAATTCTCTGTTATCATCTTTAGCTCGAATCTACCTAAACAAACCATTTCATGATATTATCTATAGATCGCATAAAACATAAATCGAATCATTCCAAGTTATTGTCTGTCTTTAGTGCCGGAACAAAGAACTTATAATTACAAGTTACGGGTATTATCTGCAGGTCGTATTGAACACAGAATTTTTTTTTTTCTTTTTTTTTTTTAAATAAATAAATAAAAAAAAAAAAAAAAAAATAGAATAATAATATGATGGCATACCGGTAACACGTATGCCATATTTTTGTTTTGGTCCAACCTGCAATAATGACACTGATTTCTGTGTTTGATAATATCATGAAATGGTTTGTTTAGGTAGATTCGAGCTAAAGATGATAACAGAGAATTATTTGTATCGTGTTTAATACGACCATAGAGTTATTTGTTTAATGTCAAATGCGAGCTACAGATGGAATTATTTGTCTAAAGTTTACCGGTATGCCATCATATTATTATTCTATGTCGTATACAAAAAAAAGAACAAGGATTCTATGTATATTAGGTCGCATAAAATACTTGAAAGCTATGTCATTATTTGCACGTTAGAACATAAGTTATTACAGTGTTATATCTGTAGGTCACACCAAATACAAAATCGCCGATAGATTGCATAAAAATCTTAACAAATAATTCCATATTATCATCTTGGGACTAAAGTAAGCATTTCATACTATTATCTATATGTTGTATATGAGCCATGCTCTGTGAAAAGGGGGGCTTAATGTATCTCCGTGATACATGATATCAAGCAAGTGATCAGATGATCATAGATCCATTAAGTCCATGTTGTCAAACAACCGACTGAATTATGTGGTAGTATGGTCCTTTGTCATACAGAAAATTGTCCGATAGCGAAAAGTTTCGGCCCAGGTCAGCCTGCGCGGACTGCGCAGGCTGACCTGGGTCGATAGTTTTCGCAGATGCACTGAGCCCCCTTTTCACAGTGCATGGCTCATGTGTTTTATCAATCAAAGAATTATCTCTTGTTATGAGTAGAGAGATAATAATTAAGATAATTCCATATTGTTATCTGTAGGTACTCTCCGAATTTAGAGTTATGCGGAACGAGGTGCACGTAGGAGCCAATGTATTCGGCACTGACGTATATGATCGCGTACAGCTTCACGGACCGACCATCTACCCGTTGTTTTTGAAAAGGATATCTACGATGAACCGGGCACCTTACAGCAATACGGCAACTTTCAAGGCTATAAAGGAGATGCGAGAAGAATTTGAACTCCGAGGTTTGTTTGTTTGCTGTTTAATGTTTGATGCCGTTTTCATCAGTATTTCAGTTGACCTTTCTGCCGATTTTGATTGACAGGTCCTATCAGCCAATCAAAACGCAGTTATAGCGCGACATGTAAACACACGGGTCAGACAAAGTGATAGACTTTACTATTGACAATGTTATTGTTTTCTTTTTGTTTAAACCATAGTTCTAAGACTGGATTATACAACAATTATATCAAAATGGATTAAAGTTACACATAAGAATCATGTGTTAAGGTAATTGTTAAATTATATACCTTGAAAGGAAAAATAAATTTATCCTTTCCAAAAACCCACATCTACGTAAAAGGTCGCCACTAGATTTAACCAGGATTCCGAAAAACCAGCCGCTCTACCAAACGATAGAAAAGCTGGTTCTTTTTTTCCAGTCTTTCAGGAAAGAAAGAACGGTTGTGCCAAACTGTTTTGTTAAACTACCTGTATTGAAATCTAACTACACGTACATCTTTCAAATTCCAAACCAATACTCCGAGACAGTCGTAATCGTTACATACAAATCGAGCGACAGGAAGATGAATATTTTATTGACAGCCACTCGTCACCCTGTTTCAAAAAGAAGTTGACACTGCGAACGTCATCATAATGATTCTTGTTGCAATACTTTAGAGAGCATTCATATTTTATTCTTGCTTCATAAACCCGATTGCATATGACTGTTAATGTCACTTTTGCCTGGTTCGAACGATTGTTTGTTTTCCCAACGATTGTTGCCTGATTGATAAATGCACGTCCATTCCAAATCAGTGCAATCCTTACAATCACCCAAGTGACCAAATATACTCTCAATTAAAAAGATTTTTACAATATATATCTATTAAAAATACAACAAATCACCTAATTGATTACTTACGATAAACTTCTTGATTTTCACTCAAACAGGTGTTAGAAGTATTTATTACATCTTTACCAGACAACAAAAGATTAGATTCGTCTGTCTTGAAAACACTTGCTGTCGACAAATTAAACGTTGCTGCAATGATGAGATTTGTCTTTGAAAAAGTAGAAAACATCTAAGGAAAAAGAGAAAGTTTTCAAAAGTTTCCCTCTTCAAGGTCGTTAAAGCACGGGTTTGTGTGGTAAAGGGTTAAATTGTAATCCTTTTCTCATAGTGTTTACTGTCAAACTGGACATGTTATATAGTGACGAAATGTTTAAAAACCTATGCCCCTATTATAAGTTATATTTTCACAATATATTTTTAGTTTAAATACTCGTACCAAACATTGAATTACGAACATATTTGCGCTATTTTCATTTTTCGATTTCTCATAAATATGGCATTATTCAAAGTATTTTTTTCTTGTTACTTCGCCGATTTAGTCCAAACTGAAAAGAACGTCGGGAAAAAGCTTTGGGTACTTTAATTACAGCGAAACATATGCTAGAATAAAACTGAAATAATCTCTCTTTCGCTATGTATTCGACGCCATTTTCAGGTTTGTTTGTCGGACCTAACGACCGAAATACCGCATTACTAGGGTGGGCGTGCCAAACTCGAGTTTGCAGAAAGGTCAGTTACGAATATATGTGCATGTACGGGTATATAATGAAAGCCAATGTATTTGTCATCGCTGTCTTTATTGATGTCCGTAATCAGGAGTACGCAAAACAGCCTCTCAAATCCACTCCCTCTTTTCCCATATCAGCAAAGTTTAAGCCTTATACCCCCATTCCACTAGGCCGCGATCTACGGCGCTCTGTGCGCTCATACAGAGCGCGGTAGATCGCCTCAGATCGCTGCCGGATTGGTGATTATGAGGACACTCCCGCTCAGATAACTCAGATGACGCTCCGCCGGCGATCAAGTAACGACCATTGAGATCCGATAGCGATTGAACTGTACATGGTCACTATCGTAGCCTCGCTAGGAGTTGCGACCGTATACGACCTGTTTTCGCTCCGTTAGCGACCCGAGGCGAGTCAATTGCGATCATATGCGCTCTGTTGGTACTCTAAAGGCGATCGCCGCGACTTTTGGCGATCAAGCCCCGATCCAATAACGATCTTGGCGACCTAAGAAGATCCAATACCGCTCAATTAGCGATCAGTCTGGTCAGATCCTATAAAAACCCACGGCGACCGGCCGCGCTCATCAGTTTTTATCTTGCAGTCATAGATGAAAGACGTTTGACAGTGTATCATGAATTTTACAGATGCTGCTCAGGTTATAATTAGCCTCATTAATGAAGCCATTGTCCTTCAACGGCGAGCTATTTTAGCCGAAGAACCCAGAAGAAGAGGGAGAAAAAGGAAAAACTTTTGGGTGAGACCATGGTTGGCAGCAGACAGAAGACTTCTGTATGGACAATATGCCACATTGATGGATGAACTTAGAGCAGAAGATACCAGCTCTTTTTTCAATTTTATGAGGATGGAGCCTGCTATGTTTGATGAACTGTTGCAAAGAGTCTCACCAAGAATTAGCATGCTGTAGTTAAAACTTTTGACCAAAGAATTAATTGTACCTACACCTGGTGGTTTCCAAATGCGACATGATGATAGCCGAGACAGACACTCTTTTATAGTCCTCCAAGAGCGCGATCGGAGCGCCAACATATCGCGACTTGATCGTAACGGAGCGCTATCATATCGCCACTTGATCGTAACGGAGCGCTATCATATCGCCACTTGATGATCGTGTCGGAGCGCTATCATATCGCCACTTGATCGCAACGGAGCGCTACTGCATCTCTAATGGTCGCTATCGGATCACATCGGAGCGCGATGACCTGCATACTGGCGAACATTTGCGCTCTTGAGCGATCCGATAGCGCTCCAGTTACGATGTTTACGTTCAACTTGCGTTTCGATAGCGATTTGAGCGATTAAGTAGCGATGTGACGGCGTTCTGAACAGATCGCCACAGATCTTTGTGCAAGGGAGTAGACTGATGGCGGTCTTGGCGATCTTGGTGATCCGTTAAAGATTAGTGTTCTTGGCGTTCTTGGCGCTCTGCATGGCGATCTACGGCGCTCTGTGAGAGCGCCGTAGATCGCGGCCTAGTGAAATGGCTTTTAAATGCGACTCAAGGACCTTTTGCGGACAGTGTAGATCAAGATCAGACTTCACAGTCTGATCTTTGATCTACACTCTCCGATATGGGGGATACATTTTCTCCAAAATATAACTTGGAAATAGCAACACTCGGGTGTTTTTCTATCGGCTTTGAAATTTCGTTTAATTTATATAGCAAGTTAGGGGGGGTTAAACTACATCCAGCAGTGAATTTCAGTGTCTTTCGTCAACCACTTCGACTCCAGGATACACTTTGCCTTTGAATGACCTATGAAATAAATGGATAAACAAAAGTTTCAAATCTTGTAAGGAGTGGCCTTGGTCTGCTTGATCCTATGACAATATGGACATTTTAAGTTGTTCTGCTTCTATTGTAGATAACGATCAGAATGCACAGAACTTGATGTCGGATCTTGGATCTACATAGTCGGTTCTTTGACAAAATGGATTTCGTGGACCCATAGTTACGAGATTACTTGCTTGGCATAATGCATCAAAGAGATGCATTTACCCGCATTTACTAGAGCGTGGCTCAAGTACAAACTTGAACCAGGTCAATATATCATCTACAGTCACTTGCTCACGAAATTGTCCTAAAACAGTTGGTTTATAAGAGGCCTGTCACACTACGACGTTCTCACCAGCGTTCGAGTAACGTGTTGCGAAACGCAGAGGAACGTCGAGAACGTTAGAAAAAAGTTACAAGAAAGTAAGACGAGCGTCGGCAAACGTTGGATAACGTCGAGGGACGTCGGCGAACGCTGAGGGTGAAAAATAGTTTTGGGTGTGCACAAAAATTCAGGACGTTCTATCAAAACGCTACTTACACGTTAGAGGAACGTTACACGAAAGTTTACAGGCGTTACCCGAACGTTACTCGAAAGTCAGGACGTTCCCTGGGCGCTAGGCGGACGCCGGCCCATCAGGGTGGAGTGTTCAGCGCGTGCCTAGCGCTTGGGTAACGCTGGCGTAACTCCTGTGTAACGTCCATCGAACGTCTGTCCTGCGTGTCGCCAACGTTTTTCAGCGTTCGTCAGCGTTCGCCAAGCGTTCTTAACGCTCATGTAACGCTCTTTCAACGTCTTTCTAACGTCTGAATTTTTCCAGCGTCTGTGTAACGTCCAAGTAACGTCCTTGTAACGCGCCTGTAACCTACTGGTAGCGTTTAGGAGCATTTGGCAGGCACTTGCCATATGTAAGGGGATTGCAGAGGCCACCGACAGTCCCGTTGGAACTTTCACAGAGTGAAGACTTCAGAAGAATGACAGACCAAGAGAAACACCAGTATGCTGTTACTGCTCTCATGCATCACAACAACCTCCTGCAGTTGGCATTGCACCAGGTCAAGATGTCCATGGCAGAGTCAAAGAAGAAAAGGAAGAGGAGAGGGAGAAAGAGCTGGGTGAGATCCTGGATAGGAAGGCGACCACAGTTTGGTGTTTATGACTGAACTCAGAGCTGAAGAACAAGCCTCCTTCCACAACTTCCTGCGCATGCCACCAGTGGTGTTTGATGAGCTGAGACAGAGAGTTGGTCCCAGGATCACCAAGAAAGACACTCGCTTTAGACCGGTCCTCGACCCTGGTATGAAGCTGGCCCTGACTTTGCGACACCTTGCCTCTGGTGACAGCTATGCCTCGCAGAAGTTTGGCTGGAGAGTACCTCACAAAACACAGTCACTGGTGGTCAGAGAGGTTTGCCATGCCATACTGTACCTGGATGAGATGCTGACCTGCCCCAGTACGCCAGAAGAGTGGAAGGAAGTTGCTGACAGATTCTATCAGAGGTGAAACTTCCCCTATGTCCTGGGAGCACTAGATGGTAAGCATGTGGCCATTAAGTGTCCTGCAAACAGTGGCTCCTTGTACTACAACTACAAGGGGTTCTATTCCATCGTGTTGCTGGCCCTTGTGGATTCTGACTACAAGTTCCTGTGGGCAGATCTTGGAGGCCTGGGGTCAGCATCCGATGCCCATATCTACAACTTCAGTGAGCTGAAACATGGAGCTAAAGAAGACTTGCTTGGGTTTCCACAGCCTATACCTCTCCCACAAGACACTACAGATGTTTCATACTTCTTCATTGGATGACGCCTTTGCTTTGAGAGCCTACATGCTCTGAGAGCTTGATGAAGCCCTACAGTCTCCCTGGTCTATCACAGGAGGAGCACATTTTCAACTACAGACTATCGAGAGCCAGGAGGGTCGTGGAGAATGCCTTTGGGATCCTTGCCAACAGGTTCCAGGTGATTCTTGGCACTATGCAGCACAAGCCAGAGACTGTGAAGCTGATAGTGAGGACCTGCTTTGTCCTTCACAACCTGATGAGGGTCAGATATCCAATGCTGCAGAACCAACAGCTAGATCAGCCAGCTGAGTGAACATTTGCTGAGAGTAACCCAACGTTACAAGAACGTTATAACATCTTTGACCTAGAAACTTAATTTGAAGAACGTCGACGTTCCCCGGCGTTTCTCAAGTTTTTCAAAACGCAACCAAACGTCGAACAAAACGCCATAGTGTGTCAGGGCCGTAAGCAAGTATCGTATAGTGAATTGCTGACTTACGAGTCTCTTAGAAGTTACTTGATTATCTACTTGTTTGACAAGTTTGCCTGTTCAGCTGTCACGTTGAATCTACCAGGTACCAGGATTCATACAAATCTATGCAAATTCAAAGTGTTGTATTATGACGAATGGCCAAAACAGACTCATAGCCTCAGAAAACTAACCAACCAAATTTGACAACATCCTACCAGTCGCCCAATCAGATCGCCCAAGCCGCCTAAATACGCCGACATCGCAACAACCGGTTAAATACGCCGACATCGCAACAACTGGTTAAATACGCTAACATCGCAACAACCGGCAAATAACGTTGACATCCCACCAGCCGCCTAAATATGCCCACAGTGCACAAACAGGTTAAACACGCTAACATCGTAACAAACAACAAATTACGATGACACCCTATCACTCGTCTAAATATGCCTAGACATCACCAACCGGTTAAATCCGCGGGCACCGCAACAACCGGCAAAATACGTCATCACTTAGACTACTATATAAAAACTTTTAACAGTTGTATCAATCGTGCTTATTTACATGTAACCGAGTATAAAGGGAGGTAAGACTCTTTCACAATACTCGCCATTTCGCTACGCTTCTTTTTACTTATTTGTCTCTGATTTTTTTTTTACTAGGAAGAGAAAACGTCACAAAGGTCGGCGTGGTTATCACAGACGGAAAATCAATCAACTCCAATCTGACCAATCAGGAGTCAATATTAAGCAGGAACGCTGGGATTAACATGATTGCGATCGGGGTTGGAAGCAACATTTTCAGGCAAGTCAAAACTTTAGCGCTTACCAAATAATCCATTGTTTTCAAACGCTGGGAAAGAGAGCTAATGAAACATTAATGGAACGAGAGAAAATGCTGGTAACTAGGATTATCTCCTTTTTCCACAATGTTTTCTACTCTATCAAAGACTAATCCCATCTTTTGAGTCACTGACAGCACGTGGCTGCTTCGTGTAGTTGAAATATACATGTATAAGAGTGAAGACTGAATTTTGGAATAACTCTACTCTGTCCGCTAAATGCATATTGGCTGCTCAATAGATGTGGCCACTAACACAGGTTGACTGCAGTTTCTATTCTTTTCATATATATAGTGTTTAACAAAAGTCACCATCCACTAAGTTCTTTGGATGAAATTAATATTAGTCTTAGAAGTGTACTACAGAGTATGAGGAACCTTGAAATGATTTTTAGCTGTAGCCTTTCAATCTTTTCAGATGAAGTTGTCATTACGATCTTTGTCCCTAATTGTCCTAAACGAATGGTTGAATGACTTGAGCTGTGGAATGAATTACATATCATTCAAAACATACATATTATTTTCTTTCAAATGTTTCTCCCGTCCACAAAAGGTTTTGGTACGTCTCTGAAAGTCCAGTGGTTATGGACTCTGTTTTTGACTTTCTTCGAGTACTGGTTAATCAGCCTGGTAACATACTGGTGCGGGGAATATTGATCCTTACAGGGTTCTCAATGTTTGTCGGTAGGAATAGGGCAAACAGGATAAATAAATAAAGTTGACTTTCGTTTTCTTCCCTCTCTTCTGTATTTGAACTTCCTGCATTCATTTTGAAGCTCAAGATCCCAGGCTTCCCACCTAAATACGCACTGGAATTTAGGGGTGACAAGTCTTTCTGTAATTCTTATTTGTCGCTTATCATTTTACAGACCAGAGCTAGAAAATATCGCAGGCGACTTATCCAAAGTTTTTGTCACAGCAAATATTGATGACGTAGTCAGCACAATTCAAAATGCCATCAAGGACCTCACGTGCGCACGTAAGTGATAGATAATGTATGTTCTTAAATGTAAAGTTTGAACAATCGAACACAAAGTTAAACGAAATACACAGTTTTATTCATCATGGATTACAGGCTCGTATTCTGTCTCCAGCTTGTTTTGCGAAGTCATCTGACTTCAATCGATCTCAGCGGATTGGTTTCATTACGACTTGATTTGACTTTTGATGACCTTTTCAACAATATTTCAGCTATGTCACAGCGGTCAGTGCAACAGTCCATGCGTTCCTTGAGTTCCTATAACCAGTACGTACCACGCAAAACTTTGTTTCCAAGCCACTGACTGCTTTCTCACGTGTACATGTACAAACTACATCGAAGCTGCGTTCATCGTTATGAGAAAAATGAATCTTATCAAAAATGAATTCCATCAAACCTCGTGCACACCCTTTCTCAAGCCGGAATTGGAATTGACAAACCTTTGATTACGGGCCTTGAACGTTACCACCGTGCAATGTGGGTTTTTAGTAATCTAACTTCGGCAGACAGGAGTAAGCAATTATGCTGGTCCTATAAACGACAATAACTCTTTAACTAACGCTGGCGAATCAAGCACAAGTAGCGTTTGTGGAAAAGGTAGATAGATAAAGACCATACTGAAAAGAACGTGCAGTTTGATCATGGATCTACAACGTCCTTTGCCGTCCTCTATCTGATACTAAACAATGAACAGCCGGCTAGCCAAAATGTTATTTATTTCTTAAAAATAATGCCTAAACGTTTTTTCTCGGCAAAGCTATGACCAAAACGTATCTTAATAAGGAAACTTTGACAAAAACATATGCATGACAGTTCATTTCATTGACAGTAGAACTTTATGTCTAGAGCTCAAAAAAAAGTCAGATTTTCAACAAGAAGTGACAGAATTTACACTAAAATTCGCAACACGTTCCATGTTCTCTTTGGACGACTTTCTACACATTACAGGACTACAGACAACCACACAAGCGGCTCCAGCACAAACCACGACGACTGCCCCAGTACAAACGACAACGGCTATTCTTGCACCAGGTAAATACTGTTTTTTAACAGCAAGTAGCATATGTTCCCCTGTTATTTGTTCGTTCGTTCGGTAGGAAGGTCGGTTGGTTGGTTAGTTTTAACGTCACTGTCTTCTATCTCAGAGTCTTTAAAACTCGGAATTGTATGATAAACGCTGAACTCATTTGTTACGTAACAGCTCTGTACTTTTTGTCGTGTTGATTTTGGATGTCTGCTACCGCGAAATTTCTTTTACTTTGATAAATACGAAACCATCAAACGTTTCTCCCTTCAGATTTCGACTGCCCCGATTGCATGGTAGATAAGGATCACGGATACCAGCCCAACGACAGATATTGTCAAAAATATTACGAAATAGTTGGGGACGGACAGGGGCAGTTACGAAAGATCGCTCGGAAATGTCGAGATGGTTTGTTCTGGGACCAATATCACCTGACGTGTAAGCGGCCGGAACAAGTCAACTGTCCCAACGGTAAGATGTAGTCAAGTGCTGTACGTGTATGTTCTTTGAGGCTTCGTTTTATTTGAAATCATCTAATGCAGTGTTTATATGTTTGAAATCTACAATTTTGTCACAGTAAATATACTGCCAAAAAATTCTCCATTAACCCTTAGGCTGCTAAGCGCAACTCAAGGACCTTTTGCCGACAGTGTAGATCAAGATCAGACTGCACAGAACGTGCAGTCTGGTCTTGGATCTACACTGTCCGATAAAGAGTTTTGTTTTCCTAACAATAAGTTTGAAATGGCATCATTTGGAGTTTTACTACCGGTTTGAAAATTTCATTTCACATAGCAGGATAAGGTTTAAGTATTAGGTACGGACATAAACAGTATCATTTATTTGATTCATTGCACGAAATGCTGAAGAAATGAAAAAAGGTACTTTCAGACTAGCTGTTGAAATTCCAAATCCGATCTTTCACGAATATCTAGCAAATTATCAGACAGTATTGGTCCAACATCAGACTGCAAAGTATACTTCATTCTCAATATAAATGCTTGTCCGTTGCAGATCCATGTATAAATAGGGCCGTAGCGTCGTACGCTATTGACGGTATGTGCAGTGGTTATGTCGCGTGCGTTGGTGGGCGGAGCTTCTGGGCTTGTTGCGGAGTGATACAAAGATATGTGCCGGGAACCGGATGTGTGACCGATCCTACTTGTACAGATGCTTGTGATTCGAGCTCGGAAACGAACTTGCAGGAACAAGAAGGTATGAAAAGTGTCATTACTTTGTGGGCTAACTTTTAGAGTAAACAAGAAATAGTTTAAATGACACCAAGATGAAACATACAAACAATGTAAGGAAATGCGTTTTGTGGATCGTATAAAAAACATTTTGGGAAAAGAAGGAACGCGGTATGAATTCAGTGTTTTATTACCCTGCCATCAATCTTCCCATCCTGGGTCCGTCATGATTGACCAACAGTTCTTAAGAACATTCTTGGTCTTATTCTTAATAGTTTTCTGAATTTGATAGTAACACAACTTCTGATTCGCTAAACCCAATGGTTTAGCGAATCAGAAGTGTGTGTTACTTTCCCATGGCTCATCCATGTCACTTCATAGGGATACTATTTATGTAGATCAGCATCTATTTTTTTTATATGACAAATGCTTAGCGTGACGAAAAAAAAACAACTTCTGTGAGAGATGTTAAAACCAAAATATACCGAATGTTATTGTTGACAAATTCTTGTAAACGTTTTCATTTTCAGAATGTCGAAACTTTCGACACCCAACAAATCCGAACATGTACATTGAAATGGTGCCTTATCACGGTAATTTCACAAGGAGGTGTGCTCCCGGTACTACTTTCGATGCTCCTCGTTGTGTATGTATACACGACGGCGCACCACCTAGTGGTAAACTCGACGGTAAATATCCTTGTTATTTTCATAATATCTTTTTACCAAAAACAAATTTTATATTTTTCCAAACTGAAAGCATTTGCAGACGACAAAAGAAATATGGCTGAAACTTTGAAATTTGTTTTGGGAAGTGTAGAAAACATTGCAGAAAAGGAGAAAATACTGGTTACTGACAGTTTCTCCTTTTCCCACAATGTTTTCAAACGGCTTCTCTCTCAGGGTCGTTAAAAGTCGGGATTGTGTGATAAAGAGTTAAGATGCAAATCCTTACGAGAAAGTCGTCATTACAATACTTAAAATGCACTTTGAAAATTCACAAAAATGAGTATGGCGATTGACATCCCACCTTGCATGCGGGCTCAGAGACTGGTGATGAGCTTTCATGGAAGAGTTTGATACAACTTTCGTTTGTCGGGAAATGACGTAATTGGCCGTTGAATGAATAATGCCCAAAGATGCGAGAGGGAATTGCCTTCATTCCCAATAAAAAATACGGTAAAAAATACATAGAATCATTGCAAATTGCATAGTTATGGATATAATCATTGTTTTAATCATTCGATTTAAAATTTCGCAAAATTTTGGCAGCAAAAAAAAATCTATGACCACTTTCGTTCATTAACGAAAATTGGCGCAATTCTTCTGAATCTCATGACACGTTTCTTTCAATCAATGGAAAAAAAGGCATTATTAAAAATGTCACGTGACGATGCAATGAAAATAATAACAGTTGCTTGCAAAGAATATAATTTGTTACAGACTGTGCACCGGCTGCAAATTTGACCTTTGACACGAACTTCATGGATTCATCCGGGCACTTTCATGCTGGTTCCGAGTTTGTAAAAGTACAGACGGGACAAGCTGTGTTTTACGGAAATGGAATGTTGAACATCTACAGATTTTCAGGCGATGATTTTGGAACCAATCTGGTGATTAAGTTTCGGTTTTACGATCTTGCTAATGGTGAGTTGCCGAACAAAGCGTTACAAATATACCATGTGTAAGGTGTTCGTGTTTTGCAAATTTGCAAAAAAAAAAATATATTATGGTGGTCTTACCTGTTTTCGTGGGATTAAATCGACAATTTTAGCTTACGCATATCTAAACGAAGAACTGATTACCAAAAAAAAAAAAACATTTTATAAACAAATAATCAAATTTAGATGCATATAAAAACATTAATTCTGCTTGAATCATGCATATTCAATGGCAACAACATAGTTCACCCTTCAATCTTGTGCCGGAAGCTGAATTGGCGCATGGGAAAACATGCCCTCATTTTGTGGCTTTTAATATCTACAGAATAGCTCATAAATAAAAAACTAAAAATAATCATGTGCACCAAAACTCATCAAGAGCGTTAACTATCACAAGAAGGGACTGTTTTGAACAATGAAAATGAACAGCTCTGAGTCAATTATCCCAAGTTTTTGAAGCGCGATGAAAAGGATGGATAAGTGTCATGGCGGCCATTTGCCCTCTTCTGACAGCAGCACCAGAACAAAAGTTAAGGCATTTTGGTTCCTTCTATCCATTTATATGCACAAGGCATTTTGGTTCCTTCTATCCATTTATATGCACCTATGAGGACAGATTATGAATTGTTTTAAACACCATTTCATCATAAACATTTGAAAATATGTAGTGTCTTAATAAAAGGGTTGGAAACATTTTCTCTCTGTAGCAGCGAATGTTCTGGAAAAATTGTTCATTTATAATCGACCTAACGAAATAGGTTACGAAAGACTCTGATCCAATTATAGATCGGAATTTTGTCACACCATTCCAATATGGTCACATGACTTTTTGGCATCAAGATTGACTATATCACGTATCGGAAATTTTTCAGGATTGAAATTAAATATCAGACGCAGAATTTAAATTAGGCACGTATCGGTCTGAAAGAGGTAATAAGAAATTTGTCACAAAAAACGATCTTTCCTTTGGAAACATGCATATTGTCTTGATTTTGTTGCATTTCATAAATTAGCACCATTGACACTGTTCTTTACATTCAAATTAGCGGTTCACACAAAACAGTGACGCCAAGCCTCCCGTAGCTCAGTCGGTAGCGTACAGGACTTGAGAACAAGAGGTCGCTGGTTCGATCCCCGGCTTGGCCAATTTCTTTCCGAGGATTGATGATAGTCATTGCGACAGGATTCATTCCTCTCTCACCGCCGACCATTGTTTCGACGATGGTTATGTGGGAAAGCAGCCAGTGGCTTGGAAAGAATATTGTGCGTAGTACTGGTAAAAGAAACCCCAGGAAAGCAGGGATAGGTGCACTGGCCGCCGCGATATAACTGAAATAATGTTGAAAATGAAGTTAAACAGCAGACAAGCAATCAATCAATCAAAACAGTGACGTCACTCACTCCATAGTTCGCAAAGAAAACTTGGATATCATCTCGGGTTCGAAAACAGGTACCCCTCGAAAATAGGTCAGTTGACCATAATTTGAGTCTGTTAAAAGGGGGCTTAATACATCTGCAAAAAGCATCGACCGAGAGACTGTGCAGGCTGACCTGAGCCCAAACTTTTTGCTATTGGTCAATTTTCTGCAGCTCAAAGGACTAGTTTACCTCATAATTCAGTCGGTTGTTATACAACATGGATTTTATGGATCCATAATACTGTAATGCCCTGCTTGGTATCATGCATCGGGGAGATACATTAAGCCCCCTCTTGCCAGAGCACGGCTCACTTGGTTTTTACGGAGGACTATACGAACAAAGGTAATTCAATCAATTCGTACCACATGTGCTATAACAAAATGTGTTAGTCACTGAATTCGTCTTAAAGTCGCACGGTACGAGAGGAGTCGTTGAATAATTGATTATTTCTGATTTTTTTTAAATGAATTTCAGAAGCACTTTAAGCTTGCAGAAATCAATCATTCAAAGTATAAAGTCCTTCAGAAAGGTAAATTTAAACTCGTGTCAAAAACACACAAAGTAAATCTCGCACCAGTGTGTATACAAAAAAAAAGTTAAAACTAGAATATCTAGTTAGTATATTGAATCCTTTGCCGGGTAATCCCGCGTTTTAACGATACGAAGGAAAAATGCTTTTGAACTCATTCTATGAAAAATGGTATTTGTAAACATTGGCAGCTAAGCAGAATTTTCTGCTCTTCCAACAATGTTTTCTACCCTTTCAAAGACAAAACATGTCATTTAATCATAACCGCTTTGTCCTCTGAAAATACTTTCAACATGGAAAGGTCAAAAACATTTGTTGTCTTGTAAAGAGTTAACCCTTAGGCTGCTTATCGCGACTCACTGACCTTTTGCGGACAGCGTAGATGAAGATCAGACTGCACAGAATGTTCAGTCTGATCTTGGATCTACACTGTCCGATAAGGAGATGTTTCCCAGATCTCTATAACTTCGAAATACCAACATTTTGGTATTTAGCGTCGGCTTGACAGTTTCATATAAGATATTTAGCAGGATAAGGGTTAACAAATACTCGTATATCGCAACAATACAGCTATTTTACTCTATCGTTGCACTTTACAGGAAGTGTTCCACAAGCGCTAGTTACCAACTGTATTTACAGCTCTGAGCTGAGTGCTAGCATCTCTATCATAACTTCCGGTGGTAATGTTGTTTTCACCACTGACACCGAGATGCAGACAGAATCGGTGTCTGTTCCTTACAACCCGGTATGAAAACATCTATCCATTTTGTTCATAGCAATTTTTTTTTTCAAAATTCATCCAAACTCTATAGATATCTCAAATATGCTCGAAAATATACAGAGTTTCTGTAAGTTAACTAGTCATAATTATAATAATGAAAAGTTGCTTGAGTCAAACTTTCTGCTTGAAAGCCCAGCCGAGGCATTCATAACCCTTTACCACACAATCCCGAACTTTTAATGACTTTAAGAAAGAAGACTTTTGGCCAAAAATGTGGGAAATGGACAAATGATGGTAACCAAAAATTCCGCCTTTTCCCACTATGTTTTCTACTGTATCCAGGACAAATCCCGCTATTTTAGCCACATTTCATTTGTCGTCAGCCAATGCTTTCAATTTGGACTAGTGTAATATTTTGTCGTCTGGTAAAGTGTTAAGGGGAAATGCCACAGAAAAACATGTGCTGCCAGCCGGATAAGCTCAAGCGTTAGAACGCGGGATCAATAGTCTCGGGATACTTGAGGGTGAATTCGATACCTGTTGCTGACCAACAAAAATTACTGTCCCTTGAATGAGACTTTAAACGGGTGTTCCGTGTGAAGGTGCTTCACATTGAGCTCTTTAAGGAACCAGGTGTAACTTGGATGAGTTTCGACCTGTATCATGTACTATTCCCTACTAAAATGACTAACAGCCTTGTGGGGGTGTCACCCATATGGGCAACAAATGGCGACGGTGAATAAACGCAAAGCAAACAAAAACATGCACTTCATAATATAGTATAAAGATTAATACATTTTTCGGGATACAGTTAAGCTTTCCATAAATTTTAAAGTAAAGAAACGTTTATAAGTGAGATACTATTACACTGTATCTATAAAAATCACAAGTTTTTGTCAGAAGGTAGGTGTATGACTTATCTTATTTCTGGTGGAAATTATACGAAACGGAATTTATTTATTCGTTTATTTATTCATTTATTTATTTCACGCCTTACAGACAGAATGGAATGACGTTACATATATCTACGATGGTGACAACCTGACTGGCGTTGTGAACGGAAACAAAGCACAAAAACCGTTGATGGGTAAGCACACGTCTATAACCAATACCTCAGTCGCGTGGGGTCTAAACTATCTAGAGCATACAGCAAATGGCAATCACACGGCCACCACAACATTTCGAGAGTCACACACTGTAAAGGTCACCGAACAGCCTGTTTAGATTTTGAGAAACCAAGCTGTAGCGCACAGTGTGGATCGAGGATTAGACAGAATTTTCTGTGCAGTTTGGTCTTAACCTGTGCAGTTCGCAAAGCACCTAGAGGCGCTCTTAGCATTCTAAGAGTTAAAATTAGTAACAATTGTCCAACAATTAGAATTGGCCGCAAGGACGTTAGATGAGTTAACAGATGTGCCGCACAGTTCTGGGCCGCGTTTCAACAAACTTTGTAGATTTACGCAGATTATTTGCGATTGTATATACACACAAACGATCCGTGCTTTGATCAAAAGGTATGAGCTGGCGTAAAGCTTGCAAATATTTATTCAAATCATAAAGCTATGCAGTTTAGTGAAACTTGTTTTCAGATTTTATGCTTGCTGATCTAAAATGCGTTCGCAAATTTCGTGCGTACGCAGTTCAGTGAAAGGCACCCCAGATGTTTATTTATCTATAACATTGCAGGAAGAATTCTCATCCGACGTAGTGGAATTATCCTTGGCGCTGGAAGTCAAATGACCCACTTTACTGGAACCTTTGATGAGGTAAAAACCTAAATACAATATACGTGTAGATGATCTCTGTCCAAAGCTGCTTTCGGATTTATTAACGGTTCCCTTCCGTAATTAAGGGTTCAATTATTCATTTTCTGTGGGCACAGTAAAAATCCCACACAATTATGTGCAGCCGCGTAGCTAGACAGAAGTCTTGAAGCCTTGACTGCAACATTAATTTTCGCTAGCACGCCTTTTAGAAAAAAAAGAAAGGGCCAATGAAAACCAGAATATGTGGACACTCGGCCCATGCTTCATGGGTTTCATAATCCTGGACTTTATAGGGGTAGTTGAGAGATCGGGCTAAGATGGGACTTCATGGATATGCAAGCTTTTCTTGGTCCATTGACATCGCAGAGGACGCCAGAGATCGCGATATGCTGGCTACTGGTCAAATTGAACTGTTTCAAGTTGTTGCTACCCGAGAGGCATACGTACATGTATCGACTGAAGATCTGGTTTTGTTTCGTTTTGTTTTTGTAGTTTGGATTAAAAGGGACATTTAAGCATAATGAAGCAATTAACTCTTTACCAAACGACTGAATCTTAACCTTTTACCACACAATCCCGTGTCTTAAGGACCCTGAAGGAGAAGCCTTTTGAAAACATTGTGGGAAAAGGAGAAAATGCTGGTAACCAGCATTTTCTCCTTTTCCCACAATGTTTTCTACTATTCCAACAACACGTTTCAGTTTTTCGGTCACATTTATTTTGTCGTCTGCAAATGCTTTCAATTTGGACTAAGATGGAATTTTGTCGTTTGGTAAAGGATTAAACAATCTAAATTCAAAGTATTTGCAGACGATGCATCAAATGTAGCTAAAATGATAGAATCTGCCATTGATAGAGTAAAGCAAATCATGGCAAAGGGAGAAAATGCTCTATAGTTACCAACATTTTCTTCTTGTCCCACATTGTTTTCAAATGTCTTCTCCCAAAAGGATCGTTAAAACTCGGGATCGTGTGCTTAACAGTTAATTCGTGTTTCATTTTTACGATACATAGCATAAAGTGACAAATTGCAGCAATCGACTTTGGAAACACCTTTATTAAATCTGGATAATCACCCGATGGATTGGGTTTGAAAATGATCACGTGTTAACCCTTTACCAAACAACAAAATTTTACACTTGTCCAAATTGAAAGCATTTGCAAACGAGAAAATTAATGTGGCTCAAAAATTGAAAGAATAGTAAAGATTGTGGGAAAAAGGTGAAAATGCTGGTTTCCAGCATTTTCTTCTTTTCCCATAATGTTTTCAAGAGACTTCTTTGTCAGGGTCCTTAAAAGTCGTGATTGTGTGGTAAAGGGGTAATTACTGCATTGTGGCAAAAGGAGAAAATGCTAGTTACAATACCTTCAAACGGAGTATGATGAAAAGCACCAAAGGCTGTTTGCTGAAGGTGGTCAAGTTATATAATGTGATATTTATCGTACTAGTATATCATTCTAATCCCTATTCTTCGTTTATTCAGTTTCAGCTATACAAGTGCTTCCCCGGGTTTGCGGACGCCTATCGGGTATAGTTGTCGGCTAAGCAGTGAAAAGTTTCTGGTGGCAAGGCCCAAAACAACTTACACCACTCTTTCTTTGTACTATACATAGTAAAATTAGTGTTGCACCCCCTGTGTCTTTTACCGGGTTTGATTTTCTGACCTGAATGAGATAAAATTGGGTCGAAATTAGAATTCGGCTGCTGCATACACCAACAGACTCGTCTTTTGCCCATAAAATGAACTGAACTGAGGTATCCCTTGACCTCATGGTAAGTGGGAATCTTTTGCCTAGATGTTGCTTTCAAATTTAAGAAAAACGAGAAGCGTTTAAGTTTGGTTAAAACAGGGAATTTAATGTCGAAACAAAACTTACGACAGGTTGAAAGTGACCTGCAGAGAATGGACACACAAAATTAGGCAATACTGCGTACTTCCGCCAGGGGCATGCAAAACAGCTTGCAGTCTTTGTCTCACCTCTCACGAGAGGTTGAAACAGCTCGATCAGTAGCTGCTGCCATGAGGTTAAGGGATACCTCAGTTCATTCCATTTCAGAGACAACAGACCTGTTTGTTCTTGTATACAGCAGCCAGATTCTAATTTCCAACCCATTTCATATCATTCACGCCAGAAAATTAAACACGTTAAAAGCACAGGGGATGCAACACTAATTTTACTATGTATATAATATTGCTGTCAAGTGACATTTATCCGAGCGTGATTTGGATTGGTTGAAAACGAGTCATGTGGCACAATGACATTACGTTTACCTTTCCACTGCACGAAACTTGAGACGGATCTACTATCTCCACCAAATATTTACACATTTTTTCATAAGAAAATTACTGAAAAAAAAAAAAACTGTTGAAAAAAATAAATACCTGAAGTTATAAAATTCAATTTATCTTGTGTCACTCCGTAAATTGGGAAATGAAAACAGTTACACTTCGGGTATTACTTGCTGTGAGATAGAGGAATTTGGGTTCATTTCCGGATGGATGCAAAACAAAATACATTAAACTATTTAACTTTTTACTAGACAACAACATCTAGACTTGTTGAAATCGGAAGCAGTTGCTGACGACAAATAGTATGTGTCTTAAACTATGAGATTTGTCTTTGACATACTAAAAAACGTTGCTGGAAAAGGAAAAAATGCAGGTTACCAGCATTTTCTCCTTTTCCCACAATGTTTTCGAAAGCCTTTCTTCTCAGGGTCGTTAAAACACGTGATTGGTGAAGACTTTATGGGAATCCTGACACCATATTCACAGGCAGTCGAATCAAAGAACTGTCGCTTTCTTTGGTATTATAGTACATGTGCATGTATATATCATAATATAATAGAAAAAAGCGAAGTTATCTTTGGTAGAAAAAAACATGTGCCTGTGTCACTGTTGTGGATTTTAAAATTGTTTTGATGTTATTTTCTGTAGACAGTTGATATGTTTTTATACCATAATCAAAGTATGATATATGATACACTGATTTTGTGTTTTTCCTGTGTATATTGAGTGCTTTGTGTGTTTGTGTGATTGGTTGGTTGGTTGGTTGGCTGGCTGGCTGGCTGGCTGGTTTGCGCTGAATTATTTTCAACTACTTATCAAATTTGTTGACGTCATTCCTTTGACGATGCATACGCAATTCATCTGTATACTGCTTGAGAAATAAGAGAGCAAACAGTGGTCTACTGGTATGTAACTATGTATTTCGGCTAAAGCATACACACTAAAACGAATAGTACAGATTCCAATTAAAATCCGTATTCTCTGCGTTTCCAAGGTCATTCGCTGTTCAAGGGGAAACTAAGTTACAAGTAATCTGTCTGCAAAACACTAACAGTGGCATTCAACATAGTTATTGTTCGAAAAATAAAATCAGTAAAGCCCCTTCCCTGCTTCAAACAATCGTATTTCCATTTATTTGACTGGCTGTGTCAATAGATTCAATACCTTGTGAAACAAACTGGCAAGCAACTTTAACCCTTTACCGCACAGTGCCGTCTTTTAACGACCCTGGGAAAGAAGCCTTTTGAAAACATTATAGGAAGAGGATAAAATGCTGGTAACGAGCATTTTCTCCTTTTCCAACAATTTTTTCTACCCTATCAAAGAAAAATGTCACCATTTGAGCCACATTGAAACTATCGTCTGCAAATGCTTTCAATTTGGACAAGGCTAAAATTTTGTTGTGTGGTAAAGGGTTAAACCATTTTTATGTTATCTACATATGAGCGGTGCTCTGGCCAGAGGGGGTTTCATGCATCTTCGTCAATGATAGGTTATTTCAAGCAAGCCGATGTATAACACGAATCCCTTTTGTCTAAAAGCTGGTTGAATCATGACTTATCTAGAGTGGTCTTTTGATATACAAAAAAATTAACAGTAGCAAAATGTTTCGATCCAGGCTTCGGGAACACCCTGCTTTAACATATGAGCCATGCTCTGGCAAAATCGGGCTTAATGCATCTCCGTGATGCATTATACCAAGCAAGACATCATCTAATTATGGATCCATAAAATCCATTTTGTCATATAATAGCTGGATCATGAGGTAGAGTATCTCTTAACATGCAGAAAATGTAAAGATGACGAAAAGTTTCGGTCTATGTCAGCCAGTGTGGACTGCGCAGGCTGACATGGTAGATAGTTTTCGCAAACGCATTAAGCCCCCTTTTCACAGAGCATGGCTCATACATAATTCCTGACCATACAATAAAATTTTAGACTTGTACATATCAAAAGAATTTGCTGTCCACAAGTTGAATGTCGTTCAAATGACCGAATTCGTTTTTGAAAGGGTTGAAAACATTTTCTTTTCTCCAAATGATTTTTAAAAGCTTTCTTCCTATCGACGAAAGGGGGGGGGGGCATAAAAAAACATGGTGTCAATAGGCAAAATATCAAACTCACTGTTTCTGTTAGTGATTCATCTTGTCTTTCAGACTCCTTGCATTCAAATTCGAATGATGGAAACTCAGAATGAAATCTGAAACTACAGAATCGAACCTTTTTTCACTCTGACGAATAAGATTAATCAATGGATCTGAGAGTCGTCCAGGGTCCATCTGCATGTTTATTAATCCTTTACCAGCATTTCTCTTTTTGTCTGCAATGTTTTCTACCCTTGCAACGACAAATCCCGTCATCGGTCGGACCAACAATGAATTCGTCAATTTGGACAAGTCTAAAGTTTTATTGAATGTTGCGGGCAATGTAGATCAAGATCTACAAAATTTTGGACCTCCCTGAAGAATTCGCGGACGGCAAGTTAAGTGTGGTTCAAGTTATGAAAGGGTAAGACAACATTCACGTAAAAAGAGAAAATGATTGTTACCAGCATTTCGTCATTTTACCACAGCGTTTTCAAGAGCCTACTTTCTAAGGGTCGTTAAAACACATGATCGTTTAGATCAGGGACATTTTATTTAGCAGTCGAAGGATTAATCCATTACTTTCACAAAAATGACCTTTTACGCCTCTCGTGGTCAACTCTTTGGAAAATATTATGGGAAAAGCACCAACTGCTTGTAACATGCATTTCCTTTTTTTCCTCCGTTTTTCATACTTTTGAACAGCGATAGTTTAATTTCCTTGTACTCTGTATAATTTGTCATAATTGGTTGTCGTTGGTGTAACGTGTTTCCATTTTCAACATTACTTCATTTCTATCTCGGAGGCCAATGCACCTATCCATACTTTCCTGGTTTCCTTTTACCAGTACTACACACAACATTCTTCCCAAGCACAGGCCGCTTTCCCACACAAACATCGTCGAAACGATGTGCAGCGGTGAGAGACGGGTAAATCCTGTAGCAATGACGATCATCAACCCTCGGAAAGAATTTGGCTGGGCTGAGAATCGAACCAGCAACCCCTGGTTGTCGGCCCTGTATGTTACCGAATGGGCTATGGCCTCGGCATTGGTAGGTTTAAACAGCATTCAGTGCACAGTAACGGGTTAAATCAACCACATGCATTCAATAAGAACTGGGCATACTTACATGTACCTTTCAAGTTCACAGAAATCAGGCTAGTGTCTTGGCCGCATATTTTCGCTCTACTTCAATGCTACTAAAGCTTTGCGCAAACGTTTAACTTGTCAACTTGGTTTTGAGTTAAGTATCCTAATAATTATTCCAGTCAACTTACCAGTAAACAATTTCAATTCTAACTGGTGTAGTCGAGTTCACCATTTTACCATAAAAGTTCCACTTCAACGCTATTCTGTCATTAAGGCTTTGTGCAAACGTTCGCTAGTCCATCCCATTTTCGCTTATGTATCCACAATATGTTCTTGGAATGGAATTTAAGTATTTATATCAGTTAACATGTAAACAACTGCAATTAAGATTCTTACCAAACGACATTTTTCCGAATCTGCGCATGTGCAAGATACCTGTCAGATACTTAATTTTCATGTTTATTTCATTCCATTTTTAATTTAACTGTAGCTGCATCCGGTTTTGTTTAGTGAGTGAATGGACCTTTCTAGAAAAAATATATAATTTTAAGTCGCTTTCCCGCAACTTGAATAACAAAGATAAATTTCTTTGATTAGGCATTTTTGAATGACTGAATGCTGTTTAGCTTGCATAATATAAATTGATTGATTGATTGATTGATTGATATTTACGCCACTTGCAACATTATTCAAGTCATATTACCACGATAGCCAGTTCATATTTATGAATGTCCTTGGTTTCTCCAGTTCTACACTAGGACTCTGAGGTGTCTTATCCAAGGACACTCCCATGAAAAGCCCTATGCATGGAGTGAGGATCATATCCGGGGCCTTCAGGTCACGAACCCTGGAATCTCTACTACTGAGCCACGCTGGACCTCTGCACGATGGAAAACTCGAGCCGAACAAAAACTTAACATTTCACTCTGACTTTGTTTTATTGTTTTCCCGTGAATATTTATATATCTGAAGTACACCTTACCTATCTTCTTGCGCAGCTTTATAGGCATATTAATGAATTGTGCAACCCGTTCTTCTTTCTCTCTCTCCCATTCTTCTATCCCATCAAACCCTGTATGTTCTTTCTTGGCAGCCCATGACTTATCCACCGATATAATCAGCGGAATCACATTTATTTTCGAAACCACATGGTGTTACGAGATATAAAGTCTAAACGCTTTACCAAACGGCAAAGTATTAGTCTATTCGAAAATTGAAAGCGTGTGCAGACAACAGAATAAATGTACCTCAACAGTTTACTTTACTTTTGGGAAGGACAGAAAACAATGCGGAAAAAAAAGAGAAAATGCAAGTTTTCCCACAATATTTTTAAAAGCTTTTTTCTTCAGCTTCGTTGAAAGTCGAAAGTGTATGGTAAGGGGTTAAATGGTTTGATATCCTCTTCCCTTTATTCACAGTTCTATCTTTTTCGTTTCAATACTAAAGGACTAAGTTGGTCAGGTCGTTGAAAGATTTTTTTTTCCTTAAATGCACAAAAATTATAGCAATGTAGTTTTAACAGAGCACCGAGAAACCGGAAACATGTCTGCTGAAGACGAAACGCTAGATCACAGCGACGAGGAAAGCGCTAATAAAGGGAAGAAAACCGCGAAACATGACTCTGGAGCGGCAGATTTAGAAAAAGTAACGGACTATGTCGAGGAATCAGAAATATCATCGAAAGATCTCGGAGACGTAAGTATGATTGTTGGAATAGGAAAGTAGATATTTTATCGGACAATTATAGAAACCGGATACCTACAAAGATTATTACATTGGTTGTACCCCTTACCTTGACCACTCATTTATTGGTTGCTATTTTCAACCCTTTACCAAATAACTCCATAGTCCACAGCACAGAGCCAAAAGGAGAAGCCATTGTTGGAAAAGGAAAACATGCTGGTAATCGGTCACACTAAAATACCCCTCAGGAGTAATTTACGCCACAGGGAGAAAGTGATACGCCACAGTACATAAAGAACACCTAATGCGTAATTTTTATGTTTTAATATCTTAATTAAGATGTTATCTTTCGTATATTGAAGTTTAGCTGAGAAATGTCATGTATACTGATGGAAACTTGATCTTGAAAGACAGACATACTCCGAGTCACTATCTCAATGACGCCGTACTTGTATAAAACATTAATTTCTTGAAGATGTAGATTGTACAACTTTAGATTTATTATTCAATTCTAAGAATATTTCACGATGTTAAGCAGTGTTTCTGCCAGCTTCAAATTTTTGAGGGTCATTTGTGACCCCTTATCGTAACTTTTGAGGGTCATACAGGAAAATTATGTTATAACCCATTATCATTCAATCCCATGTTTTCACTAACTCTGCGGTGGAAGATTTAGAAAACAGTGTGGTAAAAGGAGAAATTGCACAGAATGTGCAATTTCTCCTTTTTCCACAATGTATTCTATCCAATTAAAAATCCAGAAGCATTTTTTAATGTTATGACTGGTATATAATCTTTATTGCTTGTCTTTTCTGTTTCTTTTTACTTGGTTAGTCTGCCATTTCAGTATCGGAGAGCGTCTGGACTACTAAGACCGAATACGTTTAAAATCCAGATATATTCGGAAGCGACGACCTGTTGACGCTGGGAGCCGTAACATAAACTGTTAATGTAAATAAACATGGCCGACGAAATTTTCGACCTATGCTTACGAAACATTCTTTTACACCTTGGTTTCACTAAAAGTCACGGTTTTGTACGAAATTGTTCTTTTGGTTGAACTGATATTTTGGTTGTGCCAGAAAAAACGCACACGGCCTATTCTATTGCGCCCTGAAAGAAATAACTGCATCAAAAATGCAAGATACGCTGGTTAAGGATTGAATTGTATCTTTGTAAACCATTTCGTTTGTAGACTTCAATGTGTTAACTCCGGATCTGTATCGGACAATAGTGAAGGGAGATAACTCTAATGAAGTTTGCTACCTGTCACTTAAATCGTTAGTCTGGAGACGATTCAGTTTACAAAGTGATGATTCAAAGCTAAGCTTTGTTAAATATCCTAAGGATTGAAAAATAAGTCTATTGAACAAACAAACAGCGTTAAGATAATTAATGTATTCTACAACCATGGCGTCATTGAGATAGCGACTCTGAAGCAACACAGGATATTGCTGTCTTTCAAGATCAAATCTCTACCAAAATACATAAAATTTTCCTGCTATACTTCAATATATTATAGATAACATGTTAATTAAGATCTCTAAGCATAAAATTTACATATTGAAAATTGTAAATGTGCTGTGGCGTGTCAGTCTCTCCTGTGGCGTACCTGTGGCGTATATTACTGCTGTGGCATAATTTAGTGTGACCCCTGGTAATAGCATTTTGACTGTTTCCCATGGTGTTTCCATTGCATTGAAAAACAATGTACAGCATTTCAGCCACACATAGTTTACCATCTGCAAATGCTTTCAATACAATTCCCACCAAACTTTTACAGTCTGGTAAAGAAAACAGGATTTGTGTTGTACTAAAATAATGCTTATGTTACATTGTATACATACAATCTTTCTTAAGAAATGGCAAGGGACAGAGCTCATGATTCCATCTTCTCGAAGACAAAGATATTATTTTATATACATTTCATCCCTGTTTCAGGCAATTAAAGTAGCCAGTGATCAAAGTAATAAACAAACAGTGGCAAAACAAGAGAAAGAAAAAGAATTATCCAAGGTGAAGATTTCTAAAGAAGATGTAGAATTTATAGTGAGTATAGATACCATAGATCAGTGTTACCTTGACTGCAAATTTGATGGTTTGATACATGAGATGTACTAGATATTTGAAAAGCAAATTCACTTTTGACATTATTCTCAAACAGATTATCGTTGAATTTCAAAACTAAACACATAACTTACAAAATTTTTATCACAACCCTTTGTCAAACAATTTTATGAATTTACAAATTTTTGGAAGATAGCATATGAAAACTGTGTTAAAAAATTATAAAAGAAAATGCAGTTATCCATTTGCTGCCTTGCCCCCATTGTTTTCTGTCATAATTGTTGTCAGAAAAATTCAGTGCTTTCAATTTGGTAAAGTTCAGAATTTTGTTTGGTACCTAGTTTAGCTTAAACCTTCGCTGTAATGCTACAAAAACTAAATTGTACATGTGAATGATACAAGGTGCTCAAGCTAAATGGAGAAGGAAAAAAACTATTTTGACTTAGACTGCTAAAATACCAATCACTAAGGCCTTTTCCTACACTGTTTGCAAAGGGGTGCAGACAATTGCCTACCAAGACAATTCCCCACTTGGACAATTGCAACATGGACAAAAGCCCACCCAAAAAAGGAGCAGCCCAGACATTTGCCCACACACCTTTTCCCTTTGTTTTCATATATATAGTTTCATCTATTTTTATGTGGTTTTAGGTCAAATAATTTCAAGATAAATAAATTTTCACCATTTTTTCCCCCATAAACAATTTGCACTGCAAAAGGCTGCATGTACGATTTAAATTTCTTTAACTCTTTACCGAACGACAAAATTTCAAACTAGTCCAAAGTGAAAGTATTTGCAGACAACAAAATAAATGTGACTGAAAAATTGAAATTTGTTTTGGGAGGGATAGAAAACATTGTGGTTACCAGCATTTTCTCCTCTTCCTACAATGTTTTCAAAAGGCTTCTTTTTTCACAGTCGTAAAAAGTCGGGATTGTGTGGTAAAGGATTAATCTTAAATGTATAACAAGAGAATCTTGCCCAAACAATGTAATTATTAAAATTCTGAAATACAATGTAATTCTTAAAGTGGTTTAATTATTAATTGAATTCCTCTAACCTTAATAATAAGAGAAGTTTGTCCAATCAACATATTTGTTTGTTTGTTTGTTTGTATTGGAGTTTTAATGCCATTTTAACAGCTTAGGTCATATCATGGTGGTCAGTGACGCACCCATGTGTTTCCTGTCTTTCTCACACCAATACTAACACAACTTTCTTTCCAAAGCCACTTACTACTTTTCTCGCATGCATCAGAGGTGAGAGGCGAAAAATCTCGTGAAAGAAAGTTGGCCTCAACCGAGTATCGAACTCGAAAACCACCAGGTCACAAGTCAGATATGCTAACCACTGAGCTATCCAGGCGGGCCCAAACAATGTGATTGTTAAAACTCGAAAACAATGATTACAGTGGTTTAATTATGAAACTATTTGTTTGACCAGCTTTAATTATTTTAAAATACTGTAAACAAATATACATAATGTTTAAACTTAATTAAAATGCCTTTTTTATTTACCGTTCAGCATGCCTTTCGCCTGTTAGATTTTTTAACTTTCAATGCTTCAACCATTGTGAAAAAAGAATTCAATGTACAATCAAGCAACTCAAAGGTGTACTGGCTCCTCTTTCTATGATGTCGCCAAACTTTTAATGACCAAATTTGAAGGATACACGTAAATTATTTTATTCACATATTCATTAAAAGACGACAAAATTTGCATCAGCCCATTTAAAGAAAGTTGCAGGTGACAGTTTGAAATGGAGGGAAAATGGAAGAAAATTTAATGAATTGATAAAGTAGAAAACATTTTGAGAAATGGAGAAATGATCATAATGAGCAGTTTGTCCTTCTTCCACAGTGTTCAACTGCAGACACATAAAACGGGTCTTCTTCCCATAAAAGCAAGGCTTCATCTGGTAGAGGGTTGAGACAGTCAATCAATGAGTTAACTATCAATATAGTATGGGAGGGCTTTGTGGCCAATTTCCGGGTGGGCAAATGTTCAGTTGGCAAATGTCTGGGTGCGCAAATGTACGGGTAGGTAATTGTCCTACACCCATTTCCAAAAGCTTTGTCCACTGTAGGAAAGTTAAAAGTGTGTATTATGTAGGTTTCTGTTTAACTTAATCTTGAAAAAATTAACTGAATTCCAAATATCAATTTTTTATTTCAATGTATTTTCAGATCAATGAGATGGAGATACACAAATCAGTAGCAGAGAGAGTATTAAGAGAAAACAAAGGGAATCTTGTTGAAGCTTTAGTAGCATTGACAAACTGAGAAAGTTTAGCACTAGAAAGTGAATATTAATAACATGTGATAAACTCCAAGACATAAAGCATCTTTATTTGTCTTGACACAAAACATTTGGAAAATAAATAGTGGCAAAAGGAGAAATTCCTTGTAGCAGTTAATTGTTCTTTGTGTGACCATGGTTTTACTTGGATAGGGGTTTCCCTTAACCCTTTACCACACAATGCCGCCTTTTAATGACCCTGGGAAAGAAGCCTTTTGAAAACATTGTGGGAAAAGGAGAAAATGCTGGTAACCAGCATTTTCTCCTTTTCTCACAATGTTTTCTACCCTATCAAAGACAAACTGCACAATTTTAGCTACATTGAAATTATCATCTGCAAATGCTTTCAATTTCAACAAGGCTAAAATTTTGTTGTCTGGTAAAGGGTTAATTGTCTTTCTTGAGGGTCATTAGACTCCCTTCAAGTGAATAAGATAGGCAAACATTTCAATTTTGGGAGAGGTCATTTAGAAAATTAAGGGGTCCAAATGCAAAGAAACAGTGTCAGGGAAATCTCTGCTTGTATTAACCCTTTACCAAGCAATAACTTGTTTTAATGACCCTGAAAACTTGTGCAAACATTGTGGAAAAAAGAGGAAATGCTTCTTACTAGTATTTTCTCCTTTTGTCACAATTTTCGGTATACTTTCAAAGACAAATCCCATCATAATAGCTTTATTTGTTTGTTTTCTGCAAATGCTTCAGGTTTGGACAAGTCTTAAATTTTATCATCACGAAAAGAGGTAACTCATTACTGTATAAATGATAAATATACACAAAAGTCTATTTTGTGTTTATTTTGAATTCCAAAAGAAACCATCTGATTATGTAAAAGTGGATATAATTGCTGGCCTAAAATCTTGCAAATTACCAAATACTGACCTTAAGTGTATTTTCATATCCACAACTGGAACAGGATCTTGCATCAAAGTTTTTTTTTTTTTTTTGCCAGCGTCCTGTATTGACGAACTACAACCCCCTTAATTGACAGTATTAACCGCCCCTAGACCACAGGTGAACGGCGAGCGACAGTGTAAATCCTATATTAGTGTGTAATATAGGATTTACATTGTCGCTCGCCGTTCACCTGTGCCCTAGACTGGTATTCTGGTTGGCTTTGATGAAAAAGGCCCTGATTAATGTCGACAAGGTTTCCAGTCAGTCGCTTCCACTGAGTGTCTAGGTGAAATATACGGTAATGTTGCTTAAATTTACGCTGGTGGATATCTTTGCGATTTTATTCAACATGTGAAAATCACAAAGATTTCCATGATGCAAACATCTCCGGTTTTACAGTGGGTCAAGACAGAATATCTCTGCCAACCAGATGGTTAGTCTTCTAATTAGAATTAGAATTTGAACTTAGAATGGTTGTTCAGTACTGCAAGTGCATTTTGCAATGGCAGAAATGTGTTGGGTCCAACCCTTAACTCTTTACCACACAATCCCGAGTTTTAACGACCCTGATGAAGAAGGCTTTTGAAAACATTGTGGGAAAAGGAGAAAATGCTGGTAACCAGCATTTTCTCCTTTTCCCACAATGTTTTCTACCCTTCCCAAGACAAATTTCAATTTTAAAGTCACTTTTACTTTGTCATCTGCAAATGCTTTCAATTTCAACCAGTCTAAAAATTTTTTGTTTGGTAAAGAGTTAATTATTTAGTAAAGGGTTAGCACTTTACCTCACAATACAAAGTTTCAACGACCCTGAAAGAGAAGGCTTTTCAAAACATTGTTGGAAGAGGAGAAAAAACTGGTAACTGGCATTTTCTTCTCTTTACACAATATTTTTCACCGTAGTAAAGATTGAAATCATCATTTTAGTCAGGTTTAATTTGTCGACTGCAAATCATTTCAATTTGGACCCGTCGAAAATTGTGTCATCTGGTAAAGAGTTAACCCTTTACCAGATGACAAAATGCTAGACCTGTCCAAATTGAAGGCTGAGGCAGATGACAGTCCAGTGAGGCTCAGATGGTGGGAGTTGTTTTTGGAAGGGTAGAAAACATTGTTGAAAAGGAAACCAGCATTTCCTTCTTTTTCATATGCTTTCCTCCACAGTGTCGAAAAAACTTTGGATTTTTTGATGGAGAGTTAATGGATCTAAACCCTCTAATAAAAACATTTGCGATTTTTATGATCCTCGGGAAGGAAACCTTTTTGAAAACATTGTGGTAAATCAGAAAAAAGTGGTAGTACTTGTGGCATTTGTTTCATTTCCCATAATGTGTTCTACTGTTTTAACTCTTTACAAGATGAACAAATTTTAGACTGATCTAAATTGAAAGCAATTACAGCTGACAAATCAATCGTGTCTCAAATGATGGAATTTATGTCTGAAAAGGTAAAAAACATTGTGGGAAAAGGTGAAAATGCTGGTTACCAGCATTTTCTTTTTATTCCACTATGTTTTCAAGGCTTCTTTCTCAGGGTTGTTAAACTTTTGGATTGTATGGTAAAGGGTGAAAGATAAATTTCATCATTAAATTTACATTTGTCATCTTCAAATGCTTTGGAGGTGGGCAATTCAACAAAATTGTCACCTGATAAAGAGTGAACCCCTTACCAAACAATCGGATCTTTTAATGACCCTTAGGAAATGGCTTTTGAAAACATTGTGGGAAATTGAGAACAATGCCAGTAACCAGCATTTTCTCCTTTTCGCATTATGTTTTCTGCCATTTCAAAGACAGAAGTCATCTTTTGAGCTACACTTGTTGTCTGCAAATGCTTTCAGTTTAGACAGGTCTAAAATTTTGTTGTCTGGCACAGAGTTTAATGATTTAACCCTTTCCCAAACAACAAATTTTAGACTCTTCCAAATTGAAAGAGTTTGCAGACAACAATTTTGAATTTGATGAAAATGGCAGAAAGTTCTCAAAAAGGGTAGAAAACACTGTGGGAAAAGGAGAAATTGCTCGTTACGAGCAATTTCTCCTTTTCCCACAGTGTTTTCAAAAGACTTGTACTGCAAACATGTGAAAACCAGGACTTGTTTGAGAAAGGGTTAACTCTTAACCACACAATCCTGAGTTATAACAACCTTGAGGAAGACGGCTATTGAAAACATTGTGGGAAAAGGATAAAATGCTGTTTACCAGCATTTTATCCTTTTCCCATTATGTTTTCTACTCACCCAAAGGCAAATTCCTGTACTTGAGTTGCATTTTTTTGTCTGCACATGCTTTAGATTTGAACCAGTCTAAAATTTTGTCGTCTGGTTAGGAGTCGAAAGATCGAAATAAAATTATTTTTTCTGTGTTTCGATTATGGTTTGCTGTTACATATACTGTATAATGAATTATAGCTCTTTACAAAAAATGAATGAAAAAATTCATTTTGTTTTCTTCTCGATGATTATAATGATGTGGACACCTTTTCAATGCCGTACAAAGTTTGATGCCATTTATTTCTCACTTGGCTCATTCCGAAAGTAAGATCTGATGTTGTTATCCTGCATTAGGCTGAGTCCATCAGCTTGGTCAGTAATATAATAGGATTTGAAATCAGGGTTGAGCTGGTTGGAATCCCCAGCTCTGTCATTTTCTTACCGGAAACCAGGGATTTGATGGTTCGAAACACCCCTCTGCCAGTATCTTAATCATGATTGATGATAGTCATTGAAACAGGATTCATTCCTCTCTCACCGCCGATTCTTTTTTTCTTTTTTGAACTCTGTACCAAACAACAAAATCTTAGACTGACCCAAACTGAAAGCATTTGCCAGCGCCAAAGGTGGCCCAAATGACAAAATTTGTCCATAACACTTTACCACACAATCCCGACTTTTAATGACCCGGAGAATGAAGCCTTTTGAAAACATTGTGGGAAAAGGAGAAAATGCTGGTTACCAGCATTTTCTCCTTTTCCCACAATATTTTCTAACCTTTCAGAAACAAATGCAATCATTTTAGCCACATTTAATTTGTAATCTGCAAATGCTTTCAACTTGGACGAGTCGTGTGGTAAAGAGTTAATAGGTTAGAAAACATTGTTGGAAAAGGAGAAAATGGTGGTTGCCAGCATTTTCTCTTTGTCCCACAATGCTTTCAAAAACCTTCTTACTCGGGGTTGTTAAAAGTCGGGGTTGTTTGGGAAAGGGTTACCTTTAAAAAAAATGTTGGAAAGTAGCTTGTGCCTTTGAAAGAATATTGTAGGGAGTAATGGTTAACGAAACTCCTGGCAAGCATGGATAGGTAAACTGATGGAAGTGATATAATTGAAATAATGCCAAAGACAGTGATAAACGTCAGAAGATAATCTTCTGTAGTACAAGATAAATAACTCGTAAAGTAAACTAATGCATAAGTATGGATTGTCTCCCTTCAGTCCAGTGACGGCAAAAGTATGGGTTCTGTTTGTTTCACTTAGCAGCACCGCATGCAAAATTGATTGAATGGTGTTTTACGCCGCTTTCAACATTATTTCAGTCATATCACGGCGACAGCCCACACATTCCTGTATTTTCCGTGTTTTACCAGCACTAGGCAAGGGTTCTCAAGTGTCTGGCCCAAGGACACTCCCACGAAAACCCCAGTGGATCCGGTGAGGCTCGAAACTGGAGCCTCCAGGTTATGAGTCCTACACTTTACCGCTGAGCGACGTTGGACCCAAAGCATGCGAAACTGGGGGGGGGGGGGGGGGGGGGGGTGAAAAAGGCACAGATAAAGATCTGACTGCACAGTATATACAAATTTTGGGGTTCTGTTCGTTAAGCACCACGTGCAAAAAAACAGCGGTTTTTGAATATGGTATAGAAAAAGATCAGACCGCACAGTAGATGCAGTCTAAACTTTTATAAATAAAATTTGCTTATTTAATAAAAATAAAAATATGTCTTGAGCTGCAGTGGATTAACCATCAAAAACTACTGAGTTTAGACATTTTGTGCTGAAAGACTTCAGAATAATTTCCTGCTATGTGCACTGTATAGCAAATGATAGGTCTCCAAAAAGAATAGATAGAAAACTTGACCCTTTTTCCAGACAAATTTTATACTATTTCAAATTGAAAGTAGATCTATCTGCAGGCGAAAAATCAAAGAGTGGTACCACAAATGATCTGCAGTCCTTTGACGGGGTAGAAAACATTGCGGAAAAGGGAGAAATCACACAATATCAAGTTTCAATACGATTTTAGTAAATATTTGCATAACTGTAGGCCAGGTCATACCTTTGGGTAAAGCAGGGGTCGTCTATGTATATATTCAATCCAAACTAATTGGGGTAAATCTGGGCAGTTTATTTAAAGCGCAGCCCAGATATCAGAAGCTGGTTCCAGTCCCTGTTGGCTCGTGGGAAGAAAGCAGTCTGCCTAGAAGCTGTAGTCTTGTTGTGGTCGTCTAGTTTGTATAATCAATGCATGATTGTTCAGGGACACCCATTTTTACATTTAGCGGCTTTCCATATCTAATATATAATATTCTTTATTTATTATCAAAGGTATCCGGCCTATCATTAACCCTTCCCCAAATGACAGATTTTGGACTGGTCCAAATTGAAAGAGTTTGCAGACGACAATTTTAGATTTGATGAAAATGGCAGAAAGTTCTCAAAAAGGGTAGAAAACACTGTGGGAAAAGGAGAAATTGCTCGTTACGAGCAATTTCTCCTTTTCCCACAGTGTTTTCCAAAGACTTGTACTGCAGACACGTGAAAACCAGGGCTTGTTTGGGAAAGGGTTAAAAAAAAGCATCATCTTACTACTTACAAAGTAATTTCTCCAACTGTAAAGCGTTACACAAATATGAACATCAAGAGTGTGAATCAAATGGTTCGGCAGCATATGACTATTTGCTAGAGACAAACGCCATAAAAAATCTACATATTCCAACATTTTGACCTGGCTTATCATGTTACAGTACAACGAAGATGGGGGTTAAAGCTATGCCTTAAGAAAACACCGTGGCAAAAACGAGAAAATGATGGTGATCAGCATTTTATAGGTTTTCCCACAATGTTTTCTGTCCTTTCATAGATGCATTGTACCATTTTAGTCACATTTTAATCGTCTTTTAATGCTAATGACATAGACAAGTCTACAATTTTTTAAGTCTGATAAACATTTTACGAAACAAGAAATGGTCGTTACTGCTCTAAGACTACCAAGTTCAAGCGATATACTGTACACACACACACGGTGTACGGACAATTTGCCCACCCGGACATATGCCACCTGGACAAAACCCACCCGGACAAACGCCTATCCACATCAGTAGTAACCCGGACATTTGCCCACCCGTCTTTTTTCCACTTTGTTTTCACTTATTTTTATCTATTTTTATGTGGTTTTAAGTTAAATAACTTTTCATGATAAACACTTTTTCACTCCTCCCCAATGCATGGCATTGAAAAGGCTGCATGAATGAATTAAGTTGCTTTAATCTTAGCTTGGCCAAACAATGCAGTTGTTATATCTCTGAAATAGTTATTACAGTGGTTTAAGTATAGACCTGTACTGTATTTGTTTGACCACTTTAATTGATGATTATTGACCATATTTGAAAGGTACTCTTAAATTATTTTAATCTGTCAGACGACAAAGTTTGCATCGTCCCATTTAAAGAAATTTGCAGACGAGAATTTGAAATACAGCAAATATGGAAGAAAATTTGAAAACAGGATAGAAAACATTGTGGATGATGGAGAAATGCTCCTTATGAGCAATTCGTCCGTCTCCCACAATGTTTTCATATGCCTTCAACATAAAACACGGGTCTTCCTCCCAATGTAGTAAAAACAAGTTCATCTGGTAGTGGGTTGAGACAGTCAATCAAAATTTACATCAGCCCAAATTCAAAGAATTTTGCAAACAGCAATCAGCAATTCAAAAAAAAAAAAAAAAAAAAGCAGAAACTGATTAAAAAAAAAAAAAAAAAAATGATAGGATAGAAAACGTTGTCCTTACGAGCAATTTATTCTTTTCCCACAATGTTTTCATTCGTCTTAAACTGCAGACAAGTAAAAAAACACAGGTCTTCTTTCCAATGTCGTAAAAGCAAGACTTCATCTGGTAGAGGGTTAAGACAGTCAGTTAATGAGTTAACTGTCAATATAAGTATGGGAGGGCTAATGTCCGAGTGAGAGCGTAATAATAAGAGTGTAAACGCAGCAATTCGCAAAAATGCCGTATATGTGTAAATATAAACGAAACCACCTTTTTTTATTTTTCGCACCTTTTTTTTTTTCGCACTTTCCCCAACCACACAAAACCCCCCTTTTTTTGCTAAGACCACAGGTAAACCATAAAAACCCACATCCTCTCCCTCCCCAGTTAGCCGGTTTGTCTGTTTCTCAGTTAGCCCAGTTAGCCCAGTTAGCCGGTTTGTCTATTTCTCAGTTTTCTCAGTTAGCCCAGTTAGCCCAGTTAGCCGGTTTGTCTGTTTCTCAGTTTTCTCAGTTAGCCGGTTTGTCTGTTTCTCAGTTTTCTCAGTTAGCCCAGTTAGCCCAGTTAGCCGGTTTCTCAGTTTTCTCAGTTTTCTCAGTTAGCCCAGTTAGCCCAGTTAGCCGGTTTGTCTGTTTCTCAGTTTTCTCAGTTAGCCCAGTTAGCCCAGTTTTCTCAGTTAGCCCAGTTAGCCGGTTTGTCTGTTTCTCAGTTTTCTCAGTTAGCCGGTTTGTCAGTTTTCTCAACGATCACAGCGACACACGACAGATCAAGGACGTGGGCCAACTTGGGGCGTGTCACTGGGATTGAGAGCAAAAGAGAGAGCAAACGAAGCGAAAGGAAAAGAAAAAGAAAACAATATGTAATTTTAAACTCATTTTTTAAAATGACTTAAGTTTTTTCTCTATATTATAAAAATGGGAGAGATTAAAGAAATTCAGAATATGAGAACTGAATTAAACAAATATGGAGATGAAGAGGATTACAAACCTCCATCAATGCATTTAAAAGATATCGGACTTAGAGGCTATAGTAATTTAATATATTATCTAGCAGTTGAAAATACATATGATAGCAATTTAATCAGTGATATTAAAGATGTATCATATATAGAAAATTCAAACGGTTTAATGTGTCTTAAACCATTACATGACATACCATATATTTTTGATGATATATATATATTTGCTTACGTTTTTCCTTTTGATATTGTAAGAAAAGAAGGGGGAGGCATCAGGCTTAAAGGTGATACTTTAAAAGGTGATGGGTGGAAGTCAACGGGAGCAGCAAAAATATATTTAGATATTGCCAAAGATGAAGCTAAACACGCTTTTAAAGGCAATGAATGCAGTCATTCAAGGATATTTACAACAGCTCAATATTATGGTAAAAGTACAAGTGATTTAATAAATATTATGAGTCAAATAGACAAGAATGAAGAAATTTTAAAAAATGCAAAAAAATTTAAAGAAACAAATGCTGAACCTGCGGGCATAGTTGGTATTAAACTTGATACTTCTGATATTCCTTTTGATATTGTTAACGGCAACATTAAAAAATTAAATGAAGAATTAAAAGGAAACGGTTTTATAATTGGTAAATGTGATATAACATACGATCAAGCCGGAACACTGGAAGTTAAAACACTTTACAACCACTTTTTAAATACTGGTGAGTTTAGAGAACAAAAAGAAAAAGCCCCTGAATTTAACTACGATGAATCAGAAGATTATGATGATTTTAAATTTAACTATGATCAAAAAAAGATGGAGTGGGATTCAAAAGATGTACTGTTAAATTTAAAAAATGTGGAAAGAACTGCGGGACGTAATATATTAAAATATAGGACACATTATAAAAGGCAAACTATACAATGTAAATTTTACAACAAACTAGTTTCAAACTTGGAAGCTGGAAACACACAAAAAAAATTAGGAACTCATCTTTCAGAATATGCCTATAATCACAGAAGTCAATATTTAAAAAATGTTTTTAATCATCCACAAGTTAAAAAATGCGGACTTACACGTTTTGAGGCTTCTTTTTGTCCTTCATTAGATTTAGAAATAGATGCAAAAGAATTATTACAAAGAGAATTAAAAAGAGTTGAAGGATATAAAATTTTTCATATACAACCAAAAGCAAAACAATACGAAAAATTAAGAGATGTTATTACTCAAAGTTGTTTAATTTGTAATAGTTCAAGTAAAGAAATTTATATGTTTTGGTATGGCTCAAGTCTTACACAAAGGGTAGCAGGTGTAAACTATTCTTTAAACAAAAGACAAAATGAAACAGAAGAACAACTTTTAAAACGTTTTAAGCATGCAAAAAAAGAAGCTATGTCGGATTTTGGTTTTAATAATTTAACAGTTAATGTTTTGGAATTTGAAAAAGATACAATTGATAAAAATTTAATACATTTTAAAAAACCTAAATGCTATGCAAGAAGAGGAATAACATTTTTAACCCCTATAAATCAACCAACTAAAAATTATAGTAAACATGAAGATTTACCAAATATGGTCGATGTTTGCCCTCCTTCTGAAAATATACAGTTTGAGTTTAGAAAAGTAAAAAACAGCAAAGCAAGAGGAGAAAGAACTATCATTAATAAACCACATAAATTAGATGAAGCTACTTTTAAAGTGTCTCTACTTTCTGCAAGAAAAAGAAAAGAAGCATTAGAAGATGTTGAAGATGGATTTAAAACTTACAGATGGTTTAAACAAATGGAGGAAAACAGCAAGCAATTAAAAGAAGAGGAAGAAAAAAGAAAAATAGAAATTTTAAAGAAAAAAGAAGAAATTAAAATATTAATACAAAAACAAGAAAGAGCAGACAAGAGAAAGAAAGAAGCAGAAAAAGATTTAAAAAAATTTACAAAACAAGAAGAAGTAAATGAAAAATTAAAAGAACATAAAATTTTTTATTTGTATGCTTTTAAAATAGGTGAATACAACCAGCAAACAAAAGAACGACCATTAAGAATACTTTTTAGATATGGCAACACAAAAGAAAAAGGTGTTTGTTTTCCAACTAAAGTATTAAAATACTGGTTGGAGAAAGAAGAAACACAAAAAACGTTTTTTAGAGAAATTGAAACAAAAAACAAAAAACAAAATATTTTTTGTATGCCAATACATAGTTTAAGATTTAGTTTTATTAAAAGTGAATATTGCAACCCTCACGAACCTTATCAAATGATGTTTGGAAGTAATACAGTGATGGAACTTTTTACAAAAAAATTTAAAAATTCTGTTGAAAAAGTTGGAAAAGCATTAAACACATTTAAAGAAATAGAAAAGGAATTAAGCAAAATTAACCAACCTTTGCTAAATTTACCAAAGCCTAAACCTAAAGAATCAAAGCCCCTTGATTTAACAGAAGTACAACCAGGTGAATATGAGGTAGACGCGTTTTCTGAATATTTACAGGGATTAAATTTAAAAATAATACTATATATTAAAAAAGAGGATGGAAGATATCCTGTGACTGGTTATTATTTACAAGAAGAACTGGAGAAGATTAAAGATTTATCAAAGGTTAAAACTCCTATGAAAATTTTATTATTAGACAGTAAAAGACATCCTAAAAAACAAAAACAAGATAGAAAAGTTTCAATATATCATGAATTAATTTAATCTTCATATGTTTAATTAAACATATTAAGATTTTTTTTTTAAATTAAATTGTTTAAAATACTGGATTCATCTTTTTCCCATCAGATTGAAGACTAAATATTTTATCAGACAATACAACAGCGTAAGCCTTTGTATTTGCCGGAACGTTTCCTCCGAACTTCATTTTTACTTGAATATCAACAATGGAGGCTCTCAGTCTGCTCTTTTGTTTTGACAAATCAAAAACAAACAAAGGATACAAAGTTTTAAAGTCCAATGAATTTATAGAAAAGTTTGAATTAACTTCTGGTATATGTTGTGTCATATATCGAAAGTTGGAAGTTTCATAAAAGGCGCGTGAATAATCATGTTCATTAAAATTTATGTGATAGTCTATTTCTGGATATCTTTCAGTATTCAAATATACATGAGCATTTGTTAAAAATAGATGGTTAAAAATAGCAGCGTTGTTTGTTTGTATGTCTTTGTCTCCTGTTTGAAATCCAAGAATTAAAAAGCGTGGTCTTTCTGCTGCTGATTTGACGGCTAGCCTCCATGTAAATTCACTTGCTTGTGGTAATATGATACTTTCACACTGTCTACTTTTAAAACCTATCTTAGTTCCTATTTTACTATCTATTTGTTTGTATAGTGTGAATCTCGCTTCATCTGCTGGTAAAACATGAGGAACAAACCAGGAAAGCTTTTTAATGTTTACCCTTGCCCTTTCATAATTTTTTGGTGCTCCTCCTACTCGTCGAGCACCATCAGCAATATGAACTGCTTCCCCGTCTCCCTTTCGTATTAAGCTCAACTCTTGTTTTACACCATATATAATTTTGTTGTAATCTTCGAAAAATCCAAAAATATGAGATACAGGGATTAAAAAGGTAAACAAGCCGGGCGGGTTTGTTCCCATTATTAATTTTTGTCTGTAATCAAAACCAACATTAGCCGCATCTGTTCCTCCATCTTCATAGTCCTTAAACCAGCACTGGTTTAATCCTCTTGATTTATTAAAATCATCTGGGTATTTTAACATCCCAAGCATTGTTGTGGCTTGTCCTGGATATAGAATATTTTCTACTTCTTGTCCTGACAATGAAAATTTTATTTGACTGAAAAGATTCATAATACCATTGTTAGCCAAAGCAACCCGATCCGTGTTTTGATAAATATAACTTGGTGGTGGCCCAGCTGTTACTTCTTCTGTTGCTTCTATAAAACCCTTAATGTAAAGGTAGCTTTTAGAAGTATGTGTAAATACATCCTGTGATTCTATTGTTAACCTGATTTCACCGGGTGTATTTAGTTGTGTTTCTCCTTTGTCTGGTGGATATTCATGAAACTGATAACTTTCAATGTCTTCATCGATGGGAATCTCTGTATTCCAATTTGATATAGTACTTGTAGCCATTTTAATGTTTTTAAATTAATGTTTAAATGTTTTAAATAACTTTTAAACCGAGGCCTTCATTTAACCCCCTTCTTCTTGGTATCACTCCAAGATTCGGAGAGTCGAGGGGAACCGATGCAGTCACCGGAGTATCAGAAACTTTTAAACTTTCTTTTGTTTGTTTCTTGTTTAACAAACTTTTAATTTTAACTCTGGCGAGCTGTTCTGCCTTTTTACTTCCAGCATCAAGAAGCTTTTTTCCTGTATCTTTAGCAATTTTTTGAGCTGTGTTTTAATTACTTTTTGTGCAGCTTTACTTGTACCACTTGAAAAAATACGAGAAAAGAAGTCTGCAATTGGAGTAAAAAGACCGGCTCCACCATATACATATTCCATTTCATAACCTGGTTGGTTGTCTGTTATAATCATTTTTTAACTACACTATTTTTAATTTAAACGGTATTTAAAAGTTTATCTCTTTCTTTTCTTGTCATTATTTTTTTTCTAATCAAAGCATTACACAGCTCAACCATTTCATTTTTAAGTCCTGTATTACCTGCTTTAATGCTGCCACATACAAGACTTAAACGATCAGCCAAAGCAAGCGGATCCGACGGGATGATTATAGTTTCTTGTTTTCCTGTTGTGTCTTGTAAACCATTTCCTATTTTTTCTTGTTTTAATTCAAATGATAATTCTTGTAAAAGATTTTTCCACCTTTTATTTTTTTTATTAATAGCAAAATTATAAACTATATTTCCTAGCTGGTTTGTTACAGTGAGAATGTCTGAATCTCTCATCATATTTTTAAAGTCATTGTATGCTTCTGGGTGTTTCAATCTTGAATTGGGAATAGGTTCAGGAGAAAAAATTAAATCCAATAATTCGGATGTTCTTTTGTATCTTATACCCATATATTCAATATCATTTTCTCCTACAATTAAAGGATAACCTGCCATTAATATTTTTAAACCTTCTGCTGATGGTTCTAAATCAATTAATTGGTTTGTTTTGCTTAATTTTAAATATTTATTTAATTCAGGATCATCCACAAATGGAGTTTTTTCTGTTGTTGCTGTTGGTGGTTGATCAGGTGTAATTTTAGCTATTCCTTCTGTAATTTTTTTTCCTTGTTGTTCTGTTGCTGGTGTAACAGGTTTAAAAAATTTTTGTAATGCTTCAACATTGCCTCTTTCTGCTTGTATTTCAGCACTATCTCTGGCACGAATATCTTTTTTTAAAGCTAAAAATTTTTTAACTATCTCGTCTCTTTTGTTGATATCTTTGATGTTTACAAATGACATATTTTTTTAAAGGTTAGTAATACTTAAAATGTATTAAGTAATTACTTAATAGATTTTATTCCATATTACTACATGTACAAGAACAACTAAAATTAAAATTCGACATCTTGAAGCTTAGTAAGGGAGGGGTCCGCCCTGGTTTTTCTCCACCAACCGGCGAAACTCTTCTCTGGCTTCTCTCTTCCCCTTCTCTATTAAACTGTTCTCTTCTTCTGCCTTCTTTTTTTTGTTGGTCTTGGTTCTTATTTCTTCTTTTAGTTCCTTGTATTTTGTTAGTTCTTCCATGATTAGCGTAAATTCTTCATGTGTAATTTTGTTGTCAGCAATAGCCTTACTAATATGAGTATTAACAGTATCAAGCTTAGCCGCCGCAATACTTCGAATTTCTCCGTGTTTTTCTCCCTTTGTTCTTGCTCTTCTTGTAAAAAATTTACTTGTTATGGCTCCTAGTCCAACCACAAGCGCAGCAATCTCCAGGCCTATGGTTGCCGGTATCGCAACTACGGTACTTAACAAAGCAATCCCTCCTGCTCCTGCTCCTAGTGCCACCACTGTTAAACCACTTTCAACGTTGTCCACGTACTTACTATATTTTATATACTTCTTTGATAGTCCCCCTCTAATTCTCACCTCTTCTTCTAAAAACTTTTGTACTTCTGAAATTTTATTTAACCTGAAACTCTGCCCGCTGTCCGTCGTTTCAAACACAGCAACCGGAGCAGATGGGTCAGGTCTTATAACTGATGGATACAGTCCGCTGTTGTTTGTTTCTTCTTTTAGCTCTGTCATTTTATAATGATTTTTAAGGTCTTAAATATTTTATAAAACATAGTGGCGTTTTTTCTGGTATTAATACAGCTGTTTTTGAAAAATTAAACAACGTTGTTTTAATGTTGTCTGTCTTGTTTTCACAAAAAAAACGGATTTTTAAACTCCAAATTTTTTTTAATCTCATCAGTCGGAACAACAAGAACTAACCCGCCAGCTTGAACAAAGCCAAAGTTTAAACCGATTGTCTTTTTTTCTAACGATTCAAGCTTTAAGGCTGACTGTGTGTATATTAGCCAGGTTGAGCCTGATTTTTTTATTGCTGGAAATTTAAGCCCTTCGTGAGGATTCCAATAAATTGTTTTTGGTTGATTCATATTTTATAATATTAAATTATAGATTTAAGCAAAGGACCAATTAAAGGGATACCAGAAAGCAAGCCACTCCCATCCTGAACGTTGCCATTTTTTACTAAAAACAAGCCATCACCACCAAAACCAGAACCTTTTACATCGATGGGAGTTAAAAATACCCCCTGTCCATCTGTTTCTACTTTTGATACATGCCCATTTTTAGAAAGATACAAACCATCCCCAAATATCGCCTTAACTGCTTTGTCCGCTAATCCAGAAATGGCACCAAGACCGAGAGCAGGTAAAACCTTTTTAGCAACGGCACCAACAACAGGAAGAGCACGAGCAGCCAAACCAGCCAAAGTAGCAAGAAAACCCCCGTGCTTTGCGTTGTATTTGATTTGTGCTAATGAAAGTTTAATATTTACACCATGACCAGCATTAAAGGCCTTGTTCATTCTTGTCAGTTGTCTTTTTGTAAAATAGAAACTTTCGGAACCGTTGGCATTTTCAGGCTTTAGGTTTAATACTGTCTGTTGTTTGTTTTTGTATGCTGAAGCAATTTTATCTTTTTGCCCATCAGATAAATTAATTTTTGTTTCTATATATTGTGTTTTAGTCATTTTTTAATAGTTAATTTGTTTTTAATTTGTTTTAATACTCCTAATATGAAAGCGAACCGTGATATTTTCTCCTCTTAAATCTATTAAATTTCCATCTTGGTCTGTTAATGTCATTCTGATACTGTGTAATTCATTTAAAAGTAAAGGTGAGTATAGAGGGTATGGTGGACGTTCTATAATTTTATGACCAGGATTAACATTTGGAAAAAAAGAATATATTGTATTTCCCTTTTGTCCTTTTACATATGAACCTTCAATAATATTTAAATTAACTAATATACTATTTACAGGTAAAATATTAATATCTTTTTCACTTTCATGTATACCGGCGTTGTATTTCTTGTTTTCAAAACCTAAAATACGGTTTAATCCATTTTGTGAAAAATCAACAAAATACCCATCTTGTATATTCATGATAGTTTTAAAAGTGTTAACATCACCAGTAAATTTAACAGCATATTGATTATTGATATCTTTAAATCCATTGTTTTCAAGATGTACTTCAACTTTTTTAATAATATCAGAAAGGCTATAGCTTCCAGTTTTAAGAACTACACCAGTTTCAATATTTCCATTAACCTTTCCAACTAAAAAATGATTAAAACCAGGTTTAACGTTTGGGATGCTGTAATATGTTTCAAGATTAATTAAAGCAATTTCACAAGAATCAGGTAAATGTAAAGATGGATTAAAATCAGTTTTAAAGTCTGTTGTATTGTCTGATAAAACTATTTGTGTTGATATCATTTTTAATTTTAGTAAAAATTAACTAAATTAAATTAAAATTTGAAAACAAGTTAAATAAATATTGTATTAAATAAAATGGAAATTCAAGCGCAAAGAAACGCACTAAAAAGAGTATTAATAAACAAAATTAAACATTCTAAATATACTGGAGGAGGGGAAGAAGAAGATATACATTTTGAAGAATTGGGTTTTAAATTTTCAAATACTGAATATAGAGTTAACCCATTTATAAAAAACTTGTTTCCTTCTATATACTATGAATGGAGTAAACGACAAAATGAAGAATATAGTGATTTGTTTTTAAGTGGTGTGTTTGTTAGAAATGATACAATTTATAAATCTGTTAATCTTGTTTCTTTTGATAAATATAGTCAAAATATTTTTAAACATCTTAATAGAATAGAGGACATTTTTTAAAAAAAAGATTTTTGTTTTAGAAATATGAAATTTTATTTAATTGCAATGCATCCTTTAAATGCTGAAGGATGGGAAAAAACAGACTTAAGAAATTTTTTATATGATGAACTAGAAAATGAATTTAATTTAGGAATTGAAAATTTTAATAGAAACAGTGGACGACATTTTAATATGTTTGATGAAGAAAATTTAAGAGCAAGAATTGAATATTTAAATCAACAATTAATAACTTTAGGAGGTAGACTATATCAACAGGAGAACACAATACGAGAAATACAAAGAGACCCAACAAGAATTATTAACATTAGTTTAAGAAATTTACAAAGACAAACCACTTATCATCCAGAAGTAATTAATACTTTTAACACTTTTAAATCTGATAAATGTGAAATATGTATGGATGAAGAACCAAATATAATTTTTTGTATTTGTGGCCATATACCTATATGTGCAAAATGTAATGAAACATTGGAAAACAGTAAATGTCCTTTATGTAGGACAGAAAACACTATTAAAAGAAAATTGATTAATTAAAAAATGAATTTTAAACAAACATGTATTAAAGATTATTTAATAGATATGTTAAACAAAAGAGAAGAACCAAAAAAGATTTTAATGAAAGAGGTTAACAACGACAACGATGATTATGATGGAAATGATGTTAATCATTTTTGGTTGAACAATACAAACGAATTTAAAAAAGGTAAATACTATATTACATATGATGGAGAAGACATAAAAAAGATAGAGAGAGTTGACGAAGCAAATATTAAAAAATAAAATATCTTAATACAAAAATTTGATTTATAAAATGAGTACCGATTTTATAAATCATTGTTCAGAAGTATTAAAAAATCAGTTTAATCATACAAAGAAAGAAACAAACAAAACAGGAGACTTTTACAGTCAAATGAAGTTTAAATTTGCACCAGTTAAGCCTAACAAATATATATCATATGATAGAACAATAACATATTTAAAACGTTTTAAGTCTTTTCTTTACTATGAGTGGAGCAAAAGAAAACAAGAAAAAGAACATTTTAATTTGTATGTGTCTTGTGTTGTTGTTTCTAATGTGTATATATACCGTTATGACGATATATTTTTATTCAATGAAAAAACAGATGATATTATGGAAAAGATTGATGAACTGGATGAAATACTTAGTTTGTTCTTTTTTCCTGATGTTGAAGTATATTTTTGCCTAGAAGAAGGAAACAAAGAAAGGAAAAACAGGCCTCATATATTACATGATTTACTTGAAATGAAAGAAGAACAGTTTGTAAAGGATTATGGTTTTTGTAGTATTAATAAAGTTATGAATGGAGAATAATAATATATAACCTAGTAAAAGGTTAAATATTATATTTTTTAATCATCCCAATTTTCAGGGAGATAATCTTCGTTGTAATCAGAAAAGTGAATTTGGACAGCAAGAGTAATAAAAAACCTTTCAACTTCTGGATAGGATGAATTAAAACTTAAAAATAACGAACTACAATTTTTATATTTTTTTAATGTAGTAAAAGTTTCACAATTAATTATTTTTTCTTCTGCTTCCCTAGTTTCAAAATCAAAATCATTTATTTTATTTCCCTCTTCAATAGATAATTTTAATTTAAACTTTCTTTTTTGCCCCTCCCCCCTCGCTCTATTTAAATCAAATAAAAATGAATAATTTAGTAAAGTCATATTAAAAGGTATTAAAAACCTTGGGTTTCTTATTCTTACGTTTACTACTATTGCTTCATCAAAGCCTCCATGGTATTTACCAAAATAAATTAATGTTGGTCTTATAACATTTCCTTCATTATCTAAGGCATTAAAGCCACTCCCATCTGGAAAAAACTCTCTTCTGTTTGCATTTTCAAGTGTATCTTTTCCTATAATTGGCCCTTCTGCTTCTCCCCTAATTAAAATTATACTAGTACCTAAAAATTTATAAACTCTTTCTTTGGGTAAAACTTTTTTATTAATTTCATTATCAACATAATTTTTATTTGCTGCGTCTTTCTCATTTTCCGGCTCACCCATATTAACTATTTTAAAACCCTTCATGTCTTTATTTTGTGTTGTTTCTCCTGTTAATCCCCGCAGCTCTTCAATATCATTTTTAATATTTTCTTCTTTTTCATTTAACAGTAAACGTATCCGGTCAGTTTCTCCTTTTCTTTCTTTATCCTCTATTTTAAGTTTATTAATAGCTTCATTAAAATTTTCTGTTTTTTCTTCTACTGGTTTAATTTTTTCATCTACATATTGTTTATTTACTGCATCATCGTAAACCTGAGCTGCACCAACATTTTTTATTCTATTACTATTCATATCAATAGCATCAGTAGATAAAAATCCTCCATTTTTCCGTATTAATCCAATATCAATATTTTCAATACTATCATCAACATATTTTTTATTGGTGGCGTCTCCTGCTCCTGTTGGCGTGTTTAAATTAGTAATCTTTTTTAAATTCATATTAAGCCCAGCAGAAGATGTAAAATAACCATTAGTTTTAGTAAATGGAGTTTTACTATCTACATATTTTTTATTGGTTCCATCTCCCGGGTTTTCCGGATCTCCAACATTAACCAATTTAACACCTTTCATATCTCCAAAATCAGCATTGTTTCCGTTTCCTGCTCCGGGGTTTGCTCTGCTTGCCCTGTCTGCTGCTTCCTTTGCTTCTTTTGCTTCATCTTCAACTTCTTTAATTCTATCTTCAAAAAATTCTTTCATTTCGTCAACATAGCTTTTTGTTGCTGCATCCGTTTCTTCTGTTGGCTCCGGTATATTACGTATTGTTTTTTGTTTCATATTGATATTACCCCTAGCATTAAAAGTTTTTTGATTCCTCGTATTAAAAGCTTGGTTTTTTTCTAAATCTGTTTTTACTTTGTCTAAAGCTGCAGCATCAACGCCGGGAGCTACAGGTTGAATATTAGCTGTTTTTTCATCAACATATTTTTTATTTGTAATCTCATCTTCTCTTTGTGGCTCTGGTACTCTGAAAAGTCTAAAGTTGTTTAAATTAAAATTTGCATCAGCTGCATAATTCACACCATCAGTAAATTTATTAAGTGTCCCATTTTTAACTTTTTTAATTTCATCATCCAAATATTTTTTATTTGTTGCTTCACCATTTGCTATTGGTTCTCTCAATCCTCCCAGCTTTTTTTTACCTAAATAAATATGATCTTTAGCTTCAAAGCCTCCGTTTTTTCTTGCAAATGGATTTGCTTCATCAACATACTAACACTTGCAGCATCAGTTGGTAAATCAGGAAACCCCAAACCTTCTATCTTAAAACTTTTCATATTAATTTTGTCTTTTGCTTCATGTACATCATTATTAAAACTAAAAGGATTATTAGCTTCTAGTTTTCTCCTCCTATTTTCCGTTAATGTATCAGTATAAATTTTAGTTGTTGCATCATTGTCATCAACAGGCAAGGGTAAACCCTGTATTTTTTTCCCATCCATATTTAAATTTTCTTTAGCTGAATACTCACCTTGTCTATCTCTTTTAAAAAAATTTACTCCTCGTGTATTATCAACATAACGACGATTAGCCACATCTCCGGGATTTTTAGGATTCGGAACGTTTGTTATTGGCTGTCCTGTCATGTCAATACTTCCTGTTATTTCTCCTCCTGACTTTCCCAGGAAATTATCAACAATGAAAGGCAAGGGGACCGCTTCTTCTTCTATTTCTCGTATCTCTTCTTCTAATTTTCCAAATTTAGTAATATTCATATTTTTAAATTAATCCTTTTTCTTTTAAATCCATTAAATGAGAAACCACAGGCTGAATATGAAAACCTTCATTAAGTTTTTCTAATACATGAATACAAAGATGACCACAAATAACAGTTTCAGGATGTTGTATTTGATCAGATGAATACAAAATCGGACTTTTCAAATAGCTCTGTATTTCAAGAGGAGGAGGCAAACCATAACTGTCAAAATAAAACTTGTTCTTTTTGTTTCTATGCCAAGCAGTCCAGTGTGTACCTGGGCCTTTTGAGTCATCCAGGTTTAATATTCCACATTCATATATATTTGGTTTTTTAGGTAAAGCATCACGTGAAAAGACTCCTCTCCATCCTTTAAAATGTTTACACATATCAGTTATCTCAAAGTTGTTTAATGATTTGTTGGGTAGGCTCAATACTTTTTTAGAAACTTCTAAACCTTTACCTTCTTTCTTTTTCCTATCTCTTTGTCTTTGTTTCTTTTCCTTTTGTCTTGTTGCTTCTTTTCTTACCGCTTCCATTCCTAAAATAGCATTTTCTTTAATCCTTGGTTTGTTGTCTCCCATCCATTCCTGAAATTTAAACCTCGTTTTTTGTAGTTCAGGTCTATAAAAAACACCTACTACATGATGATTGTTAGCATCACTTAAAAAATATGTTGTAGGATTTGTATTTTTTATTTCACGTATCATAAATATTTCTTTTGTCCAATTAGGAGTAAAACCTTTTTCATATCCAGTTTCTTTTTTTCTTGGTATTCGAACCAGATCACCAACTTTAAGTGTTATTTTTTGTGTAATTCTATCAGGTTTAAACTTTTTTGGTTGTGCATTTTCATAAAATTCATTGTAAATCATTTCTTCATTTTTCGGATTACTTGCTTCTTCAGGTGTATATTTTTTTTAAAATTCCTGTGTGGTGTTTCATTGTAATCTTTTACTATTTCTTGTAAATGAGGAATAAAATCTGTTGTATCGTTTGCAGTCATAAATCTCCCTATTCTATCCTTTAAAGTTTTTATAAATCTTTCAGCTAACACTGCCTTGTGTCTACTCTCTGTATGATACATCTCAATGTTTTTAAGTCTTATTTTTTCTTCTTTTGCTTTCTCTGGATGTAAAACAGGACAATGATTATAATGATTTGTTAAACCACTTTTATTTTTTAAATATTTTTTACAATGTGGACATTGAAAATTTGTTGGTTTTTCTTCTTCTTCCTTGTCTATTAATCCTATAAACTCACCTCCTCTATCAGTCCAAAGCTTTAAAGGTCTTCTATTTGAAGTTTTAAAAATATCTTCAAAAGCTTTTACAACATTGTTAACTTTTTTATCTGGAATTTCACGAACCCATGCATACCGACTAAACACATCAAAAACAACTAAAAAATTATTTTGGTTGTCCATCTGTTTTTCTGCTGCTGTCTGTCTTTCTCCTCGTTGTAATTCTTGTTTTAATATTTCTTCTTTTCCTTCTGCTTCTCCTTTACGTAGTTTTTTAGGTGTAAACATTAAATCAGCTGTCCATGTATCATCAATTTTTTTTACTATTACTCGACGTGTAGGAAAGTTTCGACGTGTAGGCCTATGTAATTCATCAGATAAAGAAACATCTTTTAATAACAGCTTTTTTTTTTTACCATCGATACCCATACCAAAACGTTTTTTACTTGCAATGATGGGTGAGACAAAAGCCCTATCTAAACGCTCCCTCAGTGTTGGGTTGTATATGCCTTTTAGTTCATTTAACATATTAGTATCACACAGGCTATTACGAGTGGGTGTATCTGGATGTTTTAAATAGCATATGTCATGACCCATACAAACATTATCAACTCTATTAACTGGTTTACTCCATGCTTTAGGTGTCATATCAGGGTTTAAACGTTTGTTAAGTTTTGTACCAGGTCCGCAAAAGTTATGACCGGGGAGATGCATTTCAAAAGGAAGGTTGTTTATAAATTTGTTCATTAAACTCCCCCCTTTCTTCATTGAGCCTTTTATAAACTGGAACTTCTTCGTTCCACACACACCGCATACGCCACTTAAGACAGGTCGCCCATTTTTTAATGTTTTCTCTTGTAAGTTTTTTGTATCTGTCTTTTTTCGACATTTAACACAATATATTAAACTCATTTATTTAATATATTTTTTGTTTAAAACAGCAAACCAACACCATTCAAATTTAAAGGCTTTGTTTTTCTTTTTTCCTTTTCATTTAGTGGACGTAATACCCAGGGTTTAATGTCATCTGGATTACCAAAACCTATTAAAACAAGTTCGTTTTCAATAGGTGGCTTTTCTTCTGTTGGTTGTGTTTTAATCTTTCCACACAAAGCACAAACACCTTCTAAATTAAAAGGATCATCATCTGTAATATATGTATTACAATATTTACAATATTTAAGAATCATTTTTTTTAATTTAATAAAATTTTTACTAAATTAAAGAAATATGGAAATAAAAAATTATAGTTGTAATTTAAACAAAACAAAAAGAAAGAATAGCCCAATGTTGCCACGCAGCATACGAGGTTTAATAATAGGTGAGTCTGGTTGTGGAAAAACAACAACACTTTTAAATTTGCTTTTAAGGCCTGGATGGTTGGATTACGATCATTTGTATATATTCGGGAAGTCAATGAAACAACAACCAGAATATATACTTTTAAGAGAAGCACTTGAACAAGAATTAACAAAAGAGTCTATTAATGGTATATTTGAAAACATGGCAGAAATAGAAAGCCGTGATATACCACGTAAAGAGTTGTTGGAACAAATTAAAGAAGAAACAAAAAAGAAGAAAGGAACAAAAATTACACCATGGTTTAATGAAAGTGATGATGAGGTACCGGATCCAAGAGATTTAAACAGTTCAAATAAAAACTTAATGATATTTGATGATTTGTTAAAAGAAAGACAAGACATCCCTGAAAAATACTATACAAGAGGAAGACACAGCAACACAGACTGTTTTTACTTGTCTCAATCTTTTTTTAGTTTACCTAGACATACGATACGTGGTAATTCAAATTTTATAATATTGTTTGATTTACCAGACAAAGATATTTTTAATATATATACTGATTACGCCAGTCGTGATATGACATTAGATGAGTTTAAAAACTTTTTGTATACTTGCTGGAGTGTGCCTTTTGGCTTTGCTGTAATTGATAGGAGCAGTGCAAGAGATGAGGGAAAATACAGGCATTGGTTTGATAGGTTTTATGTGCCAATATACGAACCTCAAAACTTCCATCAACAGTAAATATATTTTACCGGTGTTCTGGTAAAATATATATGGAAATTAAGCGAAATAGAAAAAGTTACTACAAGTAAAATATATAACCCATCCCATCCGAATGAAACCCACCCGTTTTTTAATAGAAATATATTTTTTAAATATTTTTCAAAAAATATATTTAAACCATGGAATATAAAAATGGAGCTAAACAATACAACACAAGTTAAAGATCCTACATATATTTTTTTACTCAGACAAGAGGGCTATGCTGTCTTCTCTGAGTTGTGAAAACTGGCTGTTTTCATATTCATCAGCTTCACTTTCAGAGTTAGAATAACCATTAACCAAAACGTTTAAAACTTTCATAGTAATACCACTATGTGTTGTTTGTAGTCTTCCGTTTACTTGGCTTTCTTTTCTCCACAATCCGGTAATCTTTAAAGTATATACACCCTTTGTAATTCTATCATACATAAAATCAGCATTTGTAAGGGGTCTAATTGTTTTTAATGCTCCTTCTTTTTCACATGTAGAAAAGACAGAGTCATTAAATCTTTCTACATCTACCTTACATTTTACAAATCCTTGATCTCTGTAAGTATTTAATACTGCTTCAATTTGATAAGAGTCATTAATTAAATCAAGATATTCAGGGTCGAACCTTGCATATACACCACTTAAAAACTGTTCAAACATATCATTCAACTCTATATTAATATATTTGTTTGAGCCAAATGAAAGAAGTGTTGGTTTGTCTTCTGGCGTCCTACTTACAATATTTGTAAATATACCAGTCTTGCCGTTTTGTCTGATATCTGAAAAATAAATTTTATCAGTCTTCTTTTCACCCTTAATAGCATTTTCAGGGCCAAGAGTCAAGATAGGAACCGGGGCCGATGGTGGAGCTGGTGGAGCTGTTGGCTCCGTGAATTCCACCGTTTTCTTTTTTGCTTCTGTATTTTGATTTTTGGGCATTCTCATTAATTTTTTAATTAACTCATTTTTTACTTAAATTAAAATAAAAAATGAGTCAGTATTATAATTTTGTAGTTAAAAATGGAGTTGTAAAAATGGTTAAAACTACAGCTCCGGTTAATTTTACACGAAATACGGAACGTCCAAAAAACAAAACAACCAATTCAGCTTTAAATGGATATTTCAAACAAACATTTTTAAAGGTTCCTAGTAATAGTAAATACTTAAGTATGGAAGGTTTTTTGTCGAAGTATAGAACAGCAGCAATACAGTCTTTAAATAAAAACATATGTTATAAAGCTATATTAAGTGTATGTGTTAAAATGACAAATGGAGAACAAACAAAAAAATTTTATTTCAATTCAATGCCTCATATTTTGTATCAATTGAACAACAAACAAAAAATATTAAAACAAATGGAAGATGAAGTATTAAACAATTTTTACAAAAAAGATTATGAAGGATCAGGATGGAAGTTTTTAAGTTTTGAATATGTAAGTATTAACTATGGTAAATATCAACCATTTAAAGGTGGATGTGGAAACAACAAACTCCCACAATGGCTAATTTTAAAAAGGGCTGTGGTTTGTATACTTTCTGGAGATGACCGATGTTTTTACTGGTGTATACTTAGACACTTCAACCCAAAAGACAAAGACAGGGGAAGAATCACAAAAGACTTAAGAAAGATACAAAAAGAAGACCCAAACTTTTTTGCTGATTTTACAGATATCAATTATCCAACATCGGCAGAAGACCTTCAACTTTTTCAGGATCGTAATCCTCATATTCATTTAATTGTATATTGTGTAGACAACACAACCAAGAGAACACCGGTAATATTTGATGGAAATACAAAAGGAGAAAAAATTAACTTGTTGTACTATGAAGAACATTTTTATTTAGTACCCGATTTGTCCCGTCTTCTTTCTTCTCAGTTGTCTAATTACAACGGACGATTGTATTTTTGCTACAAGTGCCAACGTGTATTTAGGGAAGAAGAAAAATTAAATCAACATGAATTAAACTGTTCTGATACAACACTTTTACAATTACCAGAGGAAGATACAAACGCCTCAGTTTTGGAATTCAAGCAAAAACCAGACAAACCACCTAATATTACGGTATATTTTGATTTTGAAAGTTTTTTAATTCCTTGTGAAAATGAAGAAGGAGAAACAAAAAAACTTAACAAGCATGAACCCTCAGGCTTTTGTTTCTTTGTTGTCTCGAGAAAAAACCGACTTTACAAAAGTAAAAAAGTATCTTTCGTAATTCAAAAGGAAGGACAAGACGTAGCCGCCATTTTTGTTAAAAGTTTAATTGAAGAGATAGAAAAAGCAAATATGGAATATATATATGATGGTGAACCTTCAAATTTAACTCCTGTACTATGCCACAATTTAAGTGGGTATGATGCTCATCTTTTCATTTTAAAACTGGCTGAATGTTCGAGTAATCTTTCCGTGTTGCCTTCAACTGAAGAAAAATATATATCATTTAGCATATATATTAATATTGACAGAAAAAAACATGAAATAAGATTTTTGGACAGCTTCCGGTTTCTTTCTTCTTCTTTGTCTCAATTGGTTGAGGATACCAGTAAAGAAGATTTTGTAAACACTTTTAAATATACAGCCCGGGCTTTCCCGAATGTTCCGGCTGAATTGTTAACAAGTAAAGGAGTCTATCCGTACGAATATATGAACTGTTTTAACAAAACAAAAGAAACAAAACTTCCGCCAATTGAAGCTTTTTATTCAACGCTGAAAAAAGAAGGCATTACAAAAGAAGAATACAACCATGCTTTAAAAGCTTGGTCAGCTTTCGGATGTAAAACTTTAAATGATTATCAACTTAAATATTGTGAATTGGATACTTTGTTGCTGGCTGATGTGTTTGAAAACTTCAGAAGTTTAAATTATAGAACTTACCTTTTAGATCCTCTTGTTTATGGATATACAACACCCGGTGCTTCATGGATGAATATGCTAAAATTCACAGAACAAAAAATTAATTTAATAACAGATAGAGATATTTATGAAGATTTTGAAAATGGAATTAGAGGTGGTGTTTGTATGGCTGTTAGTAGATATTGTAAAGCCAACAACAAATATTTAAGCGACTACGACCCAAGCAAGCCCAGTAATTACATTTTTTACATCGACAAAAACAACCTTTACGGGGAGGCAATGAGTGAGCCGATGCCTTACGATATTGAACGAAAATTAACAAAAGCAGAATTTAAAGATTGGAGAAATTACAATTGCGCGTTGGTCTGTGATTTAGAGATTCCGAGAGACAAGGAAATCTTCAAAATTGTTCTCTGATTACTTTAAAAAAAAAAGTCAATAACTATGGCAGGTGTTCTATTTAACGACAAATCTGAAAATTAGCTGCAGTTTTTTCCAAACCATAACTTTTTTTTTTCTCCTTTCTACGTTCTGGTAATATGCAAGTGCGTTTGTTTTATGTCTATATGTCTGTGTATATGCCTGTCTGCGTGTATTTTGTGCTAGTTTCTTTATTCTATTTCTTTTCATTATTTCCTTGAAATCCGCTCGTTTTTGACCATATCTAGTTTGTTGCTATGTAAATTCCATGCTGTATGACTTTTGCATACCTGGAAGAGAATAAAGTGTTGTATTATTGTATTGACAAAAAAGATTTTTTTAAAGATTTTCCTCCATGCCCAGAACATATAAAAATTAATGGTGTTCAAAAGCTTGTATCAAATTTAAGAAACAAAAAAGAATATCTTGTATATTCAGAGCTGTTAAAGTACTATGTAGAGCTAGGTGTTAAAATCACAAAGATACACAGAGGATATATTTTAAAAGTTTCAAAATGGCTTGAGCCATATATTTCATTTAACACAAAGAAAAGAGGAGAGACAGAAGAAATAACAAAACAAAATTATTTTAAATTGTGTATTAATAGTATATATGGTAAGACAATTGAAAACCCACGTAAACGCTGTAATGTAGAAATAGTAAACACAGAAAAAAGAGCAAAAAAACTTTTAAATAGTCCGGAGTATACAGGCTTTAAAATGTTTAATGAAAATCTTGTTGCAGTAAACAAAAAGAAAACATTAGTAAACGCTAACAAACCTATATATATTGGCTTTTGTGTTTTGGAATTGTCTAAATTAAAAATGTACAAACTATACTATGAATATTTAAAGCCTAAATTTGGAGATCGTGTAAAATTGTTGTATACTGATACGGATAGTTTCATTTTAAATATTCAATCTGAGGATATATATGAAGAAATGAAAGATTTAAATATTTGTTTTGATACTTGGAAATATCCGGAGTCTCACCCATTGCATAGTATGAAGAACAAAAACAGATTGGGATATTTCAAAGATGAAACGAAAGGACAGCCAATAAAAGATTACTCTGCCACCTGTGCTAAGTCGTATGCTTACAGAGTAGAAGACAAAGGAAAAACAAAAGAAACATTAAAACTTAAAGGAGTGGTTGATTGTTGTATTAACAAGGATATAGAATTTAATGATTATTTAAAATGTATTTTTGAGCAAGAAGAAAAACACGTTTCATTTGCAGGCTTCCGAAGTTCAAACCATGAAATATACACTGAAGAATTTAAAAAGATTGCATTAAACCCATTGCAAGACGTAAGACATATATTAGATGATGGAATTAATACGGTGCCGATTGGCTATTTTTCGGATGAAGAGGAGTAAAAAATATAATGTGGATATATAGAGATATATACACATTTTTAATATTTGCAGTTGCACTAGGCGAGTTAGAGCGTAATATTAAGAGTGCAAATGCAGCAATTCGCAAAAATGCCGAATATGTGTAAATATAAGGGTATCAATTTTTTAAATGTTTTTTCTTTTTAAGTTGTTTTAAGTTGCTTTGTTTGCTCTCAATCCCAGTGACACGCCCCAAGTTGGCCCACGTCCTTGATCTGTCGTGTGTCGCTGTGATCGTTGAGAAAACTGACAAACCGGCTAACTGAGAAAACTGAGAAACAGACAAACCGGCTAACTGGGCTAATTGAGAAAACTGAGAAACAGACAAACCGGCTAACTGGGCTAACTGGGCTAACTGAGAAAACTGAGAAACAGACAAACCGGCTAACTGGGCTAACTGAGAAAACTGAGAAACAGACAAACCGGCTAACTGGGCTAACTGAGAAAACTGAGAAACAGACAAACCGGCTAACTGGGCTAACTGAGAAACAGACAAACCGGCTAACTGGGGAGGGGGAGGATGTGGGTTTTTATGGTTTACCTGTGGTCTTAGCAAAAAAAGGGGGGTTTTGTGTGGTTGGGGAAAGTGCGAAAAAAAAAGGTGCGAAAAATAAAAAAAGGTGGTTTCGTTTATATTTACACATATTCGGCATTTTTGCGAATTGCTGCGTTTGCACTCTTAATATTAGGATAGAAAACGTTGTCCTTACGAGCAATTTATTCTTTTCCCACAATGTTTTCATTCGTCTTAAACTGCAGACAAGTAAAAAAACACAGGTCTTCTTTCCAATGTCGTAAAAGCAAGACTTCATCTGGTAGAGGGTTAAGACAGTCAGTTAATGAGTTAACTGTCAATATAAGTATGGGAGGGCTAATGTCCGGTAGGGCTAATGTCCGAGTGGTCCTACTCACACACATATATATAAAAGCCATGCTCTGGCAAAAGGTGGGGGGAGGGGCTTAATGCATCTCCGTTACCAATCAAGTCATCACATAGTTGGATCCACGATAGATTCTGATAAACAAATTAATTATGAGGTAGACTGATCCTTGGACTAATAGAAAATTGATAAATGGGGAAAAGTTTCGCCCCAGTTGAGCCTGCGCGGACTGACATGAATCGACACTTTTCGCAGACGCATTAAGCCCATATTCACAGAGCATGGCTCATGTATTTTTTCAATCTCTCTTTCACGTGGTTCCTTATCATATAATCAGAGTACCGTGTAATTTTTGACAAAATAATGATGAAATTCTAACAGGAAATGTGATCAGACTGGAATCAAGACCACAAGGAAAACTGATTAGGCCTACATGACGCGGATGACACGAATAGTCCTCCGTAGTTTGAATGATTGACAGGTAAGAAACTCATGTAGCCGCTTGCCATGTTTACATTCACAGTATGACCAAGCGTTTCAACGATTGAATTAATTAAAACCTGACTGGATTAAATTTGAGTCAATATCATCTTGAGGAAATCACTTATCTAAACGGATACACGCGTAGAAAACCCTTCTATCGATCGATTCAGTCTCGCGAGATCGAAGGTGGGTGTCAGACGTCAAGAAGATGGCTGACTTTTATGAAAACAATTAATGCAAACGGGATTAATTACTGAATAAAGAGTTTGTTTTACATCACAAAAGGTATGCAGCCAACATGTGGATAGATTGAAAGTGGCAAAACAATGTCGGCAGTGGAATTGTACTCAAAGGCAAGTAGTTTCATGTTAAACCCGATAATTGAACAAAATGACATTTAAACACATACGGATAAATTACCATTGCATAAATCATCTCTACTTTTGACATGATTGCAAGCGACTAAATAATGGTAATGAATGGCAACGCCCTCATGACAGCTGTTCAGCTTCTCAGATTCTGCCTCGAGCTTTATACCGAAGAGAGCGTGTAGAAAAGTAGCACAAAACCCCAGTTTTCCTGGAGCATGATAGTTTGTCCTGAAGGACTTTCCTGAAAGCTTACAAAAACAATCATCTCATGTTTGATTAGTGTACTTTTAACTCTTTACCTTACCACACAACAAAATTTTAGACTAGTCCAAATTGAAAGCATTTGCAGACCACAAATAAAATGGGGCACAAACGACAGTATCTGTCTTTGAGATAGTTGAAAACATTGTGGGGAAAAAAAAAAGGCTGGTTACTGGTCAACATTTTCTTTTTTTCCCACAATGATTTCAATAGCCTCTTTCTTCAGGATGGATAAAACTCTGGATTGTGTAGTAAAGAGTTAACTCATTACCGAACAGACAACAAAATAGATGTGGTTCAACTGATGCTTTATGTCTTGGATAGGATAGAAAACATTTTAGAAGAGAATGCTGGTTACCAGGATTTTCTCACAATATTTTAAAAAGCTCTCTCCTTCAAGGTTGTGAAAATTTGGGATTGTGTGGTAAAGGATGAAAGTAATGAATTAATGATTTGGACCTGTTTGAAATAGGAAGAACAGCCTAAAAAACTGCTCTTTCAAGGTATTTTACTTCAGAATAAGTAACATAACAGCAGTAACAGTGTAGACCAAAGATCAGAATCTGATGGCATGTTTTGTGGTCTTGTTTTACACTGTCTGCATAAGCAGTATATGTTGGTTCCTGGGCTTTTACTCTTTACCACTCAACAAAAATGTAGACTTTTCCAAATTGACAGCATTTGCAGACAACAATGTAAGTGTTGCTCAAATGATAGAGTTTGTCTTTGATAGGGTAGAAAACATTGTGGTAAAAGGAGAAAATGCTGGTTACCAGCATTTTCTTCTTTTCCCAGAATGTTTTCAAAATGTTTCTTTCTCAGGGTTGTTAAAACTCGGGATTATGTGGTCAAGGGTTAAAGGTTAAACAGTTTGATTTTGCTTAGAAAGATTAAAAGCTTTCAATGATTACTTCCTAGCAATCATACCCTGCATTTCTGGCAGTGCCCTATATTTGGTTATTTTGAAGGTTGACCTGCTCATTTCGGGTTCCAAAGCCAGAGCGATTTACATGAAAGGCTGAAGCTGTACCCCATACTCCCTTGTTTCTCCTTCACGTTTGATTTCAGGGCTCCTGCTGTTGATTGCGAGTGGCGCTAAATGCAACAATTTAGAAAAAATTTTCTCCTAAAATGAAGCACTGGAGACAAGTAATGCCCATATATGAATCTTAAAAGATCTATACTCTGACATAAACAATTATTAATGAAGTGTAAAGGATGCACATGCCACTGCTCAGTGTTCCAGCTAGGGTGAAAAAAGGGCAGGGTGCTCGGTTAAGAACGGCACTTCAAGCAGTGTTCCCACTCGCATCTTTTTGGGAGTGCATGCGCTCCCTGGAATACAAGTTTGGGAGTGCAAGAGAAATTCTAGGGGTGCACTTAATATTGACAGTTATAGAGCATCTATGGGGGACAGTAATGCTCTGTTGTATTGAAAATTTGTTTTGATGAGTCTAACTCTGCAGTCAGCTGCGCTTGAAAACAATATGTGTAATTCAAAAAAAGAAGATGCTTGTTAAAATTTCCTTACTCACGAGACCAGTTTCAGAGGGACAACTTACAGCCTGACGGCCAGTAGAATTTTCCATTTCACTGTCAATTTCAGACACTAATTAGCTTTCACCTATTGTTTTATTGAGATATTTATGTAAATTTACTGTTCAATGTCATTGATAAAGCTGAATAGACAGTTTGAAATGCCTATGATCGGACGATGTCAAACTAATTTTTGTTGTGTCATGGGTTTTCGCTTTTCTTGTGGCTATCTTTTTTCCATGCCTGTTAAGTTTTGGAGTAATATTTCCGCATGATTTGACACAGATTTGTCAATAAGAATAGCATGTAACTTCAAAACCTTTAATTTTACGCTAGAAAAGCGGATTGATACCAAGTTTGATTAGCTGTGGTAAACAGTGACTTTCAACTTGTCCCAACTGGCGCCACTGGTGATCGACAACAGGAGCCCTGAAACCTGTGCGTGCATGCACGTTTCACTTCATATTTTTGTGCGTGATTATTCAATTCAGTGTGTGAATCACGTACATATGTGCGTGAATGGGAACCCTGTTCAAGGCCTAAAGCGCCAAGCAAGAGGGGTGTAGCCAGGGGGATGTCTCCCTCCCATGGCATAAGATAAGAGGTTTTTAAAACACAAATAATTCTGCTATAAGGGCTTATATGGATCTTCCAGCTTCATCTGACCAAGAAAAAAAAAATCCATTTTAATTAGTTAGTTTTTTGTGTGGTTTAGCTAGGTCCAGGAGCATTACAAGTACTGTAATTCATACTTTATAACCCTCATTTAACTCTTAACCAGATAAAGACTTGCTCAATTTGAAAGCCTTTGCTGAACACAAATGGTTACCAGCATTCTCTCCTTCTCACAAAATATTTCCTGTAGCCTCATACCATTCAACCATAGACTTGATGTTGATGCATGGCTTCATTTTTGTCAGTGTTTTGCAGGTCAAGCAAGACATGAAAGCTACAGAAACTAAAAAATACAAAGTTTCAAAACTTTCTTTATTTTACTGCGATGTAATTGTGTCTTTCATTTTTTCTAAATCTGTTTGTAACAAATAACAGTTTTAATTCTGTAGAGTTGGTGAAATGAGGCAAAAACAGGTCTTTACAGGGTAACTTATTATTAAAAATGTTCCATAAATGTTGGATACTTCCCCGATACATTTTTTATTTCACAGAAAACCAATCCAAGATCCCTCTTTAAATTAATTATGAAAGCTGGAAAGATAGTTTTAGAATTATCTCTGATCGGGTTGATGTGAAATTGTCATGGGTTTTCGTTCTTTTGCATTGGCCGTCTTTCCACGTTATTTAATCTTTGGAAGGGTATTTCTTGAAATTTTGACTTACATTTTACAAAATATAAGTCAATAATATGCTGTGGTATTCTTCTCTGTTGGCTTTACGAATGCACATCGTTCGACCTGCAACAGATTAATTTGCTGACTCATCAATCCTAACATAAGTTATTTTGATAAGTACGGTATTTTTATAACCAGAAGTAAATCTACGAACAAATTATTTTGCTTATGACCAGAACACACAACAAAAAGTTAATTTTACCAATCAAACACCCTTGATTCAACTCTGTACATGTATCTAATACAGAAAAATAAGCACCATCTTTGTCAGACATATTTTTTACGACATGCACAATAGATAACAAAACTAAACAAAATTTTCTCAGACAGCCTCTAACATTGTTGAATAAGAACAGTCATCTTAAAGATAGGATAATCTGTTTAACCCTTTACCACACAATCCTGACTTTTAACGACCCTGAGGAAGAAGCCTTTTGAAAACATTGTGGGAAAAGGAGAAAATGCTGGTAACCAGCATTTTCTCCTTTTCCCACAATGTTTTCTTCTCTGTCAAGGACAAATTTTGCCATTTGAGCCAGCTTTAATTTGTTGTCTGCAACTGCCTTCAATTTGGACCAGTCTAAGTTATTGTTGTTTGGTAAAGGGTTAACTGAACATGAATTACCATGATGGATAATTGCCTCTGTTGTTCCCATTAATAAAATACAGACTCGTAATATACAGTCGCCGTCGATCTTTTCCAACTTTGTGGTCCTGAGGAGATTAGTGACACGCTGTTAATTGGATTGTATATTCGGTGGCAGATATTCATGTGGTCTTAACTCTTTACCAAACAACAAAATTTTAGACTGGTCCAAATTGAAAGCAATTGCAGACGACAAATTAAATGTGACTCAAAAATTGAAAAGTGTTTTGGGAAAGGTAGAAAACATTGTGGGAAAAGGAGAAAATGCTGGTTACCAGCATTTTCTCCATTTCCCAAAATGTTTTCAAAAGGCTTCTTTCTCAAGGTCGTTAAAAGCCGGGATTGTGTTGTAAAGAGTTAAACAGACTTGTGGCGTAATTTAGAATTCAGAGTACCATACTGCAGCAGCGCTTAACATAGAAATCTCCAGGGTGCTTATTAACAGCAGGGTGTCCAGAAAAAGGGCAGGGCATCCAGAAAAAGGACAGGGCATCAAGAAGAAGGGGCAGGGTGCCACGCCCTTGTATTCCCCCCACTAGCTGGAACAATGCTGTTTATCACTGCTAATCAGGCTGGCATGTCATTAATGAAAAACATGAAAAAGATGCTAATTGGCCAATCCAGTATAAAATGACAGGTTTTGAAGTTACCAGCCGATATAGCTCAGTAGGTAGAGCGTAGGACTTGTGAACACAATGTCCTACAGCTTGTGGGTTCGTATCCCCGGCTGGCCAACTAAAAAATTACTAATAGTCTTTCGGATGAGACATTAAACCGAGGTCCCGTGTGACGGTGCTATACGCCGAGCACGTTAAAGAACCAGGCGAAGCTCTCAGTAGTTTTGACCTGTATCCTTGCACTATCCCCCGTAACAACTAACCGTCTTCTGGGGGCGTCGCTCAGATGGGCAACCGGTAGCGACGATAAATAAACGGAAATAACCAAACCAAATTACCTGCTATCTTTATTGACAAGTCTGCCAGTTAATGAGTGTATAGTGGTATTCAAAAATTTGTGAGTGGTAGACATGTAAAAAAATGTTCACAAATAAAGTACTTTGTTTATATGGTGTTTGATACGGTTTTCAACATTATTTTAGTTAGAAAGCAGCAGCCACTGCACCTATCCATGCTTTCCTGCAATTTCTTTCAGCAGTACTGAGCACAATATTCTTTCCAAGCCACTGGCTACTTTCCCACATAACCATCATCAAAAAAATTATCAGAGGTTAGAGATGAATGAATTCTTTTGTAATGGCCATCATCAATCCTCAGAAAGAAATACCACGCACTTGGGATTTGAACCAATGACCCCGTTTGTAAGTCCTGTCAGCCAATAGTAAAAGAGGGCATTAAATTCATACATCACTATATCCTAGTTTTTTTTTATTGCTGGAAAAGTGTTTGACCGTATACATCCAAGATCAGACTGTATATTTAGCTTCTCTGCAGTCTAATCTTGAAATACAGACTGCATATCTAGTTTCTGTGCAGTCTGATCTTGAAATACACTGTATGCAAAAATCACAGTAAGCCATTTAGCAATCTATAGCTAATGGTAAATACCTCAGATACCACAACCTAATTTGAGTATTTATCTTATAAGGAAGTAAAGTAAGGATAACCCTTTAACCCTTTACCACACAATCCCGACTTTTAACGACCCTGAAAACGAAGCCATTTGAAAACATTATGGGAAAAGGAGAAAATGCTGGTAACCAGCATTTTCTCCTTTTCCCACAATGTTTTCAACCCTTCCCATAACAAATTTCAAATTTTCAGTCACATTTATTTTGTTGTCTGCAAATGCTTTCAATTTGGACTAGTATGACATTTTGTCGTTTGGTAAAGAGTTAATATACAATTTTGTACGTTAACCCTTTACCAAACTATCCTGACTTTTATCAACCCTGAGAAAGAAAGCTTTTGAAAACATTGTGGGAAAAGGAGAACATGCTGGTAACCAGCATTTTCTCCTTCTCCCACAATGTTTTTTACGTATCCCAAAACAAATTTCAATTTTTTTTTGGTCACATTTATCTTACTGTCTGCAAATGCTGTTGATTTGGTCAAGTCTAAAATTTGTCATTTTGTAAAGAGTTAACTATCCTTAGGAAAGAGGCTTTTGAAATTATTCTGAAGAGGAAAAAAATGGTTGGTGCCAGCTTTTCCCTCCCATTTTTTCACGATGTTTATTATCTTTTAAAGACAAATATAATCATTTAAGCCATGTTTTATTTATTTTTTTGACCACACACAATTATGCTTTGAAGTTTTACAAGTACAAAACTTTGTTGTTTGGTCAAGGCTTAATAAATAGATAATCCATTACTGTACAAATGGGAATTTTGTGTCACTGTAGTCTGTAGGTCTTAACCCTTTACTGCACAATGCCGCCTTTTAATGCCCCTGGAAAAGAAGCCTTTTGAAAATATTGTGGGGAAAGGAGAAAATGCTGGTAACCAGCATTTTCTCCTTTTACCACAATGTTTTCTGCCCTATCAAAGAAAGAAATCATCATTTGAGCCACATTAAAACTGTCGTCTGCAAATGCTTTTAATTTGGACAAGGCCAAAATTTTGTTGTCTGGTAAAGGGTTAAGGATTCATCCATACTCGTTTTCAGCCAGTTTTTAATTTTCATTTTTAATTTATGAAACTATATTTATGAAACTATAATTGTGAAACTATAATTATGAAACTATAATTTGTAAAACTATAATTATGAAACTATAATTTATGAAACTATAATTGTTCTTGTATCTTCATGCTAAATGTTGCCCTTATGGCTGCAAGGTTTCACAGTTTAAGACAAGAAAAAAAAGTTTATTTCATTTTTTTGCGGCTTTCAAAGAAATCACTGTTGTTGTCTCTGGTTTTAAATGATGACAAATCCTTTGAGTTTCTCTATCCCTTACATCATATATATTTTAGATTTATTCATGTTTACTCAGCTGATCAGATTCTGAGCCATTCTGTTCACTTTGAAGTTTTAACAGTTTTTTTTTCTATCTTTAAAATATCTTGTGCAGTAATGTGTTAGACAACGGATAAGCCCCATTAGGTAGATGTATCAGTATACTGTGTCACTTAACCCTTTACCAAACGACAAAATTTTAGACTGGTCCATATTGAAAGCATTTGCAGATGACAAAGGTGTACCAAATGATGATATTTGTCATTGATAGGTCAGAAAACATTGTGGAAAAAGGAGAAAATGCAGGTTACTAGCATTTTCTCCTTTTCCCACAATGTTTTCAAAAAGTCTTTTTCTCAGGGTCGTTAAAAGTAGGGATTGTGTGGTAAAGGGTTAACTCTTCCATAAACAGAAAAATTAGACATGTCCAAATTTAAAGTGCATGCAGATGGCAAATTTAATATTGCAGAAATGATAGGATTTATATCAGAATGGACGGAAAGCATTGTGGGTAAATGAGAAAATGCTGGTTACCAGCATTTTCTCATTTTCCAACAATGTTTTCAAGAGCCTTGTTTCACAGGGTCGTTTCACCTTGGGATTAACTCAACACAAAATGGCAAAATTTTAAACTGATCCATGTTGAAAGCATTTGCAGACGACAATTCAAATGTAGTTCAAATGATAATATTTGACCTCGGATAAAAAGTAGTGGGAATAGAAGGAAATGATGATTACCAGCATTTTGTCCTTTTCAAACAATGCTTTCCAAAGCTTTCTTTCTCAGGGTTGGTACATATACCTCAGAATTGTGTGGTACAGGGTTAGATACTCATCCCTCACTGCATGTCCTGTATTCTCCCTTTTAACGGTTCATGTATTATCCCTTGGTGTGTTAAACAAACAGGATGGACATTCTCCATCAGTACAAAAGCTGTTTTTGTCAGAATAATGACCAGCACTTTCTTCATTTTTCACCATGTGTTCCACCGTTTCATAGACAAATTTCTTCATCTGCGACACTTGTTGTCTATGTTGGCTTCTAACTCTTCAGTTCAACAAACGACAAAATGTTAACCCTTTACCACACAATCCCTACTCTTAACGACCCAGGGGAAGAAGCCTTTTGAAAACATTGTGGGAAAAGGAAAAAATGCTGGTAACCTGCATTTTCTCCTTTTCCCACAATGTTTTCTACTCTTCCCAAAACAAATATCAATTTTTGAGTCACATTTATCATGTTGTCTGCAAAAGCTTTCAATTTGGACTGGTGTAAAATTTTGTCGTTTGGTAAAGAGTTACACTCTTTCAAGTGAAATCGTTCGTAACATGACAAGGTAAATGTTTATCAAATGATAGGATTTTTCTGTGTAAGGTTAAGGAAACATTTTGGGAAAAGAAAAAAATGCTGGTCACCAGCATTTTCTTCTTTTTCCACAATGTTTTCAAAAGCCTTTTTCTTCAGGGTTGTATATTGAAAAGAATATTGTGCGGAGTACTGGTAAAAGAAACTCCAGGAAAGCATAGATAGGTGCACTGGCCGCCGCGATATAACTGAAATAATGTTGAAAACGGTGTTAAACACTATACAATCAATAAGGGTTGTATAAATCATGATTGTGTGTTAAAAGCTTAAAAATTAATGTAGCCCAAGGTTAAAATTATGTCAATGAAACTTTAGACCTGTCCAAATGGAAAGCATTTGCAGACAACAAAATAAATACATGTATATGTATAGGTCAGAATGATGATGGTGTCTGTCTTTGATGATTGGGTAGAAATCATTGTAGGAATAGGAGAAAATGCTGGTTACCAGTATTTTCTCCCTTTCCAATATCATTTTCAAAAGTTTTTTCTTTCAGAGTTGTTAAGACTCATCATTGTGCAGAAAAGAGTGAACAGCATTCTTCCCCTTTTCCCTCAATGTTTTCAAAAGACCTCCATTCTAATGTCATTAAAACATGGCATTGTTTCATGAAAGGGTAACATGGAAGTCTATAATTTTGCATGATGTAGATATTTTTTCTCCTCTCTCCAGAGAATACAGAGGGTGGGCAGTTTTGATATTGGAATCAATGGAAATGAGATTTGGGATAATGGCTCCATTACCAGTGTGGATATTTGTTGAAGGTTCGGTACAGATATAGGCTTAACTCTATCCTTACCTTAGATGACACAAGAAGCTTTTGTGGACAGTGTAGATCAAGATCAGACTGCACAGAATGTGCAGTCTGATCTCTGATCTACACTGCCCACTGCTTTATTCTGGGTTGTGAACAAAGTGTCTCTCCATCTTGCAGCAGAGCTATATTTGTTGCTGTTGAAAAAATATAAAGTATTTATTTGGTTGGTATTGAGTTAAGGAACAATTGACCCAATTTAGCCATAGAATAACCATAGATGGTAATATTTTCCAAGGGATTTTTTTAGCCTGTCTGGGGAGGCTTATATCATTTGTCTTTTGAGGTAGCTCATCAGCGCCCTTCAGACTAGTGTGATACAAAAATTCCTATTTGTACAGTGATGGACTATCTGTTTATTACCAGCCCAGCTGGGTAGCTCTCAGTGGTTAGTGTATCTGACTTTGAGTTCAATACCTTGTTGAGGCAAACTTTCTTTATGGCAATTTTTAGCCTCTCACTTCTGATTCATGTGAGAAAAGCAGTCAATGGGTTGGAAAGAAAGTTGTGCTAGTACTGGTGTGAGAAAGCCAGGAAACACATTCGTAGGTGCACTGACCACCGTGAAATGACCTAAGCTGTTAAAACTCCAATACAAACAAACACAGCTCACAGGCACTTGTATCTAGACAAACTTTGCCTGGTATAATGCAGTAAGACTTATTTCATCATAGAGAACTGAGATTGTAAAGATGCATGTGCCTGTGGGTAGCATAGGAGTATCCTTTACAGTGCCAGATAAATCCATCAGACAATTTTAAACACTTTAGCATACAAAAGCAAGTTTTAACAACCTTGTGGAAACATTGTGGGAAAAGGAGAAAATGGTAATCCTTTACCCACAGTGTTTTTATACCCTTCCCTAAACAAATTTCAATTTTTGAGTCACGATTGTTGTCTGCAAATTAATGCTTTGAATTTGGACAAGTCTAAAATTTTGCCGTTTGGTAAAGAGTTCACCTGGAAATAAGACAAATAATTAAAGTTTCAAGGATGGTTTTGTGCAGAATGTCTCAGCAAAGCAGATACCAGGTGGTGACAAATCAAGATCAGACTGCTTGTTTTGTGCAGTCTGATCTTGATCTTCAGTCACCACTATGGCAGTGATAGTTGGGAAAGGAGCTTTAATCTTTACGACAAAATAATGGACATGTTCAAAGCATTTGCAGATTACAAAATAAACTTGACTCAAAAATTGAAATTTGCTTTGGGAAGGGTAGTAAAACATTGTGGGTAAAGGAGATTGCAATGTAAATGTGACTCAAATGGCTGAATTTGCTTTTGATAGTGGAGAGAGAAAACGTGGGAGAGGAAGAAAATGCTGGTTGCCACAAAGTTTTCAAAATTAATCTTCCTTGGAACATTAATAGTCAGAATTGTGTGGTTAAGGATTAAGACAAATAAATAAGGTTGTTAGCAATTTGTGCCATGATGAGTTGACTTTTCTTGCAGCTATAAATGTTAGGGTCAGGTTTATATCATCATAGCAAAGTGGACATCATGACCCTTCACATTGTCCCCACTTTAAGTACTATGATTGATGGAATGGTGTTTTACGCAGCTTTCAACATTGTCTCAATCATATCACAGCGGCAGCTCACATATTCATGTATTTCCTGAGTTTCACCAGCACTAGGCCAGGGCTCTGAAGTGTCTTGCCCCACGAAAAACTCAGTGGATTGAGTGAGACTCGAACCCAGGGCTTCCAGGTCATGAGTCCTGCACTTTACCACTGAGCTAGGCAGGACCCCTTTTAAGCACTAAAGATGTGGCTGTTGCCATTAACTCTTCACCATACAATCCCGAGTTTTAATGACCCTGAAAAAGAAACCTTTTGAAAACATTATGGGAAAAGGAGAAAATGCTGGTAAACAGCATTTTCTCTTTTTCCCACAATGTTTTCTACAATTTCAAAGACAAATTCCATCATTTGAGCCACATTTATATTTTCATCTGCAAATGCTTTCACTCTGCACAGTCTGACAATTTTCTCTTGTGGTAAAGAGGTAAATAAAGCTTTGATTTCATCAATATTTGGCAAAGAAGTGTAAACTCAAGATCAGGCTGCATGATCTGTGCAGTCTGATCTGAATCTATACTGTTACTGTCAGCATAAGTAACTCGATCAGACTTCAGCACTAGAAAGCTTATGCCTTGCCCTTCTGTGTCCATATGCTAGAATGCAAATGAACTTACATGACGCTAGCAAAAAAGAAAAATAACCGAAGCAAATTGCCCTTGAATACCCCATCTGTTAAAAGAAACTTCTTAAATTCAAGCTAGGATACTGGACAAAGTTTGTCAGAATGTTCAGAAGGTTCCAGATTGCACCATTGCATTGAAAAAATTTTTCAAGGGGCAGGGTGGGGGTGGGGGGTCAGTTGGGGAGCCAGACGACACAGCCACCCCTTCAAACATAACTATGAATCTACATAAGCAAAAGCAAACTGTGCCCATATGCTGAACAAAGAACTGTCTTTGTGTGGCAAAAACTTTAACTCTTTACCAAACGACAAAATTTTGGACCAGACCAAATTGAAAGCATTTGCAGACGACAAGATAAAAGTATCTCAAATAATGATTTCTGTCTTTAATTGGGTAGAAAACATTGTGGGAAAAAGAGAAAATGCTGGTAACTAATTGGGTAGATAACATTGTGGGAAAAGGAAAAACTGCTGGTTACCAGCATTTTCTCTATTTCTCACAATGTTTTCAAAAGGCTTCTTTCTCAGGGTCGTTAAAAGTCGGGATTGTGTGGTAAAGAGTTTAAGAGCATATTCTAGACCAATGCGCTTATCCATGATTTTTTGTTTGTTTTTTCCCAGTACTTTGCAAGCCTCTTGCTGCACTCCGGTATAAAACCAAGGTTGGAACAATGAGACAGGAATGAATCTTGTGGCAATTACTATCATCAATCGTTGAAAGGAAATAGGCTGAGTTGGGGATTCGAACCTGTGACTCTGTGGTGGTTTCAAGCGATGGATGTTACTGACTGAACTACGGGGCTCGTCGCATCTCTGGATTAAAAAAAAAATGATAGACCTATTCCAGTTGGAAGCATTTGCAGTTGACACATTCAACTTGTCTTTTTTTCAAGGTTGTAGTAACATTACCAGGGTTTGTTTGGTATAGTGTTAATTCTACCATGCTACAAAATTAACTCTTTACCAAACGACAAAATTTTAGACCAGTCCAAATTGGAAGCTTTTGCAGATGACAAAATAAATGTGACTCACAAATTGAAATTTGTTTTGGGAAGAGTAGAAAACATTGTGGGAAAAGGAGAAAATGCTGGTTACCAGCATTTTCTCCTTTTCCCACAATGTTTTCAAAAGGCTTCTTCCTCAGGGTCATTATAACTCAGGATTGTGTGGTAAAGGGTTAAAGCTGGTCCAAAATGAAAGCATTTGCAGACAGCATAATAAATGTGGCAAAAATAATGGGATTTGTCTGTGAAAGGTAAGAAAACATTGTAGGAAAAGGAGAAAATGCTGGTGACCAGCATTTTCTCCTTTTCCCACAATGTTTTCAAAAGCTTCCTTTATCAGGGTTGTTGAAACTGGATTATGTAGTAAAGGGTTAAGTAGGGGCAAAAATGGAAAGAAAAATTGTTAAGATATTGCAGATATGAAAAATAAAAAGGAAAAAATGTTCAAATTTAAAGATAAAAACAGCAGATGTGTACCTGATAATCGGTTGACGATCTCCAATCAATTGCCAAACAATCCAATGTTTTAACCCTTATCCTGCTGAATAAATTAACCCTCAAAGCGCCGAATAAACCCAATGGTCATTTTCACTCTAGAATAAAACCAATATAATTGCAAATTCATGGCTACATGTTGCCTGTAGTGTTTTAACATAGCAGACAGTGTAGATCAAAGATCAGGCTGCATGTTTTATGCAGCCTGATCTTGATCCACACAAGCTGCAAAGGTAACTGTATTAGTGAAAGGCGCTTTAAGGGTTACCGGTAAGTGAAAGTTTAGAGCTGATAGTGAAAAACCCAAGTAATGCTATTTCAAATTTATTTTTTGCAGAAAACCATGTTCCTATCAGACAGTGTAGATCCATGATCAGACTGCATGTTCTGTGCAGTCTGATCTTGATCTACAATGTCAGTAAGTTGCAATTAGCAGCCTATAGGGTAATCACCTCGTGTGAGAACTATGGAAGGCAAATTGACAATATTGTGGGAAAAAGAGGAAGTACTGGTAATAGGTATTTTTTCTTTTATCCACAATATTTTCTACTGTTTCAAAAGCAAATCCCATGTTTAGGCACATTTGGTTGGTTGTTGGTTGTTGCTTTCATTTCGGACAAGTTCAAAATTTTTTTTACTCTTTGCCAGATGACAAATTTCCAGATTTGTCAATTAATTGATTGATTGTATTGTGTTCTACTCTGTACCACACAACAGAAATGCAGACTTGTCCAAATTGAAAGCATTTATGGACGACAAAGTGACTGTTACTCAAGATATGAAATTAGTCTTTCATAGGCTAGGAAATTGTGGGAAAAGGAGAAAATGCTGGTTACCAGCATTCTCTCCTTTTCCTACAATTTTTTCAAAAGACGTCTTTCTCAGAACGTTAAAATTCAGGATTTTGTGGTAAAGTGTTAACACCTATCTTTAACAATATTAAATTCTGGCGGCCATCGCCTGTCCATACTGACCTGGGATTTCTGTTTTAACCCTTTCCTACGCAATCGTGAGTTTTAAAGACCCTGAGGATGAAGCCTGTTGAAAATATTGTGGGAATAGGAGAAAATGCTGGTATCAAGCCAGGTCAGCCTGCACAGTCCGGGCAGGCTGACCTGGGCTGAAACCTTTTGCTATCGGTCAAATTTCTTCATGTCAAAGGACCAGTGTACCTCATGATTCAACAGACTGTTATACAAAACAGATTTTAGGGATGTATAGTACTTTGATGATTGTCTTAAGAATTAATTAGAACAAGAAATAATAGAATTAATAGAACTTGCAAAGAATTAATAACTAAACCTAACATGTTAACCTTTTACCTAATATCCTGTGTTTTATCATTCCTAAGGAAATTTTCTTTTGAAAACATCATTGGAAAAAATGAAAATGTCGGTGACCAACATTTTCCTCTTTCCCTACAATGTTTTTGACCTTTCCAAAGACCAATTCCATCATTTCAGCCACATTCAATATGTTGTCTGGAAATGCTTTCTATTTGGACCAGTCGAAAACTTTGACATCTGGTAAAGAATGAACCCTTTCCTACATAATCCCGACTTTTAAATACCTGAGAAAGAAAGCTTTTGAAAACATTGTTGGAAAATGAGAAGTTGCTGGTAATCAGCATTTTCTCCCTTATCCACAGTGTTTTCTACCCTATAAAAATATTCATCATTTGTGCTACATTTATTTTGTTGCCTGTTAATGCTTTCAGCTTGGACAAGTCTCAAATTTTGTCGTCGGGTAAAGTTAGACTGGAACCCTGAGACATTGGTTCTCAGTTTTGCTTAACTCTTTCCCAAACGACAATTTTTAGCCCCTTCCAAATTGAAAGCGTCTACAGACGACAAATTTGAAAGTGGTAAAGTTGAACTTAAGGTTTTTTGACAGGATAGAAAACATTGTCGGAAAAGGAGAAAATGCTGGTCACCAGCATTTTCTCCTTTTCCCACAATGTTTTCAAAAGGCCTCTTCCTTAGGGATGTGAAAACATGAGATTGTTTGGTAAAGGGTTAAATATGACTTTCCTTTGGCCATGGACTGCATTATACCAAGTAAGTTGCTGGATATTGTAAAATCATTTTGTTTTAAAATTGGCTGAATCATGAGGTACAATAGTCCTTTAACAAGCAGAAAATCTACCAATAGCAAAACATTATGACATAGGACTGCCCAGGCTGACATAGGTTCATCCTTTTTGCAGATCTGTTAATTCTTGACAGCACAATTGCGTGTTTCAATGACCGTAAACAGAGAAGGGTTTTGAAAACATTGAGGGAAAAGGAGAAGATGCTGATGACCAGCATCTTCTCCTTTTCCCACAATGTTTTCTAACCATTCTATGACAAATTTCAGTTTTTGATTCATATTTAATTTGTCAAATATGCAAATGCTTCCAATTTGGACCATGAGTAAAACTGGGATTAAAATATTGAGAATTCTAAAACAGAAATCAAATTCTCTCAGTCTGGAGAGATTATTTGACATAATTTATTCTGTAACAACTGATGAAAAATTTTCAACCGTCTAAAATTTTGTCATCTGGTAAAGAGTTAAATTGCCTTTTCACACAGCATGAATCAATGGTAATGATGCCATGGTCTAAGTATGAAATGTCATAGTTTTATCATATAATGATGTGTAATCATATAATAATCAGTTATCATAGTTTTGAGTCCATTTACCGTAAATTGCCAAAAAAAAGGACCAGCTCAAAATTGCTATCTGCTGGCAGGCATTTAAGTCTGACAGCAGATCACTTTAACCCTCTACCACTCAATCCTGAGTTTCAACGACCCTGAGGAGAATGCCTTTTGGAAACATTGTGGGGAAAAGGAGAAAATGCTGGTTACCAGCATTTTCTTTTTCCCTCATTGTTTTCCAGCCCATCTGAGACAAATTTCATTATTTAAGCCACATTTAGATTGTTACCTGCAAATGCTTTCAATCAGGACAAGTTTACATTTTTGTCATGTGGTAAAAAGTGAATCATAGTGTAGCTCTTAACTGCACAATCCCGACCCTGAGAGGAGAGACTTTTACCAGCATTTTCTCCTTTTCCTACAGTGTTTTCTACCTTATCAAAGACAAATTCCATCACTTGAGACACATTTAATCTGTCATCTGCAGATGCTTTCAATTTAGAAAGTCAAACATTTTGTCCCTTTGTAAAACATTAAGGTGTACTAGCAGATAGTGTGGACTCAAGATCAGACTGCATGTTTAGCATAGTCTGATCTTAATCTACACAGTCTACAAAAACACCATAGTTAGTATCATCCATGGGAATATTTGATTTAACTCTTTACCACACAGTCCCGACTTTCAACGACACTACAACAGAAGGCTTTTGAAAACAATGTGGGAAAAGGAGAAAATGCTGGTAACCCTATCAAAGAGAGAAATCCTCATTTTAACAACATATAGTTTGTCGTCTGCAAATACTTCCAATTTGGTCGGCCCTAAAATTTTGTCGTGTGGTAAAGAGTTAAACTGTTAGTTCCTATGGGTGCTAATTGCAAGATGTATGGTAACTGCTCCATTATGTAGCTCTAGCTTTAATCCTGTTTTAGTTCTCTTGCAGTTTGTTTTGGAATTTTGTGCTCAGTGTTGGGTTTCATACTTACCATTTATTTGGATGAATCCTTTAACTCTTTGCCACACAACGAAATTATAGATTTGTTGAAATTGAAAGCATTTGCAGACAACTATTAAAATGTGTTTCAAATGATTGAATTTGTCTTTGATAAGGTAGAAAACATTGTGGAAAAAGGAGAAAATGCTGATTACCAGTATTTTCTCCTTTTCCCACAGTGTTTTCAAAAGGCTTCTTCCTCAGGGTCATTAAAACTTGGGATTATGTGGTAAAGGGTTAAGATTTAAACTTAAGACTTCCAGTCAGAATGGCAGGAAAATGATTATGTGCTGTAAACTTGAATTATTTGTGTGTGTTAAATTGTGAGATTTCACAGAACTTTCTAATATTTAGAGAACTATGCCTTTAAGTTATTTCGCTTTTGAAGGCAATGTAGATCAAGATCAGACTGCATTGTTACCCTACAATCTGATCCTGGATCTACATTGTCTGCTACCATGTAACATATTACATGTATTTTGACCAAAACAAATGTGAAATTACAAAATTTTGAGAGCATCCATGACATTTAGTGCTTCAAAAATTTAGTAGAATATAGATCAAGGATCAGGCTGCATGTTCTATGCAGTCTTGATCTTGATCTAAACTGTCTGCTAAAGCACATTGGGTGAAGCTTAGCAGCTGAAGAGTAAAGGCCAATTTTGGATCAACAAACACTGTTCCCTTTGTTTGGACAGTCTAAATTGAAAACATTTGAGATGACATGCAATGTACATGTAGTTCAAAAGATGATCTTTGTCTTTTGAATGGTCGAAAAAAGTGTGAGAGAAGGAGAAAAGGCTTGTTGTTACCTTCATTTTCTCCTTTTCCATTCTTCGTCAGGGTACTTTAAAACATGGAATTGTTTGGTAAAGGGTTATAAAACCCTTGTTGAAGATGGTCCTGTTGGCTGAGATACTGAATTAAACCTCATTAAAGAGCCTTTCACGTCTATAAATGCATTTGCAGCCAATGTCCATCAAGATCAGACTGCATGACTTTGATGTACACTGTCTGCTTTGCTGAACACTGTAGACAAAAGCAACCATGAATTTGCAATAATTTGGGTCTTATTTCTAGACTGAAAATGTCTGTTGGGTTTATTAGGCTCCCTGAGGGTTGAAATGGTCAGTGAATAAGGCCTCTGAGATAGGCTGGGTCCGGGAGCCCCGACAGTGACATACAGGTTTGAAATACAGGGGTTGATTGTGTGATTCTCCAGCTCAGCCAAATTTTTTGTGAGGACTGATGATTGTCAGTGTAACAGGATTCATTCATCTCTCACCACTGAATTTGTTTCAACAATGTTCATGTGGAAAAGCAGCCAGTGGCTTAGAATGATTTTGGAAAGAGCTGGTGAAAGAAAATTCAGGAAAGCAAGGATAGGTGCACTGGCTGCCATGATTTTACTCTTTACCAAAGAACAAATTTCTAGACTGGTCTGATTTGAAAGCATTTGCAAGCGATAAGGTAAATGTTGCTTGAATAAAGAAACTTTATTATAACCTTTTACCACACAATCCCAAGGAAGAGGCCTTTTGAAAACAATGTGGGAAATGGTGAAAATGCTGGTAACCAGCATTTTCTTCTTTTCCCACAATGTTTTTTACTCCATGAAAGACAAATTCCATCTTTTGAGTTACATTTAAATTGTCGTCTGCATATGCTTTCAATCTGGACCAGTCTAAAATTTGTCGTTTGGTAAAGAGTTAAAGGGTAGAAAACATTGTTGGTAAAAGAGAAAATGCTGGTTACCATCATTTTTTTCCTTTTTCCACAATGTTTAAAAAATGTTTTGAATGTTTTCTTGAGGTTGTTAATTGAGATAAAGTTGAAAAATTGCAAAAGCGACCTGAGGCAAACAAAAAAATTAATTGCATCAGATGTGCAGATGGGTGAATGGAATTTGATATCTAGGAAGTGTTGTTACATATTTTTTTTTGCTTTTCTTGATAAAAGATGTTTTTTCATTTTAACCCTTATAGCGCCAAATAGACCTATCAGACATTTTCACCCTAGAAATGCAACCCAAATGATGGCAATTTCATGGTTGCTTTTGTCAATAGTGATTCAGCAAAGCAGACAGTGTAGATCAAAGATCAGGCTGCATGTTTTGTGCAGCCTGATCTTGATCTTTGCTAGGCACAAAGACGACTATAGTCGTAAAAGGCGCTTTAAGGGTTAATACCCTCTACCACACAGTCCTGAATATTAACATTCCCTGAGCCCGTCCGTGTAGCTCTGACTGATGACCTGGTGGGTGCAGGTTCGATACCCAGTTGAGGCAAACTTTCTTTCTGGCGGTCCCCCCCCCCCCCCTTCTGATGCAGGTGAGAAAAGAAGTCAGTGACTTGGAAAGAGGGTGGTCTTATTTTTATCATGAAGAAACTTTTGAAAACTTTGTGGGGAAAAGGGTGAAATGCGTTTTTTTTTTGGTGTCTAGCATTTTCTCCATTTTCCAAAAGGTTTTGTAGACTTCCAAAGACAAATCAAATCATTTAACTCTTTACCAAATGACAAAATTTTAGACCAGTCCAATTTGAAAGCATTTGCCGGCGACACAACAAATGTTGAACAAATTAGGAAATTTTTCTATGAAAGGATAGAGAACATTGAAGGAAAAGGAGAAAATGCTGGTCACAAGCTCATTGTTTTCAAAGGTCCTTTTCTTTGGGTTGTTAAATTTTTTAGATTCTGTGGTTAAGGGTTAAGACTCTTCAAGTGTATAATCTACATTTGCAGATTTTAATTCTGTACAAGTTTTAAACTTTGTTGTATAATAAAGAGGTACAGAAAAAGTTTTTGCAATTAAAGAGGCATGAAAATACGCATGTAGAAATGTGCAAAAGCACTCTGAACTGCTGCTATGTTATGACTGATGATAAAGAGGTGTAAGATCTTGCAATGGATATATACCAGAGATTTGGATTTCAAACAGGATTTGCCTACGAGGAGAGTTGTTACTTGTTTCAGAAGGTATAGACATCTTTTAGACTTTTATTTTCCACTAATATAGTGGCTTATGCATCTGTGTGTTTATGTTTGTTCAACATAGTGTCAGGGTTGGCCAATATTTGACAAAACTGAAAGACCATTGTCATGCGTATGTGCTCTTTACCAAACAAAAGTTACTGTCAAGTTTAGATCATTTGCGCCAAGCCCCGTAGCTCAGTTGGTAGCTTAAGGACTTGAGAACTGGAGGTCGCTGGTTTGATCCCCGGCTTGGCCAATTTCTTTCCGAGGATTAATGATAGACATTGCGACAGGATTCATTCCTCTCTCACCGCTGACCATTGTTTTGACGATGGTTATGTAGGAAAGCAGCCAGTGGCTTGGAAATAATATTGTGCGGAGTACTGGTAAAAAGAAACTCCAGGAAAGCATGTTTAGGTGCAATGGCCGCCGCGATATGACTGAAATAATGTTGAAAACGGCGTTAAACACCATGCAATCAATCAATCATTAGATCATTTGCAGGCAACAAGTTATATGTGTCTTGAATAATAAAACTGGTCTCTGAAAAGAGTAAAAAACATTGTGGGAAAAGTAGAAAATGCTGATTATCAGCATTTTCTCCTTTTTCCACAATCCATTCAAGACCTGTCTTTTAAAGGGTTGTTGAAACACCAGATTGTGTGTTAAGTCTTTACCACACAATCCTGACTTTTAACGACCCTGAGAAAGAAAGCTTTTGGAAAACATTGTGGGAAAAGGAGAAATGCTGGTTACCAGCATTTCTCCTTTTCCCACAATGTTTTCTACCCTTCTCAAAACAAGTTTTAATTTTTGAGTTGCATTTTTGTTGTTGTCTACAAATGCTTTCAATTTGGAGTAGTCTAAAATTTTGTCATTTGGTAAAGAGTTAAAGGGTTAACTTTCAAAGTCCTAACTTTTTTATGCTGAAGCACCAGACAGACATTTGGTTACTACTGTTTAACCCTTTACCGCACGATGCCGCCTTTTAATGACCCTGGGAAAGAAGCCTTTTGAAAACATCATGGGAAAAGGAGAAAATGCTGGTAACCAACATTTTCTCCTATTCCCACAATGTTTTCTGCCCTATCAAGAGAAAGTTGCACCATCTGAGCCACATAGAAATTGTCGTCAGCAAATGCTTTCAATTTAACAAGGCTAAAATTTGTCGTCTGGTAAAGAGTTAACTAGTTAGTGGCTCCATAACTATATAAGAACAACACCACTCTGCTATTCTGGTTCAAACCTTCAACACCCTGCTCCATAGAGAGTTGCCTTAACCCTTACTGCACAATGCCGCGTTTTAACGACCCTGGTAAAGAAGCCTTTGAAAACATTGTGCGAAAAGGAGAAAATCCCGGTAACCAGCATTTCCTCCTTTTCCCACAATGTTTTCTACCCTATCAAAGAAAAATTGCACCATTTGAGCCACATAGAAATCGTCGTCTGCAAATGCTTTCAGTTTGGACCAGTGTGAAATTTTGTTGTCTAGTAAAGGGTTAACCCTTTCCCAAACAAGCCCTGGTTTTCACGTGTCTGCAGTACAAGTCTTTTGAAAACACTGTGGGAAAAGGAGAAATTGCTCGTAATGAGCAATTTCTCCTTTTCCCACAGTGTTTTCTACCCGTTTTGAGACCTTTCTGCCATTTTTCATCAAATTTAAAATTGTCATCTGCAAACTCTTTCAATTTGGACCAGTCCAAAATTTGTCGTTTGAGAAAGGGTTAATTGTTAGACTTACCCATGTCTTTCCTCATATTTGAAGAGAGTGGTACTGTTAGAAACCATTACATCAATAGCTTGATAAAGATTGAAGTCACGGTGTGAGCCTATGTGGTGAAATCTTCACTGGTTTGCTGTGATATCATCTGCTTACATGGAGCTCAACAAGAGGCATGATACCAGGACATGCTGGTGATTTCTTGCAAGTTTCTCCTTCCAATTATACTCTTTACCTGACTAAACTTTGCTAGACTTATCCAAATTGAAAGCATTTACAGATGACAAATAGCATGTGGCTCTAACAATAGGATTTGGTTTCGCAAAGGTTAGAAAACATTGTCAGAAAAGGAGGAGATACCAGCAAGCATTTTGTCCTTTTCCTACAAGGGTTTGAAGCCTTTTTGTTCAGGGCCATTAAAACTTGGGATTTTGTGGTAGGGGGTTTAGTGTGAAAGTGGTGAAACCAGCCAGTGGTGCTCCTTTGGTGAAAACTCAAGCAAAATCAAGTCAAATGTCTGATTTAGGGTGTCTGAAGGTCCTTCCACAGCATATCTTATGGGAGTCAGAGCCCTTTATTTGGGAGTAAGGGCTAAGGCGACTATAGAACTTGCAATCTTTTTTGACGCATAATTTTGATTTTGATTTTCGTGGGTTTTTGCGATATAGTGGCGGGGAGTTCCCCATATTATGCCAAAATATTAAAATTATAAACGCTTCTATTCAAAAACAGTAAGAAATTGAACTTGATTAGTTGGTTATTACATGAGTGGCAAATACTTATAATGATGTCATATTATAAATTTGTTGACATAGAATAACACGAAGTCATCATGCCGTCATTTGGGACATTTTGATATAAAGGAAAGCTTACTTTTTACTCCCCCATGTCTGTACTAAAATGCTGTTCCACCAAGTTACCATTACGAACTTTCAGTTTTTTGATTATCATATGTCATATTGTTTACATAGTGAGCCATTTAAAAATCAAAATAAGAAAATAGCGTGCTTACTTCGAACTCAAAAACTAAGAATTTGATTGGAAGAGACATTCTGTATTGACCAATTCGATGCCATAATATGGAATTTAGAATTAAAATAGAAAACATAAGGTTTGGTGAACAGAACCAGATTACAAGGTTATTTGTAAATTCAAACTTGTAACCTATGAAACCTTAATATTTTTTTATCCTGTAGAATTCCTAGGACCTGCTGACATAACAAAACTTTTGAAAAGGTGTTTGTCTGATTATAGTGTGCCTGCCCGGATAGCTCAGTCTGACTCATGACCAGGTGGTTACGAGTTCGATACCCGGTTTAGGCAAACTTTCTTTCCGGCGATTTTTTGCCTCTCACCTCAGATGCATGTAAGAAAAGTAGTCAGTGGATTTGGAAAGAAAGTAATGTGTCAGTACTGGTGTGAGAAAGCCAGGAAACACATGGATGCATCACTGACCGCCATGATATGACCTGAGCTGTTAAAATGGCGTTAAACTTCAATACAATACTGATTATAGTGTGGTAGACTTTGTCAAGATGTCTGATATGCATTTAGTAGTGCACTCCTGAGTCTATATGATCATTAAGATGTGCAATCCACTTGCCATATGCCAGGAGTTGATACGCACAGTATCCAACAATCCAAAGGACACCAAAATGTCAGAAGTGACACCTGCAATTCAGCATCCTACAGAGTTAGGAACAGGTCTCCTGAAGTTTGCTAAATAATGGCTTTCTTACACTTAGTGCCAAGCCATGCATACACATGATTGTGTGCCAGAAGGATGTCAAAAATGATATGGAATTATTTTTCATTTCAGGGGGCAAGGATATGGATGCCCGATCCGGACCTTGTCTGGCGAGGGGCGGAGCTTCTAGAGGACTACAAGGGCGCCCCCTGTAGGCTGAAAGTTCAATATGAAGATGATGGGGTAAGTTACCCACCACTTTAACCCTTTACCAAACAGTCCCAAGTTTTAACTGACTCTGAAAAAGAAGGCTCTTGAAAACATTCTGGGAAAAGGAGAAAATGCTGGTAACCAGATGCTGGTAACCAGCATTTTCTCCTTTTCCTACAATGTTTTTTACCCTTTGAAAGACAAAATCATTTTGATATTTGAGTCACATTTATTTTGTCATCTGCAAATTCTTTCAATTTTGATTGGTCTAAAATTATGCCTTTTATAATGAGCCATTTTACTTAAGATTGTTAAAGGTAATAATTTATGATGTTTTAAATAGATATAAGCCATAATCTGTGAAAAGGGGGCTTAATGCATCTGCGAAAAGAACTGACTCATGTCAGCCTTCGCTGACCCTGGGCCAAAACATTTTGCTATTGGTCAATTTTCTGTATGCTCAAGGACCAGTTTACTTCATGATTAAGTTGATTATTAAAGAAAAAGTAGCCTATATGGATTAATAATTATGTGATGACTCGCTTGGTATAATGCATCACAGAGATGCATTAAGTCCCCTTTTCACAGAGCATGGCTCATATCATTTGTATAATACAGGGATCAATCTTTAGGTGCAGAAGGGGGGAGGGGGTCATTGCCCTTTTCACCACCTTAGCTCTCTACCACACGATCCTGAGTTATAATAACCTAGAAAGAGAAGGCTTTTGAAAACATTGTGGAAAAAAAGGAGTAAATGCTGGTAACAAATTCAAAGCATTTGCAGATGACAATTTAAATGAAGCTTAAGTGATGGGATTTGTTTTTGATAGGATAGAAAACACTGCGAGAAAAGAAGAAAATGCTGGTTATCAGCATTTTCTCCTTTATTCCACAATGATTTCAAGAGCTTTGTTCCTCAGTGTTGTTAAAACTCAGGATTGTGTAGTAAAGGGTTAAATGTCAACAAATCTCTGAAGAGGTCCTTCAATTAGCTCTGTGGTTTAGACTTTGATTTATATTTTGGAAATTTGAGTTCGTCACTTCTTTGGAAAGGTGGAGAGGGCTAGTGGCATCAGGGCTGTCTCCTAGGACTGTGCACTTCAAAGTACCTGCTTCTTATGTGCAAAAGTGTGGGAACACATGATTAAGTGATTTCTTCAACTCAATATGACTGAAAAATTGTTGAAAACTGCTGAAGAAGGTACACAATATTACACAGGGGTCCTGAGTGGCTCAGTAATAGATTGTAGGAATCTTGCTCTGGAGGCCGGGTTTGAGCCTGATTAGAAGCACTTTTGTGGCTCTTTGTGGGAGTGCCCCTGGACCAGACGCTTCAGGGCCCTAATAAGCCTTACACTGGTGAAACCCAGGACATACATGAATAAGCCAGCTGTTGCTGTGATATGAAATGTTGAAAGCGGCGTTAAACACCATTCAATCAATTCAACACAGCGTTACAAATAAATCAATCAATCTCTGATATTGTGTTTTGCAACTGTTTTTATACCATTTTCAGATTGTAATGTTGTTCTTGTTACTACCATGCTACAGGGGAATTGGAAAGTAAGATCAAGAATGGCAGTGTTGTTGATCACTCATTACCTCTAGTAACAAATTTAAAGCAAATTTATTTTTAACCTTTGACCACACAGTTCTGAGGTTTAATGCACCCAAGGAAAAAACCTTCTGAAAACATTGTGGAAAAAGGAGAAAATACAGGTAACCAACATTTTCTCCTTTTTCCGTAATGTTTTCTACCCTGTCGAAAACAATTTCATCATTTTGGATATTATTTGGACCCGTCCAAAAATTTGTTGTGTGTAAAGGGTTCAAATATCCCCATAACCCTATACCGTACAATCCTGAGTTTTTATGGCCATGAAAAAGAAGTCTTTTGAAAACATTGTAGGAAAAGGAGAAAATGCTGGCAAACAGCATTTTCTCCTTTTCCCACAATGTTTTCTCCTCAGTCAATAACAAATTTGTTCATTTGAGCAAGATTTGAATTGTGGTCTGCAAATGCTTTCAATTTTTAATGTCTAAAAGATTGCCATGTGGTAAAGGGTTAATCAACAGGAATTAGGGTTTTATACAGACACATGATTGTAGAAATACTTCAGCAAAGAGAGAAATCGCTTGTGACAAGCAATTTCTTCCTGTTGCCACCTTTTGTGTCCCAAAATGATGTTCAACAGGATGAGAAAATTTGTCTCTCGGGAGGGAATGAGTTAATTAAAATGTACAGTATGTAATTATACAGTGTATTACAGATAGGGGTTGATTTGCATGAGTTTGACCTTGGCTTTAAATTGCAAGGTCAATTGTGTCGCATATTTGAAAAAAAAAAAATGTCTCATCTTTTGGCTTATATAATTTTATCTTTGGAAGTTTTGCCAAACTTGCATTCATTATAGAATACAACATTGACTTGTCTATTAAAGTAAAATTAAATAATTATAACAAAGAAAATTTGACTTAATTAATTTTTTTAGCTTTATGATTCAACCCATATCTTTTGTGCAACAAGAATGCATAATTGTTGTGTGAAAATGTACATTCATAAATAAAAATGTAGTCAGTACTGTATTTAAGTTTATATGTCATAATTTTAATTTCACCGTTTATTTATTTATTATTTATTTATTGTACCTGAAAGTATAGCAACCACATTTTTATTAGGTTTTGCCTTTTTAAAAAGTCTGCAAGAAATTTAGCCTGATATTTCAGGTTAACAAATGTCTTTCCTCATTTCAAAATAAGTATTCCTACATGTATGTCATTCAAGTCAATCATATTTACAACAACAGCTAGACGGTCTACACAGAATGAAATGCTTTGCATACCTTCAAAAAGCATCTGCAAATGCACAATTCAACATTGAAAGAAATTAGATGAGGTTAACGAGGGCCATTCCTGTAAGCCAGTTTATCTCCCTTGCCAGATAAACACTAAATGTAGCCAAATCACAGATTGGTCCTTTTACCTGTGTTCATTTGTTTTTATCCTTGACTCCCTTGGGGATGTTGCGATAAATATAATTTGATTTGCGATTATATGTAAGTTCCCCATATAATTTTAAAGCAGATCATGTTTTCAACGATCAGAGAAAAGCGTATATATCAATTTGTTAAACAGTCTAACCAGAATTAGCTGAGATATTATCTCTAAAATATATTTGTGTAGTGCAAGAAAATCAAGGATAAAATCCAAGTAATCCCGTTTTCAGGACCAATGTAGTACTGGAGAGGAATCAGGGGAAATAACTCAAGAATGGCCCTCACTTCTATGATAAACATTGTGGAAAAAGGAGAAAATGCTGGTTACCAGTATTTTCTCCTATTTCCAAAATGTTTTCAAGAGTATATTTGTCACAATCTGTGAAATAGATTGTAAGGTTAAGGGTCAAGTGTGAAATTTAGTTTCAAGGGAATTTCAGGCTGTAAAACAAACAGTGTAGACTTTTGTATGTGTACTCATTACCAGAGAACAAAATTTGATCTCTGTCCATATTGAAAGCATTTTGAAGAAGACAAATGTGAATCAGATGCTGAAATTTGTCTTTGAAAAAGTTGAAAACATTGTGCAAAAAGGATTGAATGACTATTAAAATGATTATTTTTAAAAATTTATAAATTACATTTTAATTATTAGATAGTTTAACTCTGTACCAAACAATCCCGACTGTAAACAACCCTAGGAAAGAAACCTTTCGAAAACATTGTGGGAAAAGGAGAAAATGCAGCATTTTCTCCTTTTCTCACAATGTTTTCTACCCTTTCCAACACAAATTTCAATTCTTCAGTTGTATTTAATTTGTCATCTGCAAATGCTTTCAATTTGGACTGGTCCAAAATTTTGTCGTGTGGTAAAGAGTTAAATGTTAGCCCATGGAGTGCTTAAGAAAATGAACTCCTTACCAAACAACAAAGTTTTGAACTGGTTGAAATCCAAAGCATTTGCAGTTGACATCTCAAATATGGGTCAAATTATGAGATGTATCTTTGAAAGGGTAGTAAACAGTGTGGGTAAAGGAGAAAATGCTTATTAGCAACATTTACTCCTTTTCCCACAATGTTTTCAAAAGTCTCCTTTGTCAAGGTTGTTAAAACTTGGGACTGTGTGGTAAAGGGTTAAAAGACACTTTTAGTTGAGAAAAAATACCAGAATATTGCATTATCAAGATTGATTTTGTTGAGAATCATCTCAGCAAAGGGAATAGTGTAGATCAATGATCAGAGAGCAGATTTTGTACAGTCTGATCTGAACATACACTTGTTAAAAAAAGAATTTAAATCGTGAGAGGCACTCTAATGGGTTAACATGGGTCAATCATTTGTTCAGATACAGCAACAAGACTCACGATTACATCGACTGGACAAACCCAAGGAAACGGTAAAATCATCTTCCCGTCGAACTAATGAGCATGTCTTGCTAAACAAAATCTCTGCTAGTAGATGTTACTAGTTTTATACCATTCTCTCTATTCCATTTTCATTGTTACATAAATCATAATAAGCTAATTTTTTAGAGAATTAGTTAACCCTTTCCCAAACGACAAATTTTAGACCCTTCCAAACTGAAAGAGTTTGCAGATGACAATTTTAAATTTGATGAAAATGGCAGAATATTCTCTAAAAGGGAAGAAAACACTGTGGGAAAAGGAGAAATTGCTCGTTACGAGCAATTTCTCCTTTTCCCACAGTGTTTTCAAAAGACTTGTACTGCAGACACATGAAAACCAGGGCTTGTTTGGGAAAGAGTTAAAAATCATTACAATCATGCATCAAAAGCAAAGACTAATTTATGCCAATAATGCCAAACAACTTGTATTATGACTCTTTCAGCAACAAATATATAAACTCACCTGTTTGATAGCTTGTGTTCTTTAGCAACTATCTTTCTAAAATGTAAGTTTTCTACATGACAGAAAAAAATACCGGTAGTCAGCAGTCAATAAGTTGTTGGCATGAATGGTAAAGTAGTTTTTTCAAATAGTCAAGGGAACCTGAATTGATCAGACCATGCAGTCAAATTACAGAAATAATGCAGATGCAAAATAAATATAACTCAAATTCAACTTAATATAGCAGATTCAGTTGTAGATATTAGGACAATTTAACCCTTTACCAAATGACAAAATTTTAGACTAGTCCAAATTGAAAGCTTTAACAGACGACAAAATAAATGTTTCTCAAAAGTTGAAATTTGTTTGGGAAAAGTAGAAAATATTGCGGGAAAAGGAGAAAATGCTGGTTACCAGCATTTTCTCCTTTTCCCACGATGTTTTCAAAGGCTTTCTTTGTTAAAACTCGGGATTGTGTGGTAAAGAGTTAACTTGTAAAAGAAACAAATTGTTTGTTCATCTGCTCATGCTAGCTATCCAACCTGGTTGTGGCAAACAAACCAACCTGCAACCCGGGATTCCTTTGGTTTTAATTCTGTTTTGATTTTTGTACCCCTGAATGTTCTGCTAGTGACTTTGTCTTTGCATAGTTTTCTACTGTGTTCCTCATACAGGGGTCATTTGACACACCACCCTTTCAAGGGAATAAAGTTAAAAAGAAGGCATTATTTCGTAAGTTCTGGGGGAATATCTTGGAAATCTGAGCCCTGGAGCTCAAAGACACAGGGGATCAGGGAGAATTTTTTTTTTTTAATGCATATCAATAAATATGATGTCCGTCATTATTTAGCTGTTTCAGTGGAGCATTTTTGGCAAGACTTTTTATACCCCCACCTATGAAGTAGAGGGGGGTATACTGGTTTCACCATGTCTGTCTGTCTGTCTGTCCATCAATCTGTCCTTCTGTAGACTTAATCTTTTCCATGCTGTAATTCAAAAACCGTTTGACCTAGGACCCAGAGACTAAATGCAAGTGTTGCTCATGGCCCAAGGAGATGCCCTATCATTTTTGGATCACATGGGTCAAAGGTCAAGGTCACAGGTGAACTTTGTTTGAAAATCAGGCTGCTTCAGTCACAAGGGGCAAGTGGTGGGTATTTGTTCGCTTTGCGACAGCTCTAGTTGAGTAATGATGGTACATGAATAATGATAAGCAACTTGCTGAATGGATGGATGGTTTGTCACAGGTCTGTTGTGATGACCATTTTAACTCTTTACCAAATTACAAAATTTTGGACTTGTTACAAATCGAAGTATTTGCAGACAGCTACTTGAATGGAGCTCAAATGATTACCAGTATTTTCTCCAGTTCGCACAAGGTTTTCAAATGCCTTCTTCTACAAGTTCGTTAAAACTAGGGGTTGCGTGGTACATTAAAACTAGTAGTTGTGTGGTAAAGGGTTAAATGTGATATACATGGATTAACTCTTTACCACATCATCCCGACTTTTAATGACCCGGAGAAAGATGCCTTTGGAAAACATTGAGGGAAAAGAAGAAAATGCTGGTAACCAGCATTTTCTCCTTTTCCCATAATGTTTTCTAAACTTCCCAACACAACTTTTAATTTTTAAGTCACAATGATTTTGTCGTCTGCAAATGCTTTCAATTAGGACAAGTCTAGAATTTTGGAAAAAAGCCTTTTGAAAACATTTTAGGAAAAGGAGAAAATATACCACATTAACCCTTTACCACACAAACTCAAGTTTTAAGAACCTTTTGAAAACATTGTGGGAAAAGGAGAATATGCTGGTAACCAGCATTTTCTTTTTTTCCCACACTTGTTTTCTACAGTATCAAAGACATCAATCATTATTCGAGACATATTCATTTTACAGACTGCACATGCTTTCAATTTAGTCTGATCCAAAAGTTTGTTGTTTTGGAAAGGGTTAAATCTTTACTACACGACACAAATGTTGACCAGTCAAAATTTTAAGCATTTGCAGACTGCAATTTAAATGTGGCATAAATGATGGAGTTTGTCTGTAATAAGGTAAAAAAAAAAATTGGGGGAAAAGGAGAAAATGCTGGTTACCAGCATTTTCTCCTTTTCCCACAATGTTTTCAAATGGCTTTTTGACCAGTGTCCTTAAAACCTGAGTTTGTGTGGTAAAGCGTTGATGTGGTATATTATTTGTAATTTGTATGTTCATTCATATGATAGGTGTGCATACAGTATGGTATGCAGAGAATTAGTTTGGGCATAATGAAATACACAAGATATAGTGTTCAATGCAGTAGAATTAACTGTACAGTTGCTAAATCAAGACAAAATTGCACATTCCATACAGCCAGTTCTTGGCACATTGTTGTCAGATACTTTTATAATTTTTTTTGTGTGTGAGACTTTTATCCTGGCTGTTTTCAAAGGAAATGTCAAGATATTGTCACAGTCCTGTTGTCATTAACTATTGTCATCGTTGTGCAAAAATTGACCATTTCTGTGATCTGTGTCATTACTTGAGATATTTACTACAGACTTGGGCATTCAGAGCCCTAGCTTAGTACTTGTGAAACCCAGGAAATACATGAATATGTGAGCTATTGCCTTGATATGATTGAAATAATGTTGAAGGCGGTGTAAAACACCATGCAATTAATCAATCAATCAGTCAAAGGCTGGCAAATAATCAACCATGCAAATATCAATAGGAAAACCCACAGCAATAGGGCAGATTACCCTCAAAATATTTTGGGCTGTCTTCTATTGTATGGAATCAAACACTTGCTCTGTAGAGTTGAGCAGCACTCTTGCATGAAGGGGTTTTTAATGCATCTCTGTGATGCATTAAACCAAGCATGTCATCATTTAGTTTCGGATCCATGAAACTCATTTTGTCTAACAAGCGACTGAATCATGGGGTAGACAGGTCCTTGACATGCAGAAAATTGACTAAAACTTGCACAAAGTTTTGACCCAGGTTAGCCTGCACAGATTGGACAGGCTAACCTGAGTCAGATGCAGTAAACCCCCTTTTCACAAAGCATAACTCATTTCCAAAAGCAGCTGCTACCAAGTGTTGGAACCTGCACGCATGGTTTGCTCTAGTTTTTAATGGCAAGTTTGTCACTGTACTGGTATTCTTTTTTTTAGGTAAGTAAAATATTTGTGTTTGGTCACAATAACAAAAAAAGATAAAAATACAGTATCTCTTTTGCTCTATTTAGACGATGAATACAAATAAATAGTACCTTAGGCCCCTTGCATGACACATCAAGTAAAAACCCCAAAAAAGGAGTTGACATAACCATGTCAAAATGATAAATCTATCATCAGCCTGGTTATTCATGTACTAATTACACACATACACATGTGACATTTTATGTAGTACTAATATGCTGCTAATTGTACATTTATGGCTGTATCATAATATAACATTAGACTATGACAAGGAACCCTGTTACTGTTTGTGTGTGCGAGTTGTGTCATATGTGAATTTTGTCCTACATGCAGGCAGGGTTTTCCACTTGCCCTGATAGGGTTGCCAGAGCATGGCTCATATTATTTAGCTAATTTGCCAGATAACCCTGAGTTTAACAATGCTGAGAGAGAAGCCTTTTGAAAACAATGTAGGAAAGGGAGAAAATGATGGAAACCAGCATTTTCTCCTTTTCCCACCATGTTTCCTACCCTTCCCTAAATGAATTTTAAATTTTTTGAGTCACCTTTATTTTGTCATCTGCTAAAGCTTTGAATTTGGACTAGTCTAGAATTTTGTCATGTGGTAAAGAGTTAACCAATTACCACACAATCCTGAGTTTTAACAACCCTGAGGAAGAAGCCTTCTGAAAACATTGTGAAAAAAGGAGAAAATGCTGGTAACCAGCATCTTCTCCTTTTCCCATAATTTTTATACCCCCCAAAACTCTGTTTGGGGGGTATATAGGAGTCAGCTTGTCGGTCGGTCCGTCGGTCCGTCGGTCCGTCCGTCCGTCGGTCGGTCGGTCTGTAGCTTTTTGTCTGCTCTATTTCTCATAAACTACTGGACGAATTTTATTCAAACTTCACAGGTAGACTCAGTATCAAGCAGAGATGTGCATATGAAATGTTGGTTATGGTTCATTGATTTTTCACTGAGTTATGGCCCTTTCATGAAATTTCTTGTCCGCTCTTTTTCTCATCAACTATTGGACAGATTTGGTTCAAACTACACAAGTAGACTCAGTATAAAGCAGAGATGTGCATATCCTATTTTGGTTATGGTTTATTTAGGTTTCATGGAGTTATGGCCCTTTGATGATTCTGGACACCGTCGGTCGGTCTGTAGCTTTTTGTTCGCTCTATTTCTCATAAACTACTGGACGAATTTTATTCAAACTTCACAGGTAGACTCAGTATCAAGCAGAGATGTGCATATGAAATGTTGGTTATGGTTCATTGATTTTTCACTGAGTTATGGCCCTTTCATGAAATTTCTTGTCCGCTCTTTTCCTCATCAACTATTGGACAGATTTGGTTCAAACTACACAAATAGACTCAGTATCAAGCAGAGATGTGCATATCCTATTTTGGTTATGGTTTATTCAGGTTTCATGGAGTTATGGCCCTTTGATGATTCTGGACAAATTTCTTTCAAACTTCATGGATAGACTTTGCACTCAGCAAAGATGTGCATATCATAAATTGTTCTTAGTTAATTAAATAAAATTTCCAAGAGCTAACCCCTTTTTTGTCGTTCTCTTTATGACGGTGCCCTTGCTGAATTGATGAAAATAAATTATACTTTTGATAGAATACTTTTAACACAGCTGTCCGTCCGTTGGTCGGTTTGTAGCTTTTTGTCCGCTCTATTTCTCATAAACTATTGGACGAATCTTATTCAAACTTCACAGGTAGACTCAGTATCAAGCAGAGATGTGCATATGAAATGTTGGTTATGGTTCATTGATTTTTCACTGAGTTATGGCCCTTTCATGAAATTTCTTGTCCGCTCTTTTTCTCATCAACTATTGGACAGATTTGGTTCAAACTACACAAATAGACTCAGTATCAAGCAGAGATGTGCATATCCTATTTTGGTTATGGTTTATTTAGGTTTCATGGAGTTATGGCCCTTTGATGATTCTGGACAAATTTCTTTCAAACTTCATGGATAGACTTTGCACTCAGCAAAGATGTGCATATCATAAATTGTTCTTAGTTAATTAAATAAAATTTCCAAGAGCTAAGCCCTTTTTTGTCGTTCTCTTATGATAGATTCCTACACCTGTAGATAGTTAACAGTAGACTTACCATCACTAACCATCACTAGTAAGTTTTCATGTCACTTCACTTATGTCATGTCATGTCAATTTCATCTTTTCATCGGAAGTTTACTCAAATATAAGACAGATTAATCTTTCAGATATGTTTGGAAAAGGAGAAAATGCTGATTACCAGCACTTACTACTTTCTACACAAAATTGGAAAGATTAATCTTTGCAGTTACTTGGGAAAAAAATGAAATGATGATTACAAGCATTTACTACGTTCTCCACAACTATTCCAAGTCTTCAACTTGTGATGTGTTAAAATAGATACCAATACCGTACGGAAACTAACGAAAGCAACATTTTTTGCGGTTCCGCTTCGGCTTCGCTGCGGTTTCAGTGCATTCCGTATTATATGACTAAAAAGGAAAACATTGTAAACATCGTGAGCAATGGCTTCTGTATTTACAATGTTTTCTTAAGTTTATTACTTTCGGTTCAGTTCAGTTACTATTACGGTTCCGATTCGGTTCGGAGGTTGCTTTCGTTAGTTTCCGTACTGTATAAGTAAGATGTAGAGTCTGGTCAAAAACATTGCATGAAAAGACATTTGTTGTCTGCAAAACCTTTTCATTTAAACCAATCTCAATTTGTCCAGCTGGTAAAAAAAAAATGTATCAAGTAAGTTTTATTCTCTCCAAGTCTTTAGTCTGTAACAAAGAGTAATTCTTTGGCAAGAAGCCATTGCAGGATATTCATCACCTTCAGTGATAGCTCTGGTATAATTGACTCTCCAGTCACTTATTTTGCATTCCTGTGACATTAATCTGTTTTGTGACAAGGAGCTGTTGGGGGGTATGATCACGTTTAGTGATAGCTCTAGTTTCAACCTGATCAAAGGCAGAAATCATTATCTGAACTACATTTATTTTGTCATCTGCAAACGCTTTCAATTTGGTTGAGTCCAAAATTTTGTCTCATGATTTTGAGTTAATCCTGTCTAAACTCTTTCTTTGCTAGAAATACAGTTATAGTCTGTTGAATTATAGACAAATTTTTTCTTCTATATTTATATAGATCTCTTCATGTATAAACATGTACTCTGGTTTATTTCTTTTTAATAATCATTGCCATTAGTGTGCTTGCTACACAATGAGTTATGCTCTGTGAAAAGGTGGTTTGATGACTTTTCAGAATGCAGACTTGCCTGGGCTGAAACTTTTTGGTATTGGCAAGTTTTTTTTGTGTGTCACAGGATCATTCTGTCTCCTGATTCAATCGGTTTTTGGGGAAAAAAAATGATGCAACTTACTTGCTAAAATGCATTACCAAGTTGCACTTAACTACCTTTTCCAAGAGTGCCCTTACTTCTGTAAATATATCTGTACTCTTATATTCTTTTCAATAATCAGTTAGATGCATGAGTCATGCCAGATTTTTAAAGCTATGTTTTTTCGTCTCTTGGGCCTAATTTTGAAAAAAATAGAATGAAGGATGTCTTTTTTATGCCAGTTTTTAAAAACATTTCGGTACAATTATGATAGACAGGCTGGTAAGTCAGTGAGTACGGGACTTGAGACCAGGGGGTTGCTGGTTCAAATGCCCAGCTCGACCAATTTCTATCTGAAGATTGATAATAGTCATTGAGACAGGATCCATTCCTCTCTCACTGCTGATACTTGCTTCATCTGTGTTTTGTGGGCAAAGCAGCGAATGGCTTGAATATTGGGTCAAGTACTGGTGAAAGAAACACCCGGAAAACATGGATAGGTGCTTGGGCAGCTGCAGTGTAACTGGAAAAATGTTGAAAATAGAGTTTAACACCAAATATACATACAAACAAACAGAAGATTAGTTTATATTATATTTGTAAAATGTTTACATTGTATAAAAACAACCACCAATTGAGTGAAACCTTTTTAGATATATGGATTACTGTTGCTTATTTTAACGCATTTTTAGTTTTCCATATTTGAAAGTATTTTTTAGGACGACTAATAGATTTGGCTCAATTGATGAGATTTGTCTTGCACGCTCTACCATATGACAAAATTTTATACTGGTCCGATTTGAAATGACAACTAAATAACTGTGGCACAAATGATGGGATTTGTATCTGAAAGACATAGAAAACATTACTGGAAAAGGAGAAAACGCTTGTCTAGATCTACCAGCATTATTTTCCTTTTCCCACAATTTTTTCAAAAGGCCACTTTCTCAGATATGTTAAAACTTGGGTTTGTGTGTTAAAGGGTTAAAATGTAAGAAAGTGTTGTGTAAAATGAAGAAAATGATTATTGCTGCTAGTTTGCCAGTGTTAATAAACATTAATCAAGCTTCTTTTCCAAACCTTCTTTCTCTAAATTTTTTCCTGTCATTGTAGTCTGAAGTGGTAAAAAAGCGTCAAGGTCCTAGACTTGTAATTTTAACGATAGCTATTCAATTTTAACCCTTGCAGCACCAAGTAAACCCAATAGGCATTTTCAGTCCAGAAACAAGACCTAATCAAATGCAATTCATTGGTTGCTTTTGTCTTTTGTCTATAGTTTTTCAGCAAAGCAGACAGTGTAGATTAAAGATCAGACTTCTTATTTTGTGCAGCTGATCTTGATCCACACTGACTGCAAAGGCACCAGTGGTTGTGAAAGGTGCTTTATAGATGAAAAATATATTCATGCAAGGTTGTAATATTTTACTTGTTTTTTATTTTCACAGGAATCAGTATTAGAAATCAAAGACAAATCAAAGCTTCCGCATTTGAGAAATCCTGAGATTCTGATTGGAGAAAATGATTTGACGTCTTTAAGTTATCTGAATGAACCTGAAGGTATACTATAAATAATTTTTTCTGTTATTTAAAGAAGGCTTAAAACTAGTCCTTTACCAAACTACCTGATGAAAAAAGGTTTTTGAAAACATTTTGAAAAAAGGTAAGATGCTGGCAGCTTACCTTGCTGTCTCATTTTCGTACAAGGTTCTCAACCCTTTCAAAGACAAACCCATTTTCTACTCTTTACTACACAGTTCAAAATTCAACGACCCTGAGAAAGAAAGCTTTTGAAAACTGGGGGAAAAAGAGAAAATTTTCTGCATGCCAAAGGACCATTTACCTCATGATTTGATCGGTTGTCTGATGAAATGGATTTTATAGATCCATAATAATGTGATAGCTTGCTTGGTATAGTGCATCCTGGAAATGCATGAAGCCATCTCTTACTAGAGCATGGCTCAAATATAAATGAGTCAATTTCTCGCAAAAGTGGGCTTACTGCATCTCTGTGATGCATTATACCAAGCAAGTTATCACATGAATATGGATCCATAATGTCCATTTTGTCATACAACTGACTGAATCATGAGGTAGACTAGTCCTTTGACATACAGAAAATTGACCAATAGCGAAAAGTTTCGGCCCAGGTCAGCTTGCGCGGACTGCGCAGGCAGACCTGGGTCGCTACTTTTCGCAGAAGCATTAAGCCCCCTTTTCATGGTATTAGATCAGATCTAATACATGAAATATATATAAATGTGTATAAATGTATATAAATATGTGTGAAACCATTGACTATTTCTTATTTGCAGATGACAAATTGATTGATTGAAGCCTGCTTTCAACATCATATTAGTCGTATCACGGTAACAACTCACTCATTCCAGCATGTCCTGGGTTTCAGCAGTACTAGACTAGGGCTCTGTAGTGTCTTGTCCAAGGACACTCCCATGATATTTCCAGTGTGTGGAGTGAGGATCTAACCATGGGCCTCCAGGTTTTGAATCCTATGCCTTATCACTGAGCTATGCAGGACCATATTGAATCTCAACAGACTTGAATTGTGCTTACAAAAGTTAAAAATAATGTGGGTAAAGAAGGAAGTGCTTTTTACCAACTGTTTCTCCTATTTCCAAAATTTTTGTCAAAAGCTTTTTCAGCATCTTTAAAACACAGGATTGTTTTGTAAAGGGTTGACTCTTTAACACACAATTCCAAGTTTAATGACTCTGGGGAAATAGCCTTTTGAAAACCTTGTGGGAAAAGGAGAAATGCTGGTAACCAGCATTTTCTCCTTTTCCCACAAGGTTTTCTACACATTCACAGACAATTATTATCATCATTTCAACCACATTTAATTTGTTGTTTGCAAATGCCTTCAATTTGAACAAGTCTTAACATTTTGTTGTCTGGTAAAGAGTTACAATTTTTTTTTTTTGCTCATTGCAGTATTGTATAACCTTAAAGTCCGTTTTGAGGAGAGGAACATCATTTATACTTATTGTGGTAAGTTTGATTACACTTATTTATTTTCGTTTATTCATTCAGCAAGTTGGCAGAAAATATGCTTTTGCCCAAAACTGTACATAATGAAAAATATGGCAAAAACATGAATATTTAGTGAAATAAAGAAACGAGGCATACTCTGTCAAAAGGGGATTTAATGCATCTGCAAAAAGTATTGACCCAGGTCAGCCTGTGCAGTAACACGCAAGCTGAACTGAGTTGAAACTTTTTGCTGTTAGTAAATTTTCTGCATGTCTAAGGGCCATTTTACCTCATTCTAGACCATGTGTCAGCAGGTTTTTAGGTAAAATTGGTCCATCTTATGCCACAACTTGTTTGGTATGATGTATTGCCAAGGTGCATCAAACCCCCTTTTCTCAGAGCATGGCTCATATGTGATAGAAATAACATGGAAAAGAAATCAAGAAGGGCCACAGAATATCATTAGAGTATATGATAAAATGAAAATGCATGTAACATTCAGTCTGGAAAAATTACAGTTTGATAATGCTTGACAGGTCCTCAGAGTACATAATCGCCATACTTTTTTATTGGTAAAAATGAAATTTTACCTGTATTTCATACTTGGAACAGTTTAGATGTGGCCACTATTGAGGCTTCAGACATTCCACACATCTCTGAAAGCACATAGCTTTCATGAATTTAAAGGAAGGTAGTTTTTTAGCTTGACTGTTTTCGAAGAAAGCTTCGAGGTATATTGCCATGGCCCTGGCATTGTTGTCTGCGTCGTAGTGCGAAAACTTTGACATTTTACAATATCTCTGTTATTATTGAAGGTATTTGCTTAAACTTTGACAAGTTGTTTTTTCATGAGTCAAGCCCCGGTAGCTCAGTTGGTAGCGTACAGGACTTGAGAACAGGAGGTCGCTGGTTCGATTCCCGGCTTGGCCAATTTCTTTCCAAGGATGATTGATTCCAATTGATGATAGTCACTGCGACAGGATTCATTCCTCTCTTACCGCTGACCATTCTTTCGACGATGGTTATGTGGAAAGGCAGCCAGTGGCTTGGAATGAATATTGTGCGGAGTACTGGTAAAAGAAACTCCAGGAAAGCATGGATAGGTGCACTGGCTGCCGTGATATGACTGAAATAATGTTGAAAACGGTGCTAAACACCATACAATCAACAATCAATGTTTATTATGAAAAGGGGAACCTACAGAACAAGGGCAGGTAACCATCAAAGTATTTTTGACAAAATTATGCCCCTTCCTCGACTTAGAATTTTAACTGAAAATCAAGCACCTGCAGCCAAGGGTTGGCACTTGCATGCAGTGTCCTTGTTTTGTTATTGACTCATGAGATGAAAGAGAGCAGATTTAACCCTTTCCCAAACAAGCCCTGGTTTTCACGTGTCTGCAGTACAAGTCTTTTGAAAACACTGTGGGAAAAGGAGAAATTGCTCGTAACGAGCAATTTCTCCTTTTCCCACAGTGTTTTCTACCCTTTTTGATAACTTTCTGCCATTTTCATCAAATTTGAAATTGTCATCTGCAAACTCTTTCAATTTGGACCAGTCCAAAATTTGTTGTTTGGGAAAGGGTTAAAGAAAGGTTGCAATTTAAAATATTAGCCAAAATGAAATGAGCTGAGGACCGGGTGACTGGGGTTGAATGCATTTTCGTAATACGTTATACCAAACAAGTCATTATGGATCCATGAAATCCATTTTGTTGAGCAACCAATCAAATCATAAGGAAATAGGTCCTTTGACATGCAGAAAAGTGACCAATAGCTAAAGGTTTTGACATAGGTCAGCCTGCGTGGACTGCGCAGGCTGACATGAGTCAATACTGCCTACAGATGTATCAAAGCCCCTTTTCACAGAGCATGACTCATGTATATGCTTATATCCCTTTAGAGGTAATTAGAATGAGCAGGTTGACTTCGCTTCATAATTGACATTTATCTTATTGTAAACAAAGGTAATCTTTATGAAGAATATTTACTCTTTACCAAACAACAAAATTTTAGACTTGTCTAATTTGAGAGCATTTACAGATGACAAAATAAATGGGACTCAAAAATTTAAATTTGTTTTTTGGAAGGGTAGAAAACATTGTGGGAAAAAGAGAAAATGCTGCTTACCAGCATTTTCTTCTTTCCCACAATGTTTTCCAAAGCCTGCTCTTCCAGGGTCGTTAAAACTCAGGCTTGTGTTGTAAAGGGTGAAATACAACAAAACTTAGAGAATACATGGCCATGTCAGTGTTTAGAAATTCCATATGAATATCAGTTGTCGACCTACTTCTGTCACCATTTCCTGCTGCAGTTGTCAGTTTCATATCTTTATTTTCTCAAAAAACAGTACTTTGAAATGAAGAAAATGCTGGTTATCACAATGTTTTGAAAAAGCTTGCTACTGCATGTTCATATAATCTACAGAACCATTAACTCTTTACCAAATGACAAAATTTTAGACCATTCCAAATTGAAAGCATTTGCAGACAACAAAATAAATGTAGTTCAAATGATGATTTCTGTCTTTGATAGGGTAGAAAACATTGTGGGAAAAGGAGAAAATGTTGGTTACCAGCATTTTTCCCTTTTCCCACAATGTTTTCAAAAGGCTTCTTCCACAGGGTTGTTAAAACTGGGGATTGTGTGATGAAGGGTGTTAACCCTCCAAACAGTTCCAGTAAGGCCCGTAGGGAGAAAGCTGTCTAAAACATTGTAGGAAAAGGAGAAAGTGCTGGTAACCATGTTTTCTGCAGACAAAGCTCATCATTTCAGCAATATTCAAGTTACTGTCTGCAAATGCTTTCAACTTGTACAAGTCGTAGAGTTTGCTGTGTGGTAAACACTTAACCCTTTACCACACAACACCTAATTTTGATGACTCTGAGTAAAAAGGCTTTTGAAAACTTTATTGAAAATAGAGAAAATGTTTGTAACTACCCTTTTCCTTTTTTTCCCACAATGTTTTCTTCCCAACCAAAAACAAATTCAGATTTATAAGTCACATTTATTTTGTTGTCTGCAATTGTTTTCCATTTGGACAAATCTAAAATTGTGTCGTTTGGTAAGGAGTTAAACATTACCACATTTGAGATGGCCTTGTTCCTGTCAATCAAGGTCAGTTGTTCATTTACATTGACACTGACTGTTTCTTTTGATCATTAATTCTTTACTAAATAACCCTGTGTTTTCACAACCCATTGAAAGTTGCCTTTTGAAAACATTGTGGGAAAAGGAGAAAATGCTGGTAACCAGCATTTTCTCCTTTTCTCACAATTTTTTTTACCCTTTCAGATCTTGACCCTTTACCAAACAACAAGATTTTAGACTGGTCCAAACTGAAAGCATTTGCAGACGACAAAATAAATGTTACCGAAAAGTGGAAGTTTGTTTTGGGAAGGGCAGAAAACATTGTGGGGAAAGGAGAAAGTGCTGGTTACCAGCATTTTCTCCTTTTCCCACAGTGTTTTCAAAAGGCTTCTTTCTCAGGGTCGTTAAAAGTCGGGATTGTGTGGTAAAGGGTTAAGCAATTTTGAATTTGTTATCTGCAGTTTAGAATTTGAACAAGTCTAAAATTTGTTGTTTTGAAGAGGGTTAACTCTTTACCAGACGACAAAATTTTAAACTCATCCATATTGACAGCATTTGCATCTGATAGATTAAATGTGTTTGGATTAATGAAATTTTGCCTTGAAAGGGTAGAAAACATGAGGATAGGAGAAAATGCTGGTAACCAGCAGTGTTTTCAAAAGTCTCTCTCCCAAGGGTTGTTAGAACTCCGGATTGTTTGGTAACTTCTTAGCAGACTACAAAATTTTAGACTCATCCATATTGAAAGCATTTGCAGACGACAAATCAGATTGTTTTAGATGATGAGATTTTATCTTTAAAGGGTAGAAAACATTGTGAGAATAGGAGAAAACACTGGTAACTGGCTATGTTTTCAACTAGATATCTACAAAAATAATATCACATAGGCCTGCAGGATACAAGACATGGAGGGGGGGGGTTAAATCATGATTTATCACATACATGTCAGCCATGCTCTGTGAAATGGGGGCTTCATGCATTTGCAAAAAGTATTGACCCAGGTCAGCCTGCGCAGTCTGTAGAGGCTGACCTTGGTGGAAAATTTTGGACTTTGGTCAATTTTCTGCATATCAATGGACCAGTGTACAACATGATTCAGTAGGCTCTTATTCAAAATGGAATTTAGGGATATATGGCATACAACACACGAAAAGGGGCCTTTGGACATTTGCGTAAAGTGTTGTCCCAGATTAGCCTGTGCTGTCCGTGCAGGCTAATCCGGGACTGCACTTTACAACTACATTAGATTTTTTCATACAGTAGACTTTCGTGAAACAGAAAATCGCACAAAAACGGGAAGTGTCGTCTCGGATTAGTCACAGACTGCAGAGGCTGATCTGGGACAACACATTTTTACACATATGTCTGAAGGCCCCTTTTAGTGTGTTGCACGCCGTATAATACTGTGATGACATGCTTGGTACGATGCAACACAAAGATGCATTAAGCCTATTTTTGCCAGAGCATGGGTAATGTATATTGAATCATCTACATGTACATGTAACCCCAGGATATTTTATTTCCTACAGGCATAGTATTAGTAGCAATAAATCCATATGAGCAACTAGATATCTACAATAATGACATCATACAGGCCTACAGTGGACAAGATATGGGTGCCATGGACCCACATATATATGCTGTGTCTGAGGAAGCCTTCAAACGTATGTCCAGGTAAGGGAAACTCTTCAGCATGGAGTCTGGCTGTGATGTCATAAAACTGGGATTGTGTTACTGATTTAACCCTTTCCCAAACAAGCCCTGGTTTTCACATGTCTGCAGTACAAGTCTTTTGAAAACACTGTGGGAAAAGGAGAAATTGCTCGTAACGAGCAATTTCTCCTTTTCCCACAGAGTTTTCTACCCTTTTTGAGAACTTTCTGCCATTTTCATCAAATTTAAAATTGTCGTCTGCAAACTCTTTCAATTTGGACCAGTCCAAAATTTGTCATTTGGGAAAGGGTTAAAGCCTCAGAAGCAGCCAAAAGTAAACAAAGAGGGTGTTAGAATGTATTTGAATGTAAATCATGCCTTTTAACTCTTTGCCACACAATGCCGACTTAACAAGCCTGAGAAAGAAGCCTTTTGAAAACATAGTGGGAAAAGGAGAAAATGCTGGTAACCAGCATTTTCTCCTTTTCCCACAATGTTTTCTACCCTTCCCAAAACAAATTTCAACTTTACAGTCACATTTATTTTGTCGTCTGCAACTGCTTTCAATTTGGACCAGTCTAAAATTTTGTCGTTTGGTAAAGAGTTAAAGGCCTTTTTATGGAAATTATTGTGCAAATGACAATCTGTTCTTGTACAGTCAGCCCAAGTGTTAACCAGTGGCAGTAGAGGGAATTTTGAAACCAGTTAAAAAGTAAACAAAAGATAGAGCAACCAGGCAATTTCTGACCTACTTTTAGATTTCCATATTTCTGCTAGCATCTAACACTTGGACTGACAGTACAATAACAGATTGTCATCTTCACAATCATTTCAAATCTTTTAAATGGTAAGATTTGAAATTAAATGCATTTTAGAACTGCATTGTTTACATTTGGTGGCTATTGGGGCTTTAAAAGCAGTAAACGTCTTGGCTTGGCTGTTTTTGAGAAATTATGACATTTTTTAGCTCACCTGAGCACGAAGTGCTCATGGTGAGCTATTGTGATCGTGCTGTGTCCGTCGTGCGTCGTCCGTCGTGCGTCGTCAACTTTTTACCTTGTGTACGCTCTAGAGGCCACATTTTCAGTCTGATCCTCATGAAACTTGGTCAGATTGTTTGTCTTGATAAAATCTCGGATGAGTTCGAAATTGGGTTATGTGGGGTCAAAAACTAGGTCACCAGGTCAAATCTTAGAAAAACCTTGGGTACGCTCTAGAGGCCACATTTTCAGTCCGATCCTCATGAAACTTGGTCAGAATGTTTGTCTTGATAAAGTCTCGGACGAGTTTGAAATTGGGTCATGTGGGGTCAAAAACTAGGTCACTAGGTCAAATCTTCGAAAAACCTTCTGTAGGCTCTAGAGGCTGCATTTTCAGTCAGATACTTGTGAAATTTGGTCAGAATGTTTGTCTTGATAAAATCTCGGACGAGTGTGAAATTGGGTCATGTGGGGTCAAAAACTAGGTCACTAGGTCAAATCTTCGAAAAACCTTGTGTACGCTCTAGAGGCCACATTTTCAGTCAGATACTCGTGAAACGTGGTCAGATTATGTTTGTCTTGATAAAATCTCGGACGAGTTCAGAATTGGGTCATGTTGGGTCAAAGACTAGGTCACTAGGTCAAATCTTCGAAAAACCTTGTGTGTGCTCTAGAGGCCACATTTTCAGTCAGATACTTGTCAAATTTGGTCAGAATGTTTGTCTTGATAAAATCTCGGACGAGTTCGGAATTGGGTCATGTGGGGTCAAAAACTAGGTCACTAGGTTAGATCTTTAAAAAACCTTGTGTACGCTCTAGAGGCCACATTTTCAGTCAAATACTTATGAAACTTGGTCAGAATGCTTGGCTTGATAAAATCTCACACGAGTTGAAAATTGGGTCATGTGGGGTCAAAAACTAGGTCACTAGGTCAGATCATCGAAAAACCTTGTGCACGCTATAGAGGCCACATTTTCAGTCAGATACTTGTGAAATTTGGTCAGAATGTTTGGCTTATTGACTCAGGTGAGCGATCCAGGGCCATCATGGCCCTCTTGTTTGCTTGTCGGTTTTCAAAGACAAAATCCAAGGTATTGTTCTCTCATCGTCTTGCAAAAACTCAGACATTTTCTTATATCTCTGTCATTAATGAAGATATTTATTTCAAAGTTGGGCTAGTTTTTAATTATCAAAAAGGGAACCCATACCATTGGGGCAAGTAACTTCAAAGTATTTTTGTAACAGTTGTGCCCTTTTTAGCTGGGCTGTTTATGAACAAAACGTCAAGTTATTGTTGTAGCCCTTGCAGAGGTGTCTGCATTGTCATGCGAAAACTGATGACATTTTGTAATGTCTCTGTTATTACTGAAGACATTTCCTTCAAAATTGGAGAAAGTGTTAATTATCCTTTTCAGCTTAGAATTTTCACTGAAAATAAAGCATCCTTAGCTGAGCGTTGACACCGGCATGTGGTGCCTTTGTTCATTTTAAGTAGTACAGGTGTTTTACTCAAACATGCCATATATGTTTCTAAAAGAAATTATGGCTCAGTGTTGACACCTTGCGGCACTCTTTTTATCATTGTGTTTATTTTTGTGGTTTACTAGATTTGAACAGAACCAGTCTATCATTGTGAGTGGAGAATCTGGTGCGGGAAAAACTGTTTCTGCAAAATATGCCATGAGATATTTTGCAACAGTGGGTGGGGCTCAGAATGAAACGCAAGTGGAGAAAAAAGTTTTAGCATCCAACCCAATAATGGAGGTTTGTTATTTAGCTTTGTGCTTTTTAAACTTCATGATTCAGCTTCTTTATAGACAAAATAGATCTATATATATTATGCAACAATCTGGATGGTAAAATGTAGAGAGCTGAATAAACCAAATTGCCATTTTCATCCTAGAAATAAGATCTGTATAAGAGCAATTGGTTGCTATTGTCAAGAACATCTCAGCAAAGTGGACTGTGAAGATCAGAGATCAGAGTGCACATTTTGTACAGTCTGATCTTGGTCTACACTGTCTGCAAAGGCAACTATAGTAGTAAAAGGTGCTTTAGGGATTAAGAAGATGCACTAAACCCTCTTTTTTCCAAAGCGCTGTTCACAATTATTTGGACAGGTTTTTACCCATATGTTGTTCACTCCACAACATGACAAGAATTTTGACTCATTCAGATTTAAAATTACAAATGTACAATGGTGGTATAGAAAACAAAACCCAAAAAAGAAGCAGTTGTTTGTCACATATACTTGATCCATGCTCAGACAAAAGGGAGCCTAATGCATTTCCATGATGCATGATAGCAAACAAGTCAGTTCATAAAATCCATTTTAGTCTAACAAATGACTGAATCTGGAGGTAGTATGGTCCTTGGACATACAGAAAATTGACCAATAGCAAAAAGTATTGACCTAGGTCAGCCTGCCCAGGCTGACCTGGCTCGATACTTTTTGCAGATGCATTAAGCCCCCTTTTCACAGAACATGGGTCACTAATTTATGAAACTAAGTTCATATGGTTTTCCCATGGTATTAAAGGCTATTTTTGAAGTTGTCTGCTCCCATCTTAGGAAATAAGGTAAGAAATTGATTCCTTGCTAATTGCTTTGGCTAATGGACTATATCGTATTGCTTAACCTTTTACCAAATAACAAACTTTTGGACTGGGTACAATTGAAAGCATCTGCAGATGGCAAAATAAATTTAACTCTAATGATGATTTCTGTTTTCAATACAGTAGAAAACATCATGGGAAAAGGAGAAAATGCTGGGTACCAGCTTTTTCTTCTTTTCCCACATTGTTTTCAAAAGCCTTCTCTTTGAGGGTTGTTAAAACTCAGGATTGTGTGGTAAAGGGTTTATAAGTATGAATGGGGTTTTGTTCCACTTTCAATGATATTTTACAGTGACAAAAGTTTACACTTGTCCAACATGAAAGCATCTTCAGAATAATAAGTAATAAAGCAAAAATAATTGGACTTGTCAGTGAAAGGGCACAAAGCGGTGTCGGAAATAGGGAAAAAGTATTTTTGATGTTGTTTGTTTAAAGATGGGATTGTTTGTGAAACAGTTATCTATTGAAAGGGGGAAACTACCACATTGCCTGCTGTCTTAGTTGGTAAAGTACAGGGCTGGTTGCTGATTTGTTTTCCAGCCTTTGCCAATTTCTTTCCAAGAATTGTTGGTGGTTATTGCAGTAGGATTCATTTGTCTCTCACCCTTGAACATTGTTGCCACTGTGCTTAGTTGGAAAGTAGCCAGTTGCTTGGGAAATATATTTTGCAAAGCACTGGTAAAAGAAACTCTAGGAAAGCATGGATAGCTGCACTCGCTACAGCGATACAACTAAAATCTTATATAATGTTAAAAAACGTAACACCGTACAAACAAACAATCATTACTTACTAAGATCTAACTTTTTCAGGCAATCGGTAATGCGAAGACAACGAGAAACGACAATAGTAGTCGATTTGGTAAATATATAGAGATCAGTTTTAACAGACAGAACTGGATTATTGGAGCTAACATGCGAACATATCTACTGGAAAAATCAAGGTAAGGTTTGGAATAACAGATGATTAGCAGATTTCTTTTTTGGAAAAACATTGTGGCAGAGGAGAAATAGCTTGTATAGAACTGAAAACCTGTTGGAGATGGCATTTAACCCTTTACCAAACAATGTCTAGTTTTAAAGGTCCAGAGGAAGAAGGCATTTGAAAAAATTGTAGAAAAAGGAGAAAATGCTGGTAACCAGCATTTTCTCTTTTTCATGCAATGTTTTTATCCTTTTTGAAAACAAATTCTATTGCCCTTTCTTTTGTAATTTTTCATTAATTTAGTAAAGTGTTAATGGCCCTGAGGAAGACCAGTTTTGAAAACATAGTTGGAAAAGGAGGAAATGCTGGTGATCAGGTAACACGAGGACATATCTACTAAAATCAAGGTAAAATTTGGAATTATAGACGGTCAGTAAAAATTGTGCTGAACTGTCCACTGTTTCTATTTTGGTACGAAACATGATCAATCCACATTTCAAACTTTACCAAACAATCTATGCTTTATTGACCCTGGGGAAGTTGACTTTTAAAAATATTGCAGGTAAAAGATAAAGATGCTAGTTATAAGCATTTTCTCCTATTCTCACAATGTTTTTTACCATTTACAGAAAAATTCTTTTATTTGAATTGCATGTAATATATTATAATTATTATGTTGCTTGAGAGTGCTTTCGATTCGGACATTTCTTTACCAAATAACAAAATTTTAGACTTTTCCAAATTGGAAGCATTTGCAAAGCATAAACTAAATCTATTTCAAATGATAGAAACTGCCTCCAAAATGTTAGAAAACATTGTGTCAAAAGAAGAAAATGCTGACTACAAGCACTTTCTTCTTTTCCCACAATGTTTTCAAAAGCCTTCATCCTCATGGTCATTAAAACACAGAATTGTTTGGCAAAGGCTTAACTCTTTACCACTTGACAAAAATGTAGACTTGTCCAAATTGAAAGCATTTGCATACAACAGTGTAAATATGCCTCAGATTGTGGAAGTTGTCTTTGATAGGGTAGAAAACACAGTGGGCAAAGGAGAAAATGCTGGTTACCAGCATTTTCTTCTTTTCCCACAAAGTTTTCAAAAGGTTTCTTTCTCAGGGTCATTAAAAGTCAGGATTGTGTGGTAAAGGGTTAGAGCCTGGAAAGTTTGGTAAAGTGTGAAAGCCTTGAAATGCTCTATAGTGATCCACCTTGATAAAGATGTGTATCATGATTCTAGGTATGGAGAATACATACATAGTGTTGTCGTGTATCAAAAATATCTAACAAGGTTGGGAGAATTGATAATTGTTGAGCTTTGGCATTTTTGATATATGACAACACTGTGTACTTATTCTATTTAGCTTTTAATGTCTGATTTGTACTCATTGTGAAAAAGATGTGCAAAATGTGGTTGACAAAATTAATACATGTTGAAAGTTCATTTATATCAGAACTCCCATTTTAAAATTGTATTACCTATATATATAGTACTTTATCGTAGTAATTAAACGTCCGAAAATTGCGATTGAGATCGCTTTGGATTATTCTATTTGATAAGATGCGGTAAACAAGCATTCAAATGGTGTCACAGGCATGAATTACGTAGGCAAATCATCGGAGAGTAGAGCGCGTGCTATGACATCGTTCTTTTTTTGCAGGCTTTCTATAGTAATTGTTACTATTTTGGAATACATTTCATCCATAAATGGTAATGGGGGCGGAGTCATGGAAATCACTGTTTTATAACTATCCCTGGTATATCAAAAATATATAAATATCCGTGGTATATAAAAAAAATATCACATGGGTGTTAACTGCATGGATATCTGGTTAGCTGAAAGATAAATTTTCATATTTCATACCGAATAAAATTTATGTAAAGTTATTATGTTAGGTTATGATTAATCATCTGTTTATAACAGGGTTGTGTTCCAAGCAGAGGATGAGAGAAATTATCATGTATTTTATCAGCTGTGTGCATCTGCCAGTATACCAGAGTTGAAGAAGTTTAATTTATGTAAGTAAATTACGGTACTTCTTGGGAATTCACAGAGAGTTCGAAAAGATATTTCTTGTACTATTTGTAATTTACATTTTCTCCTTTTTCATAGGTTTCCTTTCGAAGATATATCTTAACATTTAAGTGACATTTAACCCTTTACCACACAATCCCAGGTCTTAATGACCCTGAGAAAGAAGACTTTTGAAAACATTATGGGAAAAGGAGAAACTACTGGTAACCAGCATTTTCTCTTTTTCCCACAATGTTTTCTACTCTTCCTAAAACAATTTTGATTGTTAACTCACATTAATTTTGTCGTCTGCAAATGCTTTCAGTTTGGATGAGTGTAGATTTTTGTTGTTTGGTAAAGAGTTAAATTGTTGTCTGGAAATAACTTCATTTTGAACTGGTCTAAAATTGTGTTGTCTGGTGAAGAACTTAATCACATTTTTGACACGTCTGGTCAGAGTTTTTATCTATGTTACTCACAAATTGAATGTGATCATGATTCATGAGTAGTATCCTGTTGGGACAATTTTGGGACTTAGCATATGCCTGGGTGTCTGTTTAACCCTTTACCACACAATGTGGACTTTTAACGACCCTGATAGAGAGGCCTCTTGAAAACATTGTAGGAAAAGGAGAAAATGCTGATAGCCAGCATTTTCCCCTTTCTCTCAATGTTTTCTACTCTATTGAAGGTAGAAATCATCAGTTTAGCAATATTTGATTTGTTGCTTGCAAATGCTTTCAAATTGAACTAGTCTAGAATTTTGTCGTATGGTAGAGTGTTGATAAAATAACAAGTTTATTATCTGCCACAATCGACAGAATCATGAGGTAGACTGATCCTTTGACACATAGAAAGTTTATCCAAAACAAAGAGTTTCGACCCATATCAGTCTGTGCGGACTGCGAAGGCTGACATGGCTTAAAACCTTTTGGAGATGCATTAAACCCCTTTTACACAGAGTATGGCTTATTTTGTTTAGATTTTATTTGATATATAGATTATGATATTAGTTTTTCAGTTCCTTACAGTCAGGTCAGTTTTGAGACCTCAGAGGAATATGCCTTGGGTGTCTCTCTGTTAGATTAACCCTTTACCACCCAATCCAGACTTTTAACGACCCAGAGAAAGAAGCCTTTTGAAAACATTGTGGGAAAGGGAGAAAATGCTGGTGTCCAGCATTTCCTTCTTTTCCCACAATGTTTTCTACCCTACCAAAGACAACTTCCGAAAACTTGAGCAACATTTAAATCGTCATCTGCAAATGCTTTCAATTTGGACAAATCTACATTTTTGTCGTGTGGTAAAGTTAACAAGTTTATCACCTGTCGTTATATTTCAGTACCAGCCAACAAGTTTCACTATACTAGTCAAGGAAAGAATCCAGAGATTGAGGGTGTAGATGACGCAGAGGATTATCAGACCACTAAAGATGCCATGAAAACATTAGGTAATGCATGGTCATCCATTTTTAGCTTGGTTGTGTTCCAGGAGAACATCAAAGTATTGTCATGGACCTGTCTATGTGTGTGCCTTCGTTGTCATCGTGGTGCAAAAGCTAAAATTACTGGAGATACTTTCTTCAAAGTTGTGTTAGTTATGAATCCTTAAAGGGCTCTTCATTACTTTAGCTGCTTTTGAGGCCAGTATAGATCAAGATCAGACTGCACAAAACGTGCAGTCTGATGTTGATCTCTATTGTCCTCTTTGCTTAGACATTCTGTACAAGGGCAACCTTGATATTGCACTTATGACGGTCTTAATTCCAGCTTGAAATTGTCCATAGGGTTTAATCTGTGGTTAACTATCCAAAGGGAACCCACACAAGGGCAGGCAGCTCTGAAATACTTTGAATATATTTATCAATATTTTGACAGGTTTATCGGAACGAGACATAATGATGATATTCCAAATACTATCAGGAGTTCTACACTTTGGAAATGTCAAAATACGGGAAAAAGATGGTGAAAGTTCAGAAATGGAGGTATGCTCGTGTTTGTATTTTTTTTATTCGTCACATCAAATGTACAAGGAAAATCATTTCTTACTCTTTGCTGAACATAGTTTATGAATGAAAACAGTGTTGCACTTAGTTTGGCTAATTAATGAGATCCAGAGAGTGCAGATCACTGGCCAGTATTATGATAGGAAAAAAGGGTCACATAGGGCATGAACAAACAATAATATGTTGAAGCAAGTTTTTTTTTTTTCTGTTTCAAAAAAGTCAGTTTTATTTTCGGTGTTATGCATCTTTGTTCTTTCTTTGAATGAATTCACATTTGAGCCATGCTCTGTGAAAAGGGGGTCTAATGCATCTACAAAAAGTAAATACCCATTTCAGCCTGCACAGTCCACAGAGGCTAACATGGATCAAAATTTTTGCTTTTGGTCTGCATGTCCATGGACATTCTGTCTCTTGATTTGTTTAAACAGTAGAATGCATCACTGAGATGCATCAAACCTCCTTTTGCCAGAGCATGGCTCATCTATATGTAGTTATTGACATATCTCTGACTATGATAGTACAGTAAAACCTCTCCTCACGACCACCCCGGTAATACGAGCAACCCGCTATTATGAACGATTTTTGTCAGAACGAAATTTTTCTTTTTCATAATCAATGACCAAGACCCCGGAAATACGGGCAGCCCGCTATTCCGAAATTACGACCACCATTTTCAGTACCAATGAGTAATTACCAATAGATTTTAACCCCGTGAAACGACCACTGATTCTCACATTTTTTTTACGACCAGCTAATTTTCACGCGTCCATAATCGCTAACTGGAGGCAGTGCTTCATGTACGAATATTCTTGGATCCGATGGAGTAGACAATCAATTAGCGATCTTTTGTTTATCTGTTGACTACAGTAACACAATCGTGTTAAGTGATCAAGGTGTTACCTTACATAATCAAATGACCAATGAATTGGTGATAATTAATTCGGCTTTTATTCGGTAATCAGGCGTTTATCACACATTGCTGACACGGGTGAAAAACATGTCGACATCCGGGTAATTACGATTTGTTTTGTACATCTAGCTTTTGTAATTTGAGACGCTTGGGTTAATATCTAGCGATCGGGATGGGATAATTATTTGGTTTTTGTTACACATTAAAGCCATACTTATATCGTAGAGAATATGCGATTTTTGAACTGGTAAACACTTCAACTTTGCGATCGACGATTAGTAGGACTGTTCGAACATTCAACTCGAATCAAAATGGGAAAAAAAAAAAAAAACCATCAGGCTCTTCAATAATATTCGAAATTCTTTGTTTAAAAATGAAAATGAGCGCGTGGAGTAGGAATTCTTGAGACTACACAAGATAAAAAAAAAAAAGCAGATTAAAACAGGGAATATCACAAGTTCTATCAGTAAAATTTAATTATGTAATCTTTAAGTTCAGATACTTGATTAATGTACATATCTTGCTGTAAGAGTTTAAATAGGCAATTATGAATGGGCATTCACTGCCATGTGAATTTATTCATAAAAATTCAAGCACATATTAACTTTACAATAAACATGAAAATTTTCTTGTTGTCATTTAAATGTGTGGGCATAGGCTTCCCCGACTAAAATATGTATACATCACTTGGAACATAATTTAAATCCACATAAGTCTACACATAATCCGGGTTTGATTCAAAATCTAGGTGGGTGAAACCCGGAAATCAGACCACCCCGCTAATAAGACCAATTTTCGAAAGTACCACAGGTGGTCTTAATAGAGGGGTTTTACTGTATTTGTTTCATTTATATCAGTGTATGCATCTTGTAGGATAGAAGTTTTTGTTTTCAACATGTGTTAGTCAGATGTATGCTATAAGGCTCTTTTCAGTGCTTTAACTCTTCACCAAATGACAAAGGAGGCTCAGAGGACGAAATATGTCCTTGATAGGGTAGAAAACATTGTGGGAAAAGGAGAAAATGCTGGTCACCAGCATTTTCTCCTTTTCCCACAATGTTTTCAAAAGGCTCCATTTTTCAGGGTGGTTAAAACTCGGGATTGTGTGGTACAGGGTTAACTCCTTATCTCGGGATCCTGAGTTTTAATGACCCTGAGAAAGAAAGCGATTGAAAACATCGTGGGAAAAGAAGAAAATGCTGGATACCAGCATTTTCTCCTTTTCCCACAATGTTTTTTCCCCAATCAAAAGGCAAGTTCATTTATTTGAGCCACCTTTAATTTTTGGTCTGCAGTTGCTTTGAATTTAGACAAGTCTTAAATTTTTCATGTGGTAAAGAGTTAAGCTAATGGCAAGTAATATGTTCTTTACCAGAAAAAAAAAATATGCCCCTCCTAATTGATAGTAATTGCAGACAACAAATTACAACTGGCAAAAATGATGGAACTTGTTCTTGGTTTTATTCTTTAACCCTTTCCCAAACAAGCCCTGGTTTTCATGTGTCTGCAGTACAAGTCTTTTGAAAACATTGTGGGAAATGGAGAAATTGCTCATAATGAGCAATTTCTCCTTTTCCCAGTGTTTTCTATCCTTTTTGAGACCTTTCTGCCATTTTCATCAAATTTGAAATTGTCGTCTGCAAACTCTTTGAATTTGGACCAGTCCAAAATTTGTCGTTTGGGAAAGGGTTAAAGAGTTAGGAAACTTTCCTCTCACAGGTCAAATGTTTTTCAGGCATGCTAAGTAAATAATTGAGCCATACTCTTGCAAAAGGGGAATTAGTGCATCTCTGTGATGCATTATACCAAGCAAGTCTCCATATAGTTATATATCCATATAGTCCATTTTGTCAACAACAGACTGAATCATGAGGTAGACTTTTCGTTTTACTTGCAAAAAATGGACCAGAAGCAGAAGGTCTACCCAGGTCAGCCTGTGCAAACTGCACAGGCTGATCTGGGTCAAAACTTTTTGCAGATGTGCTTAACTCCCTTTTCACAGAGCATGGCTGGTTTGTATGTTAATGCTATGTTGATCATAACTTGCATATATTTGACTGTCAGTATTTTGAATAGCAGGATGGTAGATACTTAGCATATTATCTTTTTTTTTTTCATTTTAAGTGATGCATGTGTGACAAATCACTAACTTTACTTGCTCAACTACATGTACTTTTTCTGTTCAAATACCAGTAGTAGATACTGGTACATATACTGAGTAGATACTGGTACATGTACTGATGATATAAACAATTGTCAGGATTGGATATTAGTACATTTACTGATGGCAATAACCAATGTCAGGATTAGATATTACCGGTGATACATGTACTAATGACACTTACAATCATCAGAAGTAGGTTTTGGTACATGTACTGATGAAGTTATCAGAATTAGATATTTGCACATGTACTGGTGTCATTACCTGGTGCCAGAATCAGATACTGGCACATGTGCTGATGGCATTACTGATTGTCAGAATCACATAATGAAACATGTACCGATGGCATTATGGATTGACAGGATTGCATATTGTTACATGTACTGATTCCATTACTAGTTGTCGGAATCATATATTGAATTGTGTTCTGATGGCATTACTGACTGTTGGAATTAAATATTGGTACATGCATTCCTGGTATTATTTATTGCCAGAAACAGATATCAAAACATGTACTGATGGCACAACCAACTGTCAGGAGTAGATATTAGTACATGTACTGATTGCCAGGATTAGATATTGGCAATGTTCAGATGGTCTGTTTGTTAGGATTAGATATTGGTACATGTATCAGTGTTAAATCTCATATTATAGAATTAGGTATTATACATGTACTCATGGCACTACTGATTGTCAGGATTAGATTTTATTGGTACATGTACTGATGGCATTACTTATTTGTTAGTTACTCGTAGTATTTTGATAATATTACACTTTACCAACATACCGTGACACATTCTGCTGACAAAATCTTGTCCTCATGAAGTGTTTCATTTGTGCAGCCATGATGCTGTGCCCAAGTCTTCCACCAAAGAAAAGAACAAAAACTAATTCTTGGATGCAATTCATATGCAAAAATTTGCTACAGGTTTACATAAAAAGATCATAATTGCTCAATAGCATCTCACATGATTATGCTTCTTTTTTGCATTCTTACCAAATAACAGCTTTTGTTTTTTGTGTATGAGATCACTAGTTTATGCTGATCACATCATCAATTTATGTGTTTCTAACAGGAGGGCCAGGATGCTGGGTGTTTTATTCATGTAAGTCAGAGTAAAACCATTTAAGTACAAAAACCAAATACATAATGTGCTTTATGCTAACAACTTGTTTTGTGGCGGGCTCTGTTTTGTCCATCTTTGTATCATCAAGAAACTCACTGCAAAAAAGAAAAGAGGTGTCTAGTTATGAAAGGTTTTGCTAATGGTGGAACTTGTTTTACTGTTTTGCACATTGTAGATAGTTGTGAGCAGGATGACATATTTATCAAATTTTAGTTTTGTTTATATATTGCTACAAAATCTCGAATTACAATTAGTTTTAAGCCTGTAAGCATAGGTCTTAAAATAAACGCTAAGCATATTTTACAAGTAGTGTGAAAAACTGCCAGAAATATATGAGTCATGCTTTGTAAAAAGGGTGTTTAATGCATCTTTGTAATGCACTCTACCAAGAAAGTTTTCATGTAAGGTAGACTCATTTTACTTAACTCGGCTTGACCAAATTGAAAGCATTTCCAGACAACAAAATAAATGTGACTCAAAAATTGAAATTTGTTTTGGGAATGGTAGAAAACAGTGTGGGAAAAGGAGAAAATGCTGGATACCAGCATTTTCTCCTTTTCCTACATTGTTTTCAAAAGGCGGTTGTTAAAAGTTGGGATTGTGTGGTAAAGGGTTAAATACTGACTGAACTATGTAGTAGATTTATGGAGAATGGTCCTTGAACATACAGAAAATTTATAGACAGCAAAAAGTATGGACCCATATCAGCCTCTGCAGACTGCACAGGCTAACGTGGACCCACACTTTTTTGCAGATGCATGAAACCCCCTTTTCACAGAGCATGGCTCATACATGGATATCAAAAGTTTTTTTGGCTACCAGTTTGAGATTATCTCATTACCAGACAACAAAATTTTAGACATTCATTTTGAGAATGTTTGCAGACAATTAATCAAGCGTGACTCAAATGATTGGATTTGTCTTTGGAAGGATAAAGTGCTGGTTTCCAGCACTTCTTCTCCTTTTCCCACGATGTTTTTAAAAGCTGTCTCACCCAGGGTTGTTAAAATTCAGGATTGTTTGGTAGAAAGTCAAGTTTGCAAACCTGAGTCTTACCGAACAGTCCATAGTTTTTTTTGGCAGGGTTTATCTGTAGGTACTCACCATTAATCGTTTATCAGATGGCGAAAAATTCTAGACATTCCCAAGTTGATAGCATTTGTAGATGGCAAACTAATTGTGGTCCAAATGGTAGCAGTGTTCTATGAAAGGACGGTAAAAAGTTTGTAGAAAAAGGAGAAAATGCGGGTAACCATCATTTTTTCCTTTTCCTACAATGTTTCCAAAAGGCCTTTTCCTCAAGGTCGTTGAAACTTGCGATAGCATGGTAAATGATTTATTGTTTGTGTTTATAGAACTACAACTCAAAATCTAGCTAGATCTAGTACTGACAGTGTTGGGTTTGCTGTGAGTAAAGAATGAAGATAGTTCAAAACAGAGCTCAGATGTGTGATGGGTTCACTTCCTCTGACCTTGACCTTAAGTTCAGCCTCCCCACCAAAAATTGATTTAATGTGCACTGCAAAGAGCCGTCGGGAAAGATAAAAAGATTGTCATATGTGATTAATTTTTGCTGATATTCCTTTCATTTCTGCAGGAAAATAAATGAGCACTGCTCTGTGAACAGGGGTTTAATGTATCTATAAAAGTTATTGGCCCATGTCAGCCTGTGCAGTCTGCCCAGGCTGATCTAGGTCAAACTTTTTGCTTTTTGTAAATTTTCTGTATTTCAAAGGGCCATTCTACCTCATGATTTTGATGGTTGTAAAACAGATTTAGTTTTTATGGATCCATAATTATGTGATGACTGGCTTGGTATAATGTATCGTGGAGATGCATTAAACCCCCTTTTGCCAGAGCATGGCTCAAATCATTCAACTCTATAGCTTTAAAGCACCTTACACAACTTTAAGCTATAATTCCTGTGCTGATTCAAAATCAGGCAGTATGGAACATAGAGACTGATTTTGGATGAATCAGTTGACTTTACATATATCTTGGCAAAAGGCCGGATTGCTTGTGATGCATAACTTCTCATTCAGCCACAATGTTTCCAAATGTTTGCTGCAAGACAAAACAAATAGTCAACTGCTGGAGGTGGGTTGTGAAAGGAAATCGCTTTAATTAACTTTTCTTTTCAAAAGGTGATCACATGTGCTTAATCCAAGACAAGATTTTATATGGGTCCAAATTGAAAGCATTTGCCGACTGCAAACTGAATGTTGCACTCATGTGGAAAGTTTTCTTTGAAAGGGTAGAAAGCATTTAGAGCAAAGGAGAAAATACTGGTTAGCAGCATTTTCTCCATTCCCACAATGGTTTCAAAAGTCTTTTTCCTTGGTGTCTTTTAAACTCTGGACTATGTGGAGAAGGGTTAATCCTAAACCAAACCACAAAATTCTGGACGTGTCTTTGTTCAAATCATTCCCAGGGGACATGCTAAGTGTGCCTCAAATTATGGGATTTGTCTATGAAAGGATAGAAAAGATTGTGGGAAAAGAAGAAAATGCTGGATACAAGCATTTTCACCTTTTCCCACAATGTTTTCAAAGGCATGGAAAGGCATTTTTTTCTCGGAGTTATAAATTTGGATTTTGTGGAAAAGGGTTAACTTAACATTATTCCTTGTTAGCTCAGCTGTTTTCAAGAAAAATGTTGAGGTATTGTCGTAGCCCTGGCATTGTCGTTGTCTGCGTTGTCTTGTGAAAACTGAAATTTTGTAATATCTATGTTATTACTGAAGATGTTTCCTTCAGACTTGATTAATTATCAAAAGGTGAACCTAATCAACAAGGGCAGGTAATCATCAAAGCATTTCAACTTCAAATTTTCATTGAGAGTCAAGCACTGCTCTTGTTTTAGTTTCTCTGTTTTTTTTTTTTGTCTTTGCACTTTAGTTCCATTCAATCTTTAGCGGATTTGTATAGCAAATCCGCTAACTGTGATCATTCTGACCAGAACCAAATATATCATGCATAACGACGCATGCGCGCTCACACTGTACTGTGATATCTGTTTGACCTGAACCAAATATACTGCCATTCATGCTTGCGACCATTCTACTTTCATTTCAGCTGATACACCTCAACTTCGCTTTTGTCACTACCATACTGTCTTACATGTGTATACCTATAGTCCAAAATCTGGTACCAGCAAAAAACTGCATAAGAATGACGGATCAATTTACCACTCCATAAACAGTACTAGAATAACAGTAACTGCGCGGCCGGCTCGGCAGAACAATTTTGACTTTCCCTGCCCTTGCTAACTCCATTTTAAAATGATGGCACATGTGTTACATGTTATGTTACTTTGTTATTACAACATATTACAGCTTTATGCTACTCCACAAATCTGCTTTTCAGGACTTTGAGTCCTTTGATTGATTACTGAAGGCCTGCTCCCTAATGCCTGATTTAACTCTTTACCAAATGACAAATTTTAGACTAGTCCAAATTGAAAGCAGTTGTAGATGTAGAAAATAAAAGTGACTAAAAGATTAAAATTTTTTTTTGAAAGGGTAGAAGACATTGTGGGAAAAGGAGAAAATGCTGGTTTCCAGCATTTTCTTCTTTTCCCACAATGTTTTCAAAAGCTTTCTTCCACAGGGTCGTTAAAACTCAGGATTGTGTGGGAAAGAGATGAATCAATGTCATTTGGTAATACCATCTATAGATAATTAAGTATCACAGACTAATCACTGTACTATCTCTAAACCCTTTACCAAACGACAAAATTTTAGCCTCATCCAAATTCAAAGCATTTGCAGATGACAATTTCAGTGTGGTTCAGATGGTGTAATTTTTCTTTGATAGAGCAGAAAACATTGTGGGAAATGGAGAAAGTGCTGCTTATCAGCATTTTCTCCTTTTCCCACAATGTTTTCAAAAGGCCTTTTTCCCAGGGTCGTTAAATGGCAGCATTGTAATAAAATGATAAAATTTTAAACTTGTCCAAATTGAAAGGATGTACAGACAACACATTAGATGTGCCATAAATGATTTGATCTGTCCTATGAGGTGTAGAAAACAGTGGATATAAAGCAGTAAATTATTTTTGCAACTTTTTCATTTTTCTTTCAAAGCAACAAATAAAAAGCTTTTACCAGAGCTTGGATATAAAATAATTACAGAAACATATGAATCATGCTTTGTGTGAAGGAGGCTTAATGCATCTGCAAAAAGTGCCGACCCAGGTCAGCTGGCGCAGTCCACGCATGCTGACCTAGGCTATTGTTCAATTTTCTGTGTCAAAGGACATTCTACCTCATGAGTGTGCTGGTTGTTAGACAAAATTGATTTTATGGATCCATAATTATGTGATGTTTTACTTGGTATGATGCATCACGGAGATGTACTAAGCTCCCTTTTGCCAGAACATGACTCATATTATGTATTGAATGTGTTCATTATACGTGTAGTTTTAGAGCTTGAAAATTACAGTAAAACTTGTCTTCGTGCCACCTCTATTGAGCAAGCCCTTTACCACATAATCCTGAGTTTTAATGACCTTTGAGGACATTGTGGGAAAAGGTTGGAACGAACGTACAATAACACATTGTCATCTGCAATGTTTTCTAACCTATGAAAGAAAGAAATTCTCATTTTAGTTACCACACTTTTATTTTGTTGTCTGCAAATGTTTTGAATTTGGTCTAGACCAGAATTCGATTGTTTGGTAGAGTTACACAAGCAACATTTTGCAAAGAATACAAATACCGGTATGTTGAAGAATACCTGTCTCAAGCAACCACCTACATTAAGCTAGTACATTTTTGGCATCTCTTTTCACTGCTTGCTTAACCCTTTACCACACAATCCTGACTTTTAACGACCCTGAGAAAGAAGCCTTTTGAAAACATTGTGGGAAAAGGAGAAAATGCTGGTAACCAGCATTTTCTCCTTTTCCCTCAATGTTTTCTACCCTTCCGAAAACAAATTTCAATTTTTGAGTCACATTTATTTTGTCGTCTGCAAACACTCTCAATTTGGACTAGTCTAAAATTTTATCATGTGGTAAAGAGTTAATACAGGTTTGACATGTTTAACCCTTTACCAGATGACAAAATTTTAGCCTTGTCCAAATTGAAAGCATTTGCAGACGTTAATTTCAGTGTGGCTCAAATGGTGCAATTTTTCTTTAATAGGGTAGAAAACATTGTGGGAAAAGGAGAAAATGCTGGTTACCAGCATTTTCTCCTTTTCCCACAATGTTTTCAAAAGGCTTCTTTCCCAGGGGCGTCATTGTGCGGTAAAGGGTTAAAGACCCTATAGCTGCCAAAGGGTGATAAAATGCATTTAAATTTGTATCATACTATATAAATGTAGAGAAATTATTGTGCAGATGACAGTGTGTTATTGTACGGTTGGTCCAAGTGTTACTTGCTGGCAGAAAGATCAGGTAAAAAGTAAACAAAAAATAGACCAACCTGGCAACTTTTAACCTAGCTTTAGATTTGATTTTTCTTTCGGCAGCTAACAAATTGACTGACCGTTAAGTGATAGATTGTCATCTTCACAATAATTTCCATACTTTTAAATGGTATTAATGAAATTTGGATGCATTTTAGCATCTTGATTGCTTACTTTTGGCATCTCTAAGGCCTTTAAGTATTGTGGCAGGAGGGGAATAGACACATAATGATGAATTTCTCCTTTTGCCACAGTGTTTTCCAAAATCACTGAGCTACAAGACCGAAGAGTCATCTAATGGTGACAAATGAATTAACCTTATAGACAATGATTAACCCTCTACCACATTATAATGAGTTTTAACGACCCTGAGGAAGAAGCCTTTTGAAAACATTTTTGGAAACAGGAGAAAATGTCGGTTACCAGCATTTTCTTCTTTTTCCACAATGTTTTCTTTCCTACCAAAGACACATTCCGTGATTTTGACACATTTTAAATTGTCCTCAAGTGCTTTGAATTTGGACAAGTCTAAAATTTTGTCGTTTGGTAAAGAGTTGGAAGATGTGAGGCTTCCAGAGAGGTTGCTCAAAATGAAGACTTGAATTAGATTTTAGATGTATGTTTGTGTTAACACATTTATGCTTGGGTTTGCAGATGTTTCCTTTGCATGCAAGGTTGTTTGTTGATTAAAATTTTGTTTCTTCATAGTTATGCAGCCCTTTGAACTTCTTTTGTAGCAGGGCTTTTTATGTCATGGCCCTGAAAACTATGTGGTGCTAGAAATAGTAAATAAAACATTGTAACAAATGGAGAAATTACCCATTTGTTAAGTTGTTTTTAAAAAAAAGAAATGCCTCGCAGAATGAGCCTGCTTGATGTAATGCGTTTATCAGAAATATTTGAGCCATGCTCTGTGAAAAGGGGGCTAAATGCATTTGCGAAGAGTATCAACCCATGTCAGCCTGCGCAGCCCGTGCAGGCTGACCTGGGCCAAAACTTTCCATTCTCGGTCGATTTTCTGTATGTCGAAGGACCAGTCTACCTCATGATTCAGTTGGTTGTTAAAAAAGGTGGCTATTACGGATCCATAATTATGTGATGACTTGATTGGTGTGATGCATTACGGGGATGCATTAAGCCCCCTTTTGCCCGAGCACTGCTCAAATATTTATGTTTGATTATAGTTTTGATTTGAGCCATGCTCAAAGGGGCATTAGAGCATCTGCGAAAAGTATTGACCCATGTCAGGCTGTGCAGTCCCTGCAGGCTGACATAGGTTAAAACATTTTGCTGTGATGTATTCGCAAATCGTCTGCATGTTAACAACCATTTTACCTCCGGAATCAGTCAATTGTTAGACTGAATCGATTGTATGGTTCCTTAATTATGTGATGACTCGCTTGATATCATGATATCACTGAAGATGCATTAAACCTTCTTTTGCCAGAGGACAGCTTGTATATAAGTGCATGGAAGAAGACTGAACAGATCTTGAAGATGTTTAAAAAAAAAAATGTGAAATATGAAGAAAAGTCTCATTGGGCACAGGTTTTTCTATGTAAGAAAGATCTGCAGCAGATGCCTCAAAGTATGCTTGAAGTAACTGAATTATTAGAAATGAGCCAATGCTCTGATAAAAGGTGGTTTGATGCACCTCCATGATGCATTGTACCAAGCAAGTCATCACATAGCATGTAATTATGGATCTATGCAATATACATCGTATTTGATTTAATTCTTTACCACACAATCCCGAGTTTTAACGACCCTGAGGAAATAGCATTTTGAAAACCTTGTGGGAAAAGGAGAAAATGCTGGTTACCAGCATTTTCTCCTTTTCCCACAAGGTTTTCTATACTTTGACAGACGATGACCATTATTTCAGCCAAATTTAATATGTCATCTTCAAATGCTTTCAATTTGGACCAATCTAAAATTTTGTGTGGTAAAGAGTTAACAATCAAGTGGATCTGGAGGTAGAATGGTCCTTTGCCATGCAGAAAATTTACAAATTCAAAAAGTTTTGGACCATGTCAGCCTGTGCTGACTGCACAGGCTGACATGGGTTGATACTTTTTGCACATTATTAAGCCCCCTTTTCACAGAGCATGGCTCCAGTAGTTACGGTATATATGATTATTAGTTTAGAATTTTAGGCATGTTTAGGTGTAACAAGTAGATGAGTTGGTTTGCCTTATTTTCTTATTTGCCTTATTTTCTTTTCGCTTTTTATACAGAAGCAGAGAAAGTTTGTTGAACTCTTGAGAAGTTTGAATTTATTTTTCTATCAGTAAAAGTTTTCCTGATTGGTGAATATTTCTCTCAAGGATTAATAGTTGGCCAATCACATATTCCAACACAATGATCCTGAATAGAAAAATTACCATGAACTTGATGCCTGGAAATGGTGGGGTTTTGCTTTACTCAGTGATGAAGGTGAAAGATTGGTAACCTAAGGGCTCCTGGTGATCTGGAGGCCCTGGGATGAGTCCTCACTTCTAGTTTGGCCAATTTCTCTCAGAGGATTGATGATAATCATTCAACTGGATTCAGTGTTCTCTCTTTGCTGATCATTGTTTCCACAATGCTTATGTGGGAAAGCAGCCAGTGACTTGGGAAGAATATTTTGTGAAGCACTGTGGAAAGAAACTCCAGAAAAGCATAGATAGATGCATTGGCCATGGTGATATAACTGGAATAATGTTGAAAATGACTTTAAACACCATATAGTCAATCAATCAATCAATCAATCAATCAGTCAACTAATCAATCAATCAGTGTCATTTAGCAAGACATTTCAGTGCCCAAGCCTGGTACTGGTCAAACCTTGGACACTCATAAATAACTACATGTAAGTTGTGACCATAATATGACAGAAATAACATTGACAGTGTATACAAAACCATCCTATTAACCTACGGCTGGACATATACCCTTTACCAGTCTCGAGTGTTTACAACGCTAAATGAGACAGTTTTCAAAAATATTGTGGAAAAAGAGAAAATGCTGGTAACCAGCCATTTCTCTTTTTCCCACAAAGTTTTCTACCATATTAAAAGACCGAAATCATTACTTTAGGTACGCTTAATTTGTCGTCTGCAAGTGCTTTCAATTTAGTCAAATCCTCAAGTCCAAAGTTTTGTTGTCTGGTTAAGAGTTAAATTGGGACATTAAATTGGGAAGTATTATCAAGCCATTGGTGTCTTATGTGTCCAGATGTGCTTCATTAACTAGTCACAGATTAATTTGATTGGACGCTGTAACTCTTTACCAAAGGACAAAACTTTTGACTTGTCCAAATTGAAAACATTGTGGGAAAAGGAGAAAAGGCTGGAAAGACCCTGAGGGAGAGGTCTTCTGAAAACGTTGTCAGAAAAATAGAAAATGCTGGTAACTAGCATTTTCCCCTGTTGCCCACAGTGCTTTCTTCCCTGTCAAAGAACCAGAGTTCATTTGTACCACTTTTGGATTTGTTGCCTGCACCTGCTTTCAATTGGGAAGAGTCTAAAATTTGTCACTTGGGAAAGGGTTAACAACCCCAACAAAGAAGACTTCCACTTTGGATATTGGAAAAGGAGAATATGGTGGTAACCAGCATTTTCTCCATTCCTTACAATGTTATCTTTTCTTACAAAGTTAAATCCCATTGGTTGACATACATCTAAAACGTTATCTGCAAATGCTTTCAGTTTGGACAAATTTTAGATTTTATGCACTTTGAGAAATCAGTCTGCAACGACTTTACTGGTTCCCAGCATTTTCTCCTTTGCCCACAATGTTTTCAAAAGGCTTCTTCCTCAGGGTTTTTAAAATGTCGGATTATGTTGGAAAGGGTTAAAGGATGAAGGGTTTAACATTTAGATTTTTTCACTGTTTCCAGGCCAAGGACCCTTCCATAGGCGTGGCATGTAAACTGTTTGGTGTGGATGAACAGCAGATGCGGACATGGATTTGTAACAAAAAGATAGTGACAGTTGGAGAGACATTGACAAAACCTCTCACACAGGCACAGGTATAGTGATTCATTGTGACAGTGTTAACGCTTTCCCAAACAAGCCCTGGTTTTCATCTGTCTGCAGTACAAGTCTGGAAAACACTGTGGGAAAAGGAGAAATTGCTCGTAACGAGCAATTTCTCCTGTTGCCACAATGTTTTCTACCCTTTTTGAGACCTTTCTGCCATTTTCATAAAATTTAAAATTGTCTGCAAACTCTTTCAATTTGGACCAGTCCAAAATTTGTCGTTTGGGAAAGGGTTAAGCAACCCTTAGGAATAAAGCTTTTGATTACATCATTGGGAAAAAGAAGGAAAGGCTGGTAACCAGCATTTTCTCTTGTTCCCACAAAGCTTTTAAAAGCATTCTTTGTCAGGATATAGGGATCCATCTTGATTTATTACCCAACAATCCTGTGTTTCAACAAAACCTAGGAACAAAGCTTTTGAAATTATTGTGGGAAAAGGAGAAAATGCTGGTAACCAGGATTTTCTCCTTCGTCCACAAAGTTTTTGAAAGCTGTCTTTGTCAGGTAATAGGTATCCATTTTGACACATTACCAAACAGTCCCATGTGTAGAACAACCCTAATGGATAAAGCTTTTGAAAACAGTTTGGGAAAAGGAGAAAATGCTGGTAACCAGCATTTTTTTCCATTTTCCAAAATATCTCTTGTTCTTTAAACCTTTACCACACAATCCCAACTTTTAATGACCCTGAGAAAGAAGCCTTTTGAAAACATTGTGGAAAAAGGAGAAAATGCTGGTAACCAGCATTTTCTCCTTTTCCCACAATGTTTTCTACCTTCCCCAATACAATTTTCACTTTTTCAGTCGAACTGATTTTTGTTGTCTGCAAATGCTTTCAGTTTAGACTGGTCTCAAATTTTGTCATTTGGTAAAGAGTTAACCCTTTCCCACACGACAAATTTTAGACCCTTCCAAACTGAAAGAGCTTGCAGACGACAATTTTAGATTTGATGAAAATGGCGGAAAGTTCTCCAAAAGGGTAGAAAACACTGTGGGAAAAGGAGAAATTGCTCGTTACGAGCAATTTCTCCTTTTCCTACAGTGTTTTCAAAAGACTTGTACTGCAGACACGTGAAAACCAGGGCTTGTTTGGGAAAGGGTTAAGGATGAATTCCAGTATTACAACCATGTTTTATTTGTTGTCTGCAGAAGTTTTCAATTTTTTGTCTTCTGGTAATTAGTTAACCTTTACATGACTACGAAGCCAGTTTCTTATCAGCAGAATTTGTTTTTTCATACAATTTCGGAGGCCCTGGATGCCATAGATGGATTGCAGGCAAATCCTACAAAATTGTGTGTCAACCACACTGATGTCTCAAGACAGCCTTGTTGGAGCTTTCAATATTCACCAATTGCAAAAGAAAATAACAGAAATTGTTTGCATTTTGTAAAGCCAGTCTGTGGCTTTAAAAATTTGTATGACTATCTTATGATTGTTGTCAGGAAGGCAATTGCAGAGAGCCATATGGTTACCAAAAAGCTGATGTGAAATAATCCTTACATAAAACTGGAAATCTGTAATTAAGAGTAAACATTGTGATTTTAAAGGCCTTTTCACCAGAAAAATCTCACAGTACGTACCACTGTAGATGAGTGATCAGGCTGCATGTTCTGTGCAGTCTGATATTGATCTGCACTGTTTCTAAAAGCACACTTAGTCACACTTAGCTTAATCCTGTAACAAATAGTCAAGCTTTGATGATCCTAAAGAAGAAGACATTTTTTAAAACTCTGTCCTGTGAAAAGCCTTTTCTCCTTTTCCCACAATGTTTTATACCCTTCTAAGAAAATAAGTCAATTTTTTAGTCATCTGCAAAATTTAATGCTTTCAATTTGGAGAGAGTCTAAGAACATGTCATTTAGTAGAAAGTTATGGGTTGACTCTTAACCAGGTATATGCCTGGATTGCAGCCATATTTGGATGATTATATTTGCAGGCTATCTTTGCCCTTCATGTGATCCCCAAACACATTGATGCCAAATGACTTGACTGGGTTGTAGCTATATTTGAGCCATGCACTGGCAAAAAGGGGCTTACTGCATCTGCAAAAAGTTTTGACCCAGGTCAGCCTGCACAGTCCACGCAGGCTGACCTGGCCTGAAACTTTTTGCTATTGGTCAATTTTCGGTATGCCCAAGGACCATACTACCTCAGAATCAAGTCGATTGTAAGACAAAATAGACTTTATGGATCTATGATTATGTGCTGACTTGCTTGGTATCATGTATCATAGAGATGCATTAAGCTCCCTTTTGCCAGAGCATGGCTCATTTGTATGAATATTAAAGCAGGCTGTCTTTGCCCTTGATGTGGTCACATAGCACAACAGTGCCAGGTTATTTTGCTGAATTGTAGCCATACTTGTCCCTTTATTTTTCCAGGCAACTTTTGCTCAGGATGCGTTCTTGAGACACATCTTTCCCATGTTATTTGACTGGATTGTAGCCATATCTGTATGGTTATTTTTTCGGATTACTATCACCCAGGATACCCTCCCTTAATAGATTCATGCCAAGGTATTCTACTGGTTTGTAGCCATGGTTTTGGGATTAGTTTTTGCAGGCTATCTTTGCCTGTGATGCCCTGTCCAAAAATATTTACAGGTACATGTATGTCAAGGTACTTGACCGGATTGTAGCCCTGATTGTTAGTTGTATGATTATTTTTTGCACTGTCTAAACACTTGTATGCCAAGTTACTTGAATGGATTGTAGCTATATTTGTTTGATTGTATTTGCAGGCTATCTTTGCCCAAGATGCCCTATCTAAGCACATCTATGCCAAGTTGTTTGACTGGATTGTGACCCAAGTCAACAAAACACTGAAAAGTAAAGATAAAGTACATCGGTTTATTGGGGTTCTAGATATCTATGGGTGAGTAAAGGCCTGTCAAATTTTTGTTTGAAAAGGAGCTATGCTTGTTCTGATAATTGTATTATGAATTTGCCATGCTCTTTGAAAAGGGGGTTTCATGTATCTGCAAAAAGCATTGAACCATGTCAGCCAGCACAGTCTGTGTAGGCTCACATTGGTCGGAAGTTTTTTTCTATTGGTCAATTTTCTGCTTGTCAAGGTAGTCTACCTCATAAATCAGTCTGTTGTTAGGCAAAATGGATCTCATGGATCCATGATTATGTGATGTCTTGCTTGGTACAGTTCATCTCAGAGATGCATGTAACCCCTTTTTGCAAGAGCATGGCTCAAATTATAGATTCCTAAGGAAGAATTCAGTTGAACTAGGGAATCAAACCAGTAACCCCTTGGTTTTAGGCCCTGCATGTTACTGACTGAGCCACAGGACATAGTCAATTTCCTGCTTGTAATTTTAATATGATAAGAAGATGTCATGCTAAAGCTCAGAGTTACTCAAAGCTGGGTTACCGGCGATTTCTCTTTTTTTTTTTTCCACTTTTTTTTTCGAAAGCCTTTTTGTCAGGGTCATCAAAACAAGGGATTGCTTGGTAAAAGATAGAATTGTTGTCTTTTCCAGGTTTGAAACATTCCAGATCAACAGCTTTGAGCAGTTCTGTATAAACTACGCCAATGAAAAATTGCAGCAGATATTTAATATGGTAAGATTTTGAAACAGGATTTTAAGATTACTGTGTGGCAAAGTTTTACCACCTCCATCATTACGCTTTACTTGATTGGCTACTCAAATGTCTTGGACCCTTTACCACACAATCCCAAGTTTTAACAATCCTGAGGAAGGAGCCTTTTGAAAACATTGTGGGAAAAGGAGAAAATGCTGGTCACCAGCATTTTCTCCTTTTTCAAAAATGTTTTCTACCCAATCAAAGATAGATTCTATGATTTGAGCAACATTCAAATTGTTTTCTGTAAAAATTTACAATTAGGACAAGTCTACATATTACCTGTATGGTAAAGATATAAAATCAGCAAAGTATGGCTGAGATTAAATATAGAACCTACAACTTATAAAGCAAAAAGTATGAAACATACTTATTATCAAACATTTACATTGGTTGATGTACCATTAGTGACAGATAATTAAAGACAAAATAGTATCACAGAGTAGTGATAGTTTCTTTAAATTTCAAGATTTCCTTGCTCAGGATATAACCTTTACTGATAAACTTGTAAACAGAGGTTATTTTTGCCCTGTTAATATATGTACTAAACACTGATAGGTCACACTGATGGATTTTTTGGCCATGCCATATTTCTCAAATAACCACAACATACAGGGCTTCAGAAAAATTATTATTGGGAGTTGATGATAGTCATTTTGACAGGATTCTTTTTTTCTCTCACTGCTAAACATTGTTTTGATGATGTTTATGTTGGGAAAGCAGCCATTGGCTTGGAAAGAATGTTGTGCAAGGTCATGGTTAAAGAAACTTGGGTTGGGGTTAGACAGTGATATAGGAAGAGGCATGGAAGTTTGAAGATAATAAAAGATAAATGGACAGAGAAAAGTGATATAAAAAAGATAAATGAAAAAGGAGACACATATTTTTGCAAAAGAAAATACAAAGAAGAAAAACTAGTCTTTGTTTATTGCAGAAGCTATCAGAGATGCTCGAGCTCTAGAGTAAGGAAGCAAAACATGTAATATTATGTAAAAGTAAACAGTGAATGATATTACTGCTATACCTGGTTGTGTATACAAAATTAATCAACCTCAATCTATTAAAATCTCTTACTAAAGTCTACATTCTCTCATGTTTACACTCCCAGTAATACTAATTGTGGCCAGTCCGATAGAGTTATCTCTCTTTGGACACTCTTTTGCATATTTGGTAAGAAAATGAACAAGTCTTGCAAAACGGCGCAATATTACTGGGTCAGATATGATGCCAGTGAGGTACACAAAACATTAGCCATGACGAGAATAACAAATGAGAAATAAAAGCCCAAGTAGACTTATAAGACACTGTATCACAATGAAATGTGCCTCTGTTAACTCTACCAAACGACAAGATTTTACACCAGTCCAAATTGGAAGCATTTGCAGACAACAAAATAAATGCGAATCAAAAACTGAAATGTGTTTTGGCAAGAGTAGAAAACATTGTGGGAAAAGGAGAAAATGCTGGTTACCAGCATTTTCTCCTTTTTCCACAGTATTTTCAAAAGCTTTCTTTCTCAGGGTCGTTAAAAGTCGGGATTGTGTGGTAAAGGGTTAATAAATATAGTTGCATTTAATTGTATTTGGATATATTTATAAACGCCACTTTAACCTTTTACCACACAATCCCGACTTTTAATGACCCTGAAGAAAAAAGCTTTTAAAAACATTGTGGGAAAAGGAGAAAATGCTAGTAACCAGCATTTTCTCCTTTTCCCACAATGTTTTCTACCTTTCCCTAATCAACTTTCAATTTTTGAGCAACATTTGAGTTTTCGTCTGCAAATGTTTTCAATTTGGACCAGTCTAAAATTTTGTTGTCTGGTAAGAGTTCCACACCTGGAAATAAAAAGTATTGAAGTCTTGAAGATGGTTGGGGAAAAGAACAAAAGATTTCAATCAGTCAGTATGTGATGCGATAGATGATTGGCAAGAAAGCATTATGTCTAATAAAGACCTTGATTTTTGTTTTAAACGTTTTTATTTTTACAATTTGAACTTCTGATCAAAGGTTTGAAGAATCTACTTTTATGATGTACATTATTGAATGAATACAGTCAGATAAAATAGAACTCTGTAGAAGAAAGACAAGCTCTGTGTATTAATATATCAACTAAATATTGAGAGTTTACCATGGTTATAATGACCACATATAATGCAACCTGAGGGACACTGTATTGTAGAAGAATTTATCAACTTACATTAGACTTGATCTCTAGATTTAGTTTAGTTAAACTCTTTACCAAAAGTCAAAATTTAAGACCAGTCCACATTGAAAGCGTCAGCAGACGAAAAAAAAAATGTTACCCAAAGGTTGAAATTTGTTTTGGGAAGAGTTTTCAAAAGCCTTCTCAGGGCCATTAAAAGTCGGGATTGTGTGGTAAAGGGTTAATTCTTTACCACACAATCGACCCTTGGAAAAAAACCTTTTGAAAACATTATGGGAAAAGGAGAAAATGCTGGTAACCAGCATTTTATCCTTTTCCCACAATGTTTTCTATCCTTCCCAAAACAAATTTTAATTTTTCAGTCACATTTATTTTGTCGTCTGCGCCTCCTTTCAAATTGGATAAGTCTAAAATTTTGTCGTTTGGTAAAGAGTTAATGCAGAAAATAGTATAGCCATATGAAGCTAACTCTAGCACTAGTTACTTATTTATCTCATTTTTACTGTCATGGGGATGAAGTGATTAGTGTTACAGTGTACTTAACCTTTAGCATGTTGAATCCACTGATTTTAAATGGTTTTACCATTTATTCAACATTTAAGGCTCCCCTAATAAATTCTCATGAACTGTTTTGTAAATGAAAGTGGACTTACCCCGAGGTCTGTCCATCAGTCAGGTTTAAGTAGTTTAACCCTTTACCAGATGACAAAATTTTAGCCTTGTCCAGATTCAAAGCATTTGCAGAGGACAATTTCGATGTGATTCAAATGGTGCAATTTTTCTTTGATAGGTAGAAAAATTTGTGGGAAAAGGAGAAAATGCTGGTTACCATCATTTTCTCTTTTTTCCATAGTGTTTTCACAAGGCTTCTTTCCCAGAGTCGTTAAAGGTAAAGGGTTAAGATGTGTCTTGGTAAACAAAGGTGAATTAACTAACAAAATGGATATCAACCTAATTGCAACACTTTTTAGTCCTGAATTTATGAGTATGCATACACTTTCAATTACATTAAACTCTTCATGTAAAATTGAAAGCCTCTAAAATCTGCAAAGAACTTTTAGCATAAAAAAAAGCCATTTGAAAGTAGTGTCCCTGATTTGTGTTCCAGACAAACAAAACCCTGTTCTTATGACCTTGGCAAAGAACATTTTTCAATTTATCACACGAAAAATAGAGAGATAAAATGCTGATGCCTTGCATTTTTCCCTTTTCCTACAATTTTTTCCTACACTTTTAACCCTTGGATCACCTTTCACAACTATTTTTGCCTTTGCAGCCAGTGTAGATTAGGATCAGACTGCACAAAATGTGCAGTCTGATCTTTGATCAACACTGTCTGCTTTGCTGAAACACTATAGACACTACAGACAAAATGCAACAACAGTATTGCAATTACATGTATCTGGGTCTTATTTTTGATTAAAAATGTTCATTGGGTTTATTGGGCGTTTTAACCCTTTACCACACAATCCCAACTTTTAACAACCCTGAGAAAAAAACCTTTTGAAAACATTGTGGGAAAAGGAGAAAATGCTGGTAACCAGCATTTTCTCCTTTGCCCATAATGTTTTCTACCCTTCCCAAAATAATTTTCTTTTTTTCAGTCGCATATATTTTGTCGTCTGCAATTCCTTTTAAATTTGGACTTGTCTAAAATTTTTTCGTTTGGTAAAGAGTTAAGGGTTAATAATAGGTCCCATCAGTTTAGCCATTATGGTCAAGTTCAAAATTTGTTGTCTGGTAAAGAGTTAAAATGGTTTCTATTTCCAGCATGTATTTAAACTAGAACAGGAAGAGTATGTGAAAGAGGAGATAGAATGGTCTTTCATTGATTACTATGACAACCAGCCCTGTATTGATCTGATAGAGGCTAAACTTGGAATTCTGGATCTGCTAGATGAGGAATGTAAGGTAAGGTCAAGGACTTATTGTTGCCATGGCAACTCTATGATGCTCTTTTCTGTCTGATAAAGGTGAAACTTGGAATTCTGGATCTGCTAGATGAAGAATGTAAGGTCAAGGATTTACAGTTGACATGGTTTCCAAAAATTGTACAAAGACAATCAGCCATGAATTGATCTTACAGAGGCTGAACGAGGAATTCTGGATCTGTCAGATGAGGAATGTAAGATAAGGTCAAGGACTGTTATATTGGTACCATGGCTACAGATAATGATCGTTACTATGACAATCCCTGTATTGATCTGGTTCAAACTGAACTTTGTCTGTTAGATAATAATACATTGGGTAAATAAGAATTTTGCTAGATTGTTGCAATTCTCTTTTAGCAAAATGTTTCTCATATTAAGTTGTCTGTTGCAAAAATGAAAGGTTTTGTGTGTAGACTTTTACAAATTGAAAACATTTGCAGATGAAAATCTTGATGTGGCTCAGATGGTGAAATTTATCTTTTCTAAGGTAGAAAACATCGTGGGAAAATGAGAAAATGCTGGTTACCAGCATTTTCTCCTTTTCCCACAATGTTTTCCAATGGATTCTTCCTTGGGTCGGTAAAACTTGGGATTGTGTGGTAATGGGTTGACCTGTTTTTTAGTTGCCAAAAGGTTCAGACGGAAACTGGTGTCAGAAGTTGTGCAACAAGCATGTGAAGTCATCCCACTTTGAGAAGCCTCGTATTGGAACGGAATCTTTTATCATCCTTCACTTTGCGGACAAAGTGACATACACAGTGACTGGTTTCTTGGACAAGAACAGAGATACAATCTCGGAGGAGCATATCAATATTATGAAAGCTAGTGAGGTATGTGGCCATTTTGGATTACCTTTACTGTCATGCAAATGCTATTTTGATGCCCTTTTAGCTCACCGCAGCACAAAGCATGCAAGGTGAGCTTTTGCAAATGTGCCGTTCGCAGCATGCGTCATCCGTCATCAACTTTTACCTTGTGTAAGCTCTAGGACTACATTTTCATTCTGGTACTCATGAAACTTGGTCAGAATGTTTTTTGATAATATCTAGGAATTGTTTGAAAATGGGTAACTTCTGGTCAAAAAATAGGTCATTAGGTCAAGTCTTTGAAAAACATTGTGTACTCTCTAGAGGCTACATTTTCCGTCAAACACCCATGAAAAAACTTGGTCAGAATGTTTGGTAAAAATCTTTGAAAAGCCTCCAGATTACTGTTGCTCTCATGCAAATGCTATTTAATGCACTTTGAAGTCTGTACATAGTGATGAAATTTTGGACTCTACCAAATTGAAAGCGGATGCAGATGACAAAATAAATGTATTTCATATGATGATTTCTGTCTTTGATTCGATAGAACATGTTGGAAAAGAAGAAAATGCTTATTATCAGTATTTTCTCCTTTTCCTACAATGTTTTCAAAAGCTTTGTGTTAGGGTCTTTAACCCTTTACCAGACGACAAAATTTTAGCCTTGTCCAAATCGAAAGCATTTGCAGACGACAATTTCATTGTGGCTCAGATGAAGCAGTTTTTCTTTGATCAGGTAGAAAACATTGTGGGAAAAGGAGAAAATGCTGGTTACCAGCATTTTCTCCTTTTCCCACAATGTTTTCAAATGGCTTCTTTCCGAGGGGCGTCAAAAGGCATCATTGTGCGGGAAAGGGTTAAACTTGTGATCATGCTGGACAGGGTTAACTCGGTACCCAAGCAACTTTTCATGCCCATGGGGTGCTCTTGTTTGTCTTCTGCAAAATCTGGATTTCGACAAGTCTAAAATTTTGTCGTGTTGTAAAGAGTTAATCATTTGTGTAATTTGTAATGATTTGGATTAATTGAAATTAGGCTTGTACAGTAATAGGTTCTTGCACTTTGAAACAGGAAGAGAGATGGAAACACTTTCATTTGTCGCCTGCGAATGCTTTCAAATTCAAGAAGTCCAAAATTTTTTTCGTCTGGTAAAGATTTAAGCAAACTTTTTTCTGTATTTATTTCAGTTTGAACTGGTAGCAGAGCTGTTCAGTGATACAGAGGAAGTTCCCAAAAGTAGGGTGCAGTCCCTTAAACAGGTCCCGAAAGGTAGCAATAAACAGATAAAGAAAACTGTTGGATCTCAGGTGAAACTGTTATTGCTATTTATCTTGATATTTAATGTATCTCTTGCTAGAAAATCATTCAACCTGTAGGAATCGAGGAAAATTTAGACTCTCCCAAATTTAAGCATTTGCAGACAACAAATTATATGTAAGATGATTGCTGCCTTTGAAAGGTTAGAAAGCATCCTGGGAAAAGGAGAAAATGCTGGTTTCCAGGATTTTTTACTTTCCCCACAATGTTTTCAAAAGACTTCTTCCTAGGGGTTGCTAAAACAGGGATTATGTGGCAAGGATGAAATCTTTCCAAAAAACACAATTTTACACTTGTCCAAATTGAAAGCACTCACAGATGATAATTTGAATGTGACACAAAACCTAAAACTTGCTTTTGGAAGGGAAGAAGACAAGAAGGAAAAAGGAAATGCTGGTACCAGTATTTTCTCCATGTCCCACAATGTTTTCAAAAGCTTTTTCAGGTTACTGTTCATAAACAACATTTTACGTCTCTGAAATAGACATTCCCTGTGAAAAATGGTTGGAAAAGGAGTATTTTTTTTTTTTTTTTTAATATTATGACATTTTTATTATCTTGCAGTGTGTCTAAATTTACCCTGTGTAGTATGGGGTAAAGGATTGTTACCCATTCTGGCTTCTTACACTCAATTATTTGACTCCTTTACTTTATTTTAGTTCCGAGAGTCATTGTTTATGCTGATGGACACTCTGAATTCAACATCTCCACATTACATACGGTGTATCAAGCCCAACGACTTGAAAGCTGCTTTTACGTAAGTTTTTAGGATACTTGTGTCCCTCTCAGAACCCTTCTTCCCTCAGTTCCCTTTACCCACTCGGTTCCCGGCCTGTATTCCTTCATTCCTTCAGTGTTGTGTATCCATTGTAAAATACCACTTTAACCCTTTACCACTCAGTCCCGAGTTTTAACGGCCCTAAAGAAAGAAGGCTTATGAAAACATTGTGGGAAAAGGAGAAAATGCTGGTAACCAGCATTTTCTCTTTTTCCCACAATGTTTTCTACCCTGTGAAAGACATAAATAATCATTTTTAGCAACATTTATAGTGTCTTCTGAACTTGCTTTCAATTTGGCTGAGCCCAAAACTTTGTCGTGTGGTAAAGTGTTAATATTTTACCAGACTGCAAAATATAGACCGTTCCATATTGAAAGCATTTACAGACAACACACAAAATGTGGCTGAAATGGTGAGATTTGTCCCTGAAAGGTAGGAAATGTTTTGAGAAAAGGAGAAAATACTGGTTTCCATGATTTTCTCCCTCTTCCTGTGATGTTTTCAAGAGTCTTTTTCCTGTAGGTTGTTAAAACTCAGGATTGACTAGGGAAAAGTGTGACACAAGCTCAGCTCAAAAACAATCTTGATATCCAGACCAAAAATATTCTAACAGCCTTGCAATTATTTGAACCACAATTTCTGTTAACTCTGTACCAAAGGACAAAATTTTGGAATGCACTAAATTGAAAGCATTTGCAGACGAAAAATTAATTGATGCTAAAATGATGATTTCTGCCTGTGATAGGTTAGAAAACATTGTGGGAAAAGGAGAAAATCCTGGTTACCAGCATTTTCTCCTTTTCCCACAATGTTTTCAGAAGGCTCTTACTTAAGAGTCAGGATTGTGTTGTAAGCTATTAAGAGACCACATTGCTACTAAGATCATTTGATTTCAGACCTTAGATTAGTTTTAATCCTTATACAAACAATGCAATTCCTTTTAGAAAAAGGCTGTACACCACAGCATTAAGGGAAAAGGAGAAAATGTTGGTAACCAGAATTTTCTCTTTTTCCACACATTGTTTTCTGCCCTTTCAAAGAAAAATCCAATCATTTGAGTCATATTCAATTTGTCGACTGCATGTGCTTTCAAAATGGACAGGTCTATAATTTTGTCAACAAGCAAAGTGTTAAATTTTCTTTATGAATCTCCTTCTGCTCAGTATGACTTGTGTTTATCTCATGCTCTACTGTCTGTTCCAGGTTTGAGCCTAAGAGAGCTGTAGAACAGCTCAGAGCTTGTGGTGTGTTAGAGACAATTAGAATTAGTGCCGCTGGTTTCCCATCAAGGTAAGCTCATCTTTCTTTTCAATGAGATGCTTGCTTTCTGAACTACAGAAATCGGTTTATTATCAAACCTGTTGACCCCTTACCAAACGATGCAGTGGTTTGATCAGAACTCCAGATAAGAGGGAGTGATAGTATTCTAAATCCATTATTTCTCTTCCAAACCCTATGTTGTGGGTACTCATTAGAATCGTCTCGATGAGAAGATTCTTATGAGTACCCATAACATAGGGTTTAGTGGAGAGTGATTAATATTTTCAATTTTGAAATCAAAATCACTCCCTCTATCTGGAGCCCTGGTTTGCATGATTCTGAGATAACAAATTTGTTGTTGATGGATCGATTTTTAGCTATGCTGTTTTCAAAGAAAAAATCTTGGTATCGTCATTACTCAAGATAATTTACTTCAAACTTGGACTAGTTGTAATCTTTCAAAAGAGGAACCAACACAGCAGGGGCAGGTAACCATAGAAGTATTTTCGAAATAGTTATGCCGTTTTTCAACTTGAAGATTTCACTGAAAGCAACTGCAGCTGAGTGTTGACATCCGCATGCTGTGCTCTTGTATATTTATAGCTGCCACCATTGCCCATATGGGTGAGACCCCAGATGACTGTTACTTATGTTACGAAGGATAGTACAAAATAAATGTACAATATGAAACCAATCCTAAATTACACCTAGTTCTTTAACATGCTCAGTGTATAGCACCGTCACATGGAACTTGGGATTAACATCTCATCCAAAAAAATTTTTATGGAATTTTAGGTGGGCAGCCATGGGGATCAAACCCACAAACTCACATGGACCGAAATTTGACATTCCCAAGTGTCATGCTTTATCACCTGAGCTATTGCGACTTGTCAAAAATCAGTTGTTTAGTGAAGATGGTCTTTATGTAACTGAAACAGTTTAACTCTTAACCACATAACAAAGTTTTACACTTGTCCAGATTGAAAGCCGTTGCCGACAAAATATCAAAGGTGCCTCAGCTGATGGTATTTGAAATGGAAAGGGTAGAAAACATTGTGGGAAAAGGGTAAAATGCTGGTTACCAGCATTTTCTCCTTTTCCCACTATGTTTCCCAAAGCCTTCTCTGTCAAGAGTTGTTAAAAGTCGAGATTAGGGTGTTAGGGTATTAGGGTTAATACTTAGCAATCCTCATTCTTTCATCCTTTACCAAAGGGTCCTGTGTTTTCACTCTCCTGAGAAAGACAGCTTTTTATTTCATGCTTTTCGGTAGTTTATCATATAATGGGGAATTATGTTTGATAATTTCACCGTTTCGACCAGTGAATTTACTGAGTGATAAACTCACCGGTACAGAAATACAGAGAGCTCCCCTGTTCTTCGAAAGTCCTAACAAAACAGGGCTTGAAGCATAAAATAGATTTTTTTTTTCAGTGAAAAGTGGCTGTGCCACTCATGAAAATATTTCCGATGATGTTCATTTGTTGAATTTAATTTAGATCTTTCACCGAAAAATACAAATATCTTCTAACCATAACATAGTGGGAAAAGGAGAATATGCAGATGATCATCATTGCTGTCTTTTCCTTCTATGTATTCTACCTTTTCAAATATGAAACCCATCAGTTGAGCTGTATTAAGTTGTGGTCTTTAAATTCTTTTGATATGGACAAATGTCAGATTTTGTTGATTGGTAGAGTTCATTCTTTACGGAACAATTCTGTCTTATAACAGCCTCTAGGTGAAAACCTTTTAAAAACATTGTGGGAAAAGGGGATAATGTTTCAGCATTTTCTCCTTCGTCCACAATATTTTTTACCCTGCAAAGATAAATCCAAGTGTTTTAGCCTCATTTAATTTGTAATCTGCCCAATGCATCCAATAAGTACAAGTCTGTAATTTGTCATCTGGTAAAGAGTTAACCCTTTACCTCACAATCCCGACTTTTAACGACCCTGTGAAAGAAGCCCTTTGAAAACATTGTGGGAAAAGGAGAAAATGCAGGTAACCAGCATTTTCTCCTTTTCCCACAATGTTTTCTACCCTTCTCAAAACAAGTTTCATTTTTTATGTCACATCTACATGTCTTTTGTCGTCTGCAAATGCTTTCAATTTGGACCAGTCTAAAATTTTGTCGTTTGGTAAAGAGTTAACAGATTGGCACATCATCTTAAATGAAAGTCTACTTTGATATTATAACCATGGTGTAAAAACAATACAGAGTGGCTTGTTTTTATTTACAGGTGGGCATATAATGAGTTCTTTCAGCGATACCGAGTACTTGCCTTGTCAAAGGACATCAATAGAAAAGACTTCAAAAAATCCTCCCAAATCGTTCTTCCAAAACTTATACAGGTTGGTATCGTAGCATTTGTCATCCCAACTACCGGTATGCTTTTCAAAAACTACTGTTTCAGATTTAATTCTTTACCGGACAATCCCATCTTGTTAAGACCCTGACATAGAAGGTTTTTGAAAACATGGTGGTAAAAGGAGAAGATTCTGACAGAGCTACAGAGGGAGTGATTTTGATTTCAAAATTGAAAATGTTAATCACTCTCCACTAAACCCTATGTTATGGATACTCGTTAGAATCGTCTCATTGAGACGATTCTTATGGGTACCCACAACATAGGGTTTGGAAGAGAAATAATGGATTTGGAATACTTTCACTCCCATTTATCTGCAGATTGGTTCTGATGACTAGCATTTTTCCTTTGTATCACAGTATATTCTCTACCTATCAAAGACAATGCATCACTTGAGTCATATCTTACTCCTTCATAGAAAATGCTTTTGGTATGGACTGGTCTAAAAGTTTGTTCATCTGAGAAAGAGGTAACCCTTTTACTTTTTATGCAATACTTTCAAAATGTCTTTATTAACCCTTTACCACACAATCCCGACTTTTAAAGACGCTGAGAAAGAAAGCATTTTGAAAACATTGTGGGTAAAGGAGAAAATGCTGGTAACCAGCATTTTCCCCTTTTCCCACAATGTTTTCTACCCTATCATGGACAAATTTCGTCATTTGAGTCACCTTTAATTTGTTGTCTGCAAATGCTTTCGATTTGGACAGGTCTAAAATTTTGTCGTTTGGTAAAGAGTTAAACACAGCTAAACATACAAACAATTTTCTGTTTTACTCTTACAAACAAACCATGGATCTGTAGGATGAGGACAAATACAGACTGGGCAAAACCAAGATTTTCTTCCGAGCTGGTCAAGTGGCGTATCTTGAGAAACTACGTGCCGACAAACTGCGTGCATGTGGTGTGATGATACAGAAACATGTACGTGGATGGTTGATGAAGAAGCGATACACCAAACTGCGTATAGCTGCGCTTGGTATCCAGCGTTATGGCAGAGGTTTACTGGCAAGAAGGTGAGGTTCCCGATCATTATTAGCTCCACCACTGATGTTTACTTCAAAATTAATGTATCCTTCTCTAAAATTATCTATCCAGTTTGGGCGAAACTTCACAGGAATGATTCTGCTATAGTCCTCCTCAGAATTCAATTTCGGCAAAAACTCTAGTTGTCATTGTAACAAAACCGAAAAATATTAAAATTTTTTTTAAAAAATTCTTTTCAGAAACCATAAGTCCTAGGGCTACCAAATTAGGCATGTAGCTTCATATGATGGACATATATACCCAGAATCCTCAAACTAATGGCCCATGGTTCAAAATTAGCCTCGCCCTAGTTTTACACAAGTTTTACGTGGGTTTTTGCATGAGACTTTATCTAGTGGACCTCTACCAGGATTTGCTCTTATTAAGGCCCTGGGGTCAAAATTAGCCCTCCTGAGGTCACAAGTTTTACTTGGGCTTGTTATTCTTAATGGTGAAAGTGAAAGCTGTAATGCTCTGTATATTTTATCATCTACTTGTATGTTAGTGAGGTCATTGGAATGTAGAAAATTTACAGATAGCAAAAAATACCGACCCATGTCAGCCTGCACAGCCCAGGGTTGATATATATTGCAAATGTACTAAACCTCCTTTCCACAGAGCATGGCTAAGATACATAGACATGTACAATGAAAACATAAAAAATCTCCATGTTTCAGACCTTAAAACCCAGGGCTAGCAAATTTGGCATGAAGCTTCATGTAATCACTACCAAGTTTTTTAACATTTTCAAAGTCAGTCAGTAGGATAGACCAATGTTCTACAAGATCTATTTCTCAAAGCACTATGTTTTACCATTCATTGTATGATAAGAGATCCAATTTTTTTTCCAATAGATATGCTCAGTTTCTGCGAGAAAGAAGGGCAGCCACCATTATACAGAAAACATGGAGAGGATTCCACGCAAGAAGTAAATATAACAAAGTCCAAAAGGCTGTTGTCAAGATACAGGTAGGAATTTTCACAAGGATTAACCTTTTCCCAAACAACAAAATTATAAACTGGTCCTAATTGAAAGCATTTGCAGATTACAAATCAGATGTGGCTCTTATGTTAAGATATGTCTTTGAAAGGGAAGAAAACTGTTGGAAAAGGAGAAAATGCTGATTGAAAACATTGTTGTAAAAGGAGAAAATGCTGGATACAAGCCTTCATTTTGAAGGAGTCAAAAATATTGACGTTGGGTACAAATTATGCTCATCATGTAAGAAAAGAAGGAAAAGCTGAACAAAGATGACAATCCATTAAGTTTTGAAGGATGTAATTTGTTTGATATTGTAGGCATTCATACGTGGATTCTTTGGACGCCGCAACTTCATGCGACAGTTGTATGAACACAAAACCAAGATTATTCAGGCGTATGTACGATGCTACTTGGCACGCAGACAGTACAAGCGGGTCATGTATGGTATTGTCAAAATACAGAGTCACTATAGGAGAAGAAAGGCTAAGGCCTTATTTAAGATAATGAAGGTAAGCATAATTTGTTTGTTTGGTTGAGTGGTGTTTAACACCACTTTCAACATTATTTCAGTTATATCACTGTGGCCAGTGCACCTATCCATGCTGTCCTGGAGATTCTTTTATCCAGTACTTTGCAAAATATTTTCACCAAGCCACTAGCTGCTTTCCTACATAACCATTGTCCAGTGATTATCAATGGTGAGAGAGGAATGAATCCTGTTGCAATGACTTATCATCAATTTTCTGAAAGAAATTGACCAAGCTGGGGATTCCAGCTCCTTGGTTTTCAAATCCATTACACAGCTGAGTGGGCCACCAGGCTTAGCACGAAGTAAGTTTATTGCTCTGCAAAAGCCTTCTTCTTTAGGGTTGTTTAAACATGTGATTGTTTGGTATAGATGAAAAATTTTATTTGGCTCAAATGATGGAAGTCGTCCTTGAAAAGGTAGAAATCATTGTGTGAAAAGGAGAAAATGCTGGTTGCAAGTATTCTCCCATTTTCCAACAATTTGTTACCAGCATTTTCTCATTTTACCACAATGTTTCCTAGGGCTCTTCTCTAGGATCATTAACCTGTTCTCACACAATCCTGACTTTTAACAACCTTGAGAAAGAAAGCTTTTGAAAAGATTGTGGGAAAAGGAGAAAATGCTGGTAACCAGCATTTTCTCCTTACCCACAATGTTTTCTACCCTTCCCGAAACAAATTTCAAGTTTTGAGTTGTGCTTATTTCGTTGTCTGCAAATGCTTTCCACTTGGACAAGTCTAGAATTTTGTCATTTGGTAAAGAGTTAAAACACAGCTGGTAAAGGGTCATACTGCTGCAAATTAAAACCTGTTTTAACCATTATTTTGCAAAATAATAAACACTGTCCTGATTTCTTGCAAAATGATAGACACTCTACCTGTACATGAAAGAAAAAAAGAGAATCTCATTATCTCACAAAGTGTTTGACTTTGTAAAGCCTAGACTTGACAGTATTTTTTTGTGCTGTCTGATCTTTATCTACACTGTTTTGAAGTTTTATTCTTCACCACACAACAAAATTTTAGACTGGCCCAAATTGAAAGCATTCTCAGATGACATAGTAAATATGGCACAAAAGGGTATGTGTCAGACAGAGTGAAAAAAATTGTCAGAAGAGAAGAAAATACTGGTGACCAGCCTTTTCTCCTTTTCCCACAATGTTTTTGTAAGTCTTCTTCTGTTTGGTAACTAAAACACAGGATTATTTGGTAAAGGGTTAGTTTAGGTTGTGGTCAGCATTTTTACAAATAAAAGCATATTTTTACTATGACAGGTGGAGGCCAAGTCCATAGATCACATGAAGAATGTAAATAAAGGGTTGGAAAACAAGATTATACAGCTACAACAACAACTGGACTATAAGGTGAGTAAATTTGTACATAGGCCATGCTCTGTGAAAAGGGGACTTAACTCTTTACCAAGGAACAACATTTTGGACGTTTCCAAATTGAAAGCACTTGCAGACGACAAAATAGATGTGACTCAAAAACTGAAATTTTTGGGGGGGAAAGGCAGAAAACATTGTGGGAAATGGAGAAAATGCTGGTTACCAGCATTTTCTCCTTTTCCCACAGTGTTTTCAAAAGGTTTCTCCCCCAAGGTTGTTAAAAGTCGGGATTGTGTGTTAACTCTTTACCCCACAATCCCGACTTTTAACAACCCTGTGAAAGAAGCCTTTCGAAAACATTGTGAGAAAAGAAGAAAATGCTGGTACCCAGCATTTTCTCCTTTTCCGACAATGTTTTCTACCCTTCCCAAAACAAATTTCAAATATTGTTGTCTGCAAATGCTTTCAATTTGGACCAGTCTAAAATTTTGTCATTTGGTAAAGAGTTAAAGGGTTAATGCATCTGCAAAAAGTATCGACCTATGTTGAACTGTGCAGGCTTACATGGGTCAAAATGTTTTGTCGGGTGTAAATTTTCTACTTATTGAAGGACCATTCTGTCTCATGATTCAGTCAGTTGTTTGACAAACTTGATTTTATTAATCTATAATTGTGTGATAACTTGCTCATAATTATGTATCAAAAAGATGTATTTAACCCCCATTTTCCAGAGCACATCTCACATGCACCTTGGTGCCGGCTGCACAGGCTGACATGGGTCGAAAGTTTTTGATATCAATAAAATTTCTGAATGTCCAAGGGCCATTCTACATCAGGATTTAGCCAGTATTTAGACAAAATAGAATCTATTGATCTTCGATCTTTGATTATGTAATGACTTTCTTGGTATCATACAGCACAAAGATGCATTAAACTGCCTTTTGCCAAAACATGGCTCATATCCCTTTACCAGATGAAAAAATTTCAGCCTTTTGTAATTTGAAAGCATTTGCAGATGAAAATTAAATGTTTCTCAAAACATGAAATATTGTCTTTCGTAGAGTTGAAAACATTTGGGGAAAAGGAGAAAATGCTGGAAACCAGCATTTCTAACAATGTTTAAAAAGCTTTTTTCCGTAGGGTTGTTAAAAGCCAGGATTGTGTGGTGAAGGGTTATATCTCTCTGCTTGTCCATGTATATTGATACAGGATTGAGGGCACCTCTTGTAGAGTTTTGATTGTGATGAATTTCAAAAACAAAAGAGTGTGACAAATGTTGTCGCTGGTGTAATTACTTCCCTTTTACTCTTTACCATACAATAATAGTTTATTTTTTGTCAAATTTGAAAGCATTTGCAGATGACAATTGTTGCTCAAAACATGAAATTTGTCTTACATAGGGTAGAAAACATTATGGGAAAAAGGAGAAAATGCTGGTAACCAGCATTTTCTCCTTTTCCCACAATGTTTGCTGGCCTTTCAAAAACAATTTTCAATTTTTTAGACATTATTTATTTTGTCATCTGTAAGTGCTTTCAATTTGGAAATGCCAAAAATATTGCTGTGTAGTAAAAATTTTATACTATTTCCATTTTACTCTCTTTACTTGAGATAAAGTGTCCCAGTTAGATGCTTTTGTTATGTTTATTTGGATTGTCACTACTTTTGATAGAAAAAAGAATCGTCTGACGCCATGCAGAAACAGGAAGTACAAATCAAGAATCTCCTCACCGAAGTTGATAAATTACGGGTAGTCAGTTCAGAGGCAGAGAAATCGTCGAACAGAGTTACAGAACTCGAGGATGAGATAAAGCGGCTGAGGAAGGAACTAGAACAAGAACAAGGGGAGAAGAAAGATCTTGTTTCAGAGAAAGAGTTGTTGCAGAAGAAATATGTCCAGGTATGGTAGTGTCTATAAGGTTGATTGATTGATTGAATTGTGTGTTACGCTATTTTCAGCATTATTTCAGTCATATCCCGGTGACAGCTCAAATATTCATGTATTTCCTGGGTTTCACCAGTACTGGGCTTGGGCTCTGACATGTTTTGTTCAAGGACACTCCAACGAAAAACCTATTGGATCCAGTGAGGCTCAAGCCCAGGGCCTCCAGGACAGAAGTCCTACACTTTACCACTGAGCTTTGCAGGATCCCCCAGTGTATGTAAGGGAGTGTTGGTGTATAATCAATTCTGAAGAGTGGCGTTCTCGTAAAAATGAAATCTTAACCCATTGCCACACATTCACATGTTTCAACAACTCTGAGAAAGATGGCTTTTGAAAACATTGTGGGAAAAGGAGAGTACGCTGGTAACTAGCATTTTCTCCCATTCCCACAATGTTTTCTAACCTTTCAAAAATAAATCCAATCATTTGAGCCACATTTAATTTGTTGTTTGCAAATGCTTTCAATATGGATCAGTCTAAAATATTGTTGTGTGGTAAAGAGTGAATCTTACATCAAAGTGAACAATTTCATGCTTGATGCAGGCTAAAAAATGAAAAACTTAAACATTTTCTGAAAATTTTTCAGATTTTACTTAACCTTTTACCTTACAATCACAAGTTTTAACGACCTTGAGGAAGAAGGCTTTTGAAAACAGTGTTGGAAAAGGAGAAAATGCTGGTAACCAACATTTTCTCCTTTTCCCTCAATGTTATCTAACCTTTGAAAGACAAATACCATCATTTGAGCCTCATGTAAATTGTTGTCTGCAAATGCTTTCAATTTGGACAAGTCTACATTTTTGTCATGTGGTGAAGAGTTAAACCCCCCTTTTCACAAAGCATAGCTCATTTATTTTCTACAACTTTTATTACTACGTCTTCAGGAAGTGGGAGAGTTGCAGTCAGAAAACATAAAGGTTAAAAGTGAATTGGATATGGCTAACAGAAAACTGAAAGAGCAAGCCAAGATTCAGCAACCTACAGGTAAAAATAAGATAATTGTCATTTTGTGGCTACCTTTTGTCTGTACTGTTTGAGCAAAGAGGATAGTGTAGATCAAAGATCAGACTCTACTCAAGACTCATTTTGTGCAGTGTGATCTTGATCTACACTGGTAGCAAAGGCAATCATAGTAGTGAAAGGCACTTTAAGGGTTTATTCAGCTGTCAAAATTGATGATTGTGACAAAGGTATGAATTTTTATTAGCTCTGCTGTTTTTCAAAGAAAACATCAAGGTATTGTCATAGCCCTGTTTGTCAAAGATAAAGTGATAAAGATTTATGCAACCCATGACTTTCGCTCGTTACCAGGTAACAAAATTTTAGACCAGTTTGCAGACAGCTGATCAACTTTGTCCCAAATGTTTAACCCTTTCCCAAACGACAAGTTTTGGACTGGTCCAAATTGAAAGAGTTTGCAGACGACAATTTTAATTTGATGAAAATGGCAGAAAGTTCTCAAAAAGGGTAGAAAAACACTGTGGGAAAAGGAGAAATTGCTCGTTACGAGCAATTTCTCCTTTTCCCACAGTGTTTTCAAAAGACTTGTACTGCAGACACGTGAAAACCAGGGCTTGTTTGGGAAAGGGTTAAAGGTACAGCAGCAGCCAAAAGTAAATAGTTGGGTGAATAAATGCTTGTAAATTCAAAGCATACCATTAAAACCTATGGAAATTATTGTGACGATGACAATCTGTTATTATGCAGTAGGTCCAAGTGTTAGTTGCTGGTAGAAAAATTAATTTTCAAATCTGGTAAAAAGTGAACAAAAAGCAGAGAGATCTTGCAACTTCTAACCTAGTTTTCGATTTTATTTTTCTGCTAGCGATTAACGTATGGGCCAACAGTACAATAATAGCTTGTCATCTTCACTATAATTAACCCCTTTCCAGAAAATAACATTTTAGCCCTGTCCAAATTGAAAGTATTTGCTGACGACAATTTTAGTGTGGCTCAAACGGTGGAATTTTTCTTTAATTGGCAGAAAATATGTGGGAAAAAGAGAAAATGCTGGTTACCAGCATTTTCTCCTTTTCCGACAATGTTTTGAAAAGGCCTCTTTTCCAGGGTCGTTAAAAGGTGTCAGTGTGCAGTAAAGGTTAACATACTTGTAAATGGTATGATTTGAATTTAAATGCATTGTTTACTTTTGGCAGCTATAGGGCCTTTCAGATTTATGTAGGAAAGAGCATGACTCATTTTCTTTGAAACAGGGGGAGACAGCAAGGTGTGGGAGGAGCAGAGAAAGCAGATGTTGGCAGACATGGAATCAGAGAGACAGCATCATCAGAAACTAGTGAAGGAACACAACAGATTGCTGCAGAGATTTGAAAATATGCAAGGTGAAATGCAGGTAATGTTTAATCCTTTGCCATACAACCCCAAGTTTATACACTGTTGAGAAAGAAAGCTTTTTCTCCTTTTTCCACAATGTTTTCTACTCAATTAAAGGCAAGTTACATCATTTTAGCCACCCTTAATTTGACGTGTAGATAATTATGCTTTGAATTTGGACAAGTCTAAAATTTTGTTAGTGGCAAAAGATTCCAGCCTGATCATGTTAATGGCGTGATTTTATGTCTTTGGACAATCTAGAACAAGATTAGACCACAGAAAGTTTAAGTCTGATCGTGTGACATCATCAGAAATTGGCAAAGGAGCAAGGTGTATTGCAGCAAGGATTTGAAATAGTACAGATAACTGCCCCAGAATGTGATTTTAGTTTTTCGTTGGTCACCTTCTGGTACAGAGTCTGAGATGATTGCAAAAAATGGGAGAAATCTCTTGCACAGATCTTGTTCACATGTTTCAGCTCTCATATTTTCACAAACTAATGACAAAACTAGAATTTGACCTTCTATTTTGCTTGCATATTCAATAAACCTTTGTTTCAAAATGTTTCAAAATCAAATATTTTCAATTTAAACGCTAAACATAGAGAGAAACATTTTATCTTTTACTCAAGATGTTTATCTTTCCAAAAAAAAAAGTCTCAAAATTGCTGGCAAACACAATATGAACTGTGCTCTGGCAAAAGGGGGCTTAATGCATTTCCATAATGCATCATACCCCGCAAGTCATCACATGATTATGGATCCATAAAATCCATTTTGTCTTACAATCAACTGAATCAGTAGGTAAACAGGTGCTTGAACTTGCAGAAAACTGACCAATAGCAAAAAGTTTCGGACCAGGTCAGCCTGCGCAGACTGCTCAGGCTGACCTGGGTCGATACTTTTTGCAGAGGCATTAAGCCCCCCTTATCACAGAGCATGGCTCATATATTTTGTTAGTTTTTTCAAGATTTATACTTCTCACAAAATCATTTCTCTTTTTTCTTTAGTCTTGTGAAATATTTGACCACATATCTTTAAATACAAAGAAAATTGAGCCATGTTCTGGCAAAAGGGGGCTTAATGCATTTCCGTGATGCATTGTACCAAGCAAGTCATCACTTGATTCATAAAGTCCAATTTGTCTAATGGCTGACTGAATCATGAGGTAGACTGGTCCTTTGACATAAACAAAATTGACCCATAGCGAAAAGTTTCGGCCCAGGTCAGCTGCGCAGACCGCGCAGGCTGATCTGGGTCGATACATTTCACAGATGCATTAGGCCCCCTTTTCACAGAACATGGCTCAAATGCATTATTTTCTAAAGGTAACAGCAAGTAATCGCCAGTTACACATGCATATAACATACTTTTCTTCGCATTTAAAGTTAACTGATCAAATATTTCACAGGACAAAAAACAAAAGAAGTAATTTTGTTGCCTGACTTTTTGTGATTGGTATCTAAGGTTATAAATGACTTCTAAAAGCCCTGTAGTTAAAGAAACGTTCAATGATTTGTCCTTGGTCATGTGTGTGGCTAAAAACCCAATTGCCTTTTGCTGCAATACGGATTAAACAGACAAAGGAGAAAGTCAGTACAGCACTGTAGCTTTTCTCCCCGGAAAATTCTCGATGGACTTTAGACATTATGGTGCACATAAACATCCAAATATGAAAAGAAGCATTGTAAACATCTCATTATTGAGACTAGGATATGAAAATGCGGATTACAATGAAGTGTTAGTATGGAAAGGGAAAAGTCTTGGTAATTTCATGGACATTGTAGAGCAAAGTCAGACTTTAAAGACCATGCTGTGTTATGTTAGAACTTCAGTGTCAGAGCAGAGCCCAGTAACTCGAAACAAATTTCAATTTTTGAGTCATATTTATTTTGTTGTATGTAAATGCTTTGAATTTGGATTATTCTAAAATTTTGTTATCTGGTAAAGTGTTAATCACATGACATTCCTACAAGCCATGGAAAAATCTGGTGTGCTATCTACAAATACCTTTGGAGGCTACATATCCCACTAATTCTTACAAAACGGTAAAATTTTAAACTGGCCCAAATTGAAAGCATTTGCAGACAACAAAATAAATATGACTCAAAAACTGAAATTTCTCTTTAGAAGTGTAGGAAACACTGAGGAAAAAGTAGACAATGCTGGTTTCCAGGATTTTCTCCTTTTCCCACATTGTTTTCAAAAGCCTTCTTCCTTAGGGTTGTTAAAACTCGGGATTGTTAGGTAAAGGGTGAAATATTTCTTTCTAAAATGTTCCTCCCAACACTGTTGAGACACTAGTGTGCATGGCTGTACGATAGCATAAGAAAAGTCTTGCTACCTTTTATAATTTGCACAGGATAATTGTGAACAAGGGAAAACATGGTATGATCCATTACAGGGAAGTTACCATATTGCACTGAAATCATCTCATTGGAAAATATCAATTTATGGCCATACTGTTATCTGTTAAGGAAATACCATCAACTTTTTCTTCCCACACATTTTGCTTTCGTTTGTCAGCTATCATTTTTCTAAATTCACTAGTAAAACAGTTTCTCAAGCTTGGTATCTTTTTAAAAATTTTGAATAGCCCCCTCTCATGTGTTATGTGAAAAAAAAATGTCTGTTTAGTGTTGTATTGCCTGGAATAATCATGAATAAATCTGACTTGGACTTTGACATTGGTTTGTATCACTGTCATTAATGATAATACTTACTACAAACTTGGACTAGTCGTTGACAGTTAAAACTCTTTACCAAACAACAAAATTTTAGTGGTCCAAATTCATAGTACATTTATATGCATATGGCAAAATAAACGTGACCCAAACATTGTAGGAAAAGGAAAAAAATGCTGGCTACCAGCATTTTCTCCCTTTCCCACAATGATTTCAAAAGCTTTCCTCCTAAGTAAGGGTTGTCAAAGCTTGGGATTGTGTGGTAAAGGGTTAAAGGGGTTTTGTTAACTCTCTACCACACAGTTCTGAGTTCTGAATTGGCTTATGAAATTATTGTGGGAAAAGAAGAAAATGCTGTGTGGCATTTTCTCCTTTTCCGCAATGTTTTTTTTACGCAATCAAAGGATAGAAATTATCATTCATGTACATTTAATTTGTAGCCATCAAGATATAACTGAAATAATGTTGAAAACAGTGTTAGATACAAACCAACAATTATTATTATTAATTAATTCATTATTGATTATTATTCTACAGCTTTTGACTAGCCCAACCAGTGGACACAAAAGAACTCCCTCAGACGTCAGTATGTTAAGCCTGGAGTCCATAACTAGCTCTGTATCTCCGGACGACAAGAAAGATGAGGAAGGGGATGGAGAGAAAGACGTAAGCCTAATAAAACTTATCGTAGTGGCCACCTTTATCAGCCCTGTACCACACAATCCAGTGTTTTAAACACCCTGAGGAAGAAGGCTTTTGAAAACATTGTGAGAAAAGAAGAAAATGCTGGTAACCAGCATTTTCTCCTTGTCCCACAATGTTTTCTACCCTTCCATAGAAAAATTCCCATTTTTGAGTCACATTTACTTTGTAGTCTGCAAATGCTTTCAATTTGGATAAGTATAAAATTTTATTGTTTGGTAAAGAGTTAACCCTTAACCAAACAATCCTGTCAAATATTTTTGGAAAAGGTGAAGCAAAAGGAGAAAAAGCTGGTCAACAGTATTTTTTCCTTTTCCCACTATGTTTTCTACCCATTTGAGAGACAAATCTCTTCATTTTAGCCATGGTTTAGATTGTCATCTGCAAGATGCTTTAGTTAAGACAGGCTTGACTTATTTGTAGTGTTGTATTTTTATTATCAATTTTTTATCATATGAAATATATGAGCCATGCTCAATGAAAAGGGGGCTTAATGCATTTGCAAAAATTATCAACCCAGGTCAGCCTGCGCAGTCAATGCAGGCTAACCTGGGCGAAAACTTTTCGTCTTTGGTCAATTTTCTGCGTGTCAACAGACTAGTCTACCGCATGATTCAGTAGGTTGTTACATGAAACTGACTTCAGGGATATATAATGCTGTGATGACTTGCTTGGTGTCATACATCACGGTGATGCATTAATGCCCCTTTTTACAGAGTATGGCTCATGTATGATATATCTGTACCTGTTGATGCCATTCCTTTTAGCATGGTAGGTAACACTAGGTTTGAAACCAGGGAGTTGCTGGTTTGAATACCCGGCTGGAATAATTTGTTCTCGAGGATTGATAACAGTCACCACAGGATTCATTCCTCTGACACTTCTGATAATTGTTTTGATGACAGTTATGTTGGGGAGCAGCCAGTGGATTGGACAGAACATTGTGCTAAGTGTAGGTAAAAGAAACTCCAGGAAAGCATTATTAGGTGCACTGGCCACGATATATAAATCATATAATGATGAAAACAGGGTTAAACACTATACAAACAAACATACCAGTAGCAGTAACTGATTTTATGTATTTAACGCTTTACCACATAATCCTGGGTGTTAACGTCCCGGAGGAAGAGGGCTTTTGAACATTGTGAGAAAAGGAGAAAATGCTTGTAACCAGCATTTTCTCCTTCCCCCACAATGTTTTCAACCATACTAAGAAAAAAATATCAGATTTTGGGTCACATTTATTTTGTCGTCTGCAAATGCTTTCAATTTGGACAGGTCTAACATTTTTTTGTTTGGTAGTGGGTTATGGGACTCTACCAGGAAGAAAGCAAGATAAGGAAGTCTTTTTTGCATATGGACTTTCATGAAAACTTCATTTATTTGTTTGTTTGTGTGGTATTTTACACTGTTTTCAACATTCTTTTAGTTCTATTGTCAGAGGCCAGTGCAACTATTTATGCTTTCCTTGGGTTTCTTTTACCAGTAATGGGTTCAGTATGCTTCCCAAGTCACTGGCTGATTTCCAATGTGATTGTCGTCGGAACAATAATCAGCGGGTGGGAGTGGAATGGATCCTGTCGCAATGACCGTCATTGGGAAGAAATAAGTGAAGCAGGAGTGTTGAAACTATGACACCACCACCCCACCACCCCCCACCCACCCATCCCGACCGGGTTTTAAAGAGCTTTAGAGTTAAGTTATTATAAACAACAAAATTTTAGACTTGTCCAAATTGAAAGCAATCGGAGATGACAAAATTAGTGTGAGTAAAAAATTGAAATTTGTTGTTGAAAGGGTGGAAAACATTGTGGGAAAAGGAGAAAGTGCTGGTAACCAGCACTTTCTCCTTTTCCCACAATGTTTTCAAAGGCTTTCTTTCTCAGGGTGGTTAAAAGTCGGGATTGTGTGTGGTAAAGGGTTAAATTTTTTTTTTTTTTCTGCTTTTCATGTTCCAGGATCAAGGATATGGTACAGAGAAAAAGAAGAGACAGGCACCCCAACCTCCGTCAGCCCTGGCCATGGAAAAGGTTATGAAAGAAGCTGTAGTTGAGAAAACTGACAAGGAGAAAGAGCAGGTTAGGTTTAAACATGAATATAGTTTAATATGACATGCTAAATGACCAGTTCTGTCGTTGCCCCATAAAACAAGACTCATCCATACAAATATGAGCAGTGTTCTGTGGAAGGGGGTTTAACTCTTTACCAAACGACAAAATTTTAAACTGGTCCAAATTGAAAGCATGTGCAGACGACAAAATAAATGTGACTCAAAAATTGGAATTTGTTTTGGGAAGAGTAGAAAACATTGTGGGAAAAGGAGAAAATGCTGGTTACCAGCATTTTCTCCTTTTCCCACTATGTTTTCAAAAGGCTTCTTTTTCAGGGTCGTTAAAAGTCGGGATTGTGTGGTAAAGGGTTAATGCATCTCCTTGACGTATTGTACCAAGCAAATGATCGCATGATTGTCGATACATAGAATCCATTTTGTCTAACAATTGACTGGATCTGGATGTAGAATTGTCCTTGGACATGTGGAAAAATTTACACAGATTTGCGGATGCATTAACCCTTTACCAGACGACAAAATTTTAGCCTTGTCCAAATTGAAAGCATTTGCAGACGACAATTCCAGTGTGGCTCAAATGGTGCAATGTTTCTTTGATAGTGTAGAAAACATTGTGGGAAAAGGAGAAAATGCTGGTTACCAGCATTTTCTCCTTTTCCCACAATGTTTTCAAAAGGCTTCTTTCCCAGGGGCGTCAAAAGGCGTCATTGTGTGGTAAAGGGTTAAGCCCTCTTTTCACAGAGCATGGCTCATATGAATTTCTAAAAGCCCTGTGGTACATTTACATGTAGACGGGTGTTGACCACATAGTTTGCATGGGTGTAAGTTCCAGGATTATTTCTGATTTCAAGACTGTTAGACCATCAGGAAGCCAGTTGCTCCTCATTTTCCTTATTAGAAGTGCTGAATTTGTAGGATTTCAGGCTTTTTGAAAAGTCTTACTTTCTCCCATATAGTTGCAAAATGAGAAGATGGCTTGTTTTATCTTACTGCTTCTTTTCCCACTCTGATTTGTAGAAGCTTATTATCCCCTGCCGAAGGCAGAGGGATATAGGTTTTGCATTGTCTGTCCATCTGTCTGTTCGTCCATCTGGACAGATATCTTCTAAAATTCTTGCCAGAAATCGATGAAACTTCCATACATGTGTTCCTTATGATAGTCCACCAATATAGTTCTTTTTTTGTTTATTTTTATTTAATGCCATGTCATGGAAAAGGGTTTGTTTTTTTTTTTAGCAGGGGATATCATTTCATCAGGGGATATCATTTCATTGAATAGCTTGTTTGCAACATACTTCACTCTGAAAGAGAAAAACTGAAGTAAATGAGGAAAAGAATAAAGCATGGTCATGTAACTGAGTAGTGGTTCATTCAAGTTAGTGTCCAGAAATACTTCATTTGTCAATTATACAGTTAGTGGCCAGAAATACTTCATTTGTCAATTATACAGTTAGTGGTCAGAAATACTTCATTTGTCAGTTATACAGTTAAGGGCCAGAAATACTTCATTTGTCAGTTATACAGTTAAGGGCCAGAAATACTTCATTTGTCAGTTATACAGTTAAGGGCCAGAAATACTTCATTTGTCAGTTATACAGTTAAGGGCCAGAAATACTTCATTTGTCAATGATACAGTTAGTGGCCAGAAATACTTCATTTGTCAGTTATACATTTAGTGGTCAGAAATACTTCATCAATGACTCTGCTTCTGATCATGCAGTCATACATAAAATTGTACTATATAGAAAACGAGTTTACTGGAGCTATTCACACTGTGGATTTTTTTTGAAAGGGTAGAAAACATTGTGGGAAAAGGAGAACCAGTATATTTTTTCCTTTTCCCACAATGTTTTCAAAAATGTTTTTCCTCAGGGTCATGAAAACTGGAATGTTTGATAAAGGTTTAACTCTTTACCATGCAATCTTGGGTTTTAATGACCCTGACAAAGAGGGCTTTTGAAAACATAGTGAAAAAAGGAGAAAATGCTGGTAACCAGCTCTACTTTTCCCACCATGTTTTCTATCCCACCAAAGACAAATTTAATCATTTAAGCCACATTTAAATTGTTGTCTGCAAATGCTTTGAATTTGGGCAGGTCTACATTTTTGTCATTTGGTAAGGGTTTAAGTCAACACAAACTCATTTTTGGGGTAGCAGTCTGATAGGTTAACCCTTATCCTGCTGAAAAAATAAAAGAAATGAAACTTTCATACCGTTAGTAAAAACCCAAATTTTCCTATTTCAAGGATATTTTTGGAGGAAGGATATCTCCCTATCGGATAGCATAGATCCAAGATCAGACTGCATGTTCTGTGCAGTCTGATCTTGATCTAAGCTGTTCACAAAGGTCTTTGAGTGGTGCTTAGCAGCCTAAGGGTTAACAATTTCTTTGCAGACACCTATAGGGAAAGAAGCCATAAACATTGACGTAGGACTCATGATGAAACTACAGAACAAGGTTAAAACTCTAGAGAAAGAACGAGATCAGCTACACTCAAAGCTAGAGAAACTGGAGAGTGAGTCAAAGAAATCTTCTCTGAGTGAATCCGCCTTTGATACTTTAAAGGTATGTATGAGTGAATCTCAGGGACCTGTATTTAAGAACCATTCTTAAACACATTCTAAGTCTTATTCTAGATTTAGAAAGTAACACAATATCTGACTGGTTAAACCAAATTTGGTTTGGCCAACCAGAAATTGTGTTGCTTCAAAATTTAGAAAATTTTTGAGAAATAGCCAAAAATAGGTTATTAAGAATGGATGGTGAATATGGGCCAACCACTCAAAACCTGTAGTTATACAAAAGTATACCATAAATCATTGTTTTCATTCAGACATTTTTAGCATGGCTGTTTCAGGAGAAAAAACTGAGGTGTTGTCATAGGCCTGTCATCATTGATCTGATAGCTCTGTGATTCTTTAAGACATTTACTTCAAAGATGTTTACTTCAAATGGTAGCTAGTTGTTGACCATCAAAATGGGAACCCATTCCAATTGAGGCAAATAACTGTAAAAATGAGCTATGCTCTGTGAAAAGGGGGCTTAATGCATCTGCAAAAAGTATTGATCCCTGCGAGCTTGTGCAGTCGCCACAAGCTGGCATGGGTCAAACCTTTTTGGCATTGGTCAATATTTCTGCATGTCAAAGGACAATTCTATCCCCAAATACAGTCGATTGCAGGACAAAATTGGATTTTGTGGATACATAATTATGTGATGATTTGCATGGTATAATGCTTTACAGAGATGCATGAAGCCCCCTTTTGCTAGAGCATGGCTCAAATATTTATGACACAGATATTCCTCATTTTCAGTTTTAGTAGTTCAGTTACTTGGAATTGAATATGCTCTATATGTTTGAGCAGCTCTCTGAGAAAAGGGGTTTTAATGCATCTCGACGCAGTATCATACCGGGCAAGTCATCACATAATCCATAAAATCCATAGTCTAAGGACTGGTTGAATCATGAGGTAGAATGGTCCTTGGAGATGCAGACAATTTACAGATGGCAAAAAGTTTAGACCCATGTCAGCCTGTGCAGACTAGCAAAGCTCTTTACCTCTTTACCAAAGGATAAAATTTTAGACTTATCCACATTGAAAACATTTGCAGATCACAATATAAGTGTAATTCAAAAGTTGAAATTTGTTTGCTGATGACCAGCATTTTCTCCTTTTCCCACAATGTTTTGAAAAGCTCTCTTTCTCAGGTTTGTAAACCCTTTACCACACAATCCCGACTTTTAACGACCCTGAAAAAGAAGCCTTTTGAAAACAGTGTGGGAAAAGGAGAAAATGCTGGTAATCAGCATTTTCTCCTTTTCCCACAATGTTTTCTAACCTTCCCGAAACAAATTTCTGTTTTTGAGTTGCATTTATTTTGTCGTCTGCAAATGCTTTCAATTTGGACTGATGTAAAATTTTGTCGTTTGGTAAAGAGTTAAAAGGGTTAACTTTTTACTAGACAGCAAAATCTTAGACTTGTCAAAATAGAATTTGCAGATGACATATTACTTGTTATTCATCTTTGAAGGCTAGAAAATATTATTGGAAAGGGAGAAAATGCTGGTTACCAGCATTTTCTCCTTTTCCTGCAATGTTTTCTTCAATTTTTTCCTTGGGATGATTACAATACGGGATTGTTCAGTAAAGGGTTAATATTACCGGGGTAAGGGTCTTTTATTCAATGAAAACAAAAAGTTAACACCAAGTATTTATTTTTCTTTCCTCAAAAAAAAAAAACCACCAAAAACAGTATAACTTAGTTAATGCGGACGACGTGGCACTCGTAATCAAGCTACAAAAACGAGTGAAAGAACTTGAACTAACCAAACACAAGCTCTCAGACGAGCTTGATGAAATAGAAGATAAAGAGGATGAACTTGTGAAACATCCGAGTTTGTTACACAAAAGTGCTGCGTACGATAGTTTGAAGGTATCATAGTGGGAATATTTGCTAATGGCTTTATAAATTCTCTTTTTATTCCTGAAATAGCCTTCTTTTGCTATTTAATAGTGCCAGAACATGTTTTCTTATAGCTTAATAATTATAACTTGCCATTTTTATACTTTTTGACGTTGTAGCTTTTTACATAAATGGGCCATGCTCTGAGAAAAGGAGGTTTAACCCTTTACCGCACAGTCCCCGCTTTTAATGACCCTGGGGAAAAAGGCCTCTGAAAACATTGTAGGAAAAGGTGGTGACCAGCATTTTCTATTTTTCCCAGAGTCATGTTCGAATATTCACAGTCTGGGAAATATTTCTTCACAAACTTGGCAGTTTGTCCTCAAATTCTGAAAGAATCATTTTCCTTTTTGTTCTTTATACAACCACAACTTTATTTGTGCTTTTTTTCCTTAATTGTTTTTATTTACCCTTTACCAAATAACACAATTTTAGACTTGTCAGAACTGAAAGCATTTGCAGACTACAAAATGATATCGCTCAAAAAGTGAAATTTGCTCTTGGAAAGTTAGAAAATATTGTGGGAAAAGGAGAAACTGCTGGTTTCCAGCATTTTCTCCTTTGCCACAATGTTTTCAAAAGCGTTCTCCCTCTGGGTGGTTAAAACTGGGATTTGTGTTGTAAAGGGATAAAGATTATTGTGAAGTCTTCTCTCTTAATTTCTTTAAAACCCAAGCTTATTCTCCTGACAAGAATGTTTATAATACAAGAAAGATTTGGTTTATTGCCTAGTTCATGAGAGTTGTCATTTCAAATAGTTGGGCAGTGGTTCTTGCATTCTTGTATGTTTGACTCTTTACCACATGATAAAATTCTAGACTGGTCCAAATTGCAAGGGTTTGCAGATGACAAATTAATCCTTGCTCTAATGGTGAGATTTGTCTTTGATAGGATAGAAAACATTGTAGGACAAGGAGAAATGCTAGTAACCAGCATTTTCTCCTTGTCCTACATTGTTTTCTAAATCTATTTTTTTTTGTCAGGGTCTGACCAGTCAGGATTGTGTGGTAAAGTGTTAAAGGGAGGTAATTGAGATGTTTAGCTCCACTGGCCAAAGGCCAGCTGGCTTATGTCATGGCCCGGTGTCTGTCGTGCGTGCGTGCGTCCGTCCGTGCGTTAACTTTTATTTCAAACATCTTCTTCTCTGAAACTACCCATCCAATTTTCATGAAACTTCACAGAAATGATCCTGCCATGGTCCTCTTCAGAATTTCTGGAAAGAATTTGATTCCTTCAAAAACTCTGGTTGCCATGGCAACAAAACTGAAAAATATTGGAAATCTTTAAAAATCTTCTTGTCTGAAACCATAAGGCATAGGGCTACCATATTTGGCATGTAGCTTTATGTAGTAGACTTCTATCAAGTTTCTTCAAATTATAGCCCTGGGGTCAAAATTGGCTCTGCCCCAGGGGTCACAAGTTTTACATAGGCTTATATAGAGAAAACTTTAGAAATCTTCCTGTACCTAGCTATAAGGCCTGCAGCTACCAAATTTTGCATGTTGCTATATCTAGTGGGCCTCTACCAAGCGGGCCAAAATTTTAGCCCTGGGGTCAAAATTGGCCCCGCCGCAGGGGTCACAAGTTTTACATGGGCTTACATAGTGACAACTTAAGAAATCTTCCTGTTTTGATTTTTTTTTTTTTTTTTTTTGAAATTAGCCTTGCATCAGGGGTCTTATGTTTTAGAGAGACTTCATATGGACAAAACTTGAAAATCACCTTATTTATAACCATACAGCATAGACTTGTATTATTTTGGCATGTGGCTTTATCTTGTGGACCTCTACCAGGGTTCAAGGAATTATAGCTCTGGGATCAAAAATGGCTTTGCCTTGCGGGTCTCAACTTTCACATGGGCTTTTACAGAGAAAACTTTGTAAGTCTTCATTTTGAAACCATTTGGCTCAGAATTGAAATGTTTAGTGTTTATGGTTTATATTTATAAGCCAGTGGAGCGATACAGGGCCATCGTGGCCCTCTTGTTTTTTTCTTGTTATCAAAATAAAAATTTCCTGTTTTTCATATTTTTAGGTAGCTTTTGTGTTATATATACACCAATATATACATTACAATAACTCTTTACCAGATGACAAAATTTTAGAATTTTGCAACAGACCAAATTGAAAACATGTCCAAATTACAGATTTAATGTGAAGCAAATGGTGGAAAGGTTCTTCAAAAAGGAAAAAAAACATTGTAGGAAAAGGAGAAAATGTTGTTAACCAGCATTTTCTGCTTTTCCAACAATGTTTCCAAAAGGCTTCTCCCTCAGGGTCATGAAAACCTGGCATTGTTCAGTAAAGGATTTAAGTCAGTATGCAGTTACATAGGAAAGTATTAATTTACCACACAAGTCCAAGTTTTAACGACCTCAAGGAAAAGGACTCCTGAAAACATAGTGGGAAAAGGAGAAAATGCTGGTAACCAGCCTTTTCTCCTTTTCTCACATTATTTTCTACCCTATCAATGACACATTTTGTCATTTGAGTCACCTTTAATTTGTCGTCTGCAGATGTTATCAATTTGGACCAGTCTAAGATTTTGTCATTTGGTAAAAGAGTTAAATGGCTACAAATCATGACAACCCTTGACCAAACAATCTAGTATTTCAAGGACTCTCAGAAAAAAAGGTTTCCTAAAAAAAAAAACATTTGGAAAGGAGCATTTTTTCCATTTCCCACATTGTTTTCTATCCTTTCAATGACAAATCCCTACAATTCTAAAATGGTAAAATTTTAAATTTTATCAACTTGAAAGTATTTGCAGACCACATTTTAAATGGGGTTAGAATTATGACATTTGTCTGTGGAAGGATTGAAAACATTGTGACGAAAGGTGAAAATGCTAGTTTGCATGGTAAAAGATCAATAGATAAGGATGATACACTTTTATCTCTTTACCAGACAACAAAATTTGACCCTGGTCCAAATCGAATGGATTTGCAGATAACAAATTTTGATTTTACTCAAAACACGCAATTTTGGCTTTCAAATGATAGAAGACAGTGAGAAAATGCTGGTAGCCAGAATTTTCTACTTTTCCCAGAATGTTTTCAAAGCCTGTTTTGTAAAGGGTTACATATGATTAATGAAAATTATGCTGTAGATTTTGCACCCATTGTAAAGTATTTTTCACCCTTCCTTTAATAGGACAATGCATATTTCTGCCTTTCGGTAGGTAAAAAAACCAATTCTGATTGCCTTGCCTATATGTCTATCTGTCTGTGTGTGCTGTTAAAACATGGGTTTTGATTGATTAACATCATGTCAAGTGATTGTGTAACTGTCATTATTAACAAATACTGATGGTTTCCTGACATTTCTCGATTTTGATAGAAATCAACCTCTCTCTTAACTTCTGGCATTGTTTGTTGCAAAAAAAGGATTCTTATAGCTTTGGCTGTATGTCTATTTGTCTGTGTGTGCCTCTAAAGCTTGGGGGCTCATTGATTAACCCTTTACCACACAATCCCAAGTTTTAACGACCTGGAAGAAGAAGAAGACTTTTGAAAACATTTTGGGAAAAGGAGAAAATGCCGGTAACCAGCATTTTCTCCTTTTCCCAAAATGTTTTCTACGCTATCGAAGACAAAAATCATCATTTGAACTACATGTATTTTGTCGTCTGTAAAGGCTTTCAATTTGATGGTTGGTAAAGAGTTGGCATTGTGTGAGCAGTCGCAGTAATTAAGAAATACATATGATTTCTGATATAATTTTGAAAAAAAAAAATCAACATCTAACTAAACTTCTAGATTTTTTTGTGAAGAAAATGTTTCTGTCTGCCTTGCTGTCACCGTGTGTTATTAAAAATTTGGGTTTTCATAGATTAACTCTTTACTAGACGACAGAATATTAGCCTTGTCAGAGTTGATTGATTGTATGGTGTTTAACACCATTTTCAACATCATTTCAGTTACATCGCGGCGGCCAGTGCACCTATCCATGCTTTCCTGAAGTTTCTTTTACCAGTACTACGCAAAATATTCTTTCCAAGCCACTGGCTGCTTTCCCACATAACCATCGTCGAAACAATGGTCAGCGGTGAGAGAGGGATGAATCCTGTCGCAATAACTATTACCAATCCTCGGAGAGAAATTGGCTGAGCCGGGGATCAAACCAGCGACCTCCTGTTCTCAAGTCCTGTATACTACCAACTGAGCTACGGGGACTCGGCTTGTCCGAATTGAAAGCATCTGCAGACGACAATTTCACTGTTGCTCAAATGGTGCAAATTTTCTTTTATGGGGTAGAAAACATTGTGGAAAAAGGAGAAAATGCTGCTTATCAGTATTTCGTCCTTTTCCCACAATGTTTTCACAAGGCTTCTTCCCCAGGGTTGTTAAAAGACATCATTGTGCGGTAAAGGGTTAACATGGTGTCAATCACTTGAGCAATAATCGTTATTAACAACTGTCATTGATTTTTGTCACTTAACGATTTGATAGAAATCAATATCTAACTGAACTTCTAGCATTTTTGCCAAAAAAATTATTCTGGTTGCCTCACCTGTATGTCTATCTGTCAGTGTATGCTGCTAAAACCTATTGTATGGTGTGCAAGACACAAAAAGGGGCATTTAGACATAGGCGTAAGTGTGTCATCCCAGATCAGCATGTGCAGTCCGTATTGACTAATCCGAGATGACACTCTCCGTTCTTATGTAATTTTCTGTTTAACGAAAGTCTACTGTATGACAAAATCTTATGTAGTCATAAAGTACCATCTCGGATTAGCCTGCACGGACTGCGCAGGCTAATCTGAGATGACACTTTACGCAAATGTCAGAAGGTCTCATTTCCCATGTTGAGGGCCACATCAATTAACATGGTGTCAGGTATCCAGCAAGTCCCGTAATAGATAAATACTGATGATTCATGATATTGCCAATTTTGTTATAAATCAACATCTAACTGAACTTCATACTCAGATGCATAATTTATCTACATTTATTCATCTTTGAACTTTTTTGTCACTTAACCCTTTATCAACAATAAGGTTGTGGGAAAAGGAGAAAATTCTGGTAACCAGCGTTTTCTCTTTTTCCCACGTTTTCTATCCTTTCACAGACAAATCTCATGATTTCAGCACCGTTTGATTTTTGTCTGCAAATGGTTTCAATTTGGAAGTTTCTAGAATGTTGGCATTTGGTAAAGAGTTAAATGTATGTCTGAGTGTCTCTCTCTATCACTGTCTGTGAATGTGTCTGTCTGTCTGTCTGTCCGTCCGTCCGTCTGTCTGTCTGTCTGTCTGTCTGTCTGTCTCTCTCTCTCTCTGTCTGTGTCTCTCTGTCTCTCTGTCTCCTCTCTGTGACTCTACATCAGACTCTTCCCTTATGTTACGTGAAGCATGCTAAATGCTATGACACAGCCAATCTGACATTTATTAGTACATATAGTAGTAGTAGTAGTAACTTATCAACTAATCATCTAATAGTAGCCAGAATACACATAGTTTTGAGACTGATTTTAGCTAACTCTCTACCAATCAACAAAATTTTAGACTGGTCCATATTGAAATTGCTTGCAGACAACATTATAAATTGACTTGAAAATTGAAATTTGTTTTTCCCACAATGTTTTCAAAAGGATTCTCTTTCAGGGTCCTTAAAAGTCGGGATGTGGTAAAGGGTCAAATGGTAGCCTTTTAGGCTTTTTCCTCTATGTGGCTAACTTTTCTCTGACTTGAATTATATTCCTAATATTTATCATTCAGTTTGTGACTTTCTATGCAATTAACAGAGAGTGTGAAGCAAGATAAGCCTGCACATACTTGCAGGTTGATCTTGCTGTACAGTCTCTGCAGCTCTGTCAGTAGTTTCAGGCACAAAAACCCAGACCATTGCCAATAAACTTAAGGGAATCTATTTGTGAAATTGTCTACAATTTAAATTCGTTTGAATAAGGGTTAAGTATGGTATGTATTGGTATTATCACTGTTTTTTTATATGTGTGTGTGTGTGTGTGTGTGTGTGTGTGTGTGTGTGTGTGTGTCATACTCTGGCAAAAGGGTGCTTGATGCATCTCAGTGATCCATGATACCAAGAAAGCCATCACATACTTCTGGTGTTTTGAAGGTCAGTAAAGTTTATGAGAATTCTATAACTGTTCATTTTTTCATACCCAGGCTAGAAATGTTTGTGATTTTGTAGTAACGGCCAATTTCGCAACTATTGAAGTTCACGGAGCCAACGCATCTGTGAACTCCGCCAACTTTAATAGCGTGAAATAATTTCCAGGTTTACAGTATGTGATTGTGTTGGAAAGGTTTAATATCATGCAATGTGAAGGTATGTGAGTGGAAAGGGTCATAGTTTTATTATTATATAGTTGTTGCTTCAGATGCTACATTGTGGTAAAAGGGTTTTGAGATGCTTTACATGTGAAAATTTGTTAATATACAGATGTCTTGAAAGTCTTTGGACAGGACTGTAAACAGTTCTTGAAATCTTACAAAAGTTATGTAAATATTTTACTTCAAGATAAAGTGAAACTTCATAAACAGCTGATTTGAAAGTCCTTGAGTTGGCTGTAATCAGTGGACTTAAAAGTGTGTGAGACTATGAAAACAGCTGACTTTAAAGTCATTGAGTAGACTTTGTTTACAATTGACTTGTAAGTCATTGAGTAGACTTAGTAAAAAATTTAATTTGAAAGTCATTGAGTAGACTTTGTTAATGACTGACTAGACAGTCATAGAACAGACTTTTTTAATGGTCACCTTGAAAGTCTGTATGGACATGTAAACAGTTGACTTAAAAATCTCTGTGAATAGTTGGCTTGACAGTCTCTAGAATTGTGTAAAGAATTTACATGAAGGCTTTTAAGTTAAAACTTTGTAAGCAGTTGATGTGAAAGTCTATAACACTGTGTAAGCAGTTGTCTCTAAATTCTGAATGCCAAAGTACACAGTTAATTTGGAAGTCTGTAAGACTATGTAAACAGTTGATTTTCTGTATGTAAGACTTTGATAGCAGCTTGAAAAGTTTTTTAGTATGACTAGGTGAACAGAAACCTTGGAAATCTTTGAGTAAGACCTTTTAATAGTTCAGACTTGAAAGTCATTGTATAAAGCTAGGTAAACAGTTGGTTTATAGTTCAGTGATTTAAACTGTAAAAAGTTGACTTTAAAGTCTCTAGGTAGGGCACTGTAAAAGTCTTTGAGAAACACTGTCTAAACAGTTGTCTTGTTGTCTTCAAGAAAGACATTGTAAATAGTTAACATCTATTAGACTTTGAGTAATGTTCCAAAACAGTTGACTTGAATATCTTCAAGTAAGTTTAGGTACTCATTTTGTTTTGAAAGTTCTTGGGTAAGAACTGTGGTAAAAAATTGTAGGTTTCATATAAGACTTATAAACAGTCGACTTTAAATATTTTTGTAGGACTATGTAAACAATGCAGCTTCAAAGTCTTTCAGTAGGACTGTGTAAACTGTTCCCTTGAAATATCTGAGTTAGGCTTACCAACCAGTTACCAAGCAACAAAATTTTTTGACGAGACAAAATTTAAAACATCTGCAGACCGCATATTAAATGTAGCTCAAATGAGGATTTCTGTCCTTGACTTGATAGAAAACATTGTGGGAAAAGGAACAAAATGCTGGTTACCAGCATTCTCTCCTTTTCACACGATGTTTTCAAAAGTCTTCCCTGTTAGGGTCATTAAAACAGGGGATTGTATGTTAGGTAAAAGGTTGAATAATTCTTCTGAACATCTTTAAGTGATACTTTGTGAACAGTGGCTGATGACTTGGAGTTTTGAAGAACTATTAAATTCTTTACCACACAATCCCAACTTTTATCGACCCTGAGAAAGAAAGCTTTTGAAAACATTGTAGGAAAAGGAGAAAATGCTGGTAACCAGCATTTTCTCCTTTTTCCACAATGTTTTCTACCCTATTACAGACAAATTTCAGTATTTGAGCCACGTTTAAATTGCCGTCTGTAAATGCTTTCAATTTGGACAAGTCTTTATTTGTGTCGTTTGGTAAAGAGTTAAATAATGTAAACACTTGACTTGAAAATCTCATAAGACTTTGTAAACACTTGACTTGAAAATCTCATAAGACTTTGTAAACACCTGACCTGAAAGTCTCATAAGACTTTGTAAACACTTGACTTGAAAGTCTCAAAAGACTCGTTGTAAACACTTGACTTGAAAGTCTTTAACTAAGGCTATGTTAATTCTTTCAGCTTTTCTAACATCAGTATGTTTCAGTAGGTTTCCTTTTGTGATGATTGATCATTATCCGCTGACATGAATGAAGAATTTGGCAGCAGAATTGTATTATTCTGAAATCGTTTCTCTGCATTTTAGATGCAAGAGCTGGAAAATGAGAATGATAAATTGAAGAGGGAGGTGGCCAAGCTGATGGAAGCCATTGCCAAGAGCCCTGGGTTTGATTCTAAGGGCAAAAAAGCAACAGCTGCTGGGAAGGAGTTCCTAGGTAAGATTCTTTTGCTTGATTTGTTTTGTTTTATATTGAAATGATTGACAGGTGAAGGTGTTTGGTTTTGTCATAGGCAATCAGATGGCCTGTCTCGAATTTTAGAGCAGAATATCAACCCTTTGCCACATAATCTTGAGTTTTAATGACCCTAAAGAGGAAGGCCTTGAAAATGTTGTGGAATAAGGAGAAAATGCTGATACACCAGAAGAAATTAAAAATATTTTGACTATGTGTTTGTTAGTCAGTTTTTACATGAAAAAAAAGTGCCAAGACCAGTGATGCAGTTCGTAGCATACAGGACTCAAAACCAAGAGGATGCTGGTTCAAAACCCCAGCTTAACAAATTTCTTTCCAAGGATAAATGATAGTTATTGCAATAGGATTCGTTCTCTCACACCTGATCATTGTTTCAACCATGGTTATGTGGGAAAGCAGCCAATTACTTGGGAAGAATATTGTGCATAGTACTGGGAAAAAAAACTCAAGGAAGCCTGGACAGGTGCACAGGCTGCCATGATTTAACTGAAATAATGTTGAAAACAAGAACACCATACAAACAAATAGGCAAACCAAAAAGCTTATGAAGACATCGTCTACTCATTATTTAATCTCTTACCACTTTACCACATGATCCTGGGTTTCAATGACCTGGACAGAGGAGTTTTTTGAAAACTTTTCCCATGTTTTCTACCCTTTCCAAAAAAAAAACCACTCACTCTTTGAGCCATGTTTGATATGTGGTCTGAAATTGTTTTCAATTGGACAGGTTTACCGTTATAACACTGTCCCGAATTTAAACACCCTGAGAAAGAAATGTTTGGAAAACATAGTGGAAAAAGGAGAAAATGCCAGTAACCATTTTCTCCTTTTTCCATGATGTTTTCCCCCCTTCCCAAAACAATTTCAGTCATTGTGTGTCATTTATTTTGTCGTCTGCCAATGCTTTCAATTTGTTCTAGTCTAAAATTTTGTCATGTGGTAAACGCTGAATGTATAGAATGAAGGTATTTTTTGTTTTCAACATGATTCTCTTAAATATATTACATCAACCTTAGCCAGGAAAAAAGTTATCCGAACTAAGAAGGCAGATGAAGAAGTGGCAAAAGCTGTTCATGGTATCAAATAAGCTTTCAGATCCAAACTCCAAACAGTGGCTTATAACTGTGACATTTTATTACTTGAGCCATTCTCTGTGAAAAAGGGGTTTAAGGCATCTGCAAAAAGTATCGACCCATATATCAAACCTGCGCAGTTCCAGCAGGTTGACATAGGTTGAAAGTGCTTGCTAGTTTGTAAATTTTCTGCATTTGAAAGGACCATTCTACCTCTGGGTTCAGTGGATTGTTAGACAGATGGATTTTTTGAATACATAATTATGTGATGACTTGCTTGGTTAACTCTTTACCAAGCGACAAAATTTTCAGCTGGTCCAAATTGAAAGCATGTGCAGACGACAAATCAGATGTGACTCAAAATTTGAAATTTGTTTTGGGAAGGGGGAAAAACATTGTGGGAAAAGGAGAAAATGCTGGTTACCAGCATTTTCTCCTTTTCCCACAATGTTTTCAAAAGGCTTCTTTCTCAGGGTCGTTAAAAGTGGGGATTGTGTGGTAAAGGGTTAATGCATCAAGGCGACGCATTAACCCTTTACCACATAATGCCAAATTTTAATGATCCTGAGGAAGAAGGCCTTTTGAAAAAATTGTAGGAAAAGGAGAAAATGCTGGTAACCAGCATTTTCTCCTTTTCCAACAATGTTTTCTTCCCAACCAAAAACAGATTTCATTTTTTTGTCATAACTAATTTGTTGTCAGCAAATGCTTTCAATTTGGACAAGTTTAAAGTTTTGTTGTTTGGTAAAAAGTTAAACCTCCTTTTTGCCAGAGCATGGCTCACTGCTCTTTGTAACATTTTTGGCTCACCATAGCACAAAGTGCTCTATATGAGCTATTGTGATCAGTCATTGTCTGTCTGCATATGTTGTTTTGTCATACATTTATGTAAACATCTCCTTGAAATTCAGGCAAGGCCAACGGCTACCAAACCTCCTAGATGTGCTCCTTCAAATGTTGCTCAAAGAATTCAAATTCATGCATAAATCTGGTTGCCATGGCAATAAAAGAAGGGGGACAATTTGGCAAATCTTTAGAAATATTCTTTTCCCAAATTATTAGAGCTAGGGCTAGTATCAACCAGTACATATTGCAGTCATTGTTAGTTAAAATATTAAATTGATAATAGATAATTAGTTGAAGTATGACATTTAATAACCAGTCTATGTCTTTTAAGGTTTTACAGTCTAACTCATCTCGAACAAATGGATATGCAACATTTGATAGCATTTAGGACCATAACAAAAAGTCACTGCAGAAATAGAATGTAACTATAAGGAAAAAAAGCAAGCATTAGAGCCATCTTGGTCACTAAATGCAAGTAGGAGCTATATTCTTTCGTTTATGATCTGTAAGAAAAGGCAGGAAAATGAGTGGGTGAGTGATTGACCAATGAGAAAGAGAGATACAAATGAATTTAGATGAGATAATGTGAGGATGATTTTGGTATAGGATGAGGCAGATTTGAGAGTAAGAGGACCTTAACAGAGAAAGACTGGTTATTAAATCTCATACTTCAACTACCGGTTGTTATTAAATATTACTTTAACATTTTAACAAACAATGACTGCAATATTTACTGGGTGACACAGCCAAATTGGGGACGTAGTTACATCTAGTGCAAGATTGTCTAGCCTGTAGGCCTCTGTTCAAAGATGGTCCCGCTGTTGGGGTAACAAGGTTTTCATTTGCTTATATTGTGAAACTCAAAATTTTCTTGTTCCTAACCAATCATGGGGTCAGAAATAATTTTTGTAGGCTGATAATGTAAACACTTTAACTCTTTCCCAAATGACAAAATTTTGGACTTACCCAAATTGAAAGCTTTTGCAGACGGCAAAAAAATTGTGACTCAGAAATAGAAATTCGCTTTTGGAACAGTAGAAAACAGTCGGAAAAGGAGAAAATGCTGGTTACCAGCATTTTCTCCTTTTCCCACAATGTTTGCAAAAGCATTCTTTCTCAGGGTCATTAAAACACAGGATTGTTGGCAAAGACTTAAATACGTATCTTCTTGTTTGAAACTGTTACGCCTAGATATGCATTATATGATATTTAAGTTCATCTTGTGGAACTCTACCGAGATTTAACTAATTATAAGCCTTGGATCAAAATTGGCCGTGGCCTGAGTTTCAGAAGTTTTTACTTGAGCTTATATAAAGAAAACTTTAAAGATCTTGTTAAAAACCACTTGGCCTAGAACTGCAGTATTTTATATGTAGCATGGTATTGGGGACCTCTACCAAAAATTCTCAATTTTATGCCCTTGGGTCATAATTGATCACACCCATGAGATCTCAAGTTTTGTATGGGCTTGGTATAGTGGATATTTCAAAATCTTGTTCAGAAACTCATAATGTTCTCAGGGTCTTGGTAGCTCAGTAGGTAGCAAAGAGGACTTCAGAACAGTGGGTCGTTGGTTCAATCCCAGGCTCAGCCAGTTTCTTTCCAAGGATTAATGATAGTCATTGTGACAGGAATCATTCTTCTCTCACCACTGACCATTGTTTCAAGGATGGTTATGCGGGAAAGCAGCCGGTGGCTTGGAAAGAATATTGTGCGGAGTATTGGCAAGAGAAACTCCAGGAAAGCATGGATAGGTGCACTGGTGGCCACAATATAATTGAAATAATGTCGAAAACAGTGTTGAACACCATACAACCATACTATGTTCTCAGGTGAGCAATTAATTCCTTTTCATTGCCCTCCAGTGTGGAAACATATTACAATGTTAAATGGCAAAAATCTACATCTGTTTTAGCAAACCCATTTTTTATTCCTAAAATGCTTTTCTAGCAAGAATTAATTGAAGAAATCATGAGTACAATTGTGCTAATTTGCTGGTGTAATATAAGTCTAGTTGTAAGCCACTAAAAGTAAATATCTGACACTAACTGACCTTCTGCAAGAAATCTACAATTCCATCCTATATAGACACAAATGTGCATGACCATACGATAGCATAAGAAAAGTCTTGCCACCAACAGTTGCATTCATACCCTTTATATACTGTATAATTTGTGCAGGATAATTGTGAACAAGGGAAAACATGGTATAATCCATTACAGGGAAGTTGGCATATTGCACTTAAATGATCTCTGCAGAAATACCAATTCATGGCTATATCCTTATCTTTAGATGACTGCTTTTTTCTTGAAGACCGCTTATGAAAACATTTTGCAAAAAGAGAAATTGCTGGTAACGAGCGATTTCTCTGTTTGCCACATGTTTTCACGTAAGTTTCTTTAAATGTAAGGTCATTGGATATGCAAATGTCTGGGTATGGTTTTGTCAAATAATGTCTGTTTACATAGAATTATCCTGGATAAATGATAGTCAGTAAATACTCCTTTCAACCCCAAGGCCAATGTGCTGCACAGGTCCTTTCTTACCAGTCATGCCCGGTTGTGCTCTAAGCTTAACTCTTTACCACACAATCTGGACTTTTAATGACCCTCTTAAAGAAGCCTTTTGAAAACCTTGTGGGAAAAGGAGAAAATGTTGGTAACCAGTATTTTCTCCTTTTCCCACAATGTTTTCTACCCTTCCCAAAACAAATTTTAAATTTTCCATCACGTTTAATTTGTCGTCTGCAAATGCTTTCAATTTCGACAAGTCTAAAATTTTGGTGTTTGGTAAAGAGTTAATTCTCAAGAACTTTCTAGATTTCAAAGTAACTCATTTACTTATTGGCTAAACCAAACGTTTTAGCCAATTATATTTCTAAATTAAGAGTATTAGACAATTTCTAAATGCTTCAGCCAATCCCAAATGGTGTTGCTTCTTTTAATTTAGAATTAGACAACTTCTGATTGGCTAAATCAAATAAAAACTAAAAATGCTATTTATGCAATGGTTGGTGATTATGACCCATGGCCCTAGATATACGCTTTCCAATTTCAATCATACCATCATCCAATATCATCCATGCATCAGAGAAGTCTTGATAAAGATTTTCATTTACCCTACCTTCCATTCAGGGTGTGGGTCCTGCTACAGATCATCTTGAAAACATCATGACAGAAAGGAGATACAGCATGTAATGTCTGAAATACAAGAGAACTTCAGCATGCTCTTTTACATCCTAAATTCCATATCTTTATGAGCCATGCTGTGGCAAAAGGGCGGTTTAATACATTTCTGTGATGCTCTATACCAAGCAAGTCATCACATAATTATGGATCCATTAAAAAAATAAAATAAAAAACATATTCTCCAACAACCGACTGAATTATGACATGCACTGGTCCTTTGACATGCAGAAAATTGACCACAAGCAAAATGTTTGGATCCATATCAGCCTGCACAGATTGCACAGGCTGACCTGGGTTTTGACACCTTTTGCAGATGTATTAAGCCCCCTTTTCACAGCACATGGCTCATTATACCTTTTCCCGAAAGTCCTACTTTTTCCACATTCCCCAGTCTCAAAACCTGAATGACCTTATCAAAGTATCCAAAACGTCTTTGCCAAAAATTTCATAAGTTCCTTTCAGTTAAATTTTTACCAGGCAAGCCTGTATTTTTATGACCCTAAGCAAGAGGGTGTTTGAAACATTGTGAGGGAAAAAGGAGAAAATGCTCATAACCAGCATTTTTGCCTTTTCCAACAATGTTTTCTTTTGTATCAAAGACATAGTTCCTTCATTTTAGCCATGTTTAATTTGTTGTCTGCAAATGCTTTCCGAATGGTTCTGTCTAAAAACTTGTCTTTATCTCTTTTATCAAATGACAAATTTTAGCCTTGTCCAATTGAAAGCATTTGCAGACAACAAATCAAATTTGGCTCATATGTTGGACTTTGTCATTGACAGGTAAGAAAACATTGTGGGAAAAGGACAAAATGCTGGTTACCAGCATTTTCTCCTTTTCCCACAATGTTTTCAAAAGCTGTCATTCTCAACACCATTAAAACTCGTGGATTGTGAGGTAAAGGGTTAACTGGTAATCAGGTTACATTACCGTTTGATCTGAAATCTACTTTTCCCGATATTCCGACTTCACTCATTCCCAAACAACAGAATTTTGGACTGGACTAAATTGAAAGCATTAATTATTTTGCAGACGATAAATTGAATGTTACTTGAATGGTGGTATCTGTATTTGAATGGTACGAAACGTGGGAAAATGAGAAATTGCCGGTTACCAGCATTTTATCCTATTCCCTCAATGTTTTCAAAGGCCTTCTGTTTCAGGGTCGTTAAAATTCCAGATTGTATGGTCAAGAGTAAATAGGCTTGAAAATGCATTTTTGTAGGTCCAGAAGGTATTTTATATCCCTGAGTATTTGTCTGTCCATCTATCTTTCCATCTGCCTGTCTATGATAGCAATTTCTTTTGCAGCTACCACATCACCATCTAGAGACATCTATTAGCTGGGCTGTTTTCAAAGAAAACGGTGAGGTATTGTCATAGCCCTTGAGTCGTCTGTGTTGTCATGGAAAAAATTTGATATTTCATAATATCTCTGTCATTTATTTCAAACTTGGACTACTTCTTAACTTTCAAGAGAGGAACCCTTACCACAGGGGCAGGTAATCATCAAAATATGTTTTACACAGTTATGTCCTTTTTTCGACTTAGAATTTTCCCTAAAAGTAATGACAACTGAGCATTGGCACCCTCGAGTGGTGCACAGAGTGCTCAAGGTGAGCTTTAATGATCATCAGGTGTCCATCGTCTGGTCAACATTTACCTTGTGCGCACTGTAGAGGCCACATTTTCAGCCAGATCCTCATAAAACTTAGTCACAATGATTGTCTCGATAAAATCTTGGATAAGTTGGAAATTCAGGCCACATTTTGAGCCTGAAACTCATTAAACATGGTCAAAATGTTTGTCTAGATGAGATCTCAGACAAATTCGAAATTGAGTCATGCCAGGTCAAAAAGTAGTTTACTGGGCCAAATCTTGGAAAATCTTTGTATGCACGAGACTAGAGGCCACATCTTCAGGCTGATACTCATAAAACTCGGTCTGAATATTTGTGTTGATAAAATCTCGGACAATTTTGAAATTGGGTCTTTTTGGGTAAAAAAGGTCACTTGTTTGCACTGTAGAGACCACATTTTCAGCTAGATTCTCATGAAACTTGGTCAGAATGTTTGTCTTGGTAAAATCTCAGACAGGTGTGAAATTGGGTCACATTGGGTCAAAAAGTAGGTCATGGGTCAAAATTTGGAAAAACCCAGAGAGGCCACATTTTCGACCTGGAACTCATGAAACACGGTCAGAATGTTTGTCTGTATGAAATCTCAGACAATTTCGAAATTAGATCACATCAGGTCAAAAAGTAGGTCACAGGGCCATATCTAAGAAAAACCTTTTGTGCACTGTAGAGGTCACATTTTCAGCCTGATATTCATGAAACTTGGTGAGAATGTTTGTCTTGATAAAAATCTTGGACAAGTTTGAAATTGGGCCAAATCTAAGACAAAAAATGTGTGCACTGCAGAGGCCACATTTTCAGCCTGATACTCATGAAACTAGGTCAGATTGTGTGTCTTGATCATATCTCAGAAACATTCGATATTGAGTCATGTTGGGTCAAAAAGTAGGTCACTGGACCAAATTTTAGAAAAGCCTTGTATGCACTGTAGAAGCCACATTTTCAGCTAGATTTGAAATTAAAAAAAAACAAAAGGTCAAATTGGTCAAAAAGAAGGTCACTTACACCCATGTTTTACATCATCAGGGCCAGGATCTTTTCAGCCTTTTCAGTCCTAGATTACCTCACTCAGGTGAGCGCGCTCAAGGGCCACTTGCCCTCTTGTCTAAGACAATGTTCAAAAACATTATGGCAAAAAGAGAAACTGCATGTAAGAAGTAATTTATCCAAATGCCACGATATTCTCACATAATTATTTCTATACATAAAAACCTGAACTCATTCTGATTTTTCCTAATTTTACAAGTATGTTTCACAAGATTTGTCTCAGGGGGTAATGGGTTAACTCTTTACAAAACGACAAAATTGTAGACTGGCCCAAATCGATAGCATTTGCAGACGACATAATAAATTATCAAAGGTGGATCAAATAATGAGATGTGTCTGTAAAAGAATTGTAAACATTGTGGGAAAAGGAGAAAATGCTAGCTACCACAATGTTTTCAAAGGCCTCCTACCCCATGGTCTTTAACCCTTTACCACACAATCCCGACTTTTAACGACCCTGAGAAAGAAGCCTTTGGAAAACATTGTGGGAAAAGGAGAAAATGCTGGTAACCAGCATTTCCTCCTTTTCCCACAATGTTTTCTACCCTTCCCAAAACAAATTTCAATTTTTCAGTCACATTTATTTTGTCGTGTGCAGATGCTTTCAATTTGGACCAGTCTAAAATTTTGTCATTTGGCAAAGAGTTAAATAGGGGATTGTTGTGGTAAAGGTGGTATCACTTTGTACAGGTCAAAGATTTTGTCATCTGATTAAGCGTTAACCCTTTACCACACAATTGCAAGTTGTAACGACCCCTGAGAAAGGAAGCTTCTAAACACATCGTGGGAAAAGGAAAAAATCCTGGCAACCAGCATTTTCTCCTTTCCCCACTATGTTTTCTAACCTATCAAGGACAAATTTTGTCATACTGAGCCCCCGATTATTTTTGCAAATGCTTTCAACATGGACTAGTTGAAAATTTTGTCATGTGGTAAAGAGATAACCCTTAACCTGCTAAATATTTGAAATGTTTGAAATGAAACTTTCAAACTGATAGTAAAAACCTGAAAGTTGCTATTTCAAAGTTATTTATGGGAGAAAAATATCTCCTCACCGGACAGCGTATATCCAATGTAGGACAGCACATACTGTGCAGTCTGATCTTGATCTACTCTGTCCGCCAATGGTCCTTGAGTCCTGCTTAGCAGCCTGAGGCTTAAAACTGGGATTGGAAACATACAACCGTTTGGTAAAGGGTTCAGCTCTGCAACCACCATGTTGCTGATACAACAGTGTCCAAAGGATATCAACCCTTTTCCACACAATCCCAACTTTTAACAACCCTGGGAGAAAAAGATTTAGAAAACATTGTGGGAAAAGGAGAAAATGCTGGTAACCAGCATTTTCTCCTTTTCCCACAATGTTTTCTACCCTTCCGGAAACAAATTTCAGTTTTTGAGCCCCATTTATTTTGTCTTCTGCAAATGCTTTCAATTTGGACTTGTCTAGAATTTTATGGCTTGGTAAAGGGTTAACATACAGACTGGTGTGGGATCTTGTGTGACTCAGTGGTAGAGTGTACGATTTATAATCTGGAGGCCCTAGGTTTGCACATCTTTCCAACCACTGAGCTTTTCATGGCAGCTGCCTGGGCAGTACACTTCAAGGCCCTGGCCTAGTACTGGTGAAACCCAGGACATACATGAGTACATGAGCTGATGCTGTGATCTGACTGAAATAACATTTGAAGCAGTGTAAAACACCATTCAATCAATCATAAAAAAAAAAAAATGTTAGTCAAAACTACTTATACAGATTAATAATTCATTGAAATGAACATTTATGAAATAAGCTGCTGATATGTTACTGCCATGACAATAACTGTTTTTGGAAATACTGTGATTTGTTTTGTGTATGTCTTAACCCTCTGCCACACAGTCTTGTGTTTTAATGACCCTGAAGAAGAAGCCTTTTCAAAACATTGTGGGAAATGGAGAAAATGCTGGTAACCAACATTTTCTTCTTTTCCCACAATGTTTTATTGCCTGTCAAAATCTTATACCATTCATTTGGCTTCTGTTAATTGGTCATCTGCAAATGCTGTCAAACTTGACATGTCTGAAATTTTGTCAAGGGTTAAATTTTTACCAAATGATGAAATTTTAGGCTTGTCCAAATTCAAACCATTTGCAGACCAGACGTTAAACATCGCTCAAATGATCTGATTCGTCTCAGAAAGCATAGAATACATTGTAGGAAAAGGAGAAAATGCTAGAATCCAGCATTTTCTCTTTTTCCCACAATTTTTTACACTGTCAGAAAACAACTTTCACCCTTTGCAGTGAATTCAATAATGTTGTCTTTAAAAACTTTCAAGATGGACAATACCCAGTACATGTAGTTACTATGCTGATTGCATAATAGTTTCCAAAAGATAGGCATATGATAAATGACTTGTGAGTCAAATACTGTTACACAAATGAATAGCCTGTAAATATTCAAATTAATTTTTGTCCAATCACAGACCAGTTTGAGGCCATGTCGGATGAACTAGAGCGGAGAAGAGAGGAATGTTTGCAGTTACGGGCCTTGCTTGCAGAGAAGAGTATCTCTACCCACTCTGTAGCCAAACAGTCTTACGGTGGTCAGGATGAGATCGTAAATGAAGATAATGAACTCACAATGGCGTACAAGTCTCAGAGAGATATCATTAGGTATGTAAATATGTTTCTAGTCAGGAGGCAAGGTCTTACGGTAGCTTATAAGTCTCAAAGAGGTATGATAAGACAGGTATGTTTAAGCCTTTATCATACAATCCCAATTTTTAACAACCCTTAAGAAGAAGGCTTTTAAAAACATTGTTGGAATAGGAGAAAATGCTGCCTACCAGCATTTTCTCCTTTTCCCCTAATGTTTATAAAAGGCTTCTTTCTCAGGGTCATAAAAACTAGGGATTATGCGGTAAAGGTTTTAAGATCTGACTGACTTATAAATTCCAAAGAGATATCATACGATTATTTTTGGACCTTCCTACCAAGATGGCACTTTAGCTTAAAAGTCTCAAAACGTATGGATGTATTGTGTTTCCAGCTGCTTACCAAGGTCTCACAATGGCTAATAAGTCCCTCGGAAACAAAAAGTATATATTTATTCTCGCCATTTGCGAAGGCCTTACAATAGTGATGACTCTCAAAGAGATATCATTAGGTATGTATGTTTGAATGGCTGCTCAAAGGTCTCATAATAGCTTATAAGTCTCTAAGAAATATTAAAAAGTGTGCATGTTTCAAGTTTCCTACTAAGGTCTCACAATGACTTATCAGTTTGAAAGAGCTGCCATAGGGTATGCAAGTTTTGAGTGTAGTACCAAGATCTCACTGTGGCTTATAAGTCTTAAGAGATGGTACAGTATGTATATTTTAAACCTCATATCAATGGGTATGTATTTTTCAAACCTTGTAAGATCCTACAATGGCTTATAAGCCTCTGGGATATCACAAGGTATGTATGTTTGAAGCTTTGAACTAAGGTCTCACAACAGCTTATAAGTCTGAAAGAGGTTTTCAAGTATCAGATTCTCCCAATAGCTTAGAATTCTCAAAAATATCATAAGTTTTACCTGGGTTTCCAGTCCACTCATTTTTTCCTTTTCTATCATTCAGGCATTACTTTGTCAAAAATGACAGCCCAGAGACATTAAAAAACTGATTGCAGTAACATCTACTTTACCCCACTGTGAGATAGGGTAAATGACTCAAAATAGATACCGAAATTCCAGTAGCCTTGGTTTAAACACTTCCTTTTTATGCCCCATCTTTGAAAATAGAGTTTAAAATTTCAGATGGGTTATTCAGAATAACTTTTGAGGATACTTGAATGATAGCTCCTAATCATTTCAGCTGTTTGACTTCGAAAGATTTTCAAAAGGATGTTGTAACAAGTATTGTTGAGGGTCACCATGTAATTTCGATGGCACCGACCAGTTTGGGGAAACCACTTGTGTATGAAATCACCCGTTATACTTGAATTGGTCAAAAAATCTATGAATCCATCATTATCAACATTGTGATGTTGCAGGATAAACAAACTATTATTAGATTATAGGCACAACGGATAATTGTGGGGGATGATAAACCAACTATTTTTAGGTTATCTGGACAATTGACAATCATGGGGGAGACCCTCGAATGTCCGCAGGTGGTAATAATGATGGAGACAATAAATACCGGTAGTTAGCCACCAAAGATCAGAAGCAGAGCGCAATTAGGAGAGTGTGATAAGGAGTAATTAAGAAATTATCACCCCCTCGACCCAAGCTACTTAAGGTCATGCCTACCAGCATTTTCTCCTTTTCTCATGATGTTTTCAAAAGTCTTTTACCTCGGGCTTGTTAAAACTCAGGGTTGTGTGGCAAAGGGTTGACGACAAGTACATGTTTATCAAAGGACACACACAGTCTCATACCATGTAAGTATTTCAATTGTTTTGTTTTTCATCCAACAAATTGTCAAAGTGTGCTTTGTTTGTCATATTTATGAGATTTAAGCTAGAATAGGGAAATGCAAAATTGTAGTTCAGGTGAGAGATTATTCTATGTTGTATATAAAAATATGTGCTAATCGTATGTATCTGTTTCACTGCGTTCAGTAACTTTTGTTGATAGCATAGATCATGATCAAACTGGAAAAAAAAATTATGGCACCTAAATTTTTTGCAACTGAATTTTTTATTATGATGAAAAATTTTATTTAGTTCCCTTTGGAAAAATTTGTAAAGTCCTTGAAAGAAAGAAAACATTAGAAGTTGTATTCTTATCCTAATTGTCATGAATTTTCTATATTTCAGAGGAACATGATTTCTGATTGGATAAACCAATTTTCAGTTGGTTTAACCAGTCAGAACTTGTGTTATTTTCCAAATGTAGAATTAGATTTAAAATGCTATTAATATGGGCCCGTAACCATTCTTAATAACATTCTTTGGCTTATCCCCCCAGATTTTCTATAGTTGAAAGTAACACAACTTCTGATTGGCTAAACCAGATGGTTTAGCCAGTCAGAAGTAGTGTTACTTTCAAACTTTCAAATTTCGAAAATTCTGGAGGGTAAGAATAAGACCGTTCCTAAGCATAGTCGATAAATATAGGCTCAGATTTGTTTGGTGCTGAGATGAGTAAAATATACAAAATATTTGTGGAGGAGGAGGTGAATATTTCAACATTGTGGACTGTGCAGATCTTTATAAGATACCTCACTGTATGGCTAACCTGTTGGTAAATTGAGACAGCAGACAGCATAACACCATACATGTGCCAACTGGTCAGTTTGAAGAGCTTAACATCATACTACATCATACAGAAGACCAAAAAAAACAGTGAACTGAGACTTCACAATATTATACCTCCCCATTGGTGATTTAACCCTTTACAGCACATTGCCGACTTTAAACGATCTTGAGAGAGAAGGCTTTAGAAAACATTGCGGGAAAAGGAGAAAATGCTGGTAATCAGCATTTTCTCCTTTTCCCACAATGTTTTCTACCAAATGAAAGAAAAGTTTATGTTTTGTTTTACATTTGTCTTCTGCAAATGCTTTCAATTTGGACAAGGCTAAAATTTTGTCGTCTGATAAAGATTTAAGGAAGCACAGCTTAATACTAAGACGACACAAATGTCCTCTTGGGTCAGCAAAATATCATATGGTACTGTGGTACCATACAGCAGGCCCAAAAAAGAAGGGATACTTCACAACAGTACCTGACCATTGGTGATGTGAGAAAGCAAAGCTTCATACTTCACTACCTAGTGGCCTATGAGTATAACCAAAGCATCATAATTATGACAGTAGACAGTAGTCGGTTAGGATACCTAGGCATCATACCACACTTCACAAAGGGCCTCTTAAGATGGCAAAACATAATCATTATGGCACCATACAGCAGACCAATGCTTTGTCTGTGCATTACATATTCTTCGAAGATTGACCTATCTGCTGTGATGCATCACCATCCTGTACAGGATAAATTTTAATGTGGTGCGTAAAAGAAAAACTACCACTTAAAAGTAGCAAGCGAAAGAAGTAGCAAGCAGAAAATGGCTATCAGTAATATGTCTGAGGAGAAAGCAAGCTTGCTTTTTTGCTCCGAAATTCTACCAAATGTAGTAATTGTAGATGAGAAAAGTAATGTTAAAAAATACCATTGGTTGATGCAAATCTTTGTTTACAATTTCTTAATGTAAATAGGATGAAAATGGTGACTTACAAAAAAAATCATTATGCCAGGGCTGCAGTCATAGTTTGAGTTACGTTATTTGTCTTCGAATGTGTAGACAACACTGTGGGAATAGGAGAAAATGCTGGTTACTAGCATTTTCTTCTTTTCAGACAATATTTACAAACAGCCTTTTTCGTCAAGGTTGTTAACACAGATGGTACCACACTAGACAGATAGTACTATACTATTGTCAAGGTTGTTAACACAGATGGTACCACACTACACAGATGGTACCACACTACACAGATAGTACTATACTATCGTCAAGGTTGTTAACACAGATGGTACCACACTACACAAATGGTACCACACTACACAGATAGTACTATACTATCGTCAAGGTTGTTAACACAGATGGTACCACACTACAAAGATGATACCACACTCAGATAGCACTCTACTATCGTCAAGGTTGTTAACCCAGATGGTACCAATCTACACATATGGTACCTCACACCACAGATGGTACAATACAACACAGATAGCACTATACTATCATCAGGGTTGTTAACACAGATGGTACCACACTACACAGATAGCACTATACTATCATCAAGGTTGTTAACACAGATGGTACCACACTACACATATGGCACCACACTACACAGATGGTACCGCACCTTACGGATGGTCTATAGGTATAGCTAAACATCATATTACATGCGTGGTTTACTGCTACTTGAAAAGCTCAAGATCATACCACATCACACATTTGGCCAAACAATGTAGAGAGACTGAACAACATTGTACCTCATCATGTTAATGAACTTTTATGATGCCATGCAGCAGCCATAGAATGGTGAAAGCAATGACTCACAACAAGAAGTTTGCAGGGAGACCACATAGTATCATACCTTACCATGTTGCTGGCTGAAGTATGCTGGCATAGCTTAATCACGCACCAGACCACATAGCCACTTAATGTGAAGCAGACCAATGGAAAGGAGAGGTGAGTTCATTTACTTTTCTGTTACGCTTTCTCTTTCCATATTATTCAACCCATTTACCAAATTATGTGATCATCCTAAAGTTATACAACTATGAGACACAAGGCTTTTGAAAATGTTTTGGGAGATGGAGTTTTACTATGCAATCAGAGAATTTCAACTCATTTGTATTGATTTCTAAATTGTCGTCTGTAGATGCATTCAGTTTCAAAGGATCTGTAGTTTGTGGAATGGGCTCATGACTCTTAACTCTTAACCAAATGACAGAATTTTAGACTAGTCCAAAACGAAAGCATTTGAAGACCACAAAATAAATGTGGCTGAAAAACTGAAATTTGTTTTGGACAAGTTAGTAAACATTGTGGGGAAAGGAGAAAATGCTGATAACTAGCATCTTCTCCTTTTCCCACAATGTTTTCAAAAGACTTCTCTCTCAAGGTTGTAAAAACATTATAGGAAAAAGAGAATCAGCATTTTCATGGGTTTTTTTTTTGTCACAATGTTTTCTGCCCTTTCCAAGACAATCAAATCATTTCAGGCATGTTTAACCCTTTACCACTCAACAAAATTTTGGACCAGTCCAAATTGAAAGCATTTGCAGATGACAATTTCAGTGTGGCTCAAACAGTGCAATTTTTCTTTGATATGGTAGAAAACATAGTGGAAAAAAGGAGAAAATGCTGGTTACAAGCATTTTCTCCTTTTCCCACAATGTTTACAAAATGCTTCTTTTCCAGGGGCGTTTAAAGGCGGCATTGTGTGGTAGAGGGTTAATTTTAATCTTCAGTGCTTTTTAATATGTAGAAATCTGAAATATTGTCGTCTAGTAAAGGATTAAGTCTGTACCAAATGACAAAATTTTGGCCTGGTCCAAATTGAAAGCATTTGCAGATGACAAAGGTGTCCCAAAGACGAATTTGTCATTGATAGGGTAGAAAGCATTGTGGGAAAAGGAGAAAATGCTGGTTACCAGCATTTTCTCCTTTTCCCACGGTGTGTTTAAAGGCTTTTTTCTTCAGGGTCATTAAAAGTTGGGATTATGTGTTAACTCTTTACCACATGACAAAATTCTAGACCAGTCCAAATTGAAAGCTTTTGCAGACGACAAATCAAATGTGGCTCAAATGATGTAATTTGTTTTTTATAGAAAACATTGTTGGAAAAGGAGAAAATGCTGGTTACCAGCATTTTCTCCTTTTCCCACAATGTTTTCTAAAGGCTCCTTCCTCTGGGTTGTTAAAACTCAGGATTGTGTGGTATAGGGTCAAAGGGTCATTTGACATGAGTGTAGATTCAATTCTAGCATATTTTGAGTATTACGAAAGGAAGTTTAAAATATAGTGGCTAAAGGAGAAATTAGTCATTTATCTCCTTTTGTTGCCATGTTTTTGCATGTATTTAGGTTTATTGACCTTGGATTCAGGTTGATAATCTATATTTTGTAAGGGTTTTTTTTTTTTCAAAAATGTCGGCAATCTTGTCTGTAGTAGGTAAAAGTTAGTAAACAATTCTGTGTTTAACCCTTTTCCCAATGACAGATTTTAGACTCTTTCAAATTCAAAACAACTGGAAATGACAAATTCAATATGAGCTTAAGCTCTCTGATAGGGTACAAAACATTGTAGGGTAGGAATTATTGGGGTAAAAGGAGAAAATGCTGGTTACCAGCATTTTCTCTTTTTCCCACAAAGTTCTCAAAAGCCTTCTTTCCCAGGGTCGTGAAAACCTGGGATTGTTTAGTAAAAGGTTAATGACGCTTAGCAAGAAACCTTTTCAAAACAAGGTGGAAAAAGTACTTGGAAAAGTAGAAAATGCTGGTAAGCAGCATTTTCTCCTTCTTCCACAAAATTTCTACCTGTTCAAAGACAAATCTCATCAGTCACCAGAGACCCTTTATATCAATTTGTTGTCTGCAAATGCTTAGAATAGATTTTATAATCTAATGCAAACATATATCTGTACCAGATGACATTATTTTGGAATTGTCTTTCTTGAAAGCCCCCAGTCCAAATGTCTGGTTACCAGCATTTTCACCTTTTCCAACAATGTTTTCATATACCTAATATGAATCACGCTTAGGGTTGTTAAAAGCAGAGATTGTGTGGTAAAGAGTTAAACCTTTACCAAACGACAAAATTTTAGACTGACCCAAATTGAATGCACTTGCAGATGACAAATTAAAGGCCAAATGATGAAATCTGCCCTTGATAGATTAGAAAACATTGTGGGAAAAGGAGAACAAGCTGGTTTCCAGCATTTTCTCCTTTTCCCACCATGTTTTAAAAAGCCCTGTTCCCCAGTGTCCTTAAAAGTCAGGATTGTGAGATAAAGAGTTAAGGAAGTAAATCTATCAGTTGTCAGTAAGATTGATCTTTGAATCAATAGAAATGGAATGCGATAATGTCTACCATTGTTACTGAAAGACCAATAATTATTATCAGTTTGTTTGTTTGATGTTTCGCACCCTTTTCAATAGCATTCCATTATCACATGGCAGCCATTGCTCTTATCTGTGTATACCAAATTTTTCTTTTACAATTACTTTTCTGCACGACAGATGGTCCTGTGTAGCTCAGTATTGAGGATACAGGGTTCATGATATGAAAATTACTAATAGTCTTTCGGATGAGACATTAAACGGAGGTCCCGTGTGACGGTGCTATACGCCGAGCACGTTAAAGAACCAGGCGAAGCTCTCAGTAGTTTCGACCTGTATCCTTGCACTATCCCCCGTAACATCTAACCGTCTTCTGGGGGCGTCGCTCAGATGGGCAACCGGTAGCGACGATAAATAAACAGAAATAACCAACCAACCATGATATGGAGGTCCCTGGTTGGGTCATCACTCTTTGGAATGTCCTTGGGTGAGAAACTTCATAGTCCTAGCCTAGTACTAGTGAATCCCAGGATAAATCAGTGACCTGCAGCTGCAATCAAATAATCAGTCAATCAGTCAGTCAGTCTGCTCAACACATGTTCTCATTCAAACATAGGTTTTCTTGCAGTAAGAAGTTAAATATTCAGTGATGAGATTGGAATTCCTTATTGCAGTGTTAAGACAGTTTTTAGCAATAAAATTTGAATTACTCTGGGATGAAAAAACTGTAGAGACTTTATTAACTCTTTACCAAACGACAAAAATGTTGACATGTCCAAATTGAAAGCATTTGCAGACGACAATTTAAATGTGACTCAAATGACGTAAATTGTCATTGATAGGTAGAAAACATTGTGGGAAAAGGAGAAAATGCTGGTTACCAGCATTTTCTCCTGTTTTCACAATGTTTTCAAAAGGCTTTTTTCTTAGGGTCGTTAAAAGTCGGAATTGTCTGGTAATTAGGGTTTGAAATAAAAAAGGTTGCCAATTTGAAGAGGTCTTTTGTTTGATTTCAGTAATATTGCAGTGGCCAGTGCACCTATACATCCTTTCCTGGCAGCTCGGGTCAAATCACAGCAGTTAATGCACCTATGCACATGTTTCCTGGCTTTCTCACACCAGTATTGACACAACTTTCTTTCCAAGTCACTGACTACTTTTCTCACATGCATCAGAGGTGACCATGGATCGTCTCACTGTGTATTAAGATACCAGCCATAAATCAGTTGGTTTATGTATAAAGAAAATGAAGCTTGGTTATCAATGCATATGCAAACAACAAATTGTATAATGTAGCTCAGGTGATTAATTTTTTTTTTTTGAAAGGTTAAAAACTTAGGAGGAGGGAATGGAGAAAATGGTGATTGAAAAGTCCTTTTCCCTAAGGTCATTGAAGCATTCAGTTGTTTAGTAACGGATTGACTGAAGGCAGGATTCAAATATCGGACCTTTCTTACCCTTTATCAAATGACAAAAATTTAGACTTGACCAGATTGAAAGCCTTTGCTGATGACAATTTAAATGTAGCTCAAGCAATGATACTCAATTTAGAAAGGGTAGTAAACATTGTGGGAAAATGCGAGAAATGTGAGAAAATGCTGGTTGAAACTTTGGATTGTGTAGTAAACGGTCATCTGCACTTCAACAGGAAAAAATGTGGTTTAGATGTGTTGATTTCTGTAATTTCATTTCACACCTGAATTAGCACTGTAGTGCTATGAGTAAGGCCAAAGATATTTATATTGTAAGTTTATGGTCTCCTGGACAATACTGACAAACCAGTAATGTAATGCTTAGCCGAGTAGCTCAGTCCGTACTGTACAGGGCTTGAAACCAGGGGATTGCTGGTTTGAATCTACAGCTGAGCCAGTCTCTTTCTTGTATTGATAGCTATTGTGACAAGATTTCACGAGGGTAATGTTTGTTGAAGGGTACAATTAGTCCAGTACTGAGTTAACTAAGGAAACAAGACATGTCTTATTTTGTGGAAATGGATGGATGGATGGATGGTTGGTAATTGACTAATTGATTGGGCACAGTGAGAACATGGTAAATGCCTTGTATTGATTGATTCATTGATTGAATGGTGTTTCATGTGACTTTATCAGTATTGCAGTCATATCACAGCTACAGTTTACATATTTATGTACATGTATGTCCTGGGTTTCTCCAGTGAAAGGCTAGAGCTTTGAAGTATCTTGCCCAAGGACACTGCCACAAAAAAATGTAGTGCTTTGGGTGAGGATCAAACCGGGTACCTCCAGCTCACAAATCCTACACTTTATCAATGAGCCATACAGGACCCTAGAAATTTAGATGTCAGACCAAATGTTTGAAAGATACTTGCTTGTGGTGTCAATGTATGGGTTACAGGGAAAATTTGACCTTATTAACTCTTGTTAAACAATCCAAAGTTTTAAGCTTCCTGATGATAAATGTGATTGAAAACATTGATTCTAGTGACCGGCATTTTCTCCTTTTCCCACATAGTTATCTACTCTATCAAAGACAAAAACTTGATTTATACCACATATAGTTTAACATTTTGGAATGCTTTTAAAGTTTGTTTTTGTCTAGTAAAAAAAAAAAATTGAAAAAAAAAAAAAAAAAATGTGGAGTGAAAAAGTAATATTAAAAACAGCTTGGCCTAATCTGGCTTAAAAACCTTTTCTTACCTGAAACCATCATTTTACAGGTATGTATACTGCTTGTGTCAGGGCTGTCACATGACATTGTGTAGTCTACTGTCATACATACACTAAACGAGACAAAAATCTTTCCTTGTTTATATTTGGAATTAAATAGATTTCTTGCCTGTAAAAATATTCAAATGTGTGTGTGCATGTGGTCATGTTATAGTGTTTGTGAAGGGGAATTCTTAGTGAGGGTGTGGTTAAGAGGGGATAAATAACTTGGAGGTAGGGTCTTGATTGTTTCAAATTCTGGTATTGAAGTTGAACTCTCACAATGCTACAGTAACTTAACTCAACACCAAAGGACAAAATTTTAAACTCACAATGAAAGCTTTCGCAGATGACGAGGATATGTAGCTCAAATTGTGGAATTTGTCGCTAAAGGTGTGGAAAACATGGTGGGAAAAGAAGAAAATGCTGGTTACCAGCATTTTTTCCTTTTCCCACAATGTTTTTGAAAGGCTTCTTCCTCAAGGTCATAAAGACTCAGGATTGTGTGGTAAAGGGTTAACCTATTGCTTTTTTAATTCATCTTTCAATGGACTTCTTTCACAAACATTGTAGCAACAGGAGCAACTGCTTATAATGAGCAACTTCTCCTTTTGTCACAATGTTTTTTTTTATGATTATACTTTTTGTTGGAGGTCTACTATGCACTACCGTGGGTTCCAGCTCATACTTAGCATATTTTCTTCATTTGTCACAATACTTTTCACAATTTTCTCATGTATTCTGAGGTCAACACTTAACTCCTCGAAAAGAAATTGTCCGAGCTCAGGATTTGAACCAGTGTACCCCCTGGTTTCAAGTCATGTATGCTACGGGATGTACTACCAGGCTTGGTGACTAATTTGTCATAGTGGGAAAAAACAGTGTCTTGTGACAATGTTATTGTTTTCATTGATTTTGGCTCACATGTAGATAGATGTCAACTGGCTTTTAGGTTCATGTATTGTGACTCTCCCACCTCAGATTTAGGTTGTGTCGCATGCTCAGTCTATCACATACCACATCCTCTTGGATTTGTACTACATTCTTTCTATGACTTTGGATTGCACCAAGGGCATGCAAGGCAATTTTAAGGGTTCTGTAGGACTTGTAACCTGGAGGCCCTGTGTCTGAGCGTCACTGGAAGCACTGGGTTTGTGTGGGTATTCTTTGGGCAAGATGCTTCAGAGCCCTAGCCTAGTATTGGTGCATTTCAGAAATCCAGGACATACATGAATATGTGAGCTGTTGTGGTGATACGACTGAAATAATGTTGAAAGGGACATAAAACACCATTCAATCAATCAGTCATTGATACAAGGCATTTACCATATTCTCAATGTGCCCTTCGAGATCTTATAAATGAGTCATGCTCTGTGAAAAGGGGGCATAATGCATCTGCAAAATATTTTGATTCATGTCAGTCTGCGCAGTTTGCGCAGCCTGACATCAATCAAAATATTTCGTTATTTGTAAATTTTCTGCTTGTCTAAGAACTGTTTTATGGTACCTCATGATCTAGTTGGTTATTAGACAAAATGGATTCATTATTTATTTATGTGATGACTTGCTTGATATCATGCATCATGGAGATACCATAAACCTCCTAAAATTCAAATCCTCTCCATCCACATTCTCAATTGTTCTGCAATTTTTTCATGCCTATCTTGCCCTACCATACCAGGGTTGAAGTTTTTATAAATGTAATCTTTTCATGGAAAAGGGTGAGCAAAGTATAATTTGAGCGATGCTCTGTGAAAAAGGGGCTTAATGCATCTGCAAAAAGTATAGACTCGGGTCAGCTTGCACAGTCCGCAAAACTTTGTTTTTTGGTAAATTTTCTGCATGTCAAAGGACCAGTCAACCTCATGATTCTGTCATTGTTAAACAAAGGGTATTTTGAGGATCCACAATTATGTGATAGCTTGCGTGGTATCATTTAAGCCCCATTTTACCAGAGCTTGACTCATTTGTTTTAACCCTTTACCAAACTGTCCGAAGTTTTAAAGACCCTGGGAGTTTGAGTCTTTCAACAACACTGTGGAAACAGGAGAAAATACAGGTTACCAGCATTTTCTCCTTTTTTCAAAATGTTTGTTTACTTCAGTGTCTGTAGAATACAGAATTGTTTGGTAGGGAGCTGAGAAATATGGTTTGCCTGTAATTGTCATTATCTAAAGATTGTTTGATGTCAGTAAATTCAGTTGCAACTAGGAAGTTTAACCCTTTACCAAAAAATCCCGGGTTTTCATGACCCTGGGAAAGAAGCCTTTTGAAAACATGGGAACAGAAGAAAATGCTGGTAACCAGCATTTTCTCCTTTTCCCACAATGTTTTCTACTCTTCCCAAAACAAATTTGCAATTTTTGAGTCACATTTATTTTCTAACCTGCAAAAGCTTTCAATTTGGACTGGTCTGCAATCAAAATTTTAGACAAACTAAATACATGTATGTCTCAGTTGAGAGTACAGATACTTGTCTCTGAAAGGGTAGAAAGCATTGTGGGAAATGGAGAAAAAACTTTAGTCTCTTACTGTGCTCAAATACCCTAACGGATTCAGTATTAGAATTAACCAATTACCACACAATGCCAAGTTTTAACGTCCCTGGTAAATTAGACTTTTGAAAACATTGTGGGAAAAGGAGAAAATGCTGGTAACCAGCATTTTCTCCTTTTCCCACAATGTTTTCTAACCTTTCAGAAACGAATTCAGTCATTTGAGCCACATTTAATGTGTCGTCTGCAAATGCTTTGAATTTGGACCAGTCTAAAATATTGTTGTAAAGAGTTAAGCGGAGTTTTTTACCTGAGATGCATTTCACTAACATTAACAACCCTTGGTAACGTTCTTGAATCTTGAGTTAACACGTTTCAAACTCAACTCAGCAAAAATGAAATAATGGACTTAAGTCTGTTTACTGAGTTAAGTCTATTTATTCTGCTTAATTGAGTCCAAAAAATTGTGTCAATACAGGATTTGAGAAGGTTACTAAAATCTGTTAACTCCCTAACAAACGACAAAATTTTAAACTGGTCCAAACTGAAAGTATTTGCAGATGACAAATCAAAGGTAGCCCATATGACAGAATATTTGATAGGGTAGAAAACATTGTGGGAAAAGGAGAAAATGATGGTTTTCAAAAGCTTTTTTTTCCCCCCAGGATTGTTAAAAGTCTTGATTGTGTGGTAAAAGGGTTAAAAGAATAATTGTGCCAAATACTAATGAAAGATACTCAAGGAAAGTCTGGATAGGTACACTGGCAGCTGCCCTGTAACTGAAATAATGTTGAAAACAGTGTTAAATACAATACAAACAAATTAATCTAGAAATAAGACTGAAAATTGGAGTATTATCAATTTTGCCAGTGCACAGAATGTTTCGGCAATGCAGTCAGTTTAACCATTTACCACACAATCCCAACTTTCAAAGACTTACGAATCAGCCTCTTGAAAACGTTGTGGAAATAGGAAAAAATGCTGGTAACCAGCATTTTCTCCTTTTTCCACAAGGTTTTCTACCTTTTCAAAAACAAATTACATCATGTGAGTGTTAGTTTGTTGACTGCAAGAGCTTTAGATTTGGACTGGTCTAAGATTTTATCAAAGGGTTAAATCAAAGATCAGGTTCTGCATTCACCTACCATTCTTAAAAACATTCTTAGCATTATTCTCCAAGATTTTCTAATTTCGAAAGTAACACAACTTCTCATTGGCTAAGGGATCCTGCGTGGCTCAGTAGTAAGGTGTGGGACTTGTGACTTAGAGGCCCAGGGTTCCAGTCCCACCTGATCTGCAGGGCTTTTTGTGGGTGTATCCTTGGGCAAGACACTTCAGAGCCCTAGCTTAGTACTGGTGAAAACCCCCGAAATACATGAATATGTGAGCTGTTGCCGTGATATGACTGAAATAATGTTGAAAGCGGCGTAAAACACCATTCAACAACATGCAATCTCATTGGCTAAACCAAATGGTAAATTAGCCAATCACAAGTTGTGTTACTTAAAATTTAGGAAAATCTGAGGAATAAGACTGAGCATGTTCTTAAAATAATTGTTGGTGAAAACAGATCCTGACTGCATGTTTTGTGTTTGCATTTGTCTGTCAAAGAGTGGAAATCTATGTGGGAAAAGGAGAAAGTGCTGGTTACCAGCATTTTCCTCTTTTCTCACAATGTTTTCAGAAGCTTATTTTCATAGGATTATTAAAACATGGGATCGTTTGGTAAAGAGTTAAAAACTGTCTAGGTTTTGACAGATCACATTTTTGCCTGCGAGGTCATTATATATTGTGCAATAAAAAAAGGACCGGTACTAAAATATGCTATTAAGGACATTCTGTCTAGCCTGTCTGTCACTGGGTACCCTTCCATACCCTTCAATCCTTTGCCACACAATCTCGAGTTTTAACAGCCCTGAAGAAGAAACCCTTTGAAAACATAGCGGGAAAAGGAGAAAATGCTGGTAACCAGCATTTTTCTCCTTTTCCCACAAGTTTTTTTTTACCCTTTTATAGACAAAATTCAACATTTCAATAACATTTAATTTGTTGTCAGCAAATGCTTAAATTTGGACTGGTGTAAAATTATGTTGTTTTGTAAAGAGTTGATACTTTACCAAACAGTTCTGAGAATTAACCCCGAACAATTTGGTGTTGTAAATGACCCTGGGGAAAGAGCCTTTTGAAAAAATCATGAGAAAAGGAGAAAATGCTGGAAACCAGCTTTTCTCCTTTTTCCCACCATCTTTTCTTCACTTTCATCTACAGACAAATTCCATGTTTGAGTTGAACTTAATATGTTGCTGCAAAAACTAATGCTTTTAATTGGCAAAGAGTTAAATTTTTTCCAGACAACAATATTTCAGACTATTCCAAAATGAAGCCAGCAGAGCCTGGTTGTTCAGTAATATACCGGGCATGAAACCAGAGGGTCATGGGTGCCATTCACACCAGCTGGGCCAATTTCTTTCAGAGGATTGATGATTTTTTTTTTGCGACAGCATTCATAACTCTCCTACTCTTAAAATTGTTTCAATGATGTTTATGTGGAAAAGCAGCCAGTGGTTTGGGAAGGATATCCTCTGAAATGCTGGTAAAAGAAACTCTAGGAAAGCATGGATGGGTGCACTGGTAGCTGCAATATAACTGAAATAATGTTGAGAATGGCTTTCAACACCCTGCAAAACAAACCAGAACTTAAGCAGCTGCAGACAAAAAAATTGAAATGGGTATAAATGAGCTTAAGTTGTCTAATATGGTTGAAAACATTGTGGAAATAGGAGATTATCCTTCTTCCAGAGGGTTGGTAAAACACCAAATGGGAATGACAAGGGGTTAACCCTTTACCACACAATCCCAACTTTTAACGAGCCTGAGGAAGAAGCCTTTTGAAAACATTGTGGGAAAAGGACAAAATGCTGGTAACTATCATTTTCTCCTTTTCCCACAATGTTTTCTACTCTATCAAGGACAAATTTTGTCATTTGAGCCACCTTTAATTTGTCGTCTGCAACTGCTTTCAATTTGGACCAGTCTAAAATATTGTCGTTTGGTAAAGAGTTAAACCACCCTACAGCCCTGAGGAAACAGGCTTTTGAAATCATGGTGAGCAGTGAAATGCTAAAAGCTAGGATCTTGAGAATAGGAGTAAATTTTGGTAACCAGTATCTCCTTCTTTTCATTCAATGTTTCTTACCTTTCAAATGAAAAAAAAAATATTAAACAGCATTTCCTTTCCCATAATGTTTTTAAAAGCTTTCTTGGTTAACCCTTTACCACACAATCCCAAGTTTTAACTACCCCGAGGAAAAGGACTTTTGAAAACATTGTGGGAAAAGGAGAAAATGCTGGTAACCAGCATTTTCTCCCTTTTCCACAATGTTTTCTGCCCTTCTAAAGACAAATTTCATAATTTTTGCACATTTGAATTTGTCGTCTGCAAATCCTTTCGATTTGGATGAGTCTAAAATTTTGTCGTTTGGTAAAGGTTTAACCCTTTCCCAAACAAGCCCTGGTTTTCACGTGTCTGCAGTACAAGTCTTTTGAAAACACTGTGGGAAAAGGAGAAATTGCTCGTACCGAGCAATTTCTCCTTTTCTCACAGTGTTTTCTACCCTTTTTGACAACTTTCTGCCATTTTCATCAGATTTCAAATTGTCGTCTGCAAACTCTTTCAATTTGGACCAGTCCAAAATTTGTCATTTGGGAAAGGGTTAAGGTTGTTGGAACAAGGGATTGTTTGGTAAATGATAAATGTAGACCAAGTGATAAGTTATGTGAAAGCTTGTAAATCATATTTTTGAAGACTTTGTCTTCTTAAACTCGAGTTTTACAGACCTTGAGGTAGAAGAGTTTTGAAAACATTGTGGAAAGGGAGAAAATGCTAGTAACCAATATTTTTTCCTTTTCCAACAATGTTTTCTACCTTTTTATAGACAAATTCTACAATTTGAGCCATATGCAATTTTTCGTCTGCAAATGCTTTCAGTTCGGACAAGTCTTAAAATTTTACTGTTTGATAAAGGGTTAACTCTTTACCACATGACAAAAATGCAGACTTGCCCTAATTGAAAGGCTTGCAGGTGACACTTTAAATTTGGCTCAAATTATGGAATTTGTTCTTGATTGGTAGAAAATGTTGTGGAAAATGCTAGTTATCAGCATTTTCTCCTTTTCCCAAAATGTTTTCAAAAGGCTTTTTACTCAGGATCATTCTCGGGATTGTGTGGTATTGGGTCAAGACAGACAGATGACTTTTGCATAATAGAATATATTATAGACAGGATTTATACAAGGGAGGATCTTTAATAGTAACACTTTCAGAAAGATCCTGTGAATACATTAAGATTAATGACTTCCTCTGCAAAATGAAGGAAGATTAAATCTGTACTGCACTTTTCTAATCTTATCCTTTTACTGAACCGTATTTTAGTGACCTTAACCCAGTGTACCCCACAATCCTGAGTTTTAATGACCCAGAGAAAGAAACCTTTTGAAAACATTGAGGGAAACGGAGAAAATGCTGGTAACCATCATTTTCTTATTTTCCCACAATGTTTTCTATCCTTCAAACAAAAAATTTCAGTTTTTTAGTCACATTTATTTTGTCGCTTGCTAATGCATTCAATTTAGTTAAGTCCAAAACTATGTCGTTTGGTAAAAAGTAAAAGGCTCCTTTACACTTTAACCCCGAAATCTTTACCAAAGGACAAAATCTTAGACTGGTACAAATTGAAAGCATTTGCAAGGACAAATTAGATGCATCTCAAATGATGGACTTTGTCTTTTGAAAAGTAGAAAGCACTGTGGGGAAAGGAAAAAATGCTGGTTTGATAAAATCTTTCAAAATTGAAAGCATTTGCAAATGATAGACTGTCTTTTCAAAAGTAGAAAGCATTGTGGAGAAAGGAAAAAATACTGGTTCCCCATTAAGTTTCTGAAGGCTTCTTCCTCAGGATCATTAAAACTCGGGATAGTGTGGTTAAGGATTAAGGCACCCTTTTAACTCTTTACCGAACAAAACAATTTTAGACTAGTCCAAATTAAAAGCGTTTGCAGACAACAATTTCACTGTGAGTGTCTCAAATGATGCAATTTGTCTTTGATAGGGAAGAAAACATTTTGGGAAAAGGAGAAAATGCTGGTTACCAGCATTTTCTCCTTTTCCCACAATGTTTTCAAAAGGCTTCTATCTCAGGGTCCTTAAAAGTGGGGATTGTGTGGTAAAAGGTTAAATTATAGCAAATTGATGCAGGATATGCCTATGTATGGAGATCTTTTGGCATCTGCTGGTATATTTGCTAAAGTTCTAGCTCATCAATCTGTGTTTCTTTAAATCAACAAAACTGAAAAATATTTCAAATCTGCAAATCTTCTCCAAAACTGCAGTTTGGAATTCTGTGCAAATAGTACAAAATGATCCTTTAGTTGACCTCTGTGATTTTTTATATAATTTTGATCTAGCAAAGAACAAAAAAGCTGTGGGCTTGGCTTCAGTATAGGTCACAAATTATAGTTTATGACAAAAGAGTAGATTACCAAATGACAAAATTTTAGTCTGATCCAAATTGAAAGCATTTGCAGACAACAAAATAAATGTAACTGAAAAAGTGAAATTTTGGGAAGGGTAGAAAACTTTGTAGGAAAAGAAGAAAAGGCTGGTTACCAGCATTTTCTTCTTTTCCCACAATGTTGTCAAAAGGCTTCTTTCACTGGGTCGTTAAAAGTCAAGATTGTGTGGTTAACTGTTAAAAGCCTATGTCATGTTTCAGGCAAGACACTGCAGTTTTCCTCATGACAATATGTTGCCATTTATCTCTCTCTTGGTTGTCATACACCCAGCCTGGTAGCTCAGTGGTTAGTGTATCGGACTTGTGACCTGGTGGTTGCGGGTTCAATACCCGGTTTAGGCAAACTTTCTAACCAGGGATTTTTTGTCTCACACCTCTGATGCATGTGAGAAAGTAATCAGTGGCTTGGAAAGAAAGTTGTGTGAACACTGGTGTAAGAAAGCCAGGAAACACATGCATAGGTGCACTGACTGCCGTTATGACCTAAGCTGTTAAAATGGGCGTCAAAGTCTAATACAGACAAACAAACAAATGGTTGTCATACTACTCTGTAACATGGTTGGTAACAAGTTTTCTGGATAGAAAATGTTGAAATTTGATTCACAATGATTGATTTTGATGTAAATGGATATGTTCTGATATGTTGAATATTAATTTTGGATTAGGCAGACGGGACATCATGTCATTCTTTCACCAAACCTTAACCATTTATGCCACAGAACTTTCTTTTCTGCTACTATAAAATTGGAAATCTTGTCAAAATACTGTTTGTCAAAGTTCAGAGTGATACTTAATTGCTTATCTATTCATAGACGCCATCTTAACTCTTTACCACACGACAAAAATGTGGACTTGTCCAAATTCAAAGCATTTGCAGACGACAATTTAAACATTGCTCAAGTGATGGAATTTGTCTTTACTATGGTAGAAAACATAATGGTAAAAGGAGAAAAGCTGGTTACCAGCATTTTCTCCTTTTCCCACAATGTTTTAAAAAGGCTTCTTACTCAGGGTCGTTAAAACTCAGGATTGTGTGGTAAAGAGTTAAGGCTAAATATCTGTCAGTGCCTTTATGTGCATGGCAGATTTATTTATAAGGCAGTAGAGCAATACAGGGTCATCATGGCCCTCTTGTGTACCACCATACTACTGCTCCATGTTACCTGTTCTTCACATAAAAATTGCTACCTGAGGTTTAATTAACATCATTGTACTATTTTAGCTCTATTCACGCTTGTAATTAAAGTAAGGTCCATTTACACCTGGGTGTAAAGTCGGTCAAACTTTGATCTGTTCCTTCCTATACAACATTTTGTTTCTCATTGCCTTGTGTATAATAATTTTTACATCTTGCTTCATGCATGAGCAATCTCTTCCTTTTGTCAAAATATTTTTACATGTTTTCAAACATCAAACTTTAATTCATGTTGATGAGCCCTGTTTTATTGAAAATGGATATTTGTCAAAATTGCCTGCTGCAAATTTGTTTAACCCTGTACCGCACAATCCTGAGTTATAACCCTGACAGAAAAGGCTTTGGAAAATGTTGTAGGAAATGAAAAAATGCAGGTAACAAGCATTTTTTTTCATTTTCCCACAATGTTTTCTACTCTATCAAAGACAGAAATTATCACTTAAGCTACAGTTGTTTTGTCATTTGCAAAATTTTGTCGTTTGGTAACCGAGTTAAAAGCAAATCAAGTTATTTGAGCCCTACATGATTTCTCATCTGCAGATATCTGCAAATGCTTTTAATTTGGACATGTCTAAAATTTTAATGTGTTAACTCTGTACCACACAATTCCCAGTTGTAACAAACCTGAGGAAAAACCTTTGGAAAACCTTGTGGGAAAAGGAGAAAATGCTGGTGACCAGCATTTTCTCCTTTTCCCACAAGGTTTTCTACACTTTCAGAGACAATTACCATAATTTCAGCTACATTTGTCATCTGCAAATGCTTTTAGTTTGGACCAGTCTAACATTTTGTTGTTTGGTAAAGAGTTAAACAGTAAAATATAATTTGAACTTAGGGTCTTCCAAGAGTATATCTGTATTTACAGAAATAAACGGTACAGCTGAATTGAACATGGGGGGGGGGGGGGGGGGGGGAATAGAAGGATAAAATGCTGGCAATGAGGATTTTGTCCTTCTCCAACAGTATTTTCAAAAAGTCTTAAATATTGAATTGTTAAAATATTGTTTATGAAGAAAAGAATGAATGTCAGTTCTCTTTGTATCTGGTTTCATTGATGGTTTGTGTAAATGGTTGCTTAGTAACTTGAAAACTTGATAAATTTTCAGTGCTTTAACAGAATCAAGTGACAGTCCATTATGTTGGTCAAATCTCAAGTTACTTTTGTATATTTCGTAGAAAGTGGGTTTCAAGATCAGACTGTTAACCCACCTGTTAAAGCACCTTTTTCTATTATAGTTGCCATTGCGGCCAGCATAGATCAAGATCAGACTGCACAAAATGTACAGTCTGATCTTTGTTCTTCACTGTCCACTTTGCTGAGACACTGCAGACAAAAGGCAACCATAAAATGGCAATTACCTGGATGTTATTGGTGACTAAAAATATCCATTGGGTGTATTTGGGGAATTAACTCTTTACCACACAACAAAATTTTGGACCCAACCAAACTGAAAGCATTTGCAGACGACAAATTAGAAATAGCTCAAATGATGATTTCTGTCTTCAGTAGAGTAGAAAGCATTGTGGGAAAAGGAGAAAATGCTGGTTACCAGCATTTTCTCCTCTTCCCATAATGTTTTCAAAAGCCCCTTTTTTCAGGATCGTTATAACTCAGGATTGTGTGGTAAAGGGTTAAAGTAAGGGTTAAAACATAAGTGTCTGGTTTAGAATTAACTGGATACTTTTGAGATATTATTATTGAAAGAAAAAATTGCAGTATTTTGTCCTGTGGGTTGCAGTATTCGAAACTTAGAGACAGGAATGGACCCTTTGGCACACAATCCAGATTTTTGAGGGCATTGAGAAAGAAGGCTTTTGAAAACACTGGGGGAAAAGTAGAAAATACTAGGTTTTTTCTTCTTTCCTACAATGCTTTCTACCCTTCCAAAGATTAATTTCAGTTTCCAAGTCACTTGAAGCAAATGCTTTCAAATTGGACAAGTCCAAAGTTTTTTTGTCTGGACTATATTACAGCGTTTAAGGACTGTTTTTGTCCGTAGATCATTCAAAAGCCTGTACTAGACAATGTTTTATCAACCCAGAGGAAAAATTTCTTTGAAAGCATGGCAGGATAAAATACTGGAAACCAGCATTTTACGCCTTTCCCCCCCAAAAAAATTTTTCACAGCTTTGACTTTTTACAAAAAAAAACAACAATACAGATAAACATATCAGAAGAATTATTGACAAAATGTCATATTGTTTAACTCTTTACCACACAGTCCCAAGGTTTAACGACTCTAAGGAAGAAAGCTTTTGAAAACATTGTGCAAAAAGGAGAAAATGCTGGTAACCAGCATTTCTCCTTTTCCCACATTTTTTACCCTTCTCAAAACAAATTTCAATTTTTAAACCACTTTTATTTTGTCATCTGTAAATGCTTTGAATTTTGACAAGACTAAAATTTTGTTGTTTGGTAAAGAGTTAATGTAGCTTAAATAAAGTGACTCAGACTAGTCTTTGAAAGGGTAGAAAACATGGCTGGACAAGGACAGAATGCTGGTTATCAGCATTTTTCCCTTTTTTCTCAGTGTTTTTAAAAGCTTTTTCCAGTTCTTAAAACACAGGATTGCCTAGCAAAGGATTAATGTTGAAAAGGAATCTTTAAAATTGACACATTTTGGGGTAATACTTTGTTGCATTAAGCATAATTGGCAGTGTTTGCCTGTGGGATAAGGCGAAATTTGTCAAATTAACACCTATTTTCTGATATCTTTTGTACTTTAATTACCTTTAAATGAGAGTAAATATCAGGCAAAGTGGATACTTTGAAACCCTTCACCAAACAACAAAATTTTAGACTTAGGCTAATTGAAAACATTTGCAGAAGACAAATGTGGCTTAAACATAGGAATGTGTCACTGAAAGGGCAGAAAATATTTTGGGAAAAGGAGAAAATGTTACAAGCTTTTTCTCATTTCCCAAAAATGTTTTCAAAAGCCTTCTTCCTCAAACGTTTGTTAAAACTCTGCATTGTGTGCTAAAGGGTTAAACAAACACTTTGGTGGTAGTGGGAAACAGAAAAAATACTGGTACCAGTAACAAGCTCTTTTTCCTATACTGATAGTGTTTTCTACAACAAATCTCATTATTGGAGTCATATCTTATTTGTCATATGCAAGTTTTTTGAAATAGGTTGTGTTGGATGTTTTTTTGTTTGGTAAAGACAGGGATCATATCTATTATATGATTCCTGGTAAACATCGGTAAAGTAATTTTTTGCATAGTCAGTATTTAAACCTTTACCACACAATCCCAAGTTTTGAAGACCCTCAAATTAACCTTTACCACTCAATCCAGACTTTTAACGACCCTGAAATAGAAGGCTTTTGAAAACATTGTGGGAAAAGAAGAAAATGCTGGTAACCAGCAGTGTCTCCTTTTTCCACAATGTTTTTTACCCTATCAAAGCCAGAAATCATCATTTCAGCTACTTTTAATTTGTCATCTGCAAATGCTTTCAATTTGGACAAGTCTAAAATTTTGCCATTTGGTAAAGAGTGAAATGCTTTTGAAAACATGGTTTTAAAAACCCTATCATAGACAAAAACCATTAATTAGACACAAATGATTTTTTGGTCTGCAAATGGTTTCAGTTTGGACGAGTCCAAAATTTTGTTGTTTGGTAATGAGTTGACTTGAATGTATTATTACAATCTTCTTTGATAAACTGAATATTATATTACAATTTCCTTTGATGTTTTTCAGAAATTTTACCTACGGGAAACAAATGGATCATAGAGCAAAATTACACGAAAGTATTTATACCCTTCAAGTTGGACATATCAACAAATTCCCTGTGAGATAATGAGCACAGAAATTACAAGAGGGCTGATCTAACATCAGAGGTCCTGTGGATGTTGAGCAAAGTTGGTTTGATTTGATCATTGAAGGATTGGAATCTTAATGTTGATTGAGGAGAAAAATTCAGAATTTCTCGGAATTGCTTTATGTTTTTAAACAAGAACAGGATATAGAAGGGCATTATTTTGGAAAGCAATGTATGGAAGGCTTAGACATATATGTAAAGGTATTGAAACAAAAACATAACCCTGTGGCAAACAACTTTATTTTTTAGTTGTCTGATATTGGAAATGTTTGGAGATAAATGTTGCTCAAATGATGGGATGTGTCTTTCGAAGGTCATGAAACATTGTGGGGAAAGGAGAAAAATGCTGGTTACCAGCATTTTCTCCTTTTCCCACAATTTTTCTGGATCACCTCAGCACAGGTTAGCTTTTGGGATCGTACTGTGTCCGGCACCCATGGTGCGTCTTCCATTGTGCATGCATCAACATTATGTCTTGTGTGCACTCTAGAGGTCACATTTTCACTCAGATACTTATGAAAGTTAGTCAGGATATATGTTTTGTATCTTACACAACTTTGAAATTGAGTCGTGTGAGGTCAGTAAGTAGGTCACGAGGACAAATCTTGGGGGGAAAAAAAAATGTATACATTCTAGAGGCCTCATTTTCAGTCAAATACTCATGGAGAGTTGGTCAGAATATTTAATTTTGTCCTGATGATATCTTGGATAAGTTAGAAATTGGTACATATGGGGTCAAAAAGTAGGGCTCACCAGAAAAAATTTTAGAAAAAAAAACTTGTATGCACTTTAGGAGTCTTATTTCCAGTCAGATACTCATGAAAATTGGCCAGAATGTTGATCTTAATAATATCAAAAGTTTTAAGTTTGGTCACATGAAAAGATCACTGGGACGAATCTTAGAAATTGTTTGTGTGCAATGTAGAGGCCACTTTGAAAAAACTTGTATGCACTTTAGGGGTCACATTTTCAGTCAGATACTCATGAAAGATAGTCACATGTTTGCCTTGATAATGTTTCTGACAAGTTTGAAATTTGGTCACATGGTGTCAAAAAATAGGTCACCAGGACAAACCTGAGAACAAGTTTGTGTGAATTCTGGAGGCCATTTTTTCACCCAGTACATGTACTTGTGAAGGTTGGTTACATGTTTGTCTTAGTAACATCTTCAGCGAGTTTGAAATTCGGTCATGTTGGCTTAAAGATTAGGTGTCTTGGACAAATCTTAAGAAAATCTTAGGAAAAAGCCTGTGTGCACTCTAGAGGCCACATTTTCATTCTGATACTCTTGAAAATTGGTCAGAATGTTTGACTGATATTGCACAGACAGTGTTGAAATTGGGTCATCTAGAGTCAAAAAGTAGGTCATCAGGACAAATCTTAGAAAAACCTTGTGTGCACTGTAAGAGGCCACATTTTCTGTCTGATGCTCATGAAAGTGTTTCAGAATGTATGTCTTGATAATATTTTAGACAACTTTGAAATCGGGACTTGTGCTATCAAAATGTAGGTCACTATGGCAAATCTTGGCAAAAATGTTGTGTGCACTCTTGAAGCCATTTTTTTTCAATCTGTTACTCATGAAACTTTGTCTTGGTACATCTCACATAAATTTGAAACTATAAGTAGGTCACAGGAACAAATCATAGTAAAAACCTATATTCATTCAAGCGGCCACATTTTCTGTCCAATAGTTTGAAAACTAGTATGTTTTTCTTGATGACTTTTTAGTTAGGTTCTATTGATATTGAGTCACTCAGGTTCAAAAAGTAGGTCACCAGGACAAATCCTTGAAAAACCAGTCTGATACCCATGAAATTGGTTTAGAATGTTGGTCTTGATAATATCTCGGATGATTTGAAATTGGGTCTCACAGGTCAAAAAATAGGTCACCAGAACAAATTCTAGAAAAACCTTGTTTGCATTCTAAAGGCCATATATTCAGTTGTATACTCATAAAAATTGGCCAGCGTGTATGTCTTTGTGATATCTCAGACATGCCTGAAAATGGTTCATTGGGTAAAAAAGTAGGTCACTGGAAGATATCTAAGAAAAGCTTGTGTGCACTCTGTACATTTTTCAGTCTCAGTCTCATGAAACTTTGGGCTGCAGTCATGTCAATTAATGGTAAAAACACAAAAGTTAATTTGAGAAAAAACTTAATTTTGCCCCCCTTCAACGAAGTGGGGGTATATTGCTTTGTACATGTCGGTCGGTCGGTAGACCTTTCCTTGTCCGGATAATAACTAGACACAGAATTGACCTAGGTTCGTCAAATAAGCACACATGCATCTCAGAGTGTAGATGATCCCTATTGATTTTGAGGTCAATCGGTCAAATGTCAAGGTCACAGTGACCGTCAACATGTGTCGACCAAACCTTGTCCGGATGATAACTACATACAGAATTGACCTAAGTTCGTCAAATTTGGCACAGATATGCGTCTCGGAGTGTAGATGATCCCTATCGATTTTGAGGTCAATCGGTCAAAGGTTAAGGTCACAGTGACCGTCAACATGTTGATATATAGACCAAACCTTGTCTGGATGATAACTAGACACAGAATTGACCTAAGTTTGTCAAATTTGGCACAGACATTTGTCTTGGAGTGTAGGTGATCCCTAGTGATTTTGAGGTCAATCGGTCAAATGTCAAGGTCACATTGACCGTCAACATGTTGATATATAGACCAAACCTTGTCCGGATGATAACTAGACACAGAATTGACCTAGATTCGTCAAATTTGGCACAGACGTTTGTCTCGGAGTGTAGATGATCCCTACCGATTTTGAGATTAATCCATCAAAGGTCAAGGTCACAGTGGCCTTCAACTTAATGATATATAGACCAAACCTTGTCTAGATGATAACTAGACACAGAATTGACATAGGTTTTTCAAATTCTGTACAGATATTCATCTCGGAGTGTAAATGATCCCTATCGATTTTGAGATTAATCCATCAAAGGTCAAGTTCATAGTGGCCTTCAACTTAATGATATATAGACCAAACCTTGTCCAGATGATAACTACACACAGAATTGACCTAGGTCCTTCAAATTCCATACAGATATTCATCTTGGAGTGTAAATGATCTGTATTGATTTTAAGGTTAATCCGTGAAAGGTCAAGGTCGCAGTGACCACCAGATGATTCAGGGCCCGCGCTGCCGTTCGCCACTTGAGCCATTTGCTCAAAAAAAAATTAAAGTGTCTCAAAAATCATCATATGTGGCTCAACTTGTGGCTTCAACATTTTATTCGCATATTATCGGGGACGTAGTAAGCATCAAAGTCGACTGGGAAAAAGCAGAAGTCGAACGCACCTGCCGAGAAGAAAATCGATACCTCAGTCTCTGTATCGGCGACTGTTTACAATCTTGTATATATACACACAGCAGTGTGTATAATTATGCGAACTGTTGACAGATTATCACATTTAACAATTGAAGTGGGCTATAAATCAGACAAAGGATGTTAATTACTTGATTAGCAATTATTGCCGACGCATGTCAGTACTTTGACTCATCTCCAATTAAAGATGGACTTGTCAACAAATTAGCGGCAATTAAAGGATCAAATTATGTGGATGTTTTTTGGCAATTGATATCAGTTTATGAACTGTGCCACTTCCTGTATCAGTCTGGCAGTAGGGGGGCATGACTGTTTTACAAACAGACATCTTGTTCCAATCAGTTTGCACACTCAGTTTATTTAATAATTATGTGTTTTACATTGTCACAATCACAGTCTCTTCAAATTATCAATCCTAGATGCCTTTACTCGGGTGAGCCCTTTAGGGCCAATGGCCATCTTGTTCAGAAGCTTTCCAGCAAGGCTTTAAAAGCCATCTGCCTCAGGCTCCTTCATACTATAGGATTGTTTGGTAAAGGGTTCAGTTGAAGGATAGAGATTTGTGAATATGAGTAAAACTTCTGTCAAGGAAGAAGTCCACTTCTCATGTTGGCCTTTGAAGAGCTAATGTTGACAAACAGTTGTTGACAAAGCTTTTGAATAATAAAGAAAAACAACTAGAGCTATTGTTAGGCTAGCATAATTACCTCCCCAGAAATTATCTAAATGAGATAGGCTTTATGCAAAATGTTACAATGCTTCAGTAGATATATCAGCTGAGGTGACCAGCCCACATAGCTCAAGTGTTAGGGTGTGGGACATGTAGACATCAATTTTTGGGTCATTGAGGGTGTGGCTTCAAGCCCCCACGGTTGGCCATCTAAAATTACAAATAGTCTTTCGGATGAGATGTTAAACCAAGATCCCATGTGATGGTACTACACACCCAGCATGTTAAAAAATAGGTGTTATTTAGGATGGGTTTCACCCTGTATCTGGCACTACTCCCTGTAACATAACTAACAGCCCTCCTGGGGCATTGCCTCTATAAATAAACTGAAAACCAATCAATCATTTCTTATGAAGTCAATACTTTAGGGTTATGGCATCAATTCTCAAGGCTGACCAACTAAAACTCACCCATTGTCTATTGAATGTGACACTAAGCCTAGGTCTGGTAAGATGGTGCTATACACTGAGCATGTTAAAGAACCAGACTTAACTTGGGACGGATTTTGTCCTGTATTTTGCACCATCCCCTCCTTGTTAACCCAGGTGTGAAGTATTACCATTCATCACCCCTCGGACATTCAATTGTGAAACCCATCATTTCCATGAATATTCATAAGATTGCGAATTACACCCCATATCCAGTCGAATTGTTGATAACATAATGATACTCTCTTGTAGTGGAGGATAATCACATTTCTTCTGTTACTACAAATAAACCGGGTAAAACCCACATCATTAACAAAGAATATGGCGGCCGCCAGTGGGCCTTCCTTCTGTGGCATTTGCCTTACGACAATCATGGGCAGACATTACAAATCCTTGTATACAAAGGCAAATATTCAGAAAAACAGCGTGCTGCTGCAGTCCTTAGGGGTATGTAGCAGGGGTGATTTCATCCTCGTTGACCCAGTTCTGATGTATTCCCTAAACTATTTTCATCGATTTGACTGGTTGTAGATGAGGTAAAAATAGAAATAATGGCATATGATTGATAAAAATAGATTGGATTTTCTCACTGAAAAACTGAGATTACCAATCAAAATGCTGCATGAATAATTCATGAGAAGGAGAAAACGTATGCAAGATAACCCAGGGGCAATTATGTAGTTTACGGAATACATCTGAACTGGGTCAACGAGGATGGCACCTTGCAGCATAACTATCATAACCCATATGTGCTATGGCTGGCAATTGGAAATAAGGGCAAAACCCTACAAATCTTAGTCTGTTTGTCTGCAGCAAGTCCCCTAGCTAGGTGCATCCACCATATTTTTCTGCCTTGTCTCATTTGTTTACTGTTGTAATGAAGCTGGTCTTAAAACACTACCCACATATCAATAAGGTGATGTACTTGAGCCTTTACCAGACAATGCTAATGACCCTGAAGAAAAGGGCTTTTGAAAACATTGTTGGAAAAGGAGAAAATGCTGGGAACCAACATTTTCTCCTTTTCCCACAATGTTGCCTAACCTGTCCTGTTTCCCACAATGTTTCCTAATCTGTCCTGTCACAGATTAATTTCTTGATTTGAGCCACAAAAAACCTGTGGTCTGCAAGTGCTTTCAAATTTGACAAGTCTGAAAGTTTGGCATATTGTAAAGGGTTAAAACGCTACCCACATACGCTGTTACTCATAAAGGCCCATTAGTGGCCCAAAAAACAGTGCAGGTACATTTATCAGATTGCATTTAAATTTAAATTATTAAATTATGCAGTTTAAAAGTATGAAAATTATTGTGAAGATGACTATCTATTATTGTTGGTCCAAGTGTTAGTCGCTGGCAGCAAAATGAATTCCAAAACTAGGTCAAAAGTTGCAGAGTCATTCTGTATTTTTTTTTTCCTTTTTAACTTGTTTTAAAATTCATTTTTCTGCCATTGACTAACACTTGGACTGACCATACAGTAACAGATTGTCATCTAGACACTTTTAAATGGTATGATTTAAGTTTAAATGCATTTCAACACCAGCATTGCGAAGCCCCCTTAGCTCAGTCGGACGCATACAGGACTTGAGAACAGGAGGTTGCTGGTTCGATCCCCAGCTTGGCCAATTTCTTTCCGAGGACTGATGATAATCATTGCGACAGCATTCATTCCTCTTTCACTGCTGATCATTGTTTCAATGAGGGTTATTTGGGAAAGCAGCCAGTGGCTTGGAAAGAATATTGTGCGGAGTACTGGTAAAAGAAACTCCAGGATACACATGGATAGGTGCACTGGCTGCAGCAATATAACTGAAATAATGTTGAAAATGTCATTAAACACCGTACAATCAATCAACACCAGCATTGTTTACATTTGGCCACTACTGTTCATTTAAGCAAACACTTCAGTTTCCTTGTCAGACTGGCAGACCTTTTTTAATTTATAGAAAATCAAGTTCTGAGTGGAGGTGATCTCAGTAGGATAAGTGCAATTTCCCTTGCCCCAAAAATGTGAAGAATTTCACATGCTGATCACAAATAGAGATTATAGCATGATTGTTTCAAGTTTTATTTCAAAACCCTTTACCCCACAATCCTGAATTTTAACAACCCTGAGGAGGAGGCCCTATGAAAACATTGTGGGAAAAGCAGAAAATGATGGTAACCAGCATTTGCCTCTATTCCTACATTGTTTTCTACCTTATCAGATAACTTAAGCTTATTTGTACCAATTTTGAATTTGTCTTCTGCAAATCTTTTGAAAATGGTAGAGGCTCAATGTTTGTCATTTTGGAAAGGGGTTAAGCCCCTTAGGAGATTAAATCAAAATATTATGCAGGTCTTATTTTGTTACCTTGACCTATTGCAGCCAAAAGTTAACCTTGTAGGGCTGAACCCAGATTTAATTGGTTATCAGACAGTGTAGATCAAGATTAGACTGCAAAGAAGGTGAAGTTTGATTTGATCTACCCTGTCTGTTTTTGTGCCAGATATTCGTACAAAAGCAAGTTTGAAATTGTGATACCTGCATTTTTAGTACTGGTTAAGTCTTTACCAAACGAATACGATTAAGGCTTCTCCATATTGAAAGCATATGCAGACATCAAATGTTGCAAAACGGATGATTTCTATCTTTGATAGGGTAGAAAGTACCCTGTGTGAAAAGTAGAAAATGCTGGTTACCTTTTCCTACAAATTTCAAAAGCCTTCTCTTCCAGAGTTGTTAAAGGTTGGCACTGTGTGGTAAATGGTTTTAAGTTAAAATACCAAACCTATGTTAACCCTTTACCACACGACAAAAATTTATACCAGTCCAAATTGAAAGCATTTGCAGACGACAATTTCAGTGTGGTTCAAATGATGTGATTTTTGTTTGATAGGGTACAAAACATTGTGGGAAAAGGAGAAAATGCTGGTCACCAGCATTTTCTCCTTTTCCCACAATGTTTTCAAAAGGCTTCTTTCTCAAGGGTGTTAAAAGTCGAGATTGTGTGGTAAAGAGTAAAAGAAATACATGTATTTATATGTATTTATATAAACCTATGTTGGTTTTTTTCTACTGAGAAGTGTATAGAGTCTGGTACAATTTTGGTAATTTCAAATGATCAACCTGATACCAGAATAAATTTGAAAGCTTGTTTAGCCATTTACCACACAATCCCGACTTTCAACGACCCCTTAAAAAAAGCTTCTGAAAACATTGTGGGAAAAGGAGAAAATGCTGTAACCAGCATTTTCTCCTTTTCCCACAATGTTTTCTACCCTTCCCAAAACAAATTTCAATCTTAGGGTAACATTTATTTTGTCGTCTGCAAATGCTTTCAATTTGGACTGTTGTAAAATTTTGTCGTTTGGTAAAGAGTTAACCCTTATTCTAGCCTGTCAGCTAGAATACTGCAAGGTGTAGAACATGAGATTTGGAATTGACAATTCTCAGGATACTTGAGGTTGTGGGTTTGAATTCAATGCCTGGCCATCTAAACATTTCTACTAGTCTTTCAAATGAGACATGTAACCCAAATTCCCTAGTGACGGTGCTATTCGATGAACACATTAAAATTTGAGGCCTAACCAAATAAGGGTTTTGTCCTGTATCTTACACTAACCCTCATAACATAAGCAACAGCTTTCTGGGGCTTCAGCAACATAAGCTACTGGTGGCAATGATGAATACACACAAATCTACCTTGAAAAATTGCTAAAATATCTTTTTTTTTATCTCTCTTAACTTTATAGCCTTGATAGCATATTGTAATGTAAAACAAGTTAATATTTATCTTGCCACCTTCTGAAAAAAACTTTTCAGTAGTATACTTGAAAACAGTTTTGGCAAATAGAAAAATGGCTCAAACTGAAATGCTTTGTCCTACAATCCAACTGTCCATAATGTAAACACTGCATAACAGGGCTTAGGCAAAAAGTTAATGAAAAGGGTATAATGGGATTAGTTTCCCCTCCTGATATTCTGTTTTGTTGCAGTATTGGCAAAGTAATTGTTTTAATTATCCTGCCAGATGGTGTGAAAAATGTCAACCTGAGAAGTGTGACCTTCATATGACCTTGACTGGTTGCTTTTTCACCTTTACAAACAAGCTGTTAACATTTGTTATACATTCTGTTTAACTTTGTAAAAGAAGATAAAACACAGTGTGTGTTCAGTGAAGATTGCCATTGACAGAAATAAAAGTGTAAAAGATTTGTACAGTGTTGCCCAATAAAACAACAACAACAACAACATCAGACTTTTAAACTTAAATAATAGAGTGCCTCACATTGTAAAGATGTGAAAAAGTGACAGGGGCCTTACATTTTAGAAATGCAATTGATGTTCAAAGCATGGTTTACCAGTAATGTGGATGAATTTTATGAGGGTTTGAAGATGCAGATCTAAAGCCTAGGAGATTTAAAGTTAGGTTATCATAAACAACAAAAACAAAAATTTGACTTGAATTCTAGAGCGTGTCACATTTTCAAAAATGTAAGATGGTTTTAAACATCATAGTCTAATGTATGTGGGTGAACAAATACAGGATTGGACTTTGGGTTCCAGTAATAGATGGACATGAAAAATCCTGCAGAGGATGAGGTCAAACTGAGAAACAATTATGATTAAAATTGTCAACTGTTGGAGTACACTTGTTTTGACTTAGAATTTTAACAGATGATTGTTTTTAGATGGGTGAAAATAAATGACATGTAGAGAATTCCAATGATAGAAAGTTCTCCTAGATGAAATGTACTTACCTGGTCATTGAATGATTGTCAAAAACATAAAAGGTAACAAGATGTCAAACATAGAGGAACTTTGGAAATCCCTGGAGTTCCCTAAAGGAGCTAACAGACCTGAACTGAGATTTACCAACACAAGTTTTTCGCCTGTTAAAGAAGACATCCAGAATCCTTTTGACAATAGTTTCGGGGAGGATGGGATGTATGATGACCCTTTTGAAGGGGAAACTGGCGAATGTGATGAAGAAGTGGACATTATTAACAGAAATGGTCATGTGACCAGGGAATTTAGTTTGTCACAGTATGATATTGACATCCAACCATTTCAGCAGTTTAGAAATAAGGTTCAGGCCAACTTGAACACTTCGAGTTCTGAAGGTCTGAGTTCTAGAAGTGGCCATGACAGTATTGAGGAGGTAGATGAAGAGGAGTATTCAGGGGAGATAATTTACACCAATAGACACAACAGCTTAAGGGATACAATGGGATATCCTTTGTATGATGGAATGAACAATTTGCAGATTTCCTATTCAAATGGGGAAACAGAGCCTTGTGGCATTATGTGTGATTGTGATGAATGTATAGATCAAACTGAAGTTGTTGAGTGCTGCTGTGAAAATTGTCTTCAGCGAAGGGGGGACACTCCTGTGTCCCAAAATACCCCTCCTCCAGGGGAGATAACTTGTACTTGTGAAGAGTGCTTTAATCACTCTGGAGTAGACACATACACATGTTCCTGTGGGAATTGTAAGAATGGTGCATTAGAATATGATTCCAATAAAGGTACTGACAACAACAACCATCCAGAAGATGTCTGTAAATGTTCAGAATGTGTGGGTCAAACAGTTCACCATAGCAATGACCCTGTTTGTTCATGTGAAACATGTGTTCAAGAACAAGAGGAGTCCTTTTTAAATCAACTTGATGTTGACACATGTGGGGGGCAAAGGGCTAATCTCAAGGGTTTTTCATCTACAGTCCAAAATTTGGAACCTGGAAAACCCTTCAATAATAGAAATAACTTTCAAATTTCTTATAAGGGAGGTAATTCAAAGAACACAAAATTCGGTAACTCTGATGTGCAATCAAAACCAAAGGCTGTTACTTTTGAAAATCTGGTTATAGAGAAAACTGGGTCTGTGCAATTAGATAGTGATGATACAAACCATTATGTGGACGATGAACTTGGTGTACTTCATAACAATTCAATCGGAGATGTTCATATAGACCAAGATATTTGTGAGTGTGTGGATTGTGTTCAGTCAACATATTCAACAGATAATTTGCATAGCCAAATTCATGGGCAGTCGGAGTAAGAAATACTTTTTGTACTCAAGTTTTCTAAATTTAGTTATTTTTATCTAAATATTCAGAATTCTTAAGCCTGTACCACACAATCCAGACTTAAAAAAAAAAAAACTATGACAGAAAGCTGTTGAAAACATTAGGAAAACAAAACATTAGGAAAATGAAAGATGCTGGTTACCAGCATTTGCTCCGTTTTTCATGATGTTAACTACCCTTCCAAAAACAAATTTCAATTTTCGAGCCACATTAATTTGTTGAGTGCAAATACTTCAATTTGCACGCGTCTAAAATGGTGTTGTTTGGAAAAGAGTTAACTACAGTCATCTTACAAGACATGAAAATGAACAAAAAAAGCAATTTGCCAGTAATGTGAGAGTAAGTCTAGAAAATACTGCTGCAATAATAGAGAACTGTATCTCATTTTAAGCATTTTCTTATTTTGTATGAAATGTTTTCAAAGCAATGTAATTTACAGCAGATACTTTGACTGTTTACCAAACAATCATGAATTTTAATGACATCCAGGAAGATGGTTTATTAGGAATTTCTCCTTCTGCCAGAATGTTTATATATATCTGAAGCAATACACAAAGGTCATCTACAGGCTATAATAATGGTTTTAACCCTTTACCACATAATGTCAACTTTTAACGACCTTCAGAAAGGAGGCTTTTGAAAACATTGTGGGGAAAAAGAGAAAATGCTGGTAACCAGCATTTTCTCTTTTTCTCACAATGTTTTCTACTGTATCAAAGACAAATTACACAATTTTAGCCCCATTAAATTTGGTGTCCGCATATGCTTTGGGTTTGAACAAGTCTAAAATTTTGTTGTGCCGTTAAGGGTTAACTCTTTACTATACAACATCATTCAAAACTTGTCTGCAAAGCAGTTGCATATGACAAAAAAATTTTAATTCGATTTGGATCAGTTGATGAGTATTGTTTTAGAAAGGTTAAAAACATTTAAAAGAGGAGCAAATCCCAGCATTTTGTCCTTTTCCCATGATGTTTTTAAAAACGTTCTTTCTTTGGGTCATTTAAACTCCGGATTGTTTTGTAAAGGGTTAAAAAAATGTAAGTACATGTATTAAAGGTAATTAGCATATGTGTCAACATGCCACAAGGTCATTATTTCCATGTAATTACTTTTGACAGGGAGACATCTAGCCCCTTTTCTTTTCCCCTTTCTTCATTTATACCTGTTTTGGCATTTCCTTTTAATGACCATACACAGAAAAAAACCATGGAAAATGGAGAAATTTCGCATACTTAGTTTTGCTTTACACTTCTGTAAAAGAAGCCATTTTTGAAGATGAGAGATAGCAAAGCATCATTGTGATAAAGAATCATCTTGATTATCTTCTCATATGATAAAGGTAAGATTCAACCATTGACCAAACATTCTAATATTTTTATGCCTTCAGGAAAGTTGTTTGGAAAAGATTGTGGGAAAAGGAGAAAATGCTGGTTACCAGCATCGTTCTCCTTTTCCCAGAATGTTTTCCAAAGCCTTTTTCCTTGGAGTAGTAAAGACATGGGATAATTTTGATACAGAATTAACAGATATTTTGGTTTGCACAAGTAACAGTCACCTTTTTTGGTGGAGAAAAGAGGACACTTCTTCAAGGTAAGAAAATATTTGAGCTGTGTTCTAGTGAAGGAGACAATAACTACATGTCCTAGTACGGCCATGTTTCATGGTCAACATGGAAACAAGTAAGTAAACTTCAAAAACTGCTATTCGGAAACTGTATAGTGTAGAACTGTTAAACAGTAAACCAAAAAACAAAGCCTTACAAAGGTATTTAACCCTTTACCACACATTCCGGACTTTTAAAGACCCGGAGAGAGAGGCATTTTGAAAACATTGTGGGAAAAGAAAAAAATGCTGGTAACCAGCATTTTCTCCTTTTCCCACAATGTTTTCTACCTTCCACAATCAAATTTCACTATTTTGGTCACATTATTTGTGTCGTGTGCAAATGCTTTTAATTTGGACTGGTCTAAAATTTTGTTTGTTTGGTAAAGAGTTAATAACACCCCCCCCCCCCCCCCAATAAAAAGTGAGAAAGGTTTTACACTTAAGTTAGGCTGTCCATCTGTCTGTCCATGCAAAATTGTGTTGTCTTCTGCTCATATGGTTTTCAACTTAGTTGGCAGAAATTTGGGGGGTCCTTCATGGGTTCATGTTAACGTGTAGGTCTCACAACCAGGAGGCCTAGGGTTCAAGCCTCTCTGGAAGCACTAGGTTTTTTTGGGAGTGTCCTGTGGCAGGATACTTCTGAGCCTTGGCTTAGTGCTGGTGAAATCTAGGATGTGGATGTATAAGAGAGCTGGTGCTGTGATATGACTGAAATGCTGTTGAAAGCGGTGTAAACCACGATTCAATCAATCATTGAATTTTGTTGAAAGTTCACTAAACGCATTCCAACCATAATATGTAATTGCCATTTTCACTTTAGACCACTACTGTGGAGGACAAATACTTTGGACTCATTTTCATGTTTTCGAAACTTTCCTTTTAGACTACTAGAGGACAAATAGTTTGGACTCATTTTCACGTTTTCGAAACTTTCATTTTAGACTGCTAGAGGACCAGTTGCAAACAGCAGAGAAAAAACTGAAGCAGAAGACAAATGAATATGAATCCGAATTGAAAGAATTGAAGAAGGAAAATGACAAGCAGAACCAAATCATACAGAAGGTAATCAGTTCTTCCTCAGCTTTCCTCACAGTTTTTAGAGGCATCTTTAACTGTTTACCAAACAACAAAACTGGAAGCATCCACTTCGAAAGCATTTGCAGACGACAATTGAAATGTGGCTGGAATTATTAGATTTGGCTGTGAAGGAGTAGAAAACATTGTGGGAAGAGGAGAAAATGCTGGTTACCAGCATTTTCTCCTTCCTCACAATGTTTTCAAAAGCTGTTTTTCTCAGTCTTTAAAAGTTGGGATTGTGTCGTAAAGGGTTTACCCTTTACCAAACAATTAAAAGTATTAAAGATCCCGAGGAAAAAAACTTTCTTGAAAAATCTTGGGAAAATGGAAAAATGCTGCATACCAGCATGTTCTTTTTTTCCCTACAATATTTTCTTCCATTTCAAAGTAAAAGCTGATTATTTGGTTCCCACTGAGTACGTCATCTTCAATTACTTAAAGTTTGGTTGAGCCTATACCTTGGTTATCTGGCACAGAGTTAAATCATTTCATCTTCAGATAATCTGAAAAGAAAGATGACACAATCTTTTCCTTATTCTTAAGGGCCCTATAGCTGCCAAAAGTAAACAGTGTTGGTGTTAAAATGCATTTAAATAATATGATGTAGAAGTATGGAAAATCTGTTATTATACTGTTGGTCCAAGTATTAGTCACTGGCAGGAAAATGAAATTTATATTAGGTCAAAAGTTGCCAGATCACTCTATCTTTGTTTACCTTTTACCTGTTTGTAAAAATCATTTTCCTGTTAGCAACGACTGACTGTTCCAAAACAGATCGTCATCTTCACAATAATTTCCATACTTTTGAATGGTACGATTTACATGTAAATGCATTTAACACCCACATTGTTTACTTTTGGCCGCTACTATGCATTTAAATCATACATAAAAATCTATTATGTTTGAGCCATGCTCAAGGGGGCTTAATGCATTTGCTAAAAGTATTGATCCAGGTCAGCCTGCACTGTTGGCACAGGCTGACCTGGGTTGAAACTTTTTGCTATTGGTCAATTTCATGCTTGTCAGAGGATCAGTGCATCTCATGATTCAGTGGGTTATTGGGCGAAATGGATTTTATGGGTGCATAATTATGTGATGACTTGCTTGGTGTCATACATCACGGAGATGCTGTAAACCCCAGTTTGCCAGAGCATGGCTCATTAATATAGATAGCTTACAAGGACCAATTACTTACCAATTAAATCTTGACCAGGTAACAAAATAGTATGCAGTTATGATTAGCAGACAGCAAAATGGCAGAATCATGTTTTAAAGAATAGAAAACATTCTGGAGAAAAGGGAAAAACGTTGGTTACCACCATTTTCTCCTTTGTCCAGCAATGTTTGCTATCCTTTTGTGAGCCACATCTGATCTATTGTCTGCCAATACTTTTAATTTGGACACATCTAAAATTTTGCCATTTTTGTAAAGAGTTCATTTAGCTTGTCTGGTTTATCTATTCGTAACGCTTTACCACATAATCTCGAGTGTTAATGACCCTGAAGAAGAAGGCTTTTGAAGGTCATGCAGGAAAGAAGAAAATGCTGGTAACCAGAATTTTCTTCTTTCCCACAACACTCTCAAAGATAGTTACTATTGTTTATGCCCCATTTTATTTGTCGTCTGCAAAGGTTTCAATTTGCACTTGTCTAAAATTTTGTTGTATGGTAAAGAGTTAACAGAGAGTTCTTTTCCCAAACGACAAATTTTAGACTCTTTTCAACTTCAAGACATCTACAGACGTCAAATTCAGGATTGATGCAAATGAGCTTAAGCTCTCTGATGGAGCAGAAAGCATTGTGGAAAAGGAGAAAATGCTGGTTACCAGCATTTTCTCCTTATCCAGCAATGTTTTCCAAAGCCTTCTTTCCCGGGCATGTAAAAACTTGGGGTAGTTTGGTAAAAAGTCAATAGCTTGACCTTTTTCAAAGAAAACTTGAAGAGTATTGCGATAGCTTTGTCATCATCTGCATCAGTGTAGTTGTGCCAATAGACTGACATTTTTTAATGTCTATTTATTATTGAGGATATTTACTTCAAAATTTGGCTAGTTGTAAAGGTGTAAAGGCGAATAGATACCAGGAGGGTAGGTAATTCTCGAAATATTTTTGACAGTTATGTCCCTTTTTCAACTTAAAATTTGGACTGCTTACAAGCCTTGGCACACACATGCGATGCTAATGTTTCTCTACCCTTTACCAGATAATCCTGAGCTTTAACAACCCTGAGGAAAAAGCCTTTTGAAAACATTATGGGACAAGGAGAAAATGCTGGTAACCAGCATTTTCTCCTTTTCCCACAATGTTTTTTAACCGTCTAAAGACCAATTTCTGCTTTCGGGTCACATTTAATTTGTCGTCTGCAACTGCTTTCAATTTGGACTGTTCTAAAATTTTGTCGTCTAATAAAGGGTTAATGTATTCGATCAGCACTCTGGTAAAAGTGGGGTTTAACTCTACCACACAAGAAAAATTTAGACTGGTCCAAATTCAAAGCATTTGCAGACGACAATTTTAATGCAACTCAAATAATGGAATTTGTCTAAGGGTAGAAAACATTGTGGGAAAAGGAGAAAGTGCTGGTTACCAGCATTTTCTTCTTTTTTCCACTAGGTTTTCAAAAGGCTTTTGTCTCAGGGTCGTTAATAGTCGGGATTGTGGGGTAAAGGCTTAATCCCCCTTTTCACAGAGCATGGTTCATTTGTCATGATAACTGTAAATTTCTCTTTGCTCAAACCTGAAGTTAAGCGACATTAGAGTTGTATGTATAACTTACGTATTTACAGAAGAAATGCCTGACTGTTGTTTAAGTATGGATGGATTTAGATTTGGTTCATATTTTTATACCAAGTACCTGAAGCTTTCACAGAAAGAGCTTTTGAAAAGTCTCTTAAAACTAAATCTATTTTGGCTAGAAAGACTCGGAGAATATTAGACATAGTAAATCCAAGATCGTACTGCATGTTTTGTGCATTGCCAGCTGAATCAATCAACTCTTTACCAAACAAAGCCAAGTTGTGATGGCTCTCAAGAAGAAAGCTTTTGAAACATTGTAGAAAAAGGTCACCAGCATTTTCTCCATTTTCCACAATGTGTTTTACATTCCCAAAAAAAATCTCATGTTTTGAGTCCCACTTGTTGTCTTCAAATGCTTTCGATTTGAACACATCTAAGGTGTTGTCGTTGGGTTTAAAGTTACCACACAATCCAAGTTTTAACAACCCTGGAAAAGAGGCCTTTTGAAAACATTGTCGGAAAAGGAGAAAATGCTGGTAACCAGCATTTTCTCCTTTTCCCCACAATGTTTTCTCTATTTTCGAAAGCAAATTCAATCCTTTTAGTAGCATTTAATATGTTGTCTGCAGATGCTTTCAATTTGGTCAGGTCTTAAAACTTTGTCGTCTGGTAAAGAGTAAAGGTGTTTAATCAACTCTAACCCTTTCAGGGTTTTGGGTGATTGTACAGATAAAGATCAGACTGCACAGAACATGGAGCCTCATCTTAGATATACCGTATACCATTTGCTTCTTCAGTTAAGCCTGTAGATAGAAATCCTTCTGGGTTTTAGAGGATTGTACTTTTAGCTGTCAAGCATGGAAGATGTAGTTCTTATGTTTGGCACTACAAGATGTAGATAGACTTTAGGATCAGAAATTTCCAGAGTTTTCAAATAAAAGTTCAAGAAGGAAAAGATTCCATAGGTAATAGTCTGATTTTGAAAATATTCAGGAAAAAACATATTTGTGAATGCTTCAGTTTCTGTATTAAGTTTTTTTCCAATGTAGTTTTTCTTTTATTTTCATTCATTTCTTATTACCAGTGTAAAAGAGTTTTTTGTTGTGATGTAAAAACTAGGTATTTTTATAAGATCTGATGTATATAAAAACCTTTTACAAACAATTCTGTCTATTTAAATGCCCATTGAGGAAGTCATTTAAAAATATTGTGAGAAAAGGAGAAACTGCTTGTTACAAGTTATTTTTGCTTGTAATAAGCAATTTCTCCTGTTCCAAAAGCATTTTCAACTGCATCAGAGAACTTCATAAAAACATGTTGCCTGTATAACATAATATAATAAAAAAGATGTTGCCTATATGTGTAAAAATGGAAAAAACATGTTGCCTATAATATGTATAAAGAATTATAAAGAAATGTTAAAAATTATTGAAAATAGAATAAGAAAAGAAGAAACAGCAGTCGGGTAAGTTAAACAGCTGTTCCAATGTGTCAGTCTTGTGAGGGTGCGGAATTAACCCTGAACCCTTTATTGCACAATGTTGACTTCTAACGACACTGAGACAGTATGCTTTGGAAAACGTCATTTGAAAAGGAGAAAATGCATTTTCTCCTTTTCCCACAATGTTTTCTACCAATTTTATGTTTTCAGTAACATTTATTGTCTGCGACTGCTTTCAATTTGGACAAGGCGAAAATTTTGTTGTCTGGTAAGGAGTTAAAGTGCCTTCCACAACTATAGTTGCCTTTGCGACCAGTTTATTGTTGATTAACCCTTTACCACACGAAAAAATTTTAGACTAGACTGATTTGAAAGCATTTGCAAATGACAAACTCAACTTTGGTACAAATAAGCTCAAACTCTCTGATAGAGCAGAAAACATTGTGGGAAAAGGAGAAAATGTTGGTTACCAACATTTTCTCCTTTTCCCACAATGTTTTCAAAAGCCTTCTTTCCCAGGGTCATGAAAACACGGGATTGTTTGGTAAAGGGTTAACCCTCTACCACACAACCCTGAACTTTAACTACCATAAGGAAGAAAGACTTTGAATACTCTGTGGGAAAAGGAGAAAATGCTGCTACTAGGCATCTTCTTCTTTTCCCGCTATGTTTTCTAGCTTTTCCAGGACAAACCACACTACATGTCTTTCAGCCACATTTCGTTTGTCATCTGCACATGCTTGGATTCGGACAATTCCTCAAAATTTTGTTGTGTGGTAAAGAGTTAAATGGTGGGATTTGCCTTTAAAAGGGTAGAAAACATTGGAGGGAAAAGGCTGGTTACCAGAATTAGCTCCTATTCCCACAATATTTTCAAAAACTTTATCTGTCAGGGTTGTTAAAACTCTGGATTGTGTGCTAATGGGTTTCAGAGGTATTGACCTACACATGGAAAAGTTATCATAGTTACTAAAAAACTGACTATCTATGGATGACTTTTACTGATGAATGAATTTTATTTTTTGCATTTCAGTATCGTTTGAATGTTTCTGTGGAATGTTAGCTTGTTTTTTGTGTGTGTTGTTTGATACAGTTGATTGTTGGGTTTGGTAGTTGGTACAGTTGACGGACTGGAAATATAAGGGACAATTGTTCTTTTTTAATACTGACTTGTCATATTTAAGGATCGTTGATTTTGTTTGTTGTTTATTTTTGACAGACTGTGAATGAAAGGGACATTTGTTTGTTTTTTTAGCTTGGCTGTTTTCGAAGAAAACATCAAGGTATTGTTGTAGCTCTGGCATCATTGTCGTCATCTGAGACGTCGTCTGCATCATCATCTGCATCGCCATGGTTCAAAAACTTTGACATTTTATACCGGATAATATCTCCGTCATTACCGAAGATATTTGCTTCAAACTTGGACAAGTTGTTTATTGTCAAAAGGGGAACCTATACAACAAGGGCAGGTAACCATCAAAGTATTTTTGACACAGTCTTGTTAAGATTGACTGGTTGTGAGCATAAGGGCATTTGTTTGTTGTTAAAATTGACAGGCTGTAGATATGAGGATATTTGTTTGTTGTTTAAAATGAATGGTTGTAGAAATAAGGGACACTTGTTTGTCTTTAAAATTAACTTTCTTATAAATATAGAAGACATTTAACCCTTTGGGCACTATAGGCAAAAAGCCCGAGTTTTACATATTGCGTAGATTAAGATCAAGCGGTTTCTTCTTTTCCTACAATGTTTTACCCTATCAAAGACAAATTCCATCATTTGAAGGACATTGATATTAAGGTCTACAAATACTTACAATTTGATAAAGTCTACATTTTATTTGTATGGTAAAGAGTTGATTTGTTGTGTGCAGGTGCTCTCAGTTTGGCAATGTTCAAAATTTTATTGTCAGATAAAGAGTTTTTGCCACAATGCTCTCATGAGTGGTCTACATTACAAAAAACAATCATGCATGCCGCAATGTGGTCAGTGATGATTTCATTTCTTCGTCTGCATGAAGTTGGAATTTACACTAATTCTGGTAGATGCAGCCCCATTTTACTAAATTTGGCATGACTTAATTATTGCCTGGTTGTTGAAATATTGGTCGTCAATAAGAATTAACCCTTGAAGCGCCTTTCGCTATTATTATTATACTGCAAAGAAATTTCTCATGATCTGATTGGATAATATGCTCCAAACATTATATTGCTGTACACTGGCAAGCGCCAGGGAAAAGCAGTTTCCCCGTTGGAACCCCTTACACTTGACTCACTTCAGTGCAAAAGCCTAGGTAGCAGTGTCAATGGATAGGAACATATTATTACTAGTTTTCCTTGATGGTTATCATTAAAGTGGAAAGAATGAATTGAATTTGAAACTAACTGAATATTCTTGTATATATATTAGCATTTGTTGTCATTCTAAAAGTAATACACAGAGTTTAAACGAGCCATCCTTTCGTTATGTAAACAAATCATGAAGTGTCAAAGGTCACACATTGTAATGTTAAAAAGAAAATATTGGTTGTTTGAAGCAACTAATGTTCATTAACTTTTGCCATTGAATCATAAAATGAATATTTACTTACCTTGAAGTTGTTTAAATCCATGTTTAAATGAAAATGCGTCGAATGTCTATCGCAGTGACTTTATGCACCAAACTGCATGTTTTACACAGTTTTCATTGACATCATTTTTTAGTGACATCATTTTTCAGTGTGTTGGGGCACTCAGAAGGGAAATTTGATTTTGTTAGTGTATTCATTTCACAAGACCATAAAACAGGGAAGTTTTGCTTGAATACATGTTGGAATAGTACAATTTTGCAGTATAACAAATTTGTTGTCCCGTCAGGTGGCAGGGCACTTGGAAACTTGTGCATGGCAGTGGCGAATCATCACCACCTCGCCTTTGGCTCGGGGTGACATGATTTGTGAACATGTTTCCACGTGCCCTGCCACCTGACCAGACTGCTAATATAGTTAACTTTGCGGCCAGTGTGGATTATGGTCAGGCCGCAAGTTTTGTGCAGCCTGATCTTTGATCTACACTGTCTGCTCTGCCGAAGCACTCTAGACAAAAGGAACCATGAAATTGCAATTATTTGGGTTATATTTGTAGGATGAAAATTTCTGTTGGGTTTATTCAGCGCTTTCGGGGTTAAGATGGATTACATGGATTACTTACTAATGGGTGTCTTGGGGTTTCATCAGTACCTGGCTGGGTCTCAAAAGTGTCTTGTCCAAGGACACACCCACAAAAATTGTAGAGGCTCTAGCAAAGATCAAACCTTGGAGCTCTGATATGCAAATCCAACACCTTCACCACTTACCCAGGCAGGAGTCATTCGAATGTATAACTACAAGTTTGCTTTAGAGGACATTGTAGATATGGAATTGTTAGTAAGTAGATGTACCAACAATTCCATGTCTGGATGACCCTTAGGGGAAAAAACACTTATGAAAACCTTGTGGGAAGAGTAGAAAATGCTGGTTGCCAGAAAGGGGAAAAAACCAACAAAAACATCTTTTGAAGAAGAGAAAAGGCTGCATTTTCTCGATTCCCAAACAAGGTTTACTATCCTTTCAAGAACTGATCTCATCATTTGCACTACATTTAATTACTCATCTGTAAATGAGCCATGCTCTGTGAAAAGGGGGCTCAGTGCATTTGCAAAAAGTATCAACCCAGGTCAGCCTGTGCAGTCCGCGTAGGTTGACCTGGGCTGAAACTTTTTGCTTTTGGTCAATTTTCTGCATGTCAAAGGACCAGTCTGCCTCATAATACAGTTGGTTTTTAGGCAAAATAGACTAAATGGATCCATGATCATGCGATAACTTGCTTGTACGATGCATCTCAGAGATGCATTAAACCCCCATTTACTAGAGTATGGTTCAAATGCTTTTGATGAAGATGGAATTTTTTTGTCAGAAAAATAGTATTTCTACTAAACAATCCCTTTTTTTTTAACTAAAACTTGGGATTTCTTTGGTAAAGGTTTGAGTGATATAGTAACAGCCAGTGCACCTATCAGTGCTTTCCTTGAGATTCTGCTACCAGAACTGGGAAAAACAACCCTCTTTTCAAGCTGCTGGCTGTTTTTCCAGCATTAGTAAAGTAATTGCTTCACTAAATGCTTTTAGTTTGGACAAGTCTAAAATTTTGTGTACTTGTAAAGAGTGAAATTGGCAGTGCCCATTCTCAACTTTTCCTGTTTTCTCTTGTTTTGACTTCTTATGTTATTTGATTGTTGATGCTTAGTACCTGAAATGACCTTCTTGTAATTTGATAACGTGTATCTGTGTGACAATTATGAAATACATGTATATGCATTAGTAATGAATAAAATCTAAATCTGTGTGAAGCTAAGATGTATTTTCAACCTTATATTTCAGAGTTTATCCTTGGGGCCAGATGCAAAGATAGAGGCTACCATGCAATATGAAATATCTAGACTCACATCAGAAAATTTGGTAAGTTTGTATGCTAGCATAATTGATTGAATGTTGATTGATTTGTTTATTTGTTTTGTGTGTCGGTCGAGCCTCAGTAGCACAGTATGTAGTGTACAGGACTTGAGACCAAGAGGTTGCTGGTTCAGATGACCTACTCGGCCAATTCCCTTTTTCTCTCAGAGAATTGACAATAGTCATTGTGATAGGATTCATTCCTGTCACACTGCTAATCGTCACTTCAGTAATGGTTATGTGGGAAAGCAGCCAGTAGCTTGAGATGAATATTGGGTAAAGTACCAGTACTGGTAAAGGAGACTCCAGGAAAGCATGGACAGGTGCACTGGCTTCTGTGATACAACTGAAATAATGTTGAAAACAGTGTTAAACACCATAAAAAAATATAAACAAAAGAGGTGTGTAAGGCTGTTTACATCAGTATTTCAGCTATATCACAAGTGGTAGTGTAAGTATTTATTTTTTGCTTGAGTTTCTGTACCAATACTGCACATATAACATGCTTTCCAAGCCACTGGCTAATTTTCCTCACAAACTGAGTGGAAGTATTGTTTAGTGGTGAGAGACTTGGGATTCAAACTTGCAAATCCATGATTACTAAATGTGTGCCTTACCAAGGAGTTACTAGGTAGCGTTTGATTTGTCATTATGAGTCTAGGAAAATTATTGACTGCAGATTGCCACCACTTGTCCCCCTGAAAATTGCCAACAAGGGAAACTGAAAACTTCCACTAGGAAAATCCCCTTTAATACATGATCCATGCTCTGTGAAAAGGGGGCTTAATGCATCTGCAAAAAGTATCGACCCAGGTCAGCCTACGCAGGGTCAATTTTTAGCTTACCTGAGCACAAAGTGCTCATGGTGAGCTATTGTGATTGTGCTGTGTCCGTCGTGCGGTGTGCGTCGTCCGTAGTCAACTTTTTACCTTGTGTACGCTCTAGAGGCCACATTTTCAGTCCAATCCTCATGAAACTTGGTCAGAATGTTTGTCTTCATAAAATCTCGGACGAGTTCGAAATTGGGTCATGTGGGGTCAAAAACTAGGTCACTAGGTCAAATCTTAGGAAAACCTTGTGTACGCTCTAGAGGCCACATTTTCGGTCAGATACTTGTGAAATTTGGTCAGAATGTTTGTCTTGATAAAATCTCTCATGAGTTCGAAATTGGGTCATGTGGGGTCAAAAACTAGGTCACTAGGTCAAATCTTAGAAAAACCTTGTGTACGCTCTAGAGGCCACATTTTCAGTCCGATCCTCATGAAATTTGGTCAGAATGTTTGCCTTGATAAAATCTCGGACGAGTTTGAAATTGGGTCTTGTGGGGTCAAAAACTAGGTCACTAGGTCAAATCTTAGAAAAACCTTGTGTACGCTCTAGAGGCCACATTTTCGGTCAGATACTTGTGAAATTTGGTCAGAATGTTTGTCTTGATAAAATCTCAGACAAGTTCAAAATTGGGTCATGTGGGGTCAAAAACTAGGTCACTAGGTCAAATCTTAGTAAAACCTTGTGTACGCTCTAGAGGCCACATTTTCAGTCAGATACTTGTGAAACTTGGTCAGAATGTTTGTCTTGATAAAATGTCAGATGAGTTCCAAATTGGGTCAAGTAGGGTCAAAAACTAGGTCACTAGGTCAAATCTTAGAAAAACGTTGTGTATGCTCTAGATGCCACATTTTCAGTCAGATACTTGTGAAATTTGGTCAGAATGTTTGTCTTGATAAAATCTTGGACAAGTTTGAAATTGGGTCATGTGGGGGTCAAAAACTAGGTCACAAAGTCAAATCTTAGAAAAACCTTTTGTACACTATAGAGGCCACATTTTCAGTCCAATACTCTTGAAAAATGGTCAGAATGTTTGTCTTGATTATATCTTAAAATAGAACGAAAATGTGCCATGTTGGGTCAAAAACTAGGTCACCAGGTCAAATCTAAGAAAAACGTTTTGTATGCTCTAGAGGCCATATTTTCTGTCCAGTACTCTTGAAAGTTGGTTAGAATGTTTGCCTTGATAATATCTCTGACTAGTTTGAAAATGGGTCATGTCGGATGAAAAACTAGGTCACTTGGTCAAATCTTAGAAAAACCTTATGTAAGCTCCAGAAGCCACATTTTCTGTCTGACACTCTTGAAAGTTGGTCAGAATGTTTGTCTCGATGATATCTCGGTCGAATTTGAAAATGGGTCATGTTGGGTCAAAAACTAGGTCACCTGGTCAAATCTTAGAAAAACCATGTGTACACTGTTGTGGCCACATTTTTAGCTCCACTGGCCAAAGGCCACCGGGCTATTGTCATGGCCCAGTGTCCGTCGTGCGTGCATGCGTCCGTCCGTGCGTTAACTTTTATTTCAAACATCTTCTTCTCTGAAACTACCTATCCAATTTTCATGAAACTTCACAGAAATGATCCTGCCATGGTCCTCTTCAGAATTTCTTGAAAGAATTTAATTCCTTCAAAAACTCTGGTTGCCATGGCAACAAAACTGAAAAATATTGGAAATCTTTAAAAATCTTCTTGTCTGAAACCATAAGGCGTAGGGCTACCAAATTTGGCATGTAGCTTTATGCAGTAGACCTCTATCATGTTTCTTCAAATTATAGCCCTGGGGTCAAAATTGGCTCTGCCTCAGGGGTCACAAGTTTTACATAGGCTTATATAGAGAAAACTTTGAAAATCTTCCTGTACCTAGCCATAAGGCCTAGAGCTACCAAACTTTGCATGTAGCTATATCTAGTGGACCTCTACCAAGCAGGCCAAAATTTTAGCCCTGGGGTCAAAATTGGCCCCGCTGCAGGGGTCACAAGTTTTACATGGGCTTACATAGTGACAACTTAAGAAATCTTCCAGTACCTAGCCATAAGGCCTAGAGCTACCAAATTTTGCATTTAGCTTGATCTAGTGGGGGTCTACCAAAAGTGCCCAAATTACAGTCCTGGGGTCAATTTGGCCTCATGCTGCGGGGTGGGGGCCTTGTGGGGGGGGGGGGGGGGGAGGTTAACAAGATTTACATGGGCTTATATAGGGAAAACTTTTAAATCTTGGTGTACAAACCCATAAGGCTTAGGGCTACCAAATTTTGCATAATTATAGCACTATCTAGTGGACAACTACAAAGAGGGCCCAAGTTACAACCCTAGGATCAAGTTTGGCCCTGCACCAGGGGTCACAAGTTTTACACGGGTTTATGGAGTGAAAACTTCAGAAACCGTCTTGTTACTAGCCATAAGGCCAAGAAACTCCCAAATTTGGTAATAAACATGTGCTTATAGGGTGAAAATTCAAAAAATCCTTTTGCTCCTAACCGCAAACCCAAGGGCTACCAAATCTGGATCACTTGATTTTTTTTTTGAAATTAGCCTTGCGTCAGGGGTCTTATGTTTTACAGAGGCTTCATATGGACGAAACTTGAAAATCACCTATTTATAACCATACAGCATAGACTTGTATTATTTTGGCATGTGGCTTTATCTTGTGGACCTCTACCAGGGTTCAAGTAATTATAGCTCTGGGATAAAAAATGGCTTTGCCCTGCGGGTCTCAACTTTCACATGGGCTTTTACAGAGAAAACTTTGTAAGTCTTCATGTTGAAACCATTTGGCTCAGAATTGAAATGTTCAGTATTTATGGTTTGTATTTATAAGCCAGTGGAGCAATACAGGGCCATCATGGCCCTCTTGTTTGTTCAATACTCTTTTAAAGTTGCTCAGAGTGTTTGCCTTGGTAATACCTTGGATGAGTGTGAAAATGGGTCATGTTGGGTCAAAATCTAGGTCATTAGGTCAGATCTTAGAAAAACATTGTGTACGCTGTAGAGGCCACATTTTCAGTCCAATACTCTTGAAATTTGGTAAGAATGTTTGTCCTGATGATATCTTGGACCAGTTTGAAAATGTGTCATGTTGGCTGAAAAACTAGGTCACTAGATCAAATCTTAGAAAAACCTAGTGTACGAATGACTTTCTGAAAGAAGCCTTTTGAAAACACTGTTTGAAAATGAGAAAATGCTGGTATCCAGCATTTTCTCCCTTTTTCACAATGTTTTCTACCCCTTTGAGAGACCAATCCCACAGCTTGATCCACATATTATTTGTTTTATGCAGAAGGTTCAGACTGATGAGTTTAAAATTTTATTGTTCGGTAAAACATATATCTCACAAGACGTTGGAAATTGGTTGTGCTTGGTCAAAAGGCTCAGGTGAGCGACTCCAGGGCCATCATGGCCCCCTTGTTTGTATACCCAAGGACCAGTCTACCTCATGATTCAGTCGGGTGTTAAAAAAATAGCTATTATGGATGCAGAGTTATGTGAAAGCTTGACTGGCACAATGCATTACGGAGATTAAGCCCCTTTTTGCCAGCACATGGCTCACATGTAGACCATGCAGACATATAGAATCAAACGCAAGGAAGGGGGGGGGATTTTTTGTTTTTTCCAAGGGGGGGGGGGGGCCTTTTCTTCACTGCAAAAAAAAAGGCTTACCTGGTTTGGTACTTTGTGCAAATACATTAAACACTTTTTTTATACTGGTGAAACCCAGGACATAGATGAAAATGTGGGATGTCTCAGTGATAAAACTGAAGTGATGTTGAAAGTGGCACAAAGCAACATTTTATCAATCAACTTTTGTACTGACAGGATTTGAGAGAGACTATAGATCAACAGGCAGACCAGATCAGAAAACTGAAGAAAATGTTGAAAGTCTATGCAAAGAAATTGAAAGAAGGGGATGGTAAGTGAACCATGGCTTTTTGGTATTTGATTGGCCTAGCCCTTAAAGGGGGCTATTTAGTTTTTGTGACATATCCCAAAATTTCATGTAAAGCACAGATAAATACATAGAGGATATTTGTTTTTTCGGTGAAAAATCAAAAGTGAAATATTTTTGATAATCAGCATTTTCTACTTATCTCACCGTGTTCCTATAGCAACAAAGACAAATTCCATCATTTAAACCACATTTAGTTTGTTGTCTGCATTAACTCTCACTACAGATGAAGACTAAAGTAGCTTTCGCAAATGGCATAGATCAAGATCAGACTGCAAAGAACATGCTGTCTTGAAAAGTTGCATTTCTTGAGTTGGTGGTGGAAGAGTTAACCCTTTACCACACAATCTGGACTTTTAATGACCCTGAGCAAGAAGCCTTTTGAAAACATTGTTGGAAAAGGAGAAAATGCTGGTAATCAGCATTTTCTCCTTTTCCAACAATGTTTTCTACTCTGTCGGGTAAATTTTCTCATAAGTTGTTGTCTGCAAATGCCTTCAATTTGGACCAGTGTAAAATTTTGTTGTTTAGTAAGGAGTTAACTCTGTACCAAATGACAGATATTGGACACGACCAAATTGGAAGCGTTTGCAGATGAAAAATTAAATACACTAGTAGCTCAAATGATCATTTCTGTTTTTGATAAGATAAAAACACTGAAGGAAAAAGAGAAAATGTTGGTTACCAGCATCTTCTCTTTTTACCATATTGTTTTCAAAAGCCTTCTTCTTAAGGTTGTTAAAGCCCAGGATTATGTTGTGAAGGGTGAATGCTTTCAACACAGACAAGTCTAGTATTGTTGCCAGATAAAGTGTTTACTCTTTACCAAACAACAAAATGTTAGACTAGTCCAAATTGGAAGCATTTGCAGATGACAAATTAAATGTACCATAAATAATGAAATTTGGCCTTGAAAGGATAGAAAACATTGTAGGAAAAGGAGAAAATGCTGGTTACCAGCATTTCCTCCTTTTCTCACAATGTTTTCAAAAGTCCTTTTCCTTAGGGTCGTTAAAACTTGGGATTGTGTGGTACAGGGGTAAGTTTTACTAGTATATTATGAAAACCTATTCTGTGTTTTCCCACTTCGCTGCCTGGACTACAGCAAATTACAAGAGTTTCCGCCCCTTTTTGTCCTCCTCTTGTTCGCTAAGCCCAACAACGGGTAAGACATACTCTGTGTGCATGCTGTCTGACCTATAGTCTGGATTACCTGCCCCTACCACTATGTTGTAGGGTCAGGCAAAGCGCAATAATGGCGGCCTCCTTGGTGACCTCAGGCATAGCACTAAATGCTTACCTGTTTTTCTTAATTTCATTTGATCCAATTTGATCAGTGAATAAAGCGAGATCAAGTTTGTACAAAATATACATTGCCGAATCTAAAAGGTGCTTTTGGGACATGGTTTAAATATAATTTTGACTATGAATTATTTTAAAAGTAGCCCTGTTTTCGGACGTTATGTTGGTCTGTTGAAAGTTCAGATACTTATAACATTTCTGATACATAGTTTTTCTCACTAAATAAGAACAACAATTGAAAAAACTAACTACCATTACTTTTTTTTGCAACCGATATCTTTTCAATTCAGACTCTAGTAGGATTTTATCAATTGAAATAACAATAAGCCGTTACTTCTGCATATTACAAATGGGGCCGCCATTATTGCTCTTTGCCTTGCCTGACGTACTTTTAAAGTACGGCAGGGACCAGACTATCTGACGTACTGGAATGTTACTAAAGCTATTTTGTATGTTTAGACATGGGGAAGTATTAACTAGAGCATGTGTAGTGTTAGTCTTCAGGGCCTGGTTTGGCAAAAAAAATCTAGTCTCTTATTTTGATCAAATCCCCTAACAGAGTCAGTGTCTGACTAAAGTGGAATTTGTTATTTAAGAGCATTTCATTAGCATTAACCCTTTCCCACACAATCCTAAGTTTTAACGACCCTCAGGAAGAAGCCTTTTGAAAACATTGTAGGGAAAGGAGAAAATGCTGGTAACCAGCATTTTCACCTTTTCCTACAATGTTTTCTACCCTATCAAAAACACATTCTGTCACATGGGCTACCTTTGATTTGTCATCTGCAAATACTTTCAGTTTGGACCAGTCTAAAATTTTGTCGTTTGTTAGGGAGTTAACAGATTTTAGTAACCTTCTCAAATCCTGTATTGACACAATTTTTTGGACTTACTTCAACAGAATAAATAGACTTAACTCAGTTAACAGAGTTAAGTCCATTATTTAATTTTTGCTGAGTTCACTGAAACGCTGTGTTAACTCAAGATTCAAGAACGTTACCAAGGGTTGTTAATGTTAGTGAAATACATATCAGGTAAAAAACTCCGCTTAATTCAAATACTGAGTCCGTTAGGCTATATGAGCAAAGTAAAAGACTTAAGTTTTATCATTTCCCACAATGATTTCTACCCTTTGAAAGACAAGTACCAGTACTTTCACTTGAGACATACATGTATTTAGCTTGTCATCTGCAAATGCTTTCAATTTTGGATAAGTCTAAAATTTTGTCTTCTGGTATGACCGTAATTCAATCTTGTAATACCAAAATATGTTGGTAAATGCAAGAAGAGTCGGATTACTTGAGTATATGTACTGTAGAATTTGTTGTATTTTCTCATGAGATATTTTTGGTTTTTGAGCGTAGAAAGTATCTTAATTATTCAGTTGCTGCTTTTAAGTTAAAAATGACTGTAAACATGTATTATGTTTGTTGATTTACACATTTAGCTTTTGTTACTGTTTGATTGTGCCGTTTTCTTTTTCTTTGATTTGTTTCTCAAAATTTAGCAGTCTGTTGTCTTTGAAAACTGTATATGAATTCCATTATACAATATTGTGTCTGCTTGATTGTCTGCTTCTGAAAATTTAATGTGCCTGATCTAGCAGGTGTGACCCATATTTGTCATTATATCAATCTGATTTTGATTGCAAATAGGTTTCTTCCTAAAATTTGTAATTTAGTAAGCGAACAAAGAGTTGCTAAGGGGACTGCAGATATATTTAGTAAGCAAGCAATCACCTGCTAAGAGGCCCAAAGATTTCTTTTGTTTGTGACCATTGATTATCTAGATTTATTTAGAAAGTGACCAATGAGTTGCTATGGGCCCCACAGAATTACTTTGGAAGTGATGAATAAGTTGGTGGGATACTGCAGATTTATTTAAAGTAAGTGACCATTGAGTTGCTGGGGGGGGGGGGGGCCTACAGATTTATTTAGTTAGCAACCAATGAGCTGCAAAGGGGCCACCAGTTACACATTTTTAGCTCCACTGGCCGAAGGCCAGCGGGCTTATGTCATGGCCCGGTGTCCGTCGTGCGTCCGTCCGTCCGTCCGTCCGTGCGTTAACTTTTATTTCAAACATCTTCTTCTCTGAAACTACCCATCCGATTTTCATGAAACTTCACAGAAATGATCCTGACATGGTCCTCTTCAGAATTTCTTGAAAGAATTTGATTCCTTCAAAAACTCTGGTTGCCATGGCAACAAAACTGAAAAATATTGGAAATCTTTAAAAATCTTCTTGTCTGAAACCATAAGGCATAGGGCTACCAAATTTGGCATGTAGCTTTATGTAGTAGACCTCTATCAAGTTTCTTCAAATTATAGCCCTGGGGTCAAAATTGGCTCTGCCCCAGGGGTCACAAGTTTTACATAGGCTTATATAGAGAAAACTTTAAAAATCTTCTTGTTTGAAACCATAAGGCATAGGGCTACCAAATTTGGCATGTAGCTTTATGTAGTAGACCTCTATCATGTTTCTTGAAATTATAGCCCTGGGGTCAAAATTGGCTCTTCCCCAGGGGTCACAAGTTTTACATAGGCTTATATAGAGAAAACTTTAAAAATCTTCTTGTCTGAAACCATAAGGCATAGGGCTACCAAATTTGGCATGTAGCTTTATGTAGTAGACCTCTATCATGTTTCTTGAAATTATAGCCCTGGGGTCAAAATTGGCTCTTCCCCAGGGGTCACAAGTTTTATACATAGGCTTATATAGAGAAAACTTTAAATATCTTCTTGTCTGAAACCATAAGGCCTAGAGCTACCAAATTTGGCATTTAGCTTGATCTAGTTGGAGTCTACCAAAAGTGCCCAAAGTATAGTCCTGGGGTCAATTTGGCCTCATACTTGGAGGGGGGGGGTTCACAAGATTTACATAGGCTTACATAGGGAAAACTTTTAAATCTTGGTGTACATAGCCATAAGGCTTAGGCTACCAAATTTTGCATATAATTATAGCATTATTTAGTGGACAGTTACAAAGAGGGCCCAAGTTACAGCTCTAGGATCAAGTTTGGCCCTGCACCAGGGATCACAAGTTTTACATGGGTTTATGGAGTGAAAAGTTCAGAAACCATCTTGTTACCAGCCATAAGGCCAAGAACTCCCACATTTGGCATGTTATTCTCCTAATACAATATTCCCCATTTAGTCAGACTGTAGCCATGAGGTCAAAGTTTTATAAGGGCTTATATAGTGAAGACTTTTCTTCGTGGTTTATATTTATAAGCCAGTGGAGCGATACAGGGCCATCATGGCCCTCTTGTTTTAAGCAAGCAACCAATGACTTGCTAAGGGGCCAAGAGATTTATCTTACTAGCAACGAATGAGTTGCTAAGGGGACAGGAGATTTAAAGTAAGGGCCATTAAGTTGTAGAGAGCAGAAACCTTTAACTCTTTACCAGACAACAAAATGTTGGACTTAACCAAATTGAGAGTATTTGCAGATGACAAATCAAATGTGATAACCAGCATTTTCACCTTTTCCCACAATGTTTTCTGCCCTTTTAGAGTCAGGTTTCATCAGTTGAGCCACATTTAATTTGTCGTCTGCAAAAGCTTCCAATTTGGAAAAGTCTGAAATTTTGTCATGTGGTAAAGAGTTTATATAATTATTGTGTACTGTTTGACCAACAGCTGCGGAGATTCAAGCGGAGCTGGAGAGAGAGGAGACAAAGAGTGTTGAGAATATGGCCCAGATCAAACATAGAGAGAGGAACTACATGGGAATGTTGGAGTACAAGAAGGATGATGAAAATGCTCTCATTAAAACACTGGTCTTGGGTAAGTACATCGTTAACCATTTACCTACTTTTAGCTGTAATGTTATTTAACCCTTTACCCAATGACAAAATTTCAGACTGGTCCAAATTGAAAGCATTAGAAGACGACAATTTAGATGTGGGTCAAGTAATGGAATTTGTCTTTGATTGGTAGAAAACATTGCGGGAAAAGGAGAAAATGCTGGTTACCAGCATTTTCTCCTTTTCCCACAATGTTTTCAAAACGTTTTTTTCTCAGGGTCGTTAAAAGTTGGGATTGTGTGGTAAAGGGTTAACCCTTTACCAGATGACAACATTTTAGACTCTTCTGAATTGAAAGCATCTGCAGATGACGTATCAAATGTAGCCAAAACTATGAGTTTTGTCTGCGACAGGGTAGAAAACATTGTCGGAAAAAGGAGAAAATGCTGGTAACCAGCATTTTCTCCTTTTCCCTCAATGTTTTCAAAGGCCTTCTCTGTCAGGTTCATAAAAACTTGGGATTGTTTTGTAAAGGGTCAATACTGCAATCAGATACTTTTTGAATTAAGTCTCTACCAAACAAGAAAATTTTAGACCAGTCCAAATTGAAAGCTTTTGCAGACAACAAAATAAATGTAACTTAAAAATTGAAATGGGGGGGGTGTGAAAATATTGTGAGAAATGGAGAAAATGCCGGTAACCTGCATTTTCTCCTTTTCCCACAATATTTTCAAAAGGCTTTTTCTTCAGGGCCGTTAAAAGTCTGGATTGTGTGATAAAGGGTTAAGTCTTTACCACATGACTAAAAAGGTAGACTTGTCCAAATTGAAAGCATTTTGCAGATGACAATTTAAATGTGGGTGAAACCGTAAAATTCATCTTTGATAGGGAAGAAAACTTTGTTGGAAATGGCAAAAATGCTGGTTACCATTATTTTCACCTTTTGCCTCAGTGTTTTCAAAAAGCTCCTCCCTCTGGGTCATTAAAACACGGGATTTTGTGGTGAAGTGTTAAAAGACAAAAGCTTTGATATTTCAGAAAACAGAGTCACTGATTGCAAAGATCAATGTCATTTAATTGGTTCTCACATGGCTCTTATTCGCACTATAATTCAAGTTAACCCGTTACATCTCAATGCCGACTTTTAATGACCTTGAGAAAGAAGACTTTTGAAAACATTGTGGGAAAAAGGAGAAAATGATGGTAACCAGCATTTTCTCCTTTTCCCACAATGTTTTATACCCTATTAAAGACAACTTCCACAATTTTAGTCACATTTGATTTGGTGTCTGCATAATACAAGTTTTGGACAAGTCTAAAATTTCATTGTATGTTAATGGGTTTAACCCCACCCCCCACCACCCCAAAGTTGTCAGGCAGAGTTGGGAGACAGTGGTGCAGGGGTAGAGTATGGGCCATTCACTTAGAATGTTTCGGGTTTGAATCCCATGATTAGGGGAGGTACACCTTTCGTCAACTACCTATGAACAGCGAAACCACTTGTTACGATTTTCAGGAAGCAATTACAGAGGGTGGTTAATAAAAGTTGTAAGAATTTGTTTCACAATCAATGTAAAATGAAGATGTACAAACTGAAATAAACTAGATGTTGTTAGGCAGGAAATAGGGGGAAAAAAACCTCATAATTATACATTCTGAAATGCATGTAATGTATTGTAAGTTATGGACTATATAATTACATTAACAATCTTTAGTTACAAAAGGAATAATTGAATTTCTAATGTAACAAGAACACCTTTTCAAGTAATCCACTGCATGCCATTAGAAGGTTGTTTTCTGCCCTTTCTAAGGCATTTGATCAATGGAGCAAGGTACCCGTTGGTATTTTTAAATGCTTCAATATGGAAGAATTTAAGATTTGGCGGTCTGCTAGGGAGTTAACCCTTAAACCCTTTGCCACACGACAAAAATGTATACCCGATCAACATAAAAGCATTTGCTGAAGACAATTTCAGTGTGGCTCAAATGATGTGATTTTTGTTTGAAAGGGTAGAAAACAATGTAGGAAAAGTAGAAAAATGCTGGTTACCAGCATTTTCTTCTTTTCCCACAGTGTATCAAAAGGCTTCTTCCTCAGGATAGATAGAAGTCGGCATTATGTGGTATAGGGTTAAGTGCCTTTCACAACTATTCTTGCTTTTGCTGCCAGTGTATTTCAAGATCAGACTGCACAAAATGTGCTGTCTGATCCTTGATCTATGCTGTCTGGTATGCCTTGAAACAGCATTTATTTTGATGTTTCTTCCGGTCTGAAAGTTTGTATTTCCGGTGCTTGAAGGGTTTATTAGCTCCACTGGCCGAAGGCCAGCGGGCTTATGTCATGGCCCGGTGTCCATCGTGCGTCCGTGCGTCCGTCCGTCCGTCCGTCCGTGCGTCCGTCCGTCCGTGCGTTAACTTTTATTTCAAACATCTTCTTCTCTGAAACTACCCATCCAATTTTCATGAAACTTCACAGAAATGATCCTGCCATGGTCCTCTTCAGAATTTCTTGAAAGAATTTGATTCCTTCAAAAACTCTAGTTGCCATGGCAACAAAACTGAAAAATATTGGAAATCTTTAAAAATCTTCTTGTCTGAAACCATAAGGCAGAGGGCTACCAAATTTGGCATGTAGCTTTATGTAGTAGACCTCTATCAAGTTTCTTCAAATTATAGCCCTGGGGTCAAAATTGGCTCTGCCCCAGGGGTCACAAGTTTTACATAGGCTTATATAGAGAAAACTTTAAAAATCTTCCTCTACCTAGCCATAAGGCCTAGAGCTACCAAATTTTGCATGTTGCTATATCTAGTGGGCCTCTACCAAGCAGGTCAAAATTTTAGCCCTGGGGTCAAAATTGGCTCTGCCCCAGGGGTCACAAGTTTTACATAGGCTTATATAGAGAAAACTTTAAAAATCTTCCTCTACCTAGCCATAAGGCCTAGAGCTACCAAATTTTGCATGTTTGCTATATCTAGTGGGCCTCTACCAAGGGGGCCAAAATTTTAGCCCTGGGGTCAAAATTGGCCCCGCCGCTGGGGTCAAAATTGGCCCCGCCGCTGGGGTCACAAGTTTTACATGGGCTTACATAGTGACAAGTTAAGAAATCTTCCTGTTTTGATTTTTTTTTCTTCTGAAATTAGCCTTGCATCAGGGGTCTTATGTTTTGCAGAGGCTTCATATGGACAAAACTTGAAAATCACCATATTTATAACCATACAGCATAGACTTGTATTATTTTGGCATGTGGTTTTATCTTGTGGACCTCTACTAGGGTTCAAGTAATTATAGCTCTTGGATCAAAAATGGCTTTGCCTTGCGGGTCTCAACTTTCACATGGGCTTTTACAGAGAAAACTTTGTAAGTCTTCATGTTGAAACCATTTGGCTCAGAATTGAAATGTTTAGTATTTATGGTTTATATTTATAAGCCAGTGGAGCAATACAGGGCCATCATGGCCCTCTTGTGTAATATAACCTGATAGTTGTTTTTTACTTGTCTCTTATTTGCTGATTATATGTTTCAGAACATGAGACCAACAGCAGTATCATAGACTGATTCTAAGTTTTTCTCTAATTCTAATTCCTGAAGCCTCTAAGTCAAAACACTTGCTATCTGATTTGCTCAAACAGGCTAGTATTGGGACATAGAAATAAAGTTTGAAAACAGAGTGATTGGTAAAATCAGGCTTAGGTTTGTTTTTTATCTATGTGTATTCCTGTAAATGAGATACAGTATGAAAGATGGTGAATCATGTTCTTTATTTCAGAATTAAAGCCGAAGGTGATGTCAGGTTTACTACCAGGACTACCGGCCTATCTGTTATTTATGTGTGTCAGACATACAGACTATGTGAACGATGACGAGAAGGTCCGATCTCTGTTAACTAGCTCTATAAATGGCATCAAAAAAGTCGTCAAGGTAGGAATTCTTTCGTCTTTATTGGTACTGGAAGCATTTCTGTTACTTCATTATACTAGTTCATCTATATGATATTCCCATATTTTCTTGGGCTTGTGTTATGACCTCTGTATAACCACAATGCAAAGTAAGCCATGCTCTATGACAAGAGGGTTTAACTCTTTACCAAATAATCCCGACTTTTAACGACCCTGAGAAAGAAGCCTTTTGAAAACATTGTGGGAAAAGGAGAAAATGCAGATAACCAGCATTTTCTCCTTTTCCCACAATGTTTTCTGCCCTTCCCAGAACAAACTTCTGTTTTTCGGTAACATTTATTTTGTCATCTGCAAATGCTTTCAGTTTAGACCAGTCTAAAATTTTGTCGTTTGGTAAAGGGTTTACAGCATCTGCAAAAAGTATGGACCTATGTCGGACTGCGCAGTATTGTGACCTCTGTATAACCACAATGCAAAGTAAGCCATGCTCTATGACAAGGGGGTTTAAAGCATCTCTGCAAAAAGTATGGACCCATGTCAGCCTGCGCAGTGTCACACAGGTAAATTTTCTGCTCGTCAAATGATCATTGTACTTCATGATTCAGTTGGTTTTTGACAAAAATGGAAGTTATTCAGTCCACCATTATGTGATGAATTGCTATGTATAATGCATTATGGAGATGCATTATACCCCTTTTTTGTCAGAGCATGGCTCATATGTAACAGACCAATAAATTACCTGCCCAGGATTTTCCCTCAGCATTAATAATTGGGGGTCAGTATGACCCCTTGTCTTCGAAGTTGAGGAGATTTCTTTAACTCTTTACCAAACGACAAAGTTTTAGACTGGTCCAACTTGAAAGCACTTGCAGATGACAAAATAAATGTGACTCAAAAATTGAAATTTGTTTTGGGAAGGGTAGAAAACATTGTGGGAAAAGGAGAAAATGCTGGTAACAGCATTATCTCCTTTTCCCACAATGTTTTCAAAAGGCTTGTTTTACAGGGTCGTTTAAAGTCGGGATTGTATGGTAAAGGGTTCAATTTGGGGGTCAAAATAAATGAGTTTGTATGACCCATGTTTTGTAAATAAAAAGAAAATACAATATTTACTGTTGTTTGCTTCTATGTGGCTCTCATGTTTTCATAACATTCTACAGTGGACAAGCCAAAGTAGGTACAACGAGTTTCACTTTCTTTAAACTCTAAGTAGAGTCTTCAAGCGGTTTCTGATGCAAAGCTTGACTTCAACACAAGGGCCAACTTATACTATATCCCTTCATATCAAATTAGTCCTTAATTTCTCAGTTCCAAAGATTATTGTATAAATGGTCTTGAGGCCTTATAGTGGAGCACTTGATCATCATGACACAGCCAGGCATTTGGCCTATTGTTCTGTCCCTGGTGATGGTCAATCCAGCAAGTTTTGGGTCTTAAAGCACACACACTACCACTGCAAAAGTAAGCTGTATAGCAAGGCAATAGAAGAGAGCCTTTAATCCTTTTCCACACTTTTCAGAGTTTTAACAACCCTGCAGAAGTCTTTAGAAAACAATGTGGGAATAGGAGAAAATGCTGGTTACCAGCATTTTCTCCTTTTCCCACAATGTTTTCTAACCCTACGTAGAAAAACCCAGTCATTTGAAGGCACATTTACTTTGTTGTCTGCAAATGCTTTCAATTTCGGGGGGGTCCAAAATTTTGTCATTTGGTAAAGAGTTAAAGCGACAACAATTTTGTAAGGAAATGCTTTCATAAAGAATGTTGTGATAGATGGTGTGGCTTTTTTTCTTCCCGATGGCATGCAGTTTACTGTGATTTGTCTGTAGGAAAAATGTATCATTCTCTGCCATCTAAATTTTAATCTTAATTTTAAACTATGATCACAGCCGTGTTTGGCATCATAAGTATTGTTGTAGCCATATTGTTTCTTAATAACAGAAGCACCATGATGACCTTGACCGCGTGACCTTGTGGTTGGCCAACACTTGCCGGTTCCTCCATACTCTAAAACAATACAGTGGGGAGAAACAGTTTATGCAGGAGAACACTGGGCGCCAAAATGAACATTGTTTGAGAAACTTTGACCTTTCCGAGTACAGATCTGTATTTAGTGACCTTGCTGTGTGGATTTATCAAACGTTAATCAAACTAATGGAGGCTACCATTCAACCTTCAATAGGTAATCTGTCTATTGTTCAATTATTAGCTTGTCTGTCTTCAAAGAAAATGTAGAGGTATTGTCGCAGCCCTGGCATCGTTTGTGTCATTGTGCGAAAACTTTGACATTTTACAATGTTTCTGTTATTACTAAAGATATTTACTTCAAACGTGGGCAATTTGTTAATTATCAAAAGGGGAACATATACAACAAGGGCAGGTAACAAAGTAGTTTTGACAGTTACCCCCCTTTTCAACTATTTTCACTGAAAATCAAGCATCTGCAGCCAAGCATTAGCTCTCACATGCGTTGCTTTTGTTTATGTATAGATTACCTTTTAATTATGTATTTGCTTTAATGAACTAGTGTAGATCAAAGATCAGACTGCACATTCTGCGCAGTCTGATCTTTGATGTGCGCTGTTCACCATGTTGGATATTCAAACTAAAATTACTTTGAATCATAAGGTTTTTTTATTGACTGAAAATTTCTGTTTTGTTTGTCACTGAAATTTGTAATGTCCATTAAAATTGTACAGTGTCTGGTCATACTGTACTTCCAGTATCTAGTTGTTAGGCCATCTGCCTAGAGAGTAGGAGGTTGAAGGTTCAAATCTGGATAGCAGATAGTTTGATTCTGAGAAGGCTGTTGTAGGAGGTACCAGCTAGCTAAATTATGTTTCCCAAATCCAGACTGCCTGGTGCTTCAGCGTAAAAGGCTAGGGCTCTGGTAGTAAAAAAACAGGTGGCTCATAAATCAGATATTAGGTGGCCCTTTTAGCCCTTTACAACACAATCCCAAGTTTTAACGACCCTGAAAATGAAGCCTGTTGAAAACATTGTGGGAAAAGAAGGAAATGCTGGTAACCAGCATTTTCTTCTTTTCCCACAACATATTCTACTCTCTTAACCCTTTCCCAAACGACAAATTTTAGCCCCTCCCAAATTGAAAGCATCTGCAGACGACAAATTTAGAAGTGGTACAGATGAACTTTAGGTTTTTTGACAGGGTAGAACACCAGCATTTTCTCCTTTTCCCACAATGTTTTCAAAAGGCCTCTTCCTCAGGATTGTTTGGTAAAGGGTTAAAGTCAAGTTCCATCAGTCAAGTTGCACTTAATTTGTCGTCTGCAAATGCTTTCAATTTGGACAAGTCTACTTTTTTGTCATTTGGCAAAGAGTTAAAGTGTTACATTAATAAGCAAATACATGTACTATACTCCACAGCATCCCTAAAAAAACACTGGGCATGTTTGCCTTTTCTTCTCACCCTTCTACCCTCCCTCACCCTCCCATCCTCCCTTTTTTTACCTCTCCCTCCCTCTTTGTCGCACCTCCCTCCCAGGACAACAACATTGATAGTATTAAATCCTATATCTTATATTGCAGTTCCAGCAGTGTTAGAACATGAAGCTATCGCAGGTCTGACAGGTAGCAAGCCAAGTGGACTGAGAGGTCGCAGTAGTTCCAGGGCGGAAGATACACCAGAATATTCCCTGGATTCTCTCATGAAATCAGTGAGTTGGACATGTTTGATAGATTTTACTGAAAATGCTCCTCTCAGGAAAAGGAGATGGGGGTTGTGTCGGCATCTTCTCTCAGTCCTTCCATCTTTCTTTCCATCTGTCCATCTGTCCATCTGTTTGACTTCTTTTCTCTAAAGAACAAAAATGAACGATAGTTTTGAAATTAACGCTTTACCAAATGAGAAAGTTTTATACTCTTCCATATTAAAAACTTTTGTTAACCAGTTGAACCTTACTCAAATGGTAGAATTTGCCTTTCAAAGAGCAGAAAATATTGCTTTTCCCTCAATGTTTTCAAAAGGCTGTTCCTTCAGGATCATTGCTGCATTTCTTGTTGTTAATAATCATGAAAATCATAACATTTTCCTCACATGTACATCTTAACAACAATGACGTCATTTTCCTGCAAAATGGCGAAGTAGTAAAAATTCTGACGCATGCTGTGGTTGGTTTTGCCAGCTTAACACACTCATAACTACAAATATAACAAGAATTGGGAGCAAAAAAAAGGATAATACACTAGTGTATTGAACAATAAGTCATGGGTTTAGTGCACTGCTGGAGGTTTTATGTGATAAATGGTTATTAGAGTAGGAGATAATGCAGGTTACTATCAATATCTCATTTTCCCAACAAGGTAAAGACTTCTTCCTCTCGGCTTTAAAAACACAGCAGGGATATGCCTGTCGGACTAAAGCTGTGAGAGAAAAATCCCATATAGATATTTTATATTGAGATTTTTTTCAAGAATTATGAGATAGTTTCCGACAATGCCGAAAAAACTTTATTAAAAGCCATAAAAACTGGCTAAACAACTGAACTGAAGTGAAAATAAAGTCATCCCCCATTCTGCTACAAAGTTTTAACATATTTATGGTCTAAATCTAGGATCTTTCATAGCCTGTGGCGGCAGTTTTAAAATCCGAGTACAATTTAGGGATAGGTACAACTGTACAGACTTGTTTGTGGTCCTTAATTTGAATATGTCTTTGAATTTTTGTTTTCTTGTATTGTTTTTACCTATCGATAGGGTCTTAGAACAGTCTGGAACAGTGCAGTTTTTGCCAGAGCTGAAATTTTGGGCAATCTTGCAAATCCGATTTGAGTTGTGCAAATGTATGTTTGCTCAGAGCGTCAGAGTTAGGTCTAATCATTCGGAGAATTGTTTTATTACCCTTTATGGATTTCAACTTCTTTTTTAGTGTCATTTTTCAAGCAAAAACTCTGTCTGTTAACTTGTGACATGAAAAAACGCTTTATGGAATATAAAGTGGTTATCCGAAACAATATTTAAAAGGGCATTATGCAGTCAAGATTTGAGTGTCTACATGATATCAATTTATAAACACACATAGACCAGTCTGAATGATTTATGTCCCTTGTTGACTGTCAAAAAAGAAAGTGAAAATGTATTTTCATGTTTGCAAATGCTTTCAATTTGGATGAGTCTAAAATTTTGTGGCCTGGGCAAAAGTTAATTTTCATGTTTTGTGATCATTGATTGTTTTTATTTTGGATGCGATTTTTTTCTCACATTTGGAAATTTTCAATGAGATTTCTCTGGATTTTTCCAAGATAATATCACAGAATCGCAGTGTTGGCTTATCCCTGCAAAGGATCCTTCTGCATAGAATTTACTTTTTACCACACAAGCCAGAGTTTTATAAACCCTGAAGGAGAAGGCTTTTGAAATCGTTGCAGGAAAAGAAGAAAATGCTGGTAACCACCATTTCTCGTCCAAATCTCATCATTTGAGTCACATTTAATTTGTTCTCTGATTGTGCTTTGAATATGGACCAGTCTAAATTTTGTTGTTTTGTAAAGAGTTAACTCTTTACCAAACAACAAAATTTTAGACTGGTCCATATTGAAAACATTTGCAGACGACAAAATAAATGTGATTTAAAAATTGAATTTGTTTTGGGAAGGGTAGAAAACATTGTGGGAAAAGGAGAAAATGCTGGTTACCAGCATTTTCTCCTTTTCCCACAACATTTTCAAAACGCTTCTTTCACAGGGTCGTTAAAAGTCGGGATTGTGTGGTAAAGAGTTAAGCAACTAAATTTCTGAATAGGATAACTTTATTTCTGAACAGGTGGAAAAAGAATCAGCAATTTGTTACATTCTTCATATTATCAAAATTGAATCATACTCTAAATTTTCAGATGAACCAGTTTGTAAGGGTTCTAAATCAGCACGCTGTAGACCCAGAACTGATCAAACAGATATTCCGACAGCTGTACTACTTCTTGGGGGCAAGTGCGCTGAACAATCTACTGTTACGTAAAGAGATGTGTAACTGGTCAAAGGGCATGCAAATAAGGTAAATGCGGTCACTCTGGAAACATACAATTTCTTGTTAACCCTTTTACCCCGCAATTCCAATTCTCAAGAACCCTGTTGGAGAGGGCTTTTGAAAACATTACGTGAAAAGGAGAAAATGTTAGTGCTGGTGATCAGCATTTTCACCTTTTTTTCCACGATGTTTGCTAGCCTTTCAAACTAAAACTTCCATTTGAGTAACATTTTACATTGTTGTCTGCATATACTTTCAATTTGGACCAGTCTGAAATTTTGCTGTGTTGTAATGAGTTAACTTTTAAAGAACGGAATAGACCCAACAGACATTGTCAGGCTAGAAATAAGACCAAAATAATTGAGCCATGCTCTCTGAAAAGGGGGTTTAATGCATCTGCAAAAAATAGCGACCCAGGTCTGTTGGCACAGTCTGACCTGGGTCGAAACTCTGTTCTTGGTCAATTTTCTGCACGTCAAAGGACCAGTCTACCTCATGATTTAGTGGTTGTGAGACAAAATAGATTTTCTGGATCCATGATTAACCCTTTCCCAAAGGACAAATTTTGGACTGGTCCAAATTCAAAGAGTTTGCAGACAACAATTTTAAATTTGATGAAAATGGCAGGAAGGTCTCAAAAAGGGTAGAAAACACTGTGGGAAAAGGAGAAATTGCTCATTACGAGCAATTTCTCCTTTTCCCATAGTGTTTTCAAAAGACTTGTACTGCAGACACGTGAAAACCAGGGCTTGTTTGGGAAAGGGTTAAGTGATGCTTGGTATCATGCATTGCTGAGATACATTAAACCTCCTTTTGCTAGAGCATTGCTCAATTACATTTTCAAGGTACCTTTTGTCCAAAACATATCAGCAAAGCAGGCAGTGTGAATCGGAGATCTGACGGCACATTTGTGCAGTCTGATCTTGATATGCACTGGCTACAATGCCAAAGTTAGTCCTAAAAGGCTCTTTAAGCATTAAGTAATGAAGCATCATGAAAACTTTGCGGAGCTATGAAACCAAACTTTTTTTCATTGTCTTTTCAGATATAATCTATCCCACATGGAGCAATGGCTGAGAGATAACAAACTTCAGGAGTCGGGGGCAGGCTCCACCCTGGAGCCCATTATACAGGCATCCCAGCTGTTACAGGCACGGAAAACAGACGCAGATGTTGATAGTGTTTGTGACATGTGCTCTAAACTTACAACAGCGCAGGTATGGGGCTCTTTCTACAGTAATTTGAATACGGATGGTCAAGATATTTTACTTTGACTTAAAAATCATGTTCAAATTTTTAGAAATTAGTGAAACACAGTAGAAGTGTTTGTCTTGATAAAATTGCACACTAGATGGAAAATGGGTCACTCTGGGTCATGAAGTGGGTCACTAGGTCAGATTTAAGGCTTTACCACACAATCCCGATTTTTAACTACCCTGAGAAAGAAGCCTTTTGAAAACATTGTGGGAAAAGGAGAAAATGCTGGTAACCAGCATTTTTCCCCTTTTCCCACCATGTTTTCTACCCTTCTCAAAACAAACTTCACTTTTTTGGTAACATTTATTTTGTTGTCTGCAAATACTTTCAATTTGGACCAATCTAAAATTTTGTCGTTTGGTGAAGGGTTAAGAGAAAAACATGTAAGGATTTAAAAGTCATGTTGGCTGCACAATTTTCATGAAATTTAGTCAAATTGTTTGGTCTTGATAATATTTGGTTTTTAATTCTATATTTTTCTTTCAAATATACAAAGTCTCGGGTGAGTGATCAAGGGTCATAACGTCCCTCTTTCGCATCCAATTTCATGATCTGTCACCATCATACTTGTAAAGGATTAACTCTTTAACAAGTTACAAAGTTTTAGACTTGTCCATATTCAAAGCATTTGCAAACAACAAACTGAATGCAACTGAAATTTTAAGATTCATCTTGGAAATGGATAGAAAACGCTGAAGAAAGAGCAGAAAATGATGGTAACCAGCATTTTCTCTTTTATCTCCTTTTGATATGTTGTTTGAAAAGTTTGATGCTTTCAGGTGGGATAAATCTAAAATTTTCTTCTCTGGTAAAGAGTGAAGGAAGAAAGAAACCAACTAAATGTCACTATTTGTTTGATTAATATTACTGCATTGCTGGGCCTCTGTTGCAGTCAATACCACACAGGATTTGAGACAAGGTGTTACTGGTACAAATCCCCATCCTGGAGAATATCTTTCTGAGGGTTGATGATAGGCATAACAACAGAATTGATTCTTCTCCCACCCCTGATCATTGTTTTGATGATGCTTATGTGGGAAATAAGCCATTGGCTTGGAAACAATATCATGTGAAGTACTGGTAAAAAGAAACTCCAGCAAAGCATGGATATGTGCACTGGCCCCAGCGATATAACTGAAATAATGTTGAAAACCACATTGAACACCAGACGATCAATCAATTGATATTATTACTATAATGTTTTTTTCCTTTTTCAGATTGTAAAGATTCTGAATCTATACACACCTGTGGACGAGTTCGAAGAGCGTGTTCCAATATCATTTATACGCAAAATCCAGCAGAAGTTGAAGGAACGCGAGAAAGCCGACAATGCATTGTTAATGGACTTGAAGTTCTCGTTCTCTGTCACATTCCCGTTTAATCCATCAAAAATAGCTCTAGAGACGATTGACATTCCCGATGTTTTACATTTAGGCTCTATAGTGTCGCGTTGTTAGTGACTATGTTCTAGGTTGTTATTGTGTATCTCTTCATGCTTTACCTTACAGTTCTGAGTAGTAACAACCACAAAGAGAAAGGCTTTTGAAAACATTGTGGGAAAAGGAGAAAATGCTGGTAACCAGCATTTTCTCCTTTTACCACAATGTTTTCTTCTCTTTTGATGGAAAACTTATTTTAGTCACATTTCATTTATCTTTTGCAAGTGTTTTCAGACTAGACAACTAGACTAGACATTTTATTGCATGGTAGAGAACAGGCTATGTACCAGACTACCAAAATTTTAAGACTTGTCCAAATTGAAAGCATTTGCAAATGATTTATTAAATGTGGCTAAAATCAACGAATTTGTCTCTGATAAGGTAGAAAACATTGTGGAAAAAGGAGAAAAATGCTGGTGATGTTTTCAAAAGTCTTCTTTGTGAAGTTCATTGAAATTTGGGATTATTTGGTAAAGTGTCATATTGCTGAGAATGATTTTCATTGATTTGTAAGGACAGTGTAGATCAGGATCAGTCTGCTCAGAAAGTGAAGTCTGATCTTAGATCTATACTGTCTGATTCTAGTATATTTTGAGATATTTTGAACTTCCCTTAACTTATTCCACCTGCAAATTGTTTTTGTCTTTCAACAGTCTTTTTGGTTACTTTAGGAAACCCCTTGGCAAATTGAGAAATTTCTTAACCCCTTTACTACACAATCCTGAGTTTTAACAACCCTGAAGGAGAAGGATTTCAAAAATATGCAGGAAAAGGAGAAAATCTGGTAACCAGCAATTTCCTTTTTCTACCTCAATGTTTTCTACCCTGTCAAAGAACTTTGGTTCATTTTTATTACTTTCAAATTTGGCGTCTGCTGCAGATGATTTCAATTTGGAAGAGTCTAAAATTTATTGTTTGGTAAGGGGTTATAACAAGCAATTTCTTTTTTGTCATGATATTTTCACATGTATTTGAGCCATGCTCTGTGAAAAGGTGGCTTAATGCACCTGCGTAATGCATGATACCAAAGAAGACATTACATAGTAAGGAATCCATAAAAACCATGTAGTCTGACAATTGAGTAGATATGTAGGTGAAATGGTCGTTGGACATGCAGAAAATTTATGAATAGCTAAAAGTTCTGATCCATGTCATCCTGTTCGGACTGTGCAGCCTGACATGGGTCGATACTTTTTGCAGATGCATTAAGCCCCCTTTTCACAGAGCATGGCTCATTTATGTCTTAAGCCTTTACCAGACAACAAAATTCTAACCTTGTCTAAATTGAAAGCATTTGCAGAGGATGATTCCGATGTGGAAATGGTGGAATTTTTCTTTGATAGGGTAGAAAACATTGTGGGAAAAGGAGAAAATGCTGGTTTCCAGCATTTCCTATTCCCTTAATATTTTCAAAAGGCCTCTTTCCTAGGGTTGTTTAAAGGCGGCATTGTGTGGTAAAGGGTTAATGTTTATTTCCCATATTTACAAAGATGTTGTCAAAGTCTTCTTGTGCCACAATGTTTTTGTATGTGGTTAGCTGCCATGAATTTACACAGGCTTGCTTCTTCCCAGCAGATTTCACCTTTTACGAAAATGTCTTCAAAAATGTATTGCACAAGACACACACAAAATCTTCTACATGGTGTAGATTGTGTCATGGATGCAACAATTGTTTCAACATCCAAATTTTTGTTTGTTCTATAAATTATTATTATAACTAACTTTTAACCGTACAGTTCCGAGTTTTAACAACCGTGAACAGGAAAGCTTTTGAAAACATTATGGAAAAAGGAGAAAATGCTGGTAACCAGCATTTTCTCCTTTTCCCACAATGTTTTCTACCAATTAAAGGACAAATAATATAATTTAGTAAACATTTTAATGGTGTTCTGTGAAGTCCTTTAACAATCACCAAATGACAAAAAACTGGAGTTGCCGAAATTGAAAGCATTTACAGATGACAATTTGAATGTGACTGGAATTATGCTTTTTGGCTGTGAAAGGGTAGAAAACATTGTGAGAAAAGGAGAAAATGCTGGTTACCAGCATTTTCTTCTTTTCTCGCAATGTTTTCAAAAGCTATTTTCATCAGGGTCATTAAAACTTGGGATTGTATGGTAAAGGGTTGATATTAGCAAGCTTAAAATTTAGAATGTGGTGAAGGGTGACTCCTTTCCAGACAACAAAATTTAGACTTGACCAATTTGAGAGCATTTAAATTTTGCGAAGAACAAATTCAAAATAATAGGATTTGGCCTTGAATTGATAGAAAACCTTGTGGGGAGAAAGGAGAAAATGGGGTTACAAGCATTTTTCTCTTTTTCTCTGATTGTTTTCAAAAGCCTATTTTCTGCCTGTTCCAAAGCCAATTCTCATCTGTTCAGCCAGTTTAATTTTGTAGCCTACAAATGCTTTCAATTTGGACATACCTACAACTTTGTCATTGGTAAAGAGTATACACGGGTTGGGCTATATATGAGTCCTACTTCGTGAAAAGGTGGTTTAATGCATCAGCTTAAAGTATCAACCCATCTCAGCCGGATAGACAGTGCTGAATGACGTGGGACGAAACATTTTGCTATTGACAGTTTACTTGCACATTCAAGGAACATTCCTGATTCAACTCGTTTATAGACAAAATGGATTCACTGTATGAGATGACTAGTTTTGTGTAATGTATTACAATGATGCATTAGACTGCCTTTCCCCAAAGTGCAGCTCATATAGGACTAATGCATTTATATCATACTTTAGGTGCTTTTTTTCTTTGATTCAGTTTCTTTCATTGGAATTTACCTGTATAATTCAGAATCAAAAGATACCTTTATAATTCTGAATCAGAATATCACCCTATGGGCTAGATTTATCAACCTGTAAAGCCTGGTAGCTCAGTTCATAACATAAAGGGCTTTAACCCTTTACCCCATGATGCTGATGTTTAATGACCTGGGAAAGAAACCTTTTGAAAACATTATGGGAAAAGGAGAAAATGCTGGTAACCAGCATTTTCTCCTTTTCTCAAAATGTTTTCTACCCTATCAAAGGAAGATTGTGCCATTTGAGCCACATTGAAATTGTCATCTCCAAATGCTTTCAATTTAGACAAGGCTAAAATTTTGTTGTTTGGTACAGAGTTAAACCAGGGGATTTATGCTTGTTTGAAGCCCCAGCTCAGCCAGTTTCCTTCTGATGATTGATGATAGTCATTCTGACAGGATTCAATAATTCCCCAATACTAGTCATTGTTTTGATGATAGTTATGTGTGAAAGCAGGCAGTTGCTTGGGAAGAATTTTGTGTGCAAAGTACTCATAGAAAGAAACTCCAGGAATGCATCATGGGAAAAGGAGAAAATGCAACTTTCTTCAAGGTCAAAAAACTTGGATATTGTGGTAGGGGGTTAACAAAGTATGCTCTGCCAGCCACTTTTATAAACACTTTTGTTAAGTAAAATACTCTTATAGAGCAGTTCTCTTTTGGCCACAATGTTTTTTGCGTGTTATCGTGTTATATACTGTTAATCTAGATAATCCATATTTTGGAGTATACTTTCAATGTCGTATGCTGCAAATTTGTTATTGAGCCATGCTCTGGTAAAAGGGGGCTTAATGCATTTCCATGATGCATTGTACCAAGGATGTCATCGCATAATTGTGGATCCATAAAATCCATTCTGTCTAACAAACCACTGAATCCTGAGGTGGAATGGTCCTTGGACATGCAAGAAATTGATCAAAAGCAGAAAAGTTTCGACCTTGGTCAGCCTGTGTGGACTGCACAGGCTCACCTGGGTCATTACTTTGTGCAGATGCATTAAGCCCCCTTTTCACAGAGTATGGCACTTTTTTTTTTTTTTTTTTTTTTTTTTTTTTCTGTATATTGACATTCCCTGCTGGTCTGTGAATGATACAAACTTCAGTATAAAACGCCTTACCAAACAATATCGAATTTTAACAACCCTGAAGAAGAAGGCTTTTGAAAACATTTGTGGGAAAATGAGAGAATGCTGGTAACCAGCATTCTCTCCTTTCCCCACAATGTTTCCTACCCTTTCAAAGACACATCCCATTATTTGAGCCACATTTTATTTGTCATCTACAGATGCTTCAGATTTGGGCTAGTTTAGAATTTTGTTGTTTGGTAAGGAATTAATCCTTTATCACACAATCCCGCCTTTTAACCCTTTCCCAAACAAGCCCTGGTTTTCACGTGTCTGCAGTACAAGTCTTTTGAAAACACTGTGGGAAAAGGAGAAATTGCTCGTACCGAGCAATTTCTCCTTTTCCCACAGTGTTTTCTACCCTATTTGAGAACTTTCCGCCATTTTCATCAAATTTAAAATTGTCGTCTGCAAACTCTTTCAATTTGGACCAGTCCAAAATTTGTCGTTTGGGAAAGGGTTAACGACCCTGAGGAAAATGCCTTTCCAAAACATTGAGAGAAAAGGAGAAAATGCTGGTAACCAGCATTTTATCCTTTTCCACAATGTTTTCTACTCTTTCGGAAACAAATTTCAATTTCTGGTTAACATTGATTTTTTCATCTGCAAAAGCTTTCAATTTGGATTGGTCTGAAATTTTGTCGTTTGGTAAAGAGTTAAGGTACTAATCCTTAACCTAAAAATAACAGGTTTTAGTCTTGTCCAAAATGAAAGCTTTTGCACACAACATTAAATGTGGCTTGAATGATTGGATTCTCTCTGAAAGGGTAGAAAACACTGTGACAGGAGAAAAAGCTTGTTTACCAGCAGGTTCATTCTGCCACAATGTTTTCAAAAGTTTTCTTTCTCAGGGTCAAGAAAAGACAGGACGCTTTGTGGAGATTTAACCCTTTAACCAGACAACAAAATTTAGCTTTGTCCAAATTGAAAGCATTTGCAGATGACAATTTCAGTGCGGCTCAAATGTTGCAATTTTTCTTTGATAGGTTAGAAAACATTGTGGGAAAAGGAGAAATTACTGGTTACCAGCATTTTCTCCTTTTCCCATAATGTTTTCAAAAGGCTTCTTTTCTGGGGTCATTTAAAGGTGGCAATGTGCAGTAAAGGGTTAAGAAAAATACTTAAAACCGTTTGTGTGATCTTTCAATTTTTCTTTTTCAAATTATATTCAAAAATTTTCCGTAGCTACAGCCTCAGATTGCATACATGTACAAGGCATGTCATAAATATTCATATTTTTCTCTGCTGTGTCAATACAGGAATTTTTAACAATGCCTTTCATACATTTATGATACTTTTCTATATTTTATATGGATGGAAAAGAAAACTAGAGCAGGGAATACTTTGCCTCCATTTTACCTGCCCTACTTTGCATTGTAGAAATTAAAGAAAAATTTTTCAAAATTGTTAGTCTTAAAATATTTACGACAGTTGTTGAATTTTTTGTACTTTTCCTTAATTTTATAGTTGATTTTTTTATTAATTGTTGAAAGTGTGAGATCACCCCTGTGTTACAAGTTACATTATGATACAATTATCTGTTGCACAGATTTTTTTTTTTTTTCTATTTGTGCAAGAAAATGCAGACTGCATTTCTGTTGAAGTAATTTTTGATTGGTCAGCATGCCAACCAGTTAGAAAAACCCAGAAAGTTCAGAAATCCCAAGGCTGAATGCAAACTAGTGTAACTGTATTTCATTACTAACTGCCTGTCAGCGCTTTCTATGCTGCTGTGACCTTAGTGCAAAAACTACTTTTTCAGTTACTTCTTTAACACTTTACCAACCGACAAAATTTTAGACACGTCCGAATTGAAACAATTTGCAGACAATTTGATGGTGACTTTAATCATGGACTTTTGTGTCTAAACAAGTAGAAAACATTGTGGGAAAAGGAGAAAATGTTGGTTACTAGCATTTTCTCCTTTTCCCACGATGTTTTCAAAAGTCATCTTTCTCAGGGTTGTTAAATTTTAGAATTGTATTGTTAAGCGTTAAGGTTAAAAAAAATAAAAATACAATTGTCCAAATTATGAGAATTTATAGATGATAAATGAAATTGAGCTGAAATTGTATATTGTCTTTTTTTGGGGTAGAAAACATAGAAAAAGGAGAAAATGCTGGTAACCTGTACTTTCTCCTTTTACAATGATGTTTTCTGAAGATCTAATCCACGGAGTTCTCAAAATGTGAGACAGCTGACTGCTTAACCCCTTGCCAAACAATCTCGCAGTTTTACAACCTGAGGAAGAATATTTGTAAGACATTGTGGGAAAAGAAGCAAATGCTGGTACATGTATTTTGCTTGTTCAAGGACAAACCATATCATTTAGGCTACATCTAATTTGTCTTTTGCCAGTGCTTTCAGTTTGGACAAGTCTACAATTTTGTTGTCCTTTACAAAGTTAACTTTTTACCACTTGTCCAAATTGAAAGCATTTGTGGACGACAATTAACGTGTGACTCAAAAGATGAACCATGTCTTTAATAGGGTAGAAAATATTGTGGGAAAAGGAGATGCAGGTTACTAGTATTTTCTCCTTTTTCCGCAATGTTTTCAACAGGCTTTTACCTTACGGTTGTTAAAAGTCGGGATTGTGTGGTAATGGATTAAGTGACTTGAGTCTGTACCAAAAGATAAGAAATTACACTTATCCCAACTTAAACATTTGCATGCAACAGATTAAATGTAAATCAAATGATGACTTCTGTCTTTGATATTGTGGGGAAAACTCATCTTTGATATTGTGGGGGAAAAGGAGAAAATGCTGGTTATCAGCATTTTCTTCTTTTCCCACAATTTTCTAAAAGCGATTTTCATAGGGGTCATTAATACTTGGGGTTGTGTGGCAAAGGGTGGAAGAGTAATTTGTCCAATGCATTCTAGAAGCTAATATAGTGATAGAGCAGGTTATGCAATCATGCAAACACTATGTTGTTATAAATTTGTTACTATTTAACTCTTTACCAAGTAATTCCAAGTTTTAAGGATCTTAATGAAGAAGACTTCTGAAAACATTGTGGGGAAAGGAGAAAATGCTGGTAACCAGCATTTTCTCCTTTCCCCACAATGTTTTCTATCCTTCAAGAAGACAGAAATTTCGATTCCTTTGTAACATCTAATTGTTGCTAGCAAATGCTTTCAATTTGGACATGTCTGAAATTTTGTTGTCTGGTGAAGAGTTAACTCAGACCTCGAGAGTGCCATTAAAACTTTAATTTTTTTTGCAGCTAAGTGTAGATAAAGATCTGGCTGAACATATGCTACTGCAGTCTGATCTTGGATCTACACTCAAAATTTTGGAGTATGCCAGCCAATGGCAGCCTTTTTTTTTTAAATAAAATTCCCACATGGCTGAAAATGTAAGTTTCATTTGTCAGGCACACTTGGGGCTGATTCTAGTTAATATGTTGTTTGACATTATAGATACTTAGTATAAAAGGTTTTAATTTAAATTTGCATGTTCAACTACAAATTCCTGGATTTGTTGTCTCAAAGAAATAGAAAACATGATAAACTTGCAGAAAAGTTCCTTTTTATTATAATATTTTTTTCCCCACCGGAAAATTGTGTGTTTCAGCAGTCAGGTCTCCTTCCTAGAAATGATTTACTCTTTACCAAACAACAAAATTTTACACTTGTTCAGATTGAAAAAATCTGCAGATAGCAAATTAAATGGGACTAACAACTGAACTTTCTTTTTGGAAGGGTAGAAAATATCATGGGAAAAGAAGAAAATGCTGGTTACCAGCATTTTCTCTTTTTCCAACAATGTTTTCAAGCCCTTTTCAGAAGGGACGTTTAAAATCTCGGGATTGTGTGGTAAAAGGTTAGTAGAATGGTGTTTTATGCAGCTTTTAACATTATTTCAGTTCTGTCACAGTGACAGCTCATGTAGTCATGTCTTTCCTGGGTTTCACCAGTACTAGGGTAGGGTTCTGAGGTGTTTTGTCCAAGGACACTCCCATGAAAAACCCAGTGCTTCCAGCGAGGCTCATACCAGGAGCGTTAAGGTTATGAGTGCTACACTTTACCACTGGGTCAAGCTGGACCCCTTCTAGAAATGGTGAGGGTCCACAAATCACTAGCATTAGCTGTCACCATGCCTGAAATAATGTCAGAAGTGGTGTAAGATAAAATACCATGTGATCAATCAACTTGTAAAAATGGAATATTGACTCTTTACCAAACGACAAAATTTTAGACTTCCAAATTGAAGGCATTTGCAGATGACAAAATAAATGTGACTAAAAAATTGAAATTTGTTTTGGAAAGGGTAGAAAACATTGTGGGAAAAGGAGAAAATGCTGGTTACCAGCATTTTTCCTTTTCCCACAATGTTTTCAAAAGCCTTCTTTCACAGTCGGGATTGTGTGGTAAAGGGTTAAGGAGGTCTTTGGACTAGTCAAAAATTTTGTTAACTCTTTACCAAACAACAACATTTCAGACTGGTTGAAACTGAAAGGATTTGCAGACGAAAAAATAAATGCCATTTTAAAACTGAAATTTGTTTTGGGAAGGATAGAAAACAATGTGGGAAAAGGAGAAAAAGCCCTTTGAAAACATTGCAGGAAAAGGAGAAAATGGTTACCAGCATTTTCTCCCTTTCCCACAATGTTTTCAAAAGGCTCCTTTCTCAGGGTCGTTAAGAGTCGGGATTGTGTGGTAAAGAGTCAAGAGATGATGGTGATTTTCCTCACGCCTAAAGGTTTAACTCTTTACCCCATAACAAATACATAGACTTGTCCGAATTCAAAGCATTTGAAGATGACTATTGAAATTCGATTCAAATGACAGAACTTGTCTCTGACTGGGTAGAAAACATTTTGGGAAAATGAGAACATGCTGGTTACCAGCATGTTCTCCTTTTCACACGATGTTTTCAAAAGGATTCTTTCACAGGATTGTTTAAAGTTGGTATTGTGTGGTAAAGGGTTAAACTTCCAGTAAAAGTAGTGATGGTTCTACAAATTTGTGAGTGAAAAGTGATCATTTTCTACCTAACCCTTTCCCACACAGCAAGTTTTAGACTCTTCTGAACCCAAAATATCTGCAGACAACAAATTTAAAATTGGTATAAATGAGCTCAAGTTCTCTGACAAGATGGAAAACATTGTGGGAAAAGGAGAAAATGCTGGTTACCAACATTTTCTCCTTTTCCCACAATGTTTTCAAAGGGCTTCTTTTTGAGGGTCGTTAAAACTCGGGATTGTTTTGCAAAGGGTTAAAATATACAAAAATAACTATCCTTTACCTTTTACCATTTATTCCTTGTTTTAGCAACCTTAAGAGAGAATGCTTTGAAAACTTTGTGGGTAAAGGAGACAGTGCTGATAACCAACATTTCCTGCTTTTTGCCCTGTTTTCTTCCCATTAGAAAACAAGGTTTATGATTTTATCAACATTTGCTCTGTCATCTGCAAATGTTTTCATTTTAGTGCAGTCTAACATCTGTTATTGAGTAAAGAGGCAAGTTGATATCATCAAGGGAGGTAACTGTTTTACAAGTTTCAGGTTTTATTAATTCTATCAGCACATGTACATTTTTTGTGATATGAAGTAACAACAAAACATATAATTATTACCAGGTTGTATGGTGTACCATCTACAAGATATACCGGTATGAGGAATACGAAAACAAACATTACAGATACATACATGGACAGATAAGAGGGGAGGAAAGACTAATAGAAAAATCTGTACGGTTTAGTACCGGTCATGAAATTAATGAAAAATACAGGAGCAGAGTCAGGTGGATAGTTTACAAAATTAATGATACTTAAATTGGAGTTATTTTCCTTACATCATGAAAGTCTACAAGCGGACATATTTTCTATGTCTCGGAGTTCAATTTTAAAGAAGTTTAACAAGGAATCTCCTGGCCCTTCCTTCCATGTTTGTTCGTCATGGCAACAGGAGTTTCGTGGCAAGAATGATTTTGCTTGCAAATAAGTTTGTTTCCTGTGTTAGACTATTTTCAACATTATTTCAGTCTTATTACAGCAGCCAGTGCACCAGTACTATTTACGCCCCTTGCATTTCTTTTACCCTTTACAATATAAACCCAAGTTTTAACGACCCTGAGGAAGAAACCTTCAGAAAACATTGTTGGAAAAGAAGAAAATGCTGGTTACCAGATAAATGTTTACAACATGTGCCATACTTAAACAGGAGTTATTCCCCTAAGACCATTATATTTCTTACCGTATAGTTCAAATCGCTAGCCTCTTGCCATAGAGAGCGTCCTAGATTGAAATGTAAAAAAACATCCACAGTCGCCAAATACTACCCCTCAGAAAATAATACTTTCTATTAGAAGTTGTAATTCTGTTAAATATGACAATGTTGACATGACCTACAATCTTTATCACTCCAACGTGAACGACGTCTGCTTACATAGTCGTAGACTTTCATTGCCACTCGTTCCACAACCGTCAGTCTGTCAGTATTTTTAGCATTTTGATTATATTTGCCATCTCTTAAGATTTTCAACGGAGAGGGAGTTTCTGTGTTGATTTCGTGTAAACCTGTCATTTGGAGTTGAAATATAAGACTTCTGTAAAATTCTGAAATATTGTTGGACAAAGGAGCGAACACTTTTAAAACAGACCCGTTGAACCAAAAATGTCTGTCCTATTAGATGGGTTATAGAAGTAATAAAAGTATACAAATTCTTTTACGCGAGAAATTATAACTGCTGCACTATTTTCAAGGTAACACATCGGGAGACTATAGTATTATAGTAATGATGAGATGCAAAATTGAGGTACACATTTCGGTCACTGGATGTATTTTAAGTTCATCAGCTAATATGATGTGGACTGTCAATGAAAAGGGTAGAAACTATTGTGGGAAAAAGAACGTGATAAATAGTGATTACAGAATCAAATTGCCGCCTGAACCCAGACTATCCATATCTTAACCCATAGGCTGCTAAGCTTGACTCGAGGACCTTTTGCGGACAGCGCAGACTGCATAGAATGAGTAGACTGCAGGGTCCGTATTCACCAGCCATTCTTAAGAATATTTTTAGTCTTCTTCTTGAAGATTTTCTACGTTTTAAAGTAACACAACTCCTGATTGGCTAAACCACTTGGTTTAGCTAATCAGAAGTTGTGTTACTTTCAAATTTAGCAAATTCTGGAGAATAAGACTGAGAACGTTCTTAAGAATGGTTGGTGAATACGGACTCTAGTCTTGGAGCTACATTCTCCGATAGGAAGATATTTTTCCTCCTAGAAATACTTTTGAAATGGCAGAATTTAGGTATTAACTAACGGCTTGGGGGTTTAATTTCACTTAGGCTTACTTAGCAGGATAAGGATTAAACTATATACATGTACTCATTCCGTATTTGTCGAAATCTGAATTTGCATCATTTGGACTAGTACTTCTGGGCCTGTAGGCCTATCCATCAACCATTTTAAATTGAATTATTTCATATTTTTGATTTGTAAGTAATACAATATCTGATTGGCAAAACCATTTGGTTCAACTAATCACTTTATATAATTGTGGCATTTGTCGAAGACAATACGACTATGAGTTCAATACGGCATTTGGAAATCATGTATCATATTTTGTGCAAAACCGAAGGAAGTAAACCCAATTAAACTTATTTTTTCTAAGATAAATAAGTGTTTCGATTGCACTCGGATATGAAAATGAAAATGTCGTATTAAAATAAATTGGATTAGGCCATCGATCGTGGAAATAGACCTACTTCTGTTTTTATGGAAAATAGTTTTATTCGCTATGGTCTTCTATTGGCGTAATGACACACACAATCTTTGTTTCCTGACCGCCCGATTCCGTGCTTGATCGTCCCAAATCAGTTCGTTCTTTGACTTATTCGTCCCCGGGCTTGTTCGCAAGGACTTGTTCGTCCCACAAGATTGCACGCTACGCTACTGGATTGTGCATGACTATGTAGAAGGTTGACTTTCAAGCGAATATTTTGAAGCTATTTTACGGTTTATTTTTCAAATTATTAATTCCACACAATGGCTCCCTTGACAAATGCCATACCGATGCTTTCAACGCTTTGATTTGTACAGTTAAGCCTACCATCACAATGTCCCTATAGGCCTAGTGTCAGCCATTGACTCACCCATGGTAAGTTAACTTCAAGAATGTGGTTATTTCATATCTGATACACTTTCATGTCATAACAAGATATTCTGCAACAGATTACATGACTCATTGAGCACTAGAGGTAAACCATTTCATGTCGACTTTACCCTATACTGCACAATGCCGACTTTTAACGACCCTGGGAAAGAAACCTTTTGAAAATGCTGGTAACCAGCATTTTGCCCCTTTTCCCACAATGTTTTCTACCCTATCAAAGAAAAGTAGAACAATTTGAGCCACACTGAAATTGTCGTCTGCTAATGCTTTCAATTTGGAGAAGACTAAAATTTTGCTTCCTGGTAAAGGGTTAAATTGCTATCTAAATGAAATGAAACTTTGCAGTCAAAAGAGAAAAGGCTAGAATCAGGTATTTCAAAAGTATTTTTCGGGGAAAAATCTCCTAATCGGACATTGTAGATCCAAGTTCTGACAGCACATCCTGTGCAGCCTGATTTTGATCTACATTGTCCGCAAAAGGTCATTGAGTCACGCCTAGCAGCTTAAGGGTTAAGAAAAATAGATTTCGCCAGTATTGCCAAACATCAACAGAAAGGAATGGTGTAGATCAAGATCAGACTAAACAGGCTGGTCTTGGTAAACAAACACTTTCTGTCGAACACGTGCAGTCTCCAGGCAACCCCATCCCATCTCTAAACTCGATCTTCATATCGACGGACGGTTACGGAAGATACAACGGGTACCAGTTTATCCCATCACCACAACCACCAAATTTGCACGCTTTTCACGTGCTTGATTTTGACATGTTTTGTATTCACATTTAGTGTGTTAGTCACTTGTGTAAAATGCTTGTTGATGAGACAACGTTTTTTGTTTTTTTTTTCAAATTTGATGGACTATGTAATTAATACATAGATTCTGGAAAATAGTAAACATGGAGGTGGGTGAAATTATTGCTGTGGTTTTCCTCTTTCCCCCTTTTTCAACGTCATTTTTTGTGAAATCATCATATTCATTATCGTCGTCTTCGTCACTTGTTTTCACTCACCCCGTCAAGGTTATACGCCAAGCCCCCGTAGCTCAGTCGGTAGCGTACAGGACTTGAGAACAGGAGGTCGTTGGTTCGATCCCCGGCTTGGTCAATTTCTTTCCGAGGATTGATGATAGTCATCGCGACAGGATTCATTCCTCTCTCACCGCTGACCATTGTTTCGACGATGGTTATGTGGGAAAGCAGCCAGTGGCTTGGAAAGAATATTGTTCGGAGTACTGGTACAAGAAACTTCAGGAAAGCATGCATAGGTGCACTGGCCGCCGTGATATAACTGAAATAATGTTGAAAACGGCGTTAAACACCATACAGTCAATCAATCCATCAAGGTTATAATGGTCGACGTGATGCTAGAAAATTCAGGAATTGTCGGCTCGATACTGAGCCCCTTAGCTCAGTTGGTGACAACAGGGCATGAAAACTAAGGGATTGTGGGTTCGTTACCGAGCCCTGTTGCTCAGTCGGTGAGGTAGAACTTGCGAGTTCGATTTCTGGCTCGACCGAAGGGTTTCAGCATGGCCAAGTAGTTAAGGCGTATAATTCGTAGTCCGCCATTCATTGGTTCGATCTCTGAGAGAGAGGTTGGGGTTTCGCGCGAGTGCCTTTCGGCAAAACACTTCAGAACCATGCCCTGTTATCTGTGAGACGAAAGAAGACATGAAACACGGAAATAAGTTGGCTGTCCCTATGATCTGACTTGAATAATGTTTTAAGATGTTTAAAGGGTCATGAACCACCCGTAAGCCTCGTAAACTGGGCACCCCGAGTTTGAGCCACACTGGAAGCTCTGAATTTTTCGTGGCAGTGTCCCTGGGCAAGACAATTTAGAGCCGTAGCCTAGTACTGGTGAAATCCAGGAAATGGATGAATATGTGGGCTGTCGCCGTGATGTGACTGAAATAATTTTGAAAGGGGCGTAAAACACCATTCAACCAGTCACCTGCAAGATGAAATGATTGCCATTGTGACAGACATCGCTTCTCCTAAACCTTACATTAGACACGGGAAAGCAGACGATAACCGTAGTTTATCATCATAGAGATCATTTTAAACCCTTAGGTGACAAAATTAGACTTGTTCAAATTAAAAGCTTTTGCAGACAACATAATAATTTTTTAGATTTTTCTGAGAAAGAATGGTAAATATTGAGGATACAGGAGAAAATGCTGGTTACCAGGCTACCAATGTCTTTCGTGCTTTTCACCAGTAATAGACTAGGGCTTTGCAGTGCTTTGCCCAGGGACACTCCAACAAGAAAAGCCCTGCAAGCGGGGATTTACCAGTATTTTCGAGTCATGCTTAGCAGCCTAACGGTTGGGAAATCATAACTTTAAGGGTTTTTTGTAGGACTTCGTTCAAGAATTTGATTTTTACAAATCCAGCACTGCAACCCTTTACCGAAAAAGTGTTTGAACGACCAGAAGAAAGAAAGCTCCCGAAATATTGTGGGGAAAGCAGAAAATGCTTTGTCCAGAGTACTTTCAAGTCTACTGTGGACAAACACTATACTGTTAGCTATGTTTAAATGGTTGTCTGCAAAGACTTCCAATTACGTTAAGTCTACATTATTATTTCTTTTGTCTGGTACAGAGTTAAGGTGATTCATTGATAATCCAGAGGGTCTGGGGTCGATCCTCACGGGCTACACTGTTTTTTTCGTGGAATGCCCTTTGGTAAGGCGGAGTACCAACCTAGTACTGCTGATGTTCAGGAAACACATAGCCGACGCCCGTAGGTATGGCTCAAGATCGGACCGCACATGACAGTAGTCTGATTATAGTAATTTCCACGCATGCGCACTCGTAACTTGTCGCCTACAGTTTTAGCTATAAACATGTAAGCGCGGTTCAATGCTAAATAAATGAAAGTTATGTAACTTACGTTTACTTACGTTCCCTGGACCGCTGATAATCCTGCGGCTTCTACAGGCTCCTCTGCTTGGTATATACCTCTGTTTGTTGGAGTGCCGAGTCCCGGTAGCTGAGTCGGTAGCGTACAGGACTCGAGATCGATGGTACTATCCCCGGCTCGGCCAATTTCTTTCCGAGGATTGCTGGTAGTCATTGCAGCAGGATTCATTAATTCTGCTCTCACCGCTGGTCATGCATTGTTTGGACGATGGTTATGTGAGACTTGAAGCAGCCAGTTGCTTGGAAGGAATATTGTGCGTGATACTTGAAAAAGAAAACCCAAGAAAGCATGGACAAGTGCAATGGCAGCTGCGATATAACTGAAATAATGTTGAAAACGGCGTTGAACACCATACAAATAACCAATCTATTATTTATTGGAGTAATGTAGCAGCTTGGTGTGAATTTAAGGGGGAGGGGCTGCTTTTTCCAATTTTTGTTTAGTCTATAATGCCGCCCTTTAACGACTCTGGGGAAGAAGCCTTTTGAAAACATTGTGGGAAAAGGAGGAAATGCTGGTAACCAGCATTTTCTCCTTTTTCCACAATGTTTTGTACCCTATCAAAGAAAAATTGCACCGTTTGAGCCACATTGAAATTGTCGTCTGCAAATGCTTTCATTTTTGACAAGGCTACAATTTTGCCGTCTGGGAAAGGGTTAAAGGACTTTACGCTGGGTGCTATTACTATGTCATTGGTCAAAGAACTCCACATATCAACTACGCGGTTACTGAAATATTTTTTCCTAATTTCTGTTGTGGATCTTCTCTTGAACAGTTTCTATTTTTTTTCCCTCTAGTAGAGATATGTTCTGATAATTGAAACATGTTTCTGTTGATTTCATCACAATTATGAATAATTTCAAATACTTGGGACATATCAGCTCGTTCAAGTGATGCTAGTCCCAGATTGATTGGCCTTCGGCAGTATGAAAGGTTTCTTAATCCTTTGCCACACGACAAAATTTTAGACTTGTCCAAATTGAAAGCGTTTGCAGACGACAATGAAAAATGTGCCTCGGAAGTTGAAATTTAAGAATTGAAGGAGAAAATGTTGTATTTTCACCTTTTCTCACAATGTTTTCAAATGTTTTTCTCTCTCTCTCTCTCTGGGTCATTATAACTCGGGGATGTTCGGTAAAGGGTAAATAAGCGAAGTGTCGCCATGATATGCTTGTACTCTTCTTGTCAGATAGCGGCATAATGGCAGCCTGGGTTCCAGTCTGATTATTTTCTTCCTTTCAATTTGAGCCGTGCTCTGTGAAAAGGGGGCTTAATACATCTGCAGAAAGTATCGACTCGAGTCAGCCTGCACAGTCTGACCTGGGCCGACACCTTTTGCTATATTGCCCAAGTTTCTACATGTCCAACGACCAGTATACCTCATGATTCAGTTGGTTGTTGGATAAATTGACTTTATGGATTCATGATCATGTGATAACTTGCTTGGCATCATGCATCACGGAGATGCACTAGCCCCCTTTTGCCAGAGCATGGCTCATTTACTTCGCCGTTACTTCGTCGAAAAACGAAAACAACTTAAGACGGTACAGATTTACGGATTATTTTTGAAGATCTATGAGCCGTGTTAAGGACTGATTAACTCTACCAAACGACAGTTTTAGTCTCGTCCAATTTGAAAGCATTTGCAGACGACAAAATAAATGTTACTCAAATATTAAAATTTGTTTTAGGAAGGGTAGAAAACATTGTGGGAAAACAATGTTTTCAAAAGCTTTCTTTTTCAGGGTTGTTAAAAGTCGGGATTGTGTGGTAAAGGGCTAGGAAGTTATTGGCGCCTGGACCCAAACTGAACAGCTCCTTTTGTCATAATTTTTTCACGGGCAATCATGTCTGGTATCATCACCAATGGTATTTTACAGGATATTTTCAAAGTTATCAGCTGCATACGTGTTTGCCTGTGGAGCTGTTGAATTTTGCATTTGTAGTCGAAGCGCACGCTTTACCAGACGGCAAAAGTTAAGAATCGTCCGTGGTAACCGCCTGTGCAGAAGACAAATTAAATATGGCTCAAGTAATGGGATTTTTCTTTGAAGGTGAGGAAAACATTGTGGAAAAAGAAAAAATGTTGGTTACCAACATTTTCTCCCCCCCCCCCCCCCCCCCCCCCGTTTTCAAAGGCCTTTTCTCTGGTTGTAACAACACGGGCCAGTTTGGTAGAAAAGTTTTGATTGAAAAACACAACACACCTGGCGTTTATAGCGGGACTTCCGTTAGAACTATTTTTTTTTTTCGTGTTTTCACAAGTCATTGTATTCAAATACAAACTACAACCTTAATCCTATAGGCTCCAAAATGGCGCAATGGATAGGGGAGTCGACTCGGGTGGCGGCGAACCAAGATCGAGACGCACGCGAGCCGGAAAAAAATTAACACAGACATGGGAGGAGAAAGACACCTGCAGAGAGTGGAAAACAGCTGGATAGAGAACGGGCAAGAAAGACACTTGGATAGGCGATGGTGGGACACAGGAGAATTACCTTTTACTTTATACCATGTATTTGAAATTATCAATTTTAGTTTCGAGGTTTATTAAACGATAAATATTTGAGTTTTTCTCACAACTTTACAGAACTTCTTTTCTCTGTGAAGAAATCAAGTTTAAGCAAGAAAAAAAAAAAAACACCGAAGTATAAAGAGAATTTTTTTTTAATTCTCAAGATGAAATGTTGATGTATTAAAAAAAAAAACAACATATTACCCAAATATGACATACAACAACAACCTTAAATTAAAAAGAAAACAAAGCGAGTATGCGAGAAATACTGGTTACCAATATTTCTCCCTTTTCCCACAATGTTTTCTACCCTTTCACACATGACTACCAGTATTAGAACCATATTTAACTCTTCACCAAACAAAAAATCTTTAAATCGACCAAATTGAAAGCACTGGCAGACAGCAAATTGAATGTAGCTCAACTGACGATTTCTATCTCTGATAACGTAGAAAGCAATGTGGGAAAAGGAGAAAAGACTGGTTACGAGCATTTTCTCTTTAACCCTTTACCAGACGACAAAATTTTAGTCTTGTCCAAATTGAAAGCATTTGCAGACGTCAATTTCACCCTTACTGAAATGGTGCAATTTTTCCTTGATAGGGTAGAAAACGTTGAGGGAAAAAGACCCATTTGACCCTTTACCACACAATCCCGAGTTTAAAAGACCCTGGGATAAAAGGCATTTGAAAACATTGTAGGAAAAGGAGAAAAAGCTGGTAACCAGCATTTCTGCTTTTCCGGCAATGTTTCCTCTACGAATGTAGGACGTTTTGGCCACGGACGTTTTGGCCAGGACGTTTTGGCCACGGACGTTTTGGCCAGCCTTATTGAAAAAACGGACGTTTTGGCCAAATTCAATTTATATGTACTTACTATAGATTATTAAGCTACATAAATATTATTTTTAACTGATTTAATTAATGGTTTAGAATGTTTATAAAATGATGATTGTTAGATTATGCAATTCATCAGAATCAATTTCTGGATTGACGTCTAAAAATTGTTGTTTGGTAAAGAGGTAACACTTAAATCAATATCAACATTAACTTGAATTAACTTCAAAAGACTACATGTCTGACTTGTAAAATAAATTTAGATTAACATTTTCCTCTTTGTTTCTTCTTATATATTTATAGCTCTACTGGCCAAAGGTCAGTGGGCTTAATGTCATGGCCTGATGTCGTTTTAACAGCTTAGGTCATATCACGGCGGACAGCACAACTATCATGCCTTCCTGGTTTACTTACACCAGTACTCACACTACTGAAATGACCAGAACTCATCTTGCAAGAGTGAAAATTCGAAGGGAAGTTCCTAGAATGATCCCATTTCCAATTATTTACTATGCAGTTTTCAACTCCATTGGTCACAGGCCATCAGTATATGTACTTATTATAGATAATAAAAGCACATAAATCAATCATTCAAAAATGTTGAAATCATCTATTAAATCATAATCTAACAATCATCATTGTATAAACCTACTAAATCATTAATTAAATCAGTTAAAAATACCATTTATGTAGCTTAATAATCTATAAGTACATATAAATTGAATTTGGCCAAAACGTCCGTTTTTTTCAATAAGGCTGGCCAAAACGTCCGTGCCCAAAACATCCTGGCCAAAACGTCCGTCCTCCTTCCTATACAGATACATGTACAAATCTTCCTTACACAAATCCCATGACTTGGGTATCATTATATATGTCATCCGCAAATGCTTTCAATTTGGACCAGTCTAAAATTGTTGTTTGGTAAGAGTGAAACTCAGCATTGTCTCATATAGGGTTAATTTCGACTGCACATGTGTAACATACAGATTAATTCTGAAAATTTCATCATCTAGAAAGGGTCTATACACAAATACAAGTCTTCGCACTTTACCAGATTACAAAAATTTAGTCATCCAAATTGAAAGCATTTGCAGACGACAATTTTAATGTAGCTGGAATTATGCTTTTTGGCTGTGAATGGGGTAGAAAACATTGTGGGAAAAGGCGAAAATGCTGGTTACCAGCATTTTCTCCTTTTTCTACAATGGTTTCAAAAGCCTTTACAATCTGGGTCTTTAAGACTCGGGATTGTGTGGTGAAGGATTAAATCCGGTAAAATCATTACAAAAGACTGAAACAAGTTTATTATCTCTCCACCAAATAACAAAATTTTAGACTTGTCCAAATAGAAACATATACAATTGAGTGTAGCTTTAACAATGGAATTTATCTTTCTAGGGGTAAAAAACATGGTGGAAAAGAGAAAATGCTGGTTACAAGCACATTCACTATTTTCCATAATGTATTCAAGCTCTTTATACATCTTTTTGTTTAGCCCTTTACCACACAATCCTGAGTTTTAACCCTGAAAAAGAAACCTTTAGAAAACATTGTGGCCAAAAGAGAAAATGCTGGTAACCAGCATTTTCTCCTTCTTCCACAATGTTTCTACTCTACCAAAGAAAGATTCCATCACTTGAGCCACACTGAATTCGTCTTGTGCAAATGCTTTCAACTGGGACCCGTCTAAAATTTTTTCGTTTGGTAAAGAGTTAAAAAAAAAAACAGCTGGTCTGAGATAAGGCTAAATTCAAGACAATAGCCACATCACGATACAGAATATTCTACAAATTCTTTACCAAACAATAAGATATTGGACATATTCAAACTGAAAGTATTTGCAGACGAAAAATTTCAAAGAAAACATGGTGGAAAAGGAGTAAATGCTGCTTATCACCAGTTTTATCATTTTTCACAATGTTTCAAGAGCCTATTTAACCCATTACCAGACGACAAAATTTTACCCTTGTCCAAATTGAAAGCATTTGCAGATGACAATTTCAATGTGGCTCAATTGGTGCAACTTTTCTTTGATAGGGTAGAAAACATTGTGGGAAAAGGAGAAAATGCTGGTTACCAGCATTTTCTCCTTTTCCCACAATGTTTTCAAAAGGCTTCTCTCCCTGGGGCGTCAAAAGGCGTCATTGTGCAGTAAAGGGTTAATCATTTTTTTTTAACTCTTCACCACAAGACAAAATTTTAAACTGGTCAAAACATTTGAAGATAACAAAATTGAGTGTGCTTTAAATGATGAAATTTGTCTTAACAAGGATTGAAAACATTATGAGAAAAGGAGAAAATGTTGGTTACCACCATTTTCTCCTTTCCCCACAATGTTTTCAAAAGCCTTCTTTCTCATGGTCGTTAAAACTCGGTATTGTGTGGTATAGGCTAAAACAATGGTTTGATAAACGGTTAAAATTGAGACAAACTCATCACAATACAGAATATTTTAACTTTTCACCAAACAACAAAATTTCAGGATTGCCCAATTTGAAAGCATCTGCTCAGGACATATGAAAAATGCCTCAAAATACAATATTTGTCTTTGAAGAGATAAAAAAACACAGAACTGAATACAAGCACTTTCATCATTTTCCACAATGTCTTCAAAAGCCTACTACACTCAGTTTTTTTTTAAATCTTTATCAAACGACAAAATTTCAGAATTTCGAAATTTTAAAGCAATTGCAGACGACAAATTAAATGCTGCACAAATTATGAAATTTGTCTTTGAAAGGGTAGAAAACATAGCGGGAAAAGGAGAAAATGCTGGTTACCAGCATTTTCTCCTTTTCCCACAATGTTTTCAAAAGTCCCTTTTCTTGGGGGTCGTTAAAACCCGGGATTATGTGGTAAAGGGTTAAATAAAATGGTGTGTTAATGGGTTGAATTCAATACAATAAGCTCATCACAATACAGTTTTAACTTGTTACCGAATGAACCGAATGAAAGTATTGTGGGACTAAGAGAAAATGCTGGTTTACCAACCTTTTCTGTTTTTCCCACGACAACTAAATGTCACTCAAGTGATGGAAATTGTCTTTGAAAGGCTAGAATGCATGGTGAAAAAAGGAAGCTGCTGAATACCATTATTTTCTCCTTTTCCCAAAATGTTTTCAAGAGTCTTCTTTCAGCAAGTAGGTAAACATTGGGTTATTTGGTACAGGGTTAACTCTTTACCAAACGATAAAACGTTAGACTAGTCTAAACTGAAAGCTCTTGCAGACGACAAAATAATAGTGATTAAAAAATTGAAATTTGTTATGGGAAGGGTAGAAAACATTGTGGGAAAAGGAGAAAATGCTGGTTACCAGCATTTTCTCCTTTTCCCACTATGTTTTCAAAAGGCATCTCTCCCAGGGTCGTTAAAAGTCGGGATTATGTGGTAAAGGGTTAACTCTTTACCAAATGACAAAAGTTTGGACTAGACCCAATCGAAAGCATTTGCAGACAACACATCAAATTTGACTCACTTGATGATTTCTGTCTTTGAAAGGGTAGAAAACAATATTGCAAAAGGAGAATATACTGGTTACCTCTTTACCACACAACAAAAATGTAGACTTGTCCAAATTGAAAGCATTTGCAGACGACAATTTAAATGTTGTTCAAATGATGGAATTTGTCATTGATAGGGTAGAAAACACTGTGGGAAAAGGAGAAAATGCTGGTTACCAGCATTTTCTCCTTTTCCAACAATGTTTTTAAAGGGCATCTTACTCAGGGTCGTTAAAACTCGGGATTGCGTGGTAAAGAGTTACGAGCATTTTCTCCTTTTCTAACAATGTTTTCAAAAGGCTTCTTCTTCGGGGTTGCTGAAACTCAGGATTGTTTGGTAAAGCCTTTAGACATACCAACAACATGTACAAATGTCAAAATTATAAATATTTGGACAAAAGGTAAACATCTTTTTTTTTAACCCTTTACCACACAATCCCGAGTTTAAATAACCCTCAGAAAGAAAGATAACCAGCATTTCTCCTTTGCCCACATTGTTTTCTACCCTATCAAGGACAAATTCCATCATTTGAGCCACATTTAAATTGTTGTCTGCAAGTGCTTTCAATTTAAATAAGTCTACTTTTTTGTTGTGTGGTAAAGAGGTAAAGACATGAAAATATTGTGGGAAAACAGAGAAAATGATGGTTACCAGCAAGTTTAGAATTTAGATATCACGTAAACAGATAAAAGAACTGGGATATTCTAAGTCAAGACAGAGATAGCAATATAGACCCTTGATCAGACTGCCTTTTCTGTGCAGTCTGGTCTTGAATCACACCTGCAGAATGCAACCATTTCTTGGTAATCATTTAACCCTTTACCACATCATCCTGACTTTTAAAAACCCTGAGAAACAGGGCTTTCGAATGAGATTATCAGCCAATCCAAGTCATCCATTATGTCGTTAGCACAAGATAATAAGACGTGCTCACAACATAATCATCCAATCAGATAGATTCCTCCTACTAATTCCTATTTTTATATTGCGTCCATGTTCTTCACAGTTTCATTCAACATGGTAGTTTGCATCCACGATTGTTTCAGAACTAGAGAAAACGATTTTTGTTTTTTTGCATAATTTTTCAATTTAAAAAAAAAAAACTCAAGAAAACAAATTTTGTTTTTTGCATAATTTTTTATAAAAAAAAACTTGAGAAAACGAATTTTGTTTTTTTGCATAATTTTTTATAAAAAAAAAAACCCTCGAGAAAACAAATTTTGTTTTTTGCATAATTTTTTATTAAAAAAAAAAAAACTCGAGAAAACGAATTATTATCTCGTGGGAACAAGATAAATACAAAAAAATGCACATGTCACCTCAGTGCCACCGTACAAAACAGCCTTGAAATTACAGATCTTTTTTTTCAGGCAGTAACAGGTTAAATCTTCATTCCGTAGTCCACTACTCCTAGCTGGAGAGATTCACTTTGATACCCATCTCTACATTACACTGTCTTCCTGAAAATAGAAAGCAAAACTCCCAGATATCAACTCTTCTTTAAAAACAATCAAGTGCCTTCCACAAGTATACACGTAGTTACCTTTGCAGCTAGAAGATCCAAGATCACACTACATGTGTACTACAGACTAACCTTGGATCTACACCAACCATTAAGTTCTGTCTAACGGCAGTTTCACAACTATAGTTACCTTTGCTGCCTGTGAAGATACAAGATCAAACTGCATGTTTACTGCAAGCTGACCTGGGATGTATCCTGACTACTATGCAGACATTCTGTCCTAAAGCAGTCTTAAAATGGTAATTAGTTGGCTTGTTTTTCCTGTTTACTTTGCTCTTTCGGGCTACATGCATTACTAATATTTACAGTGTAAACATGCCTGTAAGCACATAAACATCAGCTGAGAAGCAAATGATTGAGGTGCAATTGCCAGTTTTAACGACTGAATGGAGCTTTATCCCACTTTCATTATTATTTCAAGCTCATCACAGCAACAGCTCATCCAAGTACATGTACAGTGTTTCTGCTTGCCCATAAATTTTGGGGGTTATCTGTGACTCCCTGTTTGGAATTTTGGGGTCATTTAGAAATTTTCAGGCATCATGGTCTTTAAACTTTTTTTTAAATTGTTGTTCGCCTCTGCCCCTTTGTAGATGTTCTTACGAACATGGCAGCTCGCAACAAATGCATAGCTCAAATACAAACCACCCCGGCTGGGATTCGAACCTGTGCGGCAAATATCCTCACTTATTGAGGTTTAAAAGACCAATACGCTAACCCCTGAGCTAAAGAGAATTCTCCCTTAGCAGTTGAAAGGTATAGATTTTATACGGGAAGAAGCTATGCCGTAAGGAAGAAGTGATCTCCCATAACAATGTCCAACAATGCTAAAAGTTTTATCTGACAGTGTGGTTTTAAAAAGTTGAAAAAAATAACCTCATAGAAACTGTATCGTCTGTCATCCCGATTACTCCAGCAAGTCAGTGACCATGACTGAGTCGGGTCCAGTAAATGTTGATACAAAAATCTTTACAACAAGCTGCCAGTTGAAGTGGTAGGAAGCGAATTCGATATGATTCTGTAGTATGACTTGACGATTTTGTACGATATATTGAATCAATATTTGATGTGACTTTTTAGTTCCGATTTATGTTGCGTCAACGAAGACACTATGTATTAATTCTGTTTTATCAGCCTTTCATTTAGCTTGTCAAAAACGCAAAAGTGCTGACTTTCTGAAATGCTGCAAGTATGTCCTTGGCTTTAACAGTAATGTAATAGGGCTCTGTAGTGTCTTTCTCAAGGACCCTCCCATGAAAAACCCTACCCCACATCAAATCTAACATGTTTTATGGTAATATACCAGTGCATGAAACATCAAATCCAATACAATAATATTTCAGATTACAAAAAGAAACCTGGGTCTGTATTCACCAACCAGTCTTAAGAATATTCTTAGTCTTAATCTCTCTGATTTTCTAATCTGAAAGTAAAACAACTTTTGATTGGCTAAACCAATAATGATTTCTGTTATGGATAGGGCAGAAAACAAGGTGGGAAAAGGAGAAAATGCTGGTTACCAGCATTTTCTCATTTTCCCACAATGTTTTCAAAAGCCTTCTCTTACAAGGTTGTTAAAACTCGGGATTGTATGGTAACTGGTCAAGACTGAGAACATCCTAAAGAATGGTTGGTCAATATAATATGGACTGTGAACTATACCAAAACAAGAGGGCCATGATGGCCCTGGGGTCGCTCACCTGAGCCTTTTGACCAAGCACAACCAATTTCCAACGTCTTGTGAGATATATGTATTACCAAACAATAAAATTTTAAACTCATCAGTCTGAACCTTCTGCATAAAACAAATAATATGTGGATCAAGCTGTGGGACTGGTCTCTCAAAGGGGTAGAAAACATTGTGAAAAAGGGAAAAAATGCTGGATACCAGCATTTTCTCATTTTCAAAGAGTGTTTTCAAAAGGCTTCTTTCTGAGAGTCATTCACACACTAGGTTTTTCTAAGATTTCACCTAGTGACCTAGTTTTTCAGCCAACATAACACATTTTCAAACTGGTCCAAGATATCATTAGGACAAACATTCTTACCAAATTTCAAGAGTACTGGACTGAAAATGTGGCCTCTACAGCGTACACAAGGTTTTTCTAAGATCTGACCTAGTGACCTAGATTTTGACCCAACGTTACCCATTTTCAAACTCATCCAAGATATTACCAAGGCAAACATTCTGAGCAACTTTAAAAGAGTATTGAACAAAAAATGTGGCCACAACAGTGTACACATGGTTTTTCTAAGATTTGACCAGGTGACCTAGTTTTTGACCCCACATGACCCATTTTCAAATGCTACTGAGATATCATCGAGACAAACATTCTGACCAACTTTCAAGAGTATTAGACAGAAAATGTGGCTTCTGGAGCTTACACAAGGTTTTTCTAAGATTTGACCTAGTGACCTAGTTTTTCACCCAACATGACCCATTTTCAAACTAGTCAGAGATATTATCAAGGCAAACATTCTTACCAACTTTCAAGAGTACTGGAAAGAAAATATGGCCGCTAGAGCATACACAACGTTTTCCTTAGATTTGACCTGGTGACCTAGTTTTTGACCCAACATGGCACATTTTCGTACTATTTCAAGATATAATCAAGACAAACATTCTGACCATTTTTCAAGAGTACTGGACTGAAAATGTGGCCTCTATAGTGTACAAAAGTTTTTTCTAAGATTTGACCTAGTGACCTAGTTTTTGACCCCACATGACCCAATTTCAAACTTGTCCGAGATTTTATCAAGACAAACATTCTGACCAAGTTACACAAGTATCTGACTGAAAATGTGGCCTCTACAGCACACACAAGGTTTTTCTAAGATTTGACCTAGTGACCTAGTTTTTGATCCCACACGACCCAATTTCGAACTCGTCCGAGATTTTATCAAGACAAACATTCTGACCAAATTTCACAAGTATCTGACTGAAAATGTGGCATCTAGAGCGTACACAAGGTTTTTCTAAGATTTGACCTAGTGACCTAGTTTTTGACCCCACATGACCCAATTTTGAACTCATCCGAGATTTTATCAAGACAAACATTCTGACCAAATTTCACAAGTATCTGACTGAAAATGTGGCCTCTAGAGCGTACACAAGGTTTTTCTAAGATTTGACCTAGTGACCTAGTTTTTGACCCCCCCATGACCCAATTTCGACTTCGTCCGAGATTTTATCGAGACAAACATTCTGACCAAGTTTCATTAGGATCGGACTGAAAATGTGGCCTCTAGAGCGTACACAAGGTTTTCCTAAGATCTGACCTAGTGACCTAGTTTTTGACCCCACATGACCCAATTTTGAACTCGTCCGAGATTTTATCAAGACAAACATTCTGACCAAGTTTTATAAGGATCGGACTGAAAATGTGGCCTCTAGAGCATACACAAGGTTTTACTAAGATTTGACCTAGTGACCTAGTTTTTGACCCCACATGACCCAATTTCGAACTCGTCCGAGATTTCATCAAGACAAACATTCGGACCAAGTTTCATGAGGATTGGACTGAAAATGTGGCCTCTAGAGCGTACACAAGGTTTTTCTAAGATTTGACCTAGTGACCTAGTTTTTGATCCCACATGACCCAATTTCAAAATCGTCCGAGATTTTATCGAGACAAACATTCTGACCAAGTTTCACGAGGATTGGACTGAAAATGTGGCCTCTAGAGCGTACACAAGGTAAAAAGTTGACGACGGACGACAGACAATGCACACCGCACGACGGACACAGCACGATCACAATAGCTCACCATGAGCACTTTGTGCTCAGGTGAGCTAAAAAAAATTGAAAAGTGGTCACAACTCATTTAACTCGTTGCAACGGTATCAGTTTATCTAAACAGGCAGCCTGTTATGGATCTATGTATCAACGGTAACGGGAGATACAATGTGTACCAGTTTACAGTTTATCTTCCACTGAATAATTTGTTTCCGCTTTACATTGTATAGGTCTAAAATGCGACATCATTCTATGTGACATCGCTGCCATCTCGCCTATATTACTGTATGGAATTCTTACTTTTGTCCGCGTTTTAGACCAAGCTTGGTCATGGTCACCGACTTGCTGGAGTAATCAGGATGACAGAAGACACAGTTCCTATCAGGTAAATCTCATTGTTTTCAACTTTGACCTTCAACACCACTCTTTACCAGACAACAAAATTGTAGCCTTGTCCAAATTGAAAGCATATGCAGACCACACTAAATGTTGTGCAAATGGTGCAAGTTTTCTTTAATATGATAGAAAAGTCTGCGTGAAAAGGAGAAAATGCTAGTTACCAGCATTTTCTGCTTTTCCCACAATGTTCTCAAAAGACTGCTTTCCCAGGGTCGTTAAAAGGCAGCATTGTGGGGTAAAGGGTTAATAATCAGTGGATTTTACTTGCATTTAAAAAGGCAGGAGCATCAAAAGAACTTTGATTATTTAGAGCAAAGGTTGTACATGTACCACTGTCCAATATTCACCTCCAACCAGTCACAGATTTGCCTCCATCTGGTGTTTTACATCACCTTCAGCAGTATACCAGTTACATTATGGTAAGAGCTAGCTGCTAACTTGTTAATCTGTTTTCTGACTTTCATCAGGCTTGGGCTCTGCTGTGTCGTTCCCCAAAATACACTCATGAATACCACATTCTGCAAGTGAGGAACAAACCCAGAACCTTTAAATAAAAAATCTGGAAATCTACCAGACACTAATTACTGTTGTTACAATTGTTCTTATTGAAAGAATGTGTAGAAAACAAATGCTCAAATATTGGATTCTTTCTGAAAGAGTAAAAAAACATTGTCGGAAAAGGAGAGAATGCTGGTTAAAATTATTATTTTCTCCTTTTTTCACAATTTTCTTAAACACATTCTTTCTAAGGAGATTATCTGCTACTGAATTCCATTGGTCCATCACAGATACCAAAGTTTTCATAGGTTGATCACCAGAACCAATAATAAAGAAAAAAAGCACATTGACCACTGTATCGTCACTTTTCATTCCTTCAAAATTGTGCATAGTTTGTCTTGCATTACGTAACAGTTTAGGGGCAATCCAAAAAGATTTTAGCGTGAATCGCACAATCGCCCCCCATCTAGAATAAACATTGCAATTATGGCAATATCAAGGGGATGTAAGTAAGGTTCCCGCCCATCACATCTATAAACAATCCAATCAGTCAATCACAATCCATTGTCCACCCATCAAATTCTTAAATTTATGGCTATAATTACACATATAACATTGGCAACATTTCAATTTACATCTGACCAAGGCCCATACCATAATATATGTACCGGTATGTGGTTTCGCGACTACATACTTACGAAAATAAGGGTCAGTAGGTAGTAAAAAAATTATTTCATTTTTTCAAAAATACTTTTTTCGCTGAATATGTATTCTAGTTTCAGATGTTTTGAAAGTTCTTTATATCATACTATCCTGTATAAACATTTCATATTAAAGTGTTATTTTACTTTTGCTTTGCTTACTTTTCCTTTATTAATTAAGCTAGATCTACTATGTCTATCTCATGGTAATCGTTGTTCTGGTGATTTCTTGTCTTCAGATGTAGCACCAGGAAACACTTCTTATTCTTTATACATGCCATAATTGCCTCTTTTTAACGCCCTAGTGGCATTACATTTTCCGAAAAGGGGGCATTAGTGGAGGTAAAAAGACAGAATTTTCAGCGAACAGGACAACGATAACATTACCACCCAGGTTCAAGTCAGAAAAGACTGTGCAGCGATTGTTGTTAAATTAAGAAACCAGCTGTATTTAATGCAGACCCCTATTCTCAAGTCCTGTACACTACCAACTGAGCTACCATTTAACAATTAACCGATGAAAAAAAATGGTTAGGTTCAGGCATAAAAATTTAGACAAGGTCAAGTAACCAAAAGCACATCTATATTTTGTTTTGGCCTCCTCTATGAATGAATTGGGTCACATTAAAATATGCCACAGCAGTAATTTACGCCACAGGAGAAACTGACATGCCACAGCACATTTATAACTTTAAATTCATATTATTTTATGCTCAAATAGCTTAATTAACATGTTATCTATAATATATTGAAGTATAACTGAGAAATTTTATGTATTTTAGTAGAAATTTGATCTTGAAAGACAGCAGTATTCTGTGTTGTTTGTGAGTCATCTGCATGACTCATTGGTTGTAAATACATTAATTTCTTAAAGATGTGTGTTTGTACAATTTTCAATAGATTTATTTGTTGTATTCTTAGGATATTTAACAATAATAAGAATTGAATCATCACTTCGTAAACTGTAACATCTCCAGATGAAAGATTAAAGTCACAAGTATTAAATGTTCATTAGTTATCTCCCTTCACTATCTCCTGTACATTTCAGGTGACAGATGTTTTGGAAGCAGATGAGTTCCGGCTAACGAAGTTGTGATTTAATTATTAATATCCTTAACCCTTTACCACACAATCTCGACTTTTAACAACCCCATAGAAAGAAGGCTTTGAAAACATTGTGGGAAAAGGAGAAAATGCTGGTACCCAGCATTTTCTCCTTTACCAACAACGTTTTCTACTCTTTCGGACATAAATTCCATCATTTGGGCCATATTTGTCATCTGAAAATGCTTTCAATTGTGATCAGTTTAAAATTTTGTTGTTTGGTAAAGAGCTAAATATTCTTAGAATTGAAAAATAAATCTAAAGTTTTAAAAACATGCATCTTCAAGAAGTTGGTGATTTTATACAACTACCAAGTATCTAAGCTGTATGGCATCATTGGGATCGTGACTCTGCATACGACCATCTTTTAATATCAAATTTCTACCAAAATACATAAAATTTTTCAACTATACTTTAACATACTAAAGATGTTCATCTTGATTAAGATATTTAAACATAAAAAATATGCATTAACCCTGTAGCACACAATCCCAACTGTTAACGACCCTAAGAAAATACCTTTTAAAAACATGGTGGGAAAAGAAGAAAATGCTGGTAACATTTTCTCCGTTTCCCTCAATGTTTTCTACCCTTCCAAAGTCTTTTTTTTTTTTTTTTCCAATGTTTGAGCAATAGTTGAATTGTCGTCTGCAAATTCTTTTAATTTGGACCAGTCTAAAATGTTGTTGTTCGGTTGGTTGGTTATTTCCGTTTATTTATCGTCGCTACCGGTTTCCCATCTGAGCGACGCCCCCAGAAGACGGTTAGTTGTTACGGGGGATAGTGCAAGGATACAGGTCGAAACTACTGAGAGCTTCGCCTGGTTCTTTAACGTGCTCGGCGTATAGCACCGTCACACGGGACCTCGGTTTAATGTCTCATCCGAAAGACTATTAGTAATTTTTTAGTTGGCCAGCCGGGGATACGAACCCACAATCTGTAGGACATTGTGTTCACAAGTCCTACGCTCTACCTACTGAGCTATATCGGCTGGTTGGTTGTTCGGTAAAGAGTTAAATGTTATTTATATGCTCTGGCGTACCACTTTCTCCTGTGGCATACTTGCGGTCCTACTAAATACCACAAAGACACCCTAAACACCACAATGACACACAAAGACACCACAAAGACACACAAAGACGCACAAAGACACCACAAAGACGCACAAAGACACACAAAGACGCACAAAGACACCACAAAGACGCACAAAGACAACTCAAAGACACTCAAAGACAACATAAATACGTAAAAACGTTTAAAAAAAAGAAAAAAAAAATAGGGATTTTTTTAGTTGTTTGCATTATGCTGGGGTAAAAAATGGACCGTGAAAATAATGCAAATTACACACGTAGGTTAGAGTATCCGCCATATAATTTTCCTGCAAACTATTTTTCCTGTTAATCATTTAATCTCGGGTAATTTAAAAGCCTTGTTCTCTTTTGATGCCTTTTATTAAATCGGCACCGTAAAAATTATGATTATTTGTAATTCGTAGTTAATGACATGGTTTGTTCTTTGACCATAATCAGGGATCGTATATACATGTATGCAAGATCCCTGACCATAATTAACTGGACAATCTCATTTCGAATAGCTAACAGTTTGACAACTTGTAATACATTTGCTGATTTGTGAAGTTCAAGATGAAAGAGAATCATGCGAAATTAAATTTTAATGATATTTATTGAGTCTAATGAAAGAGAGGCATGTCGGTATATAATGGAACGTTTAGATAAAATCTGTAAAAAGTAAAATTTGGCGATGAGTGATAATTTGAATTCTTGTTTTGGATTATTTATTAGTGATGTCCAATTCTGAACAAAGAATAGTGATAACATTGTATGTTAAACAACGGATTGCTGTTGCCGTGAAAATGTGCAAAAGTTAAAGTTGTAGGTAAATTTAAGAACTAGATCTACATGTACATATGCATTCTCAATTAAAGTGGACAAAATGCCTAAACGTGCAAGAAATAAGATAGAACTTTCTCCCGTGCCCAAGAAAAAATCGCGTAAGCTCGTGCAGAATACCCATTACCCGTGCGTTGTGTGTAAAGTTGATGTTGATAATCCTCCAAGTGACTGCATTCAGTGCGATTCATGTTCCAGTTGGGTTCATATCAGTTTTGACGGGTTGTTACCAGAACACTCAAAGTTACTTTCAGGCAATGCGCCTTACACGTGTCGCACCTGCATCTTGAATCAAGACGACGGTTTCTACAGCTTCCACAACGGCTTAGATCGCCTTGATAAGGTAATGATATTTATAATTATAATTAAAATTCTTTCAGCCAGCTCTAGAGATCGTTACTTTTTATACTGTTGAATAAGTGGAATGAGGATTTCCAGTCAAAAGTATATTCTGAAATTGTGCCATATCAAAAGGCCGTTGCTGGAAAGAATTCACCGTATCGGACATCGTAGATCCAAAAATAGATTTTGTCTAGTCTAATCTTGATCCGCACTGTCCACAAAAGGTCACTTCCTGGTGAAACGGGCATTGGAACCCTTATCTATATATTTCTCAGCATTTATCCATAGATATTACCATATGTAAGCGAACATCGAAGGCTTCTATGAGACTGTAGGTGTACAGCATACGACGGTCCATTTTCACCAACCACTTTCATGTTTATTCTTAGTCAGATTCTCCAAGATTTTCTAAATTTTGAAAGTAACACAATTATGTTTAAGCTAATCAGAGTTGTATTGCTTCGTAACTCAAAAAGTTCAGGAGAGACTGATAGCAAGACTAGAACGTTTAACCATTTCCAAAACAGCAACATTTTAGACTGGTCCAAAGTCAAAGCAGTTGCAGATGACCAAACAAAAAAAAAAAAAAAACTGCCAGTCAAAAATTAAAATTTGTTTCTGGTTGGGTAGAAAACATTCTTGGAAAATGAGAAAATGCTGGTTATCAGCAATGTCTCCTTTTCCCACAGTGTTATCAAAGGCTTCTTTTTCAGGGCCGTAAAAACCACGGATTGTTTGGTAAAGAGTTAAGAATAGTCGTTGGTCGCCTACGTGTGTGCAATAAATTCCTTTTTACTTGTGACCCGGTTTAATGCGGAAAAATAAATGACCCTCCCCTACAAAATGACCCATGGGTCATTTCTCTACGTGAAGAATCACGATTGTGTGTTAAAGGGTGAAGAAAGCCATGATCATAAGTGCATAGCGGGTGCTTTGGTCAGACTTGATGGCATATGCTCAGTCTGATCGGAGACTTCGCTAAACTATCATGTTGCATGTATTATCTTTATACGCATTTCTATATTTTTCTTCCTCAAAAGTTTTCATGTGCATTTATACAAGTAAACAACTGCGAATTATATTAACATATAATCTGACAAGCAAAACCAAATACTCTAGATGAAGTTTCTGAGGATAGTGTTGATCAAGATCAGACTTATCAGACTTGTAGTCTGATCCTAGATCTACACAGTCCAATACACTGGTCAATACGATGAACTACGTACATGTATACGAATTCATACATATACAAAATATGTAATAATTACGGCTATTGCGAAACATGTAAGCTGTTAAATGTAACCAAAGGCGGTCCGTGAAATATCTGAGGACGGTGTAGATCAAGATCAGACCTGTCAAAATTGCAGTCTGATCCTACATCTACGCAGTGCATATTTAGATATAATATCGGAAAATTTAGGACAGACTAGCAAGAAATGGTATTCATTTTCTTCTAAGCCAAAGTTGCAATCTTTCTCTCATTTTGCGGTATATTATATTAGCGACCACTTTCAATAGGTAACGCATGCGACGATAATCTAAATCTAGTTAAAGATATTATGTATTTAGATTCTTGTATAATGTGGGGAACGGACAAAAGCCAGCTAGGACATAAGCCCACGGAACAAAAGCCCACTGCTAATTTTGGCAAGGAAGACTAAAGCCCAGTGCTTATAAAAAAAGTGTTAGAAAATCATTCATTTATTACTGTTATTATTATTTGTAAGAAAAAACACAATAGGGATCTAAGATCCATCCAAAATCCAATATATCACGGCACGAGATTTTCTATCTTACTTAGACCACGTGACTATTCATTCATGCTTTTTACGTCATATGCTCATATTTATAGTAGATAAAAAGCTTGTTACAAAATTGAGTCGTTGTAATTGTTAAAATGAAAGTTTTGCACCTGGTTCAAAAGAGGCATAAGTAAGGTACCAATTTATATCAGAATGCTAAATTATTTATTATGATTTTAATGAAAGTTAACATATTTGTGGATTGTTAAGATCGAAATTGTATTTGTCGGCAAAATTTTGAAAACGTTATGTTTCGATTGATGTAGAAAAAAAAAATGCGTTTAACCATTTGAATGCTGAACGCGGCTCCGTGACATTTTGCAGACACTGTAGATCAAGATCAGACTGAACCAGAAGTGCAGTCTGATCTTGATCTACACCATCCGTTAAGGAGATGTTTTTTTTTTCCAAAAAATAAGTTTGAAATGACATTATTTGGGTTTATAATAGCAAGACTTTTCATTAAAAAATTACTATAAGGGTCTTGCTCAGAGTACTTCCGCAGTTTAAAAACTTTTAGAATACAGCTTACTATACTTCTTCATATCAAAATATGTGTTGGACATATTTAAGTGCATTACTATTTATACCTATATCCATTTCTAACCCATTTCTGATTTTATGAGACTTCTTTTGCTTCTCCAGTGTGCTTCTCTTGAAAACATTGTGACAAAAGATAAGACTTGTGCTTTTAGTTTATTCTATCAAAACTGGAAACGCTGTTCGATATTTCAGGCAGCAGATTATGGCATTGACCTTCTCAGACTCGTGGCTTACAGAGAGAATAATCTCCTACCAGCGATACAGTACAGTCATGAATTTTCACACACGAACCGCCATCGTCAGAGATTGATAAAAACGAAGCGGATAACTCGGGTTCTGATACTAGTAGCGGTACTGAACACAATAAAATGCAACCGTTGCCTGGTAGGAGATATATGGAACCACTTGACATTATAAACATTTTACAATCAGAAATACCTGCCGAGGAAAAAATTCCACTTGGCGTGAAAGAAAACGTTTTCATTGTTCTGAACAATAGTAAAAACATGGACAGAATGAAATGTAACAAACCCCCACAATACTGGGATGACTGTGGAGCTTGGGACTCAAAAAAGAGTAAAAGTGCTACTACAAACTTCTTACTAAGAAAATCTAACACTACGCCGTACCAACTCGTGCACGTTAAAGTGATTGATCAATGTATTTACCAAGAGTACAGAGAAAAGGGATTAAAGAAAAACCGACTTATGGATCCTCAGCCTCCTATGTCAGAAATAATAACTGTACATCGATCTTACACTGTGCTTCAGAGAAACAACGCATACAAAAGACGTATTACATGGATCAAAGGAATCCCAGAAGAACTGGCATGTCGAAAATATCTTGCTATTGTCGAATATACCGGAGAGTACGATGAGGAAGAAGTTCCCCATAGAAATTCAAAGCAAAATACACATGGATACAAACGAACAGATCCAGAAATTGTGGAAAAGATCAAGGTTTCAGTTAAAAACCAGAAGTCAAGTGAAGTGTACTCGCAAATGACTGATGGAAATCTTAATGAGCCAGTTAACGACCCTGACTGGAGATTGCTGTTCAAAACATTGTGGAAACAGGAGAAAATATAGTCAACCAATATCCTTTTACCACAATGTTTTCTACATTTTGACAAATAAAATATCATCATCTGAACCACATTTTATGTCATCTGCATTGTTGCCTTATGTATAAAGCAGTTTTCAACATTATATTAGTTATGTCGAGGCAGCCAGTGCTCATTTCCATTCTTTTCTGTTTTTTTTTTCTGCTCCGCACAGTATTCTTTTAAAGCTTCTGGAAACTTTCCAAGAAAGCCATAGTGAAAATAATGGGCAGCGTTGAGAGAGAAATAAAATGTCATGTGCAAACGCTTTCAATGGAGACAAGTGTAAAATTTTGTCATGTAGTAAAGAGTTAATTGATTTTATTAAAAGTTCTTATATAGTAAAAGTGAATGATCTAGAAATAAAAAACAATAAAGAGTTACTTTTAAGGTATGTGTTCGTGTGTTTTGTGTTTGTTTGCCGCGGTTTGTGTGAGACGTAACGATCCGGTCAACATAGAGTGACATATTGAGAGAGTCAGTTACCAAAACACAAAAATGGAGAAATGTTTAAGAACAATACAGTAACCAAAGGAACGTTCGATACTTTTAACCCTTTATCACACAAATCAGAGTTTTAACAATCTTAAGGCAAAGACTGCATTTGAAAACAATGTGGAAAAAATAGAAAATGCTGGTTATCAGCATGTTCTCCTATCTTCACAATGTTCTCTTCCATTCAGATACTAATTTCGTGATTTGAGCAACACTTGATTTGAGTCTGGAGGAGTCTGATAATTTTGTCGATTTGTAAATAGTTTACAAGCTTTGCAGTGCAGAATAAGATAAAAAGAAAACCGAAAATGATAAATTGTCAACTTTGCCTTTGAATATAGAATGTTTTCAAGAAATATGCAAGCAAGTAGATATCTTAAAAATCATTGAAAAGTATCATCATCAACATCATCATCATCAATCATTCATCATGGTGTTTGAACAGAAGAAATATTTGGTATGTATGAAATCAGCAGAACGAGTACCAAGTTATCTGATTGACCCTGCAGATGCTCTATCCTACGTGTATAATTTGCATTATTTTGATCAATTTTTACCCCAGCATAATGTAAACAGCTAAAAAAATCGCTATTTTTTCCTTTTTTACACGTTTTTACGTATTTATGTTGTGTTTGTGCGTCTTTGTGGTGTCTTTGTGTGTCTTTGTGGTATTTAGGGTGTCTTTGTGGTATTTAGTAGGACCCCATACTTGTGACGTAAATTACTCCTGTGGCGTATTTTAACGTGACCGGCTGCTAATAAGGTTCTATCAATGAAATTTATCAATTCTAATACTGTTAATTGTGTCTAATATCAAGTGTCATCGGTCTTCAAAAGTGTCAGGGAACTGTCGAAAATCTGTCGGGGGAACTATCTTGTCGGGCAACTGTCTTGTTCCGCGGACGAGCCTAGGGCAGACATGGTTATGGAACGAACAAAACCGTAACCGATTAAAAAGGAACGTGGTTTAGGAAAGAACGCTTGTTCCTTTGCTTTTCAGATTGCTTTGTTGTTTGTCAAGTGTAATTCACTGTCGATTCATAAAAAGGGTTTGCATACCTTTCGGACTGTCTGTATTCGTTTACGTTGGGTTTCTGCATGTGCGGCCTAAACATTTCCGCCAGCCTTGTTACCGTTTCAGCTGGTGCCTGGATTTCTACCAGATCTACATTTTCGTCCGTTGACTTGTTCATACTTACCTGTTCGTCCCAACCTTTCCAACCTTTTATGCACTCAGTATTGAACGAATTACCTTTTTTTTTTTGTCAGCCTCCTACTAGCTCGTCGAACACCATAAATATGGAACACTTTAAATGAATATCTTTGATAATTTTTAGATGCGTCTTTACAACTAGACAAAATAACCCACTTTCACCAAGAACTCCCCCACAGAAAATAATTTTCTGTGTTAGAAACTGTAATTCTATCAAAAATGACAATGTTGATATGGACTACAAAATCTTTACCACTCCAATTTTTGGGATGTATACTTACACAAAGTCCTAGACTGAACAAGATGCCATACACAAGGTACAGGATGTTTGCTCATATGTAAATTATGTCAGTAATCTATGCAAATCAGGCTCATCTTTACCTATCCCAAAGCAACCTTATTCATCCTCATATTTTTCGTAGGTGTTGTAGGTCTCATCTTGCAATGAGTTGGTCCAAGACCGTAAAAAAGCATAGAAAGTCCATCTACAAATGAACTCTAACAAGTATTTAAATGTCATCAAAATATGTTCTTCCTTTGCTTTTATTTTTTCCAATTAACTTTTTACCACATATCACAATTTTAGACCAGTTCAAATTAAGAGCGTTTGCAGGCCACAAACTAAATGTTGCATGAATAAGGAAAGCGTTCTTTGAAAAGGTAGAAAACATAGTAGGAAAAGGGAGAAATTGCCGGTTACCAGGGTTTTCTCCCTTTTCCACAACGTTTTCAAAAGTCCTTTTCCTAGGGGTCCTGAAAACTCGAGATTGTGTGGAATAGGGTTAAAGATAAATAAATAGCAATTTTTCCGACTTTGACAAGTAGCTATGTGATGAGTATAGTAACCGGATCGGGCTTAAAATCGGATACGACCAGGCTGAACTAGATTGGACTTAATAATTGAATCGGACTTCATCTGACTATATAGCTGGATGAGACCATTTTTCTTCAATCTTGTATAGACCAGCCATGTTCTTTTCTTTACCAAAGCCGCTTATTCCACATTTGCCAGTCTGTCAGTAATTTGTTTTTTAGACCAGGGAATCCCTCTAAAGGGATTCCCTTGCCTATGGACCCTTTTAGTCTCTGACCACTTCCTGGTTACGAGACCGGAAAACTGCGCATGCGCACTCGTGTAGGGCAAAAAGACCAAATAAAACAGTGGCAGATTATTGAAAGTGTACACAAAATTGTTAAATTATGAGCGATTATATGAAAAACTTACTCCCAGAGGCAAAGAAAAGATAATCAGACTAACTTATTTGCTAAGGGTTCAGTAACGTGGAAGAAAACGATCCGTATTTTAGTGACAATTTAAGACGAAGACGTCAAAAAAAAAGTGTAACTGTTTTGGGTTGACGTTATCATCAAAGGAAACGTTAACCGACCCCAGGCAGTAACAGACAAACCCCGTGAAGCATGGGCTGGAATACTGCGGGAATGGGAAAAATGCATGTTACCAGTATTCTTTACCTTTTGCCGTAGTGTTTCCACAAGCCCATTGATGTAGGGTCTTTAATTAAGACGAGGGAGAGCTAGGTAAAGGGTTTATAAAGGGTAGCCATCTGATATATCACATACTTGTTAGTTTAATCGACAATACAGTGGATATTTTAGTTTAATTTCAGTGGCGGAGGGTGTGGGTCGAGATAGGCATTGTTCATGCTGTTACCTCTAATAGTTTAGAGAATGTGTATTGTGATCAATTTCATCATGAAACAAATTTTGGCGCAGACGTATGTGAAAAAATGAATGAATGAATGAGCAAGCGAGCGAGCGGATGGATGGATGGATGGAAGGACTAACGCGCGAATGAAGAACGAACGAACAACTGTATATTGTACTGTTGTCGTCTGTGGCTGCTCTTTCCATAATTGCTTTCCACCAGGGATCGGTTGTAACATGTAATTTAGAAACATTCCTTTTCTGAAAACAGTGTTGGAAAAGGTTGAAATGATGTTAACCAGCATATTCTCTTTTTCTCACAGTGTTTAAAAAGCTTTCTTTTCTCTTGGTAGTTAAGACTTGTGATTGTTGGGTAAAGGGTTAAATGGAAATTGTAACAGTAATTAGTTGAGCACATTGTATACGGAGAGGCATTTTAGGGTGTCATATACATGATAATGTAGGGAAACAATATGGACCTTAACCCTTAGTCTCCGTTACGTTCTGTTCTCTTCTGTTACGTGACGGTGATCTTGAATTTACTCTGCGAAAAGCATAATGAGAGATCTGTATGCACATGGGGGTAGCGTGGACTTGAAATACACTATTATAAAATCCTAATTATGGTTTAAGTAACACTGATTAAGATTTATGACATAAACTTGACGCGGTTTCCTGGGTTGTGCTGGTCAAAAATATAAGTACGGCAGGATATGGGTCAAAAATTAATAACGTTAAATGACGATGGTCAATAAAATACAAAACATTAACGGTGAAAAATCTCTTTAAACAAGAGGGCCATGATGGCCCTGGGTCGCTCACCTTAGTAGAGTGCCTTGAAGGTTTTTCTTTAATTTGACCATGTGACCTAGTTTTTGACCGCAGGTGACCCAATTTCAAACTCATATTTCATGAAGACAAACATTCTGACCAATTTTCAAGTCAATTGAGCAAAAAATGTGGCCTCGAGTGCCCTATAGATATTTCTTTAATTTGACCTAGTGACCTAGATTATGACCCCAGGTGACCCAAATTTGAACTGGTCTTTTACTATATCAAAAGAAACATTTTAACCAATTTTCAAATCAAATGAATAATAAATGTGGCCTCTAGAGTTCCCACTAGCTATTTCTTTAATTTGACCAAGTGACCTAGTTTATGACCCCAGTTGGCCCAAATTCAGACTCGTGTGAGATTTTACAAAGACAAACATTCTGACCAATTTTCAAGGCAATTAAGCAAAAAATGTGGCCTCTAGAGTGCCCACAAGGTATTTCTTTATTTTGACCTAGTGACCTAGTTTATGGTTCGAGGTGACCCAAATCCAAACTCATCTGGTATTTCATCAAGACAAACATTCTGGCCAAATTTCAGGTCATTTGAGCCAGGGGCATCATATGAACAAACTTGGTAGAGGTCCACTTTGAGATGCAACATACCAAATATCAAAGCTCCACACCTTTCGGTTTCAGAAAAGAAGAATTTTAAAGTTTTCCTTCTTTGTTCCTATGTTCGAACTTGTGACCCCGGGGCTGGGCCAGTTTTGACCCAAGCAGCATCCTTGGAACAAATTTGGCAGAAGTCCACTAGGAGATGCTACATACCAAATATCAAAGCTCTATACCTTCCCATTTAAGAGAAAAAAAAATTAAAGTTTTCCTTCTTTGTTCCTATGTTTGAACTTGTGACCCCCGGGGCAGGGCCAATTTTGACCCCAAGGGCATCATATGAACAAACTTAGTAGAGGTCTACTAGGCGATGCTACATACCAAATATCAAAGCTCTACGCCTTCCAGTTTCAGAGAAGATGATTATTAAAGTTTTCCTTCTCTGTTCCTATGTTCGAACTTGTGACCCCCGGGGCAGGGCCAACTTTTGCCCCAAGGGCATCATATGAACAAACTTGGTAGAGATCCACTAGAAGATGCTACATACCAAATATCAAAGCTCCATGCCTTCCTGTTCCAGAGAAGAAGATTTTTAAAGTTTTCCCTTTTTGTTCCTATGTTTGAACTTGTGACCCCCGGGGCAGGGCCAATTTTGACCCCAAGGGCATCATATGAACAAACTTAGTAGAGGTCTACTAGGAGATGCTACATACCAAATATCAAAGCTCTACGCCTTCCAGTTTCAGAGAAGATGATTATTAAAGTTTTCCTTCTCTGTTCCTATGTTCGAACTTGTGACCCCCGGGGCAGGGCCAACTTTTGCCCCAAGGGCATCATATGAACAAACTTGGTAGAGATCCACTAGAAGATGCTACATACCAAATATCAAAGCTCCATGCCTTCCTGTTCCAGAGAAGAAGATTTTTAAAGTTTTCCTTCTTTTTTCCTATGTTCGAAATTGTGACCCCCGGGGCGGGGCCAGTTTTGACCCCAGGGGCATCATATGAACAAACTTGGTAGAGGTCTACTAGGCGATGCCACATACCAAATATCAAAGCTCTATGCCTTCCAGTTTCAGAGAAGATGATTTTTAAAGTTTTCCCTCTTCGTTCCTACGTTTGAACCTGTGACCCCCCGGGGCAGGGTCAGTTTTGACCCCAAGGGCATCATAAGAACAATTTGGTTGAGGTCCACTAGGAGATGCTTCATGCCAAATATCAAAGCTCTATGCCTTCTAGTTTTAGAGATGATGATTCTTAAAGTTTTCCTTCTTTGTTCCTATGTTGGAAATTGAGACCCCCGGGGCAGGGCCAGTTTTGACCCCAGGGGCATCATATGAACAAACTTGGTAGAGGTCCACTAGTAGATGCTACATGCCAAATATCAAAGCTCTACACCTTCAAGTTTCAGAGAAGAAGATTTTTAAAGTTTTCCTTCTTTGTTACTATGCTCAAACTTGTGACCCCCGGGGCGGGGCCAGTTTTGACCCAAGGGGCATCATATGAACAATCTTAGTAGAGGTCCACTAGTAGATGCTACATGCCAAATATCAAAGCTCTACGCCTTCCAGTTTTAGAGAAGATGATTTTCAAAGTTTCCCCTCTTTGTTCCTATGTTCGAACTTGTGACCCACCGGGGCAGGGCCAGTTTTGACCCCAAGGGCATGATATAAACAAACTTGGTAGAGGTCCACTAGGAGATGCTTCATGCCAAATATCAAAGCTCTATGCCTTCCAGTTTCAGAGAAGATGATTTTTAAAGTTTTCCTTCTTTGTTCCTATGTTGGAAATTGAGACCCCCGGGGCGGGGCCAGTTTTGACCCCAGGGGCATCATATGAACAAACTTGGTAGAGGTCCACTAGGAGATGCTACATGCCAAATATCAAAGCTCTACACCTTCAAGTTTCAGAGAAGAAGATTTTTAAAGTTTTCCTTCTTTGTTACTATGCTCAAACTTGTGACCCCTGGGGCGGGGCCAGTTTTGACCCCAGGGGCATCATATGAACAAACTTGGTAGAGGTCTACTAGGAGATGCTACATGCCAAATATCAAAGCTCTACGCCTTCAAGTTTTAGAGAAGAAGATTTTTAAAGTTTTCCTTCTTTGTGACTATGCTCAAACTTGTGACCCCTGGGGCGGGGCCAGTTCTGACCCCAGGGGCATCAAATGAACAAACTTGGTAGAGGTCCACTAGGAGATGCTACATACCAAATATCAAAGCTCTGCGCCTTCTAGTTTCAGAGAAGAAGATTTTCAAAGATTTTGTGTTTTTTTCCTTTTTGTTGCCATGGCAACCAGAGTTGTGGGTGGAATTCAATTCTTTGGACAATTTTGGTAGGGCTTCACCCAAGGAACATCCCTGCCAAGTTTCATCAAGATTGGCCCAGTGGTTTAGGAGAAGAAGATGTTTAAAGAAATTGTTGACGGACGACGGACGCCGGACATAGGGCGATCACAATAGCTCACCTTTAGCACGTTGTGCCAAGGTGAGCTAAAAACATACGAGATCAAACAAATAATTTAAATAAAAATATACGGGGACGTGTTTAGGGGATGTTTTAACTAATTCGTCATGGAAATTGCGGACGTTTTAACCAAAAGTAGGGCGTTTCGACACTGGGACGTTTAAGCCAGATACTTATTTACTAATCTGTTTGTACATCCTGGTGCACAGCATGATAACGACATCCTGTAACATGATTAATCTTCACAGATTTTAATCAGCAAAATCTTTCGACAAAGCCAAAACATTGCGTGTGAAAATAGCTTTCAACAGTGGCGATATTGAACTTTTTGCCCTACAAACAGTGCGCATGTGCGAAAAGCGGAATTCTGGGATCGTATTTCCTTGGCAACGAATAGCGTTGTAAAAGGGTCTATAGCGATCGTAAGCTGACTTTTCCGGACTACTTTCAGACAAAATGTTGTACGGTGTGTACACTCTATATCGCTGAGTCCGCCAAAACAACTAGTTCCCTAAGTACAGAGATTGCTTATCACACGGCGTGAATGTTTTCCTTTCCTCAAAGCTTCCCGACATCTGCATAGTGCTATGGAATTGCAAGGGTTATTACAGCCCTTTAATAACTAACGAGTATGTGTTTTAAGGGTTGTGTCCCTGTTGAATACACAACAGACGGTCAGTAACTTTTCCATCACTGTGATCGGATACTGAAATCCTCTCGTATTATAGACATGATTACTGCCCCTGATATCACTTTCTAGTCTACTGGCGCGAAGGAAAAACACGATAACCAGTTTTCTATTTTTAGTTTCCATTGTCACTTGCTAGTTACTGTCCGCATTTCAAATAAAGATCAAAGGGAACAGCGCGCCACGTCTCCCTTGACTGCCTGGTGAAAAATTGAGATATACGATTTTCCATGGAAATGTCGATAGTTGAATGAGATTATTGGTGTATTAACTGCATTTATTATCAGTTTCTTTTAATCATTTAGAACTGAACTTGATTTTCTCTATATGTTTAGAAAAAAAAAAAATCAATAGAATTAAGAAATATGCAGAAATTAAAAGACATTATACTCTCTTTTGTCTGTGTGAATCGATTTAAAACATCCCTCTTTTTGTCAGAAGAATAAGCAAACATTATGGAAAAATAAGAATTTTTTGTTCCATCTACATTTTCCGATAATCAACCATCTGCTTATCTGCTTATATTCTTTTTTTTTGTAACGACTGTTGATGGATTACAAATCATGAAAGTGTTGTGCGATCCTTGGACAATTTTTAACTTTCAAACAAAATAATTTGAAAATAAAAGGTGTGTTTAAAAAATTAGGTTTAAATTTATCTGTTATGCATCACATTTACATACCTAGAGTTTCATTCACATAACTGGTAGTTTCCGAAACATTGTTTGAAAAAGAGAAATGAAAGTTTAAGAATATTTATTTTGAAATACATCCCGAATGTGCAAATTCATTTTAAGGGCCAGAAGCCGTTGTTGGAATCTCTCTCTCTCTCTAATGGGACGAGAAGGGCTAGTGGACGTCTTTGTATGATATAGTCAAAAGAATAGATTTAGATCGACTGCTTGAGAACAAAACTGCGATGTATTGACATCACCCTGCCCTGCGTTCGCGATATTAAGCGTTGGTATTTGCGTTGTGTCCAATTTTAAATTGTGTCTTATCTTTCTTATCATTGACGGTATTTATTTGAAACTTGGAATATATGTGCGTTATCATAAAGATCGACCTTAACCAATAAGGCAAATAACTCAAAAATGAATTTGCTTGATTTAAGCCCCTTTTCGACTTAGAAATTTTTAAAGCCATTATCATGCACCCCATAGTCGAGCGTTGGTATCCACTACTTTGCTTCAGTTTAATTATAGAATCTGGCTTCTGAGCACTGCTTTTTTTTGCATTAATTTAATTTTTCCTGTTGATTATTGTATTATTCCATATTATGCGTGACAGTACCCCTCTACCAATGAATTCTTTTAGCATAATTGAATTGGCCTGACTGCCTGTATGGTAGTGATAATTAGAAAATGAGGTCTCGTGTGAGTTCGTATCCTTCGTTCTTTAGAGATTACAGATCACCAGATTTCCTGGCCTCCAGTACTATCAGTACTTTGATTTTTTAAGGACAGAAATTCAATTTTAAAGAATTCCACAAAAGGATCTGCTGTTGGAGAGACCCCCCCCTTTCGTTGCCATGACAATCAAAGATCTACTAAAGACCATAGCAAGATGGTTTGTGTGCAGTGAAGTAATAACGATACGAGCCCACCCCCCCCCCCCCCCAAGTTTTGTAGCCATGGCAACAGGGATTTAGTTGACAATTATTTGAAGGCCTTAGTCTGATGGTTTGTGTGTGGAAATATCTTTAATTAACAGTTTCAGAGAAATGTCAGCAATTAACCCGAGACGTCCAAGTGCGACACCAGGGGCTTATATGGATGAAGTCTGATCTCTGATCCACAATGTCCATGATGGTGAGATTATTCCTGTGAAGAGTTTTGAAATAACAGTATTAACTCTTTAGGATGCTAAGCATGACTCAATCAACTTTTGCGGACAGTGTAGAGCAAGATCAGACTGCACAGACTGTGGAGCCTGATCTTGGATCTACAATGTCCATTAAGGACATATTCTTTCCCCAAAAAATATCTTTGAAAAAGTAAAATTTCAGCTTTTACTATCAGCTTAAAAGTTTCATTTCACTTATTCAGCAGGATAAGGGTTGTTTTCACTACTGGTTTGGAATTTCATTTATTGAGCACTGCTGCAGCCTACGGGTTAATAAAGAGTTACAAAAGGTTAGTATTCACAATTCAGTTGCAATACAAATGAGCTGCACTCTGGCAAAAGGGGATTAACCCTTTACCAAACGACAAAATTTTGGACTAGACCAAATTGAGTACATTTGCAGATAACAAATTAAATGAAGCTGAAATGATGATTTCTGCCTTTGATAAGGTAGAAAACTTTGTGGGAAAAGGAGAAAATGCTGGCTACCAGCATTTTCTCCTTTCCCCACAATGTTTTCAAAAGGCCTCAGGGTTGGTAAAGGGTTAATGCACCTCCATGATGCATTATACCAAGAAAACTCATCACATAAAGTTGGATCCAAGAAATCACTTTTGTCAAACAACTTACTAAATAATGTGGCAGAATGGTCCTTTGACGAGTAGGAAATTTACCTGTAGCAAAAAGATTCAATCCAGGTCAGCCCGACATAGATTGAAACTTCTTGCAGCTGCATTAAAACACTTTTTCACAGAGCATGCCCCAAAATATTAACGATTTTCCTCCATTTGGAAAATAAACAGAGGCAGTTTAACTCTGTACCACACAATCTCGGCTTTTATTGACCCTGAGAAAGAAGCCTTTTGAAAACATTGTGGGAAAAGGAGAAAATGCTGGTAACCAGCATTTTCTCCTTTTCTCACAATGTTTTCAACCTTTCCCAAAACAAATTTCAATTTTTGAGTCACATATAATTTGTCGTCTGCAACTGCTTTCAATTTGGACCAGTCTACAATTTTGTCGTTTGGTAAAGAGTTAAATGACTTATTCTGATCTTGAATCTACAGATCACTGTATTTTGGCACATCCTTGCCAAGACAAGACTAGAAATAGCAATAAAATTTATTAACTCATTACAGAACGACGAAATTTTGGGCTGGTCCAAATTCAAAGCACTTGAAGACAACAAATTAAATGTTGCTCACATGACTAGATGTATTTTCTCCTTTTCACACTGTTCTCAGAAGCACTCTATTGTAAGGTTGTTGTAACATGGGATTGTTTGCTAAACTCTTTATAACACAATCCCTTGATTTTATGACCCTGAAAGAGAAGGCTTTTGAAAATATCGTGGGAAAAGGGAGAATATGCTGGTAACCATCAAATACAGAAACTGCCTTCTAAGGCACATTTCACTTGTCTCCTGTAAATGCTTTCAATTTGGTCTGGTCCAAAATTTTGTCATTAGGTTGAACATCTCTCCTGACTGAAGCATTTTTTCCTTTTCCAACATGGTTTTATACAGTTGTCTTTGTCAAGGTCATGAATTCAAAGAACTGCTTAGTATTGAGTTCAAGTTAACATCTTCAACAGGAATTGTATAAATGTACGGTGTTTAACACTTTACCAAACAGCAAGGCATTTGCAGACGACTAGTTCAGTGTTGCATAAATGATTAAATTTGGTTACCAGCATTTTCTCCTTTCCCCCACAGTGTTTTCAAAAGTCCTTTCCCTTGCGGGTTGTTAAAACTCGGGATCGTGTGGTCAAGGGTTGATGCTGTTTTCTAAATACTGTACATGTATTTCAGTTATATCATGGAAGCAAGTGCACCAATCCATGCTTTCCTGAAGTTTCTTTTTACAAGTACTTAGCATCATTTTCTTCCAAGGCCACTGGTCCCACATAGCCATCAGCAAGACAACAATAAGCCATAAGAGAGGAATGAATCCTCTTCCAACAGCAGTTATAAAGTTCTTGAAAAGAAGTTGGCCAATCTGAAATTTGAATCAGCAACCTCATGGTTCTGTATGTTACCCACTAAGCTACCAGGCCCAGCTCTTCAACAGGGAATGTAAGACATAGGTTAAACAACGCCAAACAAAGTCTTTCTTTACTAAAACCTGTTCTTTTTACAAACAGTTCTCTTTTTTTTTTCACATAATCAATGACAAATAATGAAATAAAACATGATTGTATACAAAAATGCTTTAATTTTCAAGCACATGATCCCTCCCACACATCTATACACCAAGTTATGCCTTCCTTTTTTGATTCTACAAAATAACAAACATTTAGTCTGTTCCTAATTGAAAGCATTTGCAAATGGTATTTAGCTAAATTTAGCTGAAATGGTGGTACTTGTCTATGAAAAATTGAAAAAAAACTTGTGTGAAAAGGAGAAAATGCTGGTTACCAGCATTTTGCCCTTTTCCCACAAGGTTTTCAAAAGGCTGTTTCCTGATAGTCATTAAAACTTGGAATTGTATGGTAGAGAGTTAACCCTTTACTACACATTCCCGTCTGATCATATCATAATGACCCTGAAGAAGATTGCTTTTGAAAACATTGTAAGAATAGGAGAAAATATTGCTAACCAGCATTTTTCTCCTTTTCCAGCAATTGTTTTCTACTCTTTCAAAGACACATTCTGACATCTGAGCCAGATCTAATTTGTTTTCAAATTGGATGAGCCCTAACAGCAACAGTTTATATCATTATAATTATAGCAAAGTGGCAAATTTCCTTAAATCTTTACAAAGCAATAATATCTTGTCTAAATTAAAAGCATTCACAAAGGACTACATTACTGTAAGTCAAAAATTTTAATTTGTTTTGGGTAGGGTAGAAAATGTAGGAAAAGGAGAAGATGATGGTCACCGCCAATTTTGCCAGTTGGCAGAGTTAAGAGTATTACAAGCATGTGCCAAGGTTCAGTTGCTTATTCTGTGAAAAGACTAAGTAACAAAGGGGCATAACTGTGTCAAACATTTTTGAGGGTTACCTGCCCTTCTGTTATGGTTTGCCGTTATGATAGTTAACCCTTAGGCTGCTAAGGACGACTCACTAGCCTTTTGCAGGCAGTGTAGATAAAGAACATGCAGTCTGATCTTGTATCTACAATGTCTGATAAAAAGATAAAAATAACTTTGGAGTAGCATTATTCAGGTTTTTACTATCGACTTGAAAGTTGAACATATTTAGCAGAATAAGGGTTAACATCTAGTCAGAGTTTGAAGTAAATATTTTCCATAATGATAGAAATAAGCAATGTCAACCTTCTGGCATGACCACAAGGACAACAAAAGGGCCATGACAATACCTTTATCAGGGCATAGCATCCATAACATACAATATGCTAGTGCATAATGTAGAAAAAGTAGGAACCACTTTATCACTTAACCCTTTACCATCGGCATTGTGTGGTAAAGAGTTAACAGAAGAACTCAATTAAGCCTAAATTTGCTGAAAAAATGAGAATTTCCAACTGATAGTAAAAAGCTAACTACTTCAATATCATCTTTTTTCTTTCTGATGAAAAATCCCACTGGATCAAAAAGTGTAGATTAAAATCAAGACTGCATTTTCTGTGCAGTCTGATTCTGATTTACACTGACTGCAAAAGCACAACGTGTTGCACCTAGCAGCCTATGGGTGAAATAGCACTCTCAAGTTGCAGTGTGTAATGATTCTGCACCCCTGTTATGCCCTGTTCTACTTTTTCTTTTGAAAAGAGCAGAGCTAAAAATGATTATAATGGCTTATGAGAAGCACTATATACAAAAGATGAACAAAATGAACATGAAAATAAAATGCTGTCAACAAAACTATATACAGACATGGCATATTGTGCGAGATCAACCCTTGTAGTGCAAAAGCAATTAACCCCTAAAGCACCAGTCCTGTCACAACTATAGTTGCTTATGCAGCCAGTGTAGATAAAGATCAGACTGCACAAAACCTGCAGCCTGATCTTTGATCCAGGGTTTTCCCTGACTCCCTATTTCTTTGAATTTGGACCCCAAATTTTCTAAATAACCTCCAAAATTTATAAGTGCACTTTCCTTTATTCATTTACAGGGGTGTCAAATGACCCCCACATCAAAAAGTCTAGGAAAAACACTGTTGGATCTATACTTTCCGCTTAATAGCTGAGACAATGAAGATAAAAGCAACCACGAAATTGCACTTACCTGGGTCTCAATTCTAGACTAAAACTTGTTGGGTTTATTGGTGCTCTACTAAGGGTTAAAATTGTCATTGTCACAAAGTCATAAAATGCATATATTGCAACTTCAAGGCTGTTATTGTCAGTATATCTGACAAAAGAAGTGAACAGTGTAGATTCAAGATCAGCCTGCACTTTCTGTTCAGTCTGATCTGAATCTATGCTTCTGCTCAAAGCAATTAAACCAAGGCTCGGCGCTGCAAGGGTTAAGCTACATTCTAAAAATATATACATGATTTTCAGTTCAGCTGAAATGCATATGAAGTAATGTAATGTCTTGATGGCAAAATTAAAAGGCCCACTAGCTGCCACATCTAAACAATTCAGAAGTCAAATTGCTTAAAAATTCAATTCATACCATTTAAATGTATGGATACCATACGAGTCTGATAATCTGTAATAGCCAAGTCTGTCAAAGTTCCAATTGCTGGCAGAAAAATGTTTTTTCAAACTAGAACAAAAGTTGGTAACTTTTGTTCTAGTTTTCTAAAAGCATTTTTCTGCCAGCAATTGGAACTTTGACAGATTGCACTGGAACACATTATCAGACACATAGCGATATCAATATTTTTAACTATTAGGCTGCTAAGCTCGACTCACTGACCTTTAGCGGACAGCCTAGATCAAGATCAGACTACAAAGAATGTGCAGTGTGATCTTTGATCTACACTGTCCGATAAGGAGATACTTTTTCTCCAACAAATATGTTTAAATTGGCATTATTCAAGTTTTTACTATTGGCTTGAAAGTTTTATGTAACTTACTTAGCAGGATAGGGGTTAAATGGTAAAATTTCTCTGCATTTTGACTCCCAAATTGTTTACTTTTGGCCACTGGTGTGCCTATGACAAAGCTGAGCAATCGATACTTGGAACTTTCAGAAATTTCTCATCAGGGGCTCACACACCTTTATGCGATCTTAATACTTAATTCTTTGACTTGTTACTGTCTGGTTGAGACATTCTGCCTGAACCCAGTCAGACAGCTTGTCTTAAATTTTTTTCAACAATGGAAAGAAAACAGACGCCAACAAACCAAAACAACAAAATTTACTCTCACTCTCCCTCCCAAATATTCATTTGAAAGGTTCAAATTCATTTTGAAATGATCCCTCTGAACTCTTTTCATGCCAAATATATACACTCAACCACTTTCAATGGCTGAAATTCTATCCACTGACACTCAGACAGATTTTTAACTCCTAGAGAGACTAAACAAGCTAAGGTATGGATCTATGCAGTCTGATACTGATCTATGCTGTCCATAAAAGCCCCATTTATGCCCATGGCACAACAGGGGCTTAAAACATCTTGACTGAATAAAAATTCATATTCATCTTTATTTCCATAGAGGTGAACAATGGCTCATCTTCTAACAACTTATTCATTATTGATGTTAAGGTAATCCATCCATTATTAACCCTTTCCCAGACGACAAAATTTTAACCTTGTCCGAATCAAAAGCATTTGCAGACAACAATTTTGGTGGGCCTCAAATGCTGTATTTTTTCTTTGATTGCGTAGAAAACATTGTGGGAAAACGAGAAAATGCTGGCTATTTTCTCCTTCTCCCACAATGTTTTCAAAAGGCTTCTTCCTCGGGGGTCGTTTAAAGTCGGGATTATGTGGTAAAGGGTTAATTCATAATCATAGTCCTTTAGGTGGTCAACAGCATTCAGTGTACATGCAAGCATGTAATGACATGGATATACACCCTGGGTCATTCAATGCTTGCATCGGTTCTAAAATCTTAAAGACCATCTCAAGGATCATGGTTATAATTCAATGATGGATGCATTACCCAAACTCTACACCAGACAACCAGTAGTTTTGTTGTTCAGTAAACAGTTAAGATAACAACCATGTCTGCTTGTTTCCTAAAAATTTTCCGGTTTCAGGACAAATGGCCCTAAAGATATACATAGTTTAACTCTTTACCAAACAATAAAATTTTAAGCGTGTCCAAAGCATTTTCAGATGAAAATTTAAACAATACTAAAAATAAGTGAAATTTGATTTTTGGAAGGGTAGAAAACCTTGTTGGAAAATGAGAAAATGCTTGCTACCAGCATTTTCTCCTTTTCCAACGTTTTCAAAAGGCCTCATGGTTGTCAAAACTTGGGATTGTGTGGTAGAGTTAACAAACAAACAAGGCAACCGCAACAGTATTGCCCAATCACAGCAATAAATGCAAACAACAGACTGAGCCATCTAATTATTATAGACCTGCTAAAACATGAATTGTATACTCACATTCCAATACTCTCACACTTTGAACCAGTCTATCACACCTCAGACCTCCAGATAAAAGAGAGTGATAATATTCTAAATCCATTATTTCTCTTTCAAACCCTATGTTTTGAGTACTCATTAGAATCATCTTGGTGAGACGATTCTAATGAGTACCTATAACATAGGGTTTAGTGGAGAGTGATTAATATTTTCAATTTTTTAATCAAAATCACTCCCTCTGTCAGGAGCCCTGAAACCTGGGCACTATGAATCTATACATATTCAGCTGGCAGAAGTATAGCCCCTTTAAGCATGTTGTCTGTGGAATGTCTTCGATGAAAGTATAAAATCCCAAACAGGTAAGATTATTATCACATGGTTCAAATGGTGACATTTGTAAGGTCTATGTTGTGGGTCCTTAACCCTTTACCACACAGCAAAATTTTAGGCTAGTCCATATTAGAGGAATTCATGGATGACAATTACAATGTTTTTCACACGATAGCATTTGTGCTTGAATACGTAGAAAACTTTGTGGAAAAAGGAGAAAATGCTGGTTACAAGCATTTTCTAATTTTGCGACAATGTTTTCAACAGGTTTTTTTCGCAGAATTGTTAACCCTTTACCACACTATCCCGACTTTTAACGGCCCTGAGGAAGATGCCTTTTGAAGACATTATGGGAATAGGAGAAAATGCTGGTAACCAGCATTTTCTCCTTTTCCCACAATGTTTTCTACCCTATCGGAGACAGAAATCATCATTTGAGCTACATTTGGTATGTCGTCTGCAAATGCTTTCTATTTGGTCCTGTCCAAAATTTTGTCATTTGGTAAAGAGTAAATATTTGTTTGTGTAGTAAACAGTTAACCCTTAAAGTGCCGAATAAACCAAATTGTGATTTTCATTCTAGAATAAAACCAACATAATTACAAATTCATGGCTACCTTTTGCCTGTAGTGTTTTAACATAGCGGACAGTGTAGATCAAAGATTGGGCTGCACATTCTGTGCAGCCTGATCTTGATCTACACTGGCCGCAAAGGCAACTATATTATTGAAAGGCGCTTTAAGGGTTAATCTTGGAATTGTCCATGTATTGTCTCATTTTGGTGTGGCCAGACAACATGAAAGTCATCTTCATTCAGTATTATGTCAATTCCTTGTGAAAGGGTATAAACCAAGTTTTCACACTTCAAGAACTATTTATGTCTATAGATAGAACATGGAATTATACGCTATTCCAACTTGGTAATGTATGTTGTTCTTTTTTTTTTGGTAACCAATCAATGTTTCAGCACACAATACCCGGTTTCAGAGGCCCTGTGGGAGAAGGATTTTGAAAATATTGTAAGATAAAGAAGGAAAATGCTGGTAAACAGCATTTTCCCCTTTTCCCACAATGTTGTCTACCCTTTCTGATACAAATCCCATCATTGGTGCCATATTTAATTTGTTGTCTGCAAATCTTTTCAATTTGGACCAGTATGAGAATTTTTCTTCCGTCACAGAGTCCACAATTTTTTAGACTTATCCATATTAACCCTTTACCGTACAATGACGCCTTTTAACGCCCCTGGAAAAGAAGCCTTTTGAAAACATTGTGGGAAAAGGAGAAAATGCTGGTAACCAGCATTTTCTCCTTTTCCCACAATGTTTTCTACCCTATCAAAGAAAAATTGCACAGTTTTAGCCAAACTGAAATTGTCGTCTGCAAATGCTTTCAATTTGGACAAGGCTGAAATTTTGTCATCCGGTTAAGGATTAAATACATTCACAGCCGACAAATCAAACATGACTCAAAGGATGTTACTTTCATATGCAAAGGATAGAAAATTTCATGGGAAAAGGAGAATGCTGGTTACCTGCATTTTCACCTTTTATCACAATGTTTTTAAAAGCTATTTTTCTTCAAGAATACAAAAACACTGGATTTTGGGGCAATACAGATCCTCAGGTTTGGTTCTATATCAATTTCATATTTTTTTTTGATAGTATTTTCATAATTATTCATACTACTTCACCACATCAATGTGATATTTGAATAAGTAAAACCTAGGGCAAAATGGCCCTTGGGGCAAAAAGGGTAATTTTTTCAATACTGAAAAACATCCATTTCATTTCTTTAACAGCTTGAAATTCAATTTTCCTGTGAATCTTTCCTTCAGGTGCTCCGACACTGTTCTAGTAGTAACCGCCCCTGTATCCCCCACCATAACCACCCCTGTTGCCATAGTTACGGTTGTAGTTCCTGTCCTGGTTGTAACCACCTCTGTTGCCATAGTGATGACCTCCATATTGACCTCTGTGACCTCTGTAATTTTGCCCATGTCCACTCCTATAAAATATGCAATAATAATATTACTGAAACACAAAGCAAGGACTGTAAAACCAGCATTTAACATTTACTGTAAAAGCTGATTGAAACTACAATCACACATTCCTGTGTGTTAATGACCCAATAGAAGAAGCCTTCAAAACATTGTGGGAAAAGGTACAAAAATGCTGGTAACCAGCATTTTCTCCTTTTCTTACAATGTTATCTACCCTAGCAAGAACAAATTCATTATTTCTGTGAAATTGTTGTCTGCAAATACTTTCAATTTAGACAAGTCTACATATTTGTCGTATGGTAGGGTTGAGACCTACCAAAACCAAACAATTTACCCATACTTATTTGCATGGAAGAAAAAAAGGATTTTCAAGCTGAATGTAAAAGAAGTAATAAACTGCTACAGAATATTGCCCCTTTTCCAATATAACTTCAACCCTTTGCCATATAATCCCAAGTTCTAATCACCCTAAAGAAGAAAACGTTTCAAAAACAATGTGGAACAAGAGGGCCACTGGCCCTAACCTGCTCACCTGAGTAAAGTCATCTACAGTTGATAAAGCTGAAGAGATCCTGGTTTTCATGATGTAAAACACATGACAGGAAGTTACCTACTTTTTGAACCAATGTGACCTAATTCCAAACTTGTCCAAGATATCATTTAAACAAACATTCTGACCATATTTCATGAGTATCAGACTGAAAATGTGGCCTCTACGGTGCACACAAGGTTTTTCCAAGATTTGGTCCAGTGACCTACTTTTTGACCAGATGTGACCCACTCTGAAACTTGTCCAAGATATTATCAAGACAAACTTTCTGACCAATTTTCATGAGAATCTGGCTGAAAATATGGCCTTCACAATGCACCCAAGGTTTTTCTACGATTTGGCCCTATGACCCGATGTGACCCAATTTCAATCTTGTCCAACATATCATCAAAACAAACTTTCTGACCAAGTTTCATACATTTCAAGCTGAAAATGTGGCCTCTAGATTGCACACACAGGGTTTTCATTTTGAAATGAAGCAACAGATTGATTAACAAAAACAACAGGCCGGGGGTCAAGGGGGCCGCCTAAGCTTTGGCATCCATGATTACCAAAAGGAGATCGGAGAAACGTATTGTCCCCTACGATTGGATAACTGGATGCAAGTATCCAATGAATGACCGCGTAACATTCATAAACCAATTGTTTCTGGTTTCGCGGTAAAATTGAACCGGTGTCGCAGTACAGTTACCAACGCGTGAAATATTTTTGATATAAACAACGCAACCAATTTTTCAAAGATCCAGCAAAAACAACCGATTAAAGGCCGATTTCAACCAATGTTTTTGATCGGCAATCGGCTTTAAATGAAAACCCTGACACAAGGCTTTTTTAAGATCTGACCCTCTGACATACTTTTTGCCCCGACATGACCCAATTCAAGCTTGTCTGAGATATCAGCAAGATAAAAATTCCGACCAATCTTTATCAGTACAGGGCTGAAAACGAGGCCTCTATGAAGAACCTAAGGTTTTCCTATGATTAAGCCCAGTGACCCACTTTTTTACCCGACATGACCAAATTTCAGATTTGTCTGAGATACCATTAAGACAGACAATTTGACTATTTTTCGTGAGAATCCAACTAAAAATGTGGCCTCTAGAGTGCATGCAAGGTTTTTCAAAGATTCAGCCCAGTGACCTACTTTTTGACCCAACATGACCCAATTTTGAACTTGTCCAAGACATTATTATCAAGACAAACATTCTGACCAACTTTCAAGAGTATCAGGCTGAAAATGTGGCCTCAAGAGTGCACACAAGGTTTTTCTTAGATTTAGCCCACTGACCTACTTTTTGACCTGACATGACCCTATTTCCAACTTGTCCGAGATTTTATCAAGTCAAACATTCTGACCAAGTTTCAAGCGTTATCTGACTGAAAGTGTGGCCTCTAAGGTGCACGCAAGGTAAATGTCGAAGCTGCATGACAGACGACGGACACTTGACACAGCACGATCACAATAGCTCACCTCACTTCGTCCTCAGGTGAGGTAAAAAGGCAGAAAATACTGGTAACCCAGCAATTTTCTATTTAAGCAGTGTTTTCTACCTTTCAACAAAACAGAATTCTATCTTTGAATCATGTTTAGTCTCTAAATACTTTCAATTTAAAAGTCTAAAATTTGTCATTTGGCAAACAGGTAAATCAACCCTTAAAGCACCTTTCAGTCTATAGTTGCCTTTGCGGCCAGTGTAGATCAAGATCAGACTACACAAAAATGTGCAGTCTGATCTTTGATCTAAACTGTCCGCTATGACTGACCATTTTGGACAAAAATGACCATGAAATTGCAAAAATTTGGCTCTTACTACTGGATTGAAAATGTTTCTTTGGTTTATTTGGGCTCTAAGAGTAAATGAGAAATTGATGTTCAAGGTATAGTATGTCTTATTTGTACAGTAATGAGACTACCTGTAAGTAAATGACCATATCTAGCACAGTTTTGTAGTTCAGTTACATTAGTTTTGAATATATTTTACAAATTTTTTTCCTTCTTTTAACCCTTTGCCACACAATCACAAATTTAACAACCCTGAGGAAGACGCCTTTTGAAAACGTTGGGGAAAAGGAGAAAATGCTGGAAACCAGCATTTCCCCTTTTCCCACACTGTTTTTTCTATCCTAATAATTTTTTGTTCTTAGTCATATTCATTTTGTTTCAAATTTGATGAGTCCAAAATTTTGTCGTTTGGTAAAGAGTTAATCCTTTAGGAAACGATACTTATTTTTTGTAACAACTCTGAAGAACAATTTATAAAACATTGTGGGACATGGAGGAAAATGTTGGAAACTGGTTTTCTACCATTCCAAAGACAAATCCTGCCATTTCAGTCACATTATGTCATCTGCAAATAAATCCATTATGGAAATCATTTTTTTTTTTTTTGTCTGGTAAAGTGTTAACCGTTTATCAAAAAAATCCTGAGTTTTAATGACTATGAAGAAAAAACCTTTGTAAACATTGTAGGAAAAAGAGAAAATGCTGCTAACCTGCATTTTCTCCTTTTCCCATGATGTTTTCTACTATTTAAAAGTGAGTTGTAATATCATTTTAGCCATATTTGAATTGTCATCTGCAAATCCTTTCAATTTGGACTAGTCTACAATTTTGTCGTTTGGTAAAGAGTTAACCAAACTTAAGTAGAAGACTTCTGAAAACATTGTGGGAAAAGGAGAAAATGCTGGTAACCAACATTTTCTCTTTTTCTCACGTTTTCTACCCTTCCAAAAACAAATTCCAAATTTGTGAGCTACAACAATTTTATCATCAGCAAATTCTTTCAATCTGGACAAGTCTAACATTTTGTTGTTTGGTAAAAAGTTAATGACACATAAACCGAAACACTCTGCAGTAAAAAAAATGATGTAAAAACCTGTTGTTGTCATATCCATATCTGTTGTCACGACTCTCATCATAACCACGGTCATGTGACCTATCTCTGTCCCTGTTATAAGGTCTGTAATCATCTGACCTAAATAACAGGGAAAAAAATAAATCAATCTTACTAAAAAAAATTTAACAGGACATATTCAGATATAAATCCTTTGCAAAAACAATCTCTGATTTTAAAATCTCTGTGGGAGAAAGATTTTGAAAATATCGGGGGAAAAGGAGAAAATGCTGGTAAGTAATGTTTTCTACCCTATCACAAAACTTGTGTTCATTTGTACTAATTTCAAATCAGTCATCTGCAGATCTTTTAAATTCAGAACAATCTAAAATTTGTTATGTGGGAAAGGGTTAATCCTTCACCAAACACTGAAACTTCAGACTTGTCCAAATTGAAAGTATTTGCATGCACATATTTAAATGTGGCTCAAATGATGAAATCTGTCCCACAATGGTTTCAAAAGGCTTCCTTGTCAGGGATATTTAAACTCAGGAAACGGTTAACCCTTCACCAAACAACAATATTTTAGACTTGTCCAAACTGAAAGCATTTGCAGATGACAAAATCAGTGTGACTGAAAAATTGAAATTTGTTTTGGGAAGGGTAGAAAACATTGTGGGAAAAGGAGAAAATGCTGGATACCAGCATTTTCTCCTTTTGACACAATGTTTTCAAAAGCCTTCTTTCTCAGGGTCATTAAAAGTCGGGATTGTATGATAAAGGGTTAAACACAAATTACTTTGTCTGTTGCTTCTGCAGTTAAGTCTGAACTTCACAGAATACACAAACTGATCTAAGACCCACACCATCCATTATTTTCAAGATCATCTAGCCAAATGATATAAGAGGACATTTTTCTGTTATTGAAATGCCTAACTCTATTTTGTCAAGCTTAACCCTTTACCACATAATCCAAAGTTTCAATGACCCTAAGGAAGAGAGCTTTTGAAAATAATGTTGGAACCAGCATTTTCTCCTTTTCCAACCATGTTTTTTTTTTAAATCTTATCACAGACAAATAACATGGTTTTAGCCACATTTAAATTGTCGTGTGTAAATGCTTTCAATTTGGACAGGCCTACATTACTGTTGTGCAGTAGAGTTAATTCTTTACCACACACCAAAAATGTAGACTTGTCTAAATTAAAGGCATTTGCTAATGACAATTTAAAAATGGCTAAAATGATGAGATTTGTCTCTGGCATGGGTAGAATACAAAGGAGAACATGCCGCTAACCAGCATTTTCTCCTTTTCCCCCAATGTTTTCGAAAGGCTTCTACCTCAGGGTCGTTAAAACTATGGATTGTGTGGTAAAGGGTTAAACCATCAAGGAACAAATTGGCTAAATATTCACAAATGAATGCTTGTCTTTACCTATAGGTCCCTGAATGATAATCTCTTTGGTGCCGGTCATGTGATCTGTCATATGATCTATCACCATGGCGATGTCTTTCATCATGAGTATGTCCACCACTAGGATAAGATCTGTGTTCCTGTTGACCTTGACTTGACCTATCCGACCTGTCCGATTTCTGTGAATCTACACTGGACTGCCTTGGGCGCTCAATCTGAGAAGTTTCCTATAACAGGGTTATTTAACTCTTTACCACACGACATAAATGTAGACTTGTCCAAATTCAAAGCATTTGCAGACGACAATTAAAATGTGGTTCAAATGACGGAAGTTGTCATTGATAAGAGTAGAAAATATTGTGGGAAAAGGAGAAAATGCTGGTTACCAGCATTTTCTCCTTTTCCCACAATGTTTTCAAAAGGCTTCTTTCGCAGGGTCGTTAAAACTCAGGATTGTGTGGTAAAGAGTAAACTAGAGGCGCTTGAGCGCCTGTATTGCTCCACAGGCCTGATATTTCTATAATGGCGAAAAGAAGTTTTTAACAATTACCATTCAATCCTGCATTTTAGCTCACTGAAGGAAAAAGGTATGGAAAAAACTTGTGAGAAAAGAAGAAAAAAATGGTAACCAGCATTTTCTTAGTTTCCCACAATAATTTCTATCCTTTTTTATATATGTCTTACTAATTTGAAGATATGTTGTCTGCAACAGGTCCTTTCACAAACCATTTTGGGTGGGGAAACATCAAAATATAGAAAATATGTCTTTCTCAGGGTCGTTAAAAGTTGTGATTGTGTGGTAAAGGGGTAATCTAAAAGAACAGCTAGGAGGGCAAATGAATGAATGTTATAGCAATATAGATCAACTTACATCAATACACCAGATAGAATGAAATATGCTGGCATACAATGAACACCTAATCCCTAATAATCAACTTTTCACAGTCACAGTTAGAATGTCTTCTGTGGCAAACAACACAAAATGGTCTACAAATGCATTTACATAAATCAAATATCCTGCTCCAGGGCACAGATTAATTCTGGTGTACTGAAGTTGCGGGATCAGTTTGACTGACTGGATAACATTAATGCCTTATCACAAATGTAAAGCCCTGTCCCACTTTGTACCAGGTCACCAGGATTTACACCCCTTCTGTCCACTCTGCATTTACTCATTAGTAGGTCAACAAACCTTTACCAGAACTAATAAAAGTGCAGAGGTTCTCTTGTTCTATATCAAAAGGACTATAACGTACCTACAACATGGGGGTTTTGTTATCAAAATACCTTTTCTTTTTTATCTTGGCATGGTTACTCAGGCTTAGTAATAAGGCAAAATTGAAAAGCTCAAGTTGTGAAAGGTGCTCAAGCTTTTATCTTATTTATGGCCAGTGATATTTTATTACTAGTACTAACTAATAGCATATCATTGGAGTAAACTGTGATCTTAATACCAAGGAAAATGTGTGGGCTTAAATAGGACAGCCCTGACTAGGTCAAGTCAATCCAATTTTCTTCCTTTTTCTTTGTTAGTCGATAAAACTAACACAATAAATAGTTTTGGAGAAGAACATTTTTTTGAAATATAAGCCTTGTCTATAAAAAAATGTGTTTTTAGGTGTATCATTTTTTTAAAAGGAATTTGGTATACAACCACCACAGAAACAATTTGGCAGACAACCACCATAGGAACTTACCTGCAAAACAACAATGAAATCCAATGAATAGTTTTAGAGAAGAAATTTTTCAAAGATTTTACTTTATACCATAAAAGGAAAATGAGTCTCCCATAAAAGCCATGTTTTTTGACAGATCATTTTTTTTTAAAGGAATTCTGTAAACCTGTATCTAAGGAACATTCCTGCAAAATAATAATGCTATCCAAATAGCGGTTTGGGAGGAGAAGATTTTTAAAGGTTTTTTACTTTGGTTGCCATGGCAATCAGAATTCTTCATGGAACACAATTATTTGAAGGAATTTGAAAGAGGACCACCAAAGGAACATTCCTGTGAAATTTGGTAAAAATCCAGTCAATAGTTTCTGAGGAGAAGTTTTTTAAAGAAAAAGTTTACGGACGCACGCACGGACGCACGACGGACACAACGCCATGACAATAGCTCGCTGGTCTTTGGCCAGTGGAGCTAAAAAAAAAAAAAAAAAAAAAAAACTCATATAATATGCAAGATCATGGCTCAAACACACCGAAGTCATTTGGGAGAACAAAACAACGAACTACAAATGAGCCATCCTCTGGCAAAAGAGGGTTTAATGCACCTCCGTGATAATAAGACCCCTTTTTTCACAGCATGATTAATTTAAAAGTTATTTGTAATGAAAAGAAAATAGTTACCTAACAAAATAAGAGCCATAGGATGGGTGAATAAAGATACATTTGTATCGAGTGCTAGTTCTAAACAAATTATCACACAATCCAGAGTTTTAAGAAACCTGAGGAAAAACAGTTCTTTGAAAGCCTTGAGTGAAAAGAAGAAAATGCCAGTAACTGGCAATTGTTTGTCCTTTTCCCACAACGAGTTCTACCATTCTGCAGACAATTACCATCAGTTCAGCTACATTTAATATGTCGTCTATCACTCCACTGTCTATAAATAAAAACCATGCACACAAAACATTACAATTCTAGGCCAAATGGTTTCAAACAAGAGGATTTTTAAAGTTTTCTATATAAAAGCCCATGTAAAACTTATGACTGCTCCAATGGGGCCAATTTTGACCCCAGGGATATAATTTGAAAAATCTAGATACAGGTCAACTGCAAAGCTACAAGCCAAATTTGGAAGACCTAGGCCCACTGCTTAAAAATCAGAAGATGTTTAAAGCTTTAAACATGTAAGCCCATGTAAAACCTGACCACGAGGGTGGAACCAATTATGATCCAAAGGCTACAAATTGAAGAATTTTATTACAGATAAAGTAGATAAAACTATATAAAAAAGTTAGTAGCCCTAGTTCTAATAGTTGGTAACGAGAGGATTTCTAACTCTTCACCATATAGAGAGGTCCACTAAATAAAGCCAAATGCAAAATTTGGTGGCCCTATGCCTCATGGTTAGGGACAGTGTTCAAAGCTTTTCCATTATTTTCAGTTTTGTTGCCATGGCAACCAGTTTTAACAGGAATCAAATTATTTGAAGAAATTCTAAGGAGGAGCATGGCAGCTGTGGCAAGATTATTTCTGTTGGATGCATGCTTTCAGAGAAGGTGTTTGAAATAAAAGCTGATGCAAGGATGCATTGACAGACAGACACATAACAGACACAGGGCCATGATATTAGCTTGTTGCCCTTCACTGAGGGAGCTAAAAATATATGATCTAATCTGACCTGTTTGGTTTCATCAGATTTATCCTCTTCTAAATTTACTTCCGGGTCTTCAGTTTTGGCTTCCGGTTCATCTGGGTGGTCTTCAGTACAAACGTCCTTTGATACTTCAGTTAACTCTACATCAGTTGGTGTTGCTGCCTTGATGTCCCCAGCTGTAATATCACCTTCCTGCTCTCCTACATCTCTACAGTTATCTTCTACATCAGATCTAACAATGGCATTAGGATCAGTCCCTTTTACTTGGCTTACTACTTCTGGTTCTTTAGGTTCTTCTTGTTCTTTATCAACAGTGTCCATCATCTCTTTATCTTCTGTTTCTATAGAAACAACCTCCCTTTCTGCAGTATTTTCTTCATTTACACCTTGCTGTTCATATTGAGATTTATCTTTTTCATCAAGTTGATCAGTTTCTATCACTTCTGTATTTTCACCATGTGGAGTTTTATCCCCTGTCTCTGTGGTTTCTGTTTCAGCCACTGTATCAGCATCTCTATCAGTCATTTCTACATCAGTTATATCCTGACTTGCCTTCTGGGTTTTGGTATTCAAATCACAACTTTTATCCTCCTCATCCATATCTTCTTCAAGTAGAATGATATCATCTTCCACCTGTTCCTCTGTTTCATCACTCACTTGTTTGGTTTTACCATCAGTTTCCTCTGTATTGTCAAGTTTGTCACTGGGCTGCTCTGTCTCAGCATCACCTTCAGTATCAGTGTCTAGCTGTTTTGCCTCTGGTACATCACTTTCCTTTGTATCATCATTAAGTCTGTCACTGGGCTGTTTTACTTCAACATCAATTTTATTAGTGCCTTCAGGTTTGTCTATCAGCTGTTTCCCTTCAACATTATCTTCCTCGGTATCACTGTCCAGTTGTATTGCCTCTGGTATTGTTTGTTTTGTGTTTTGAGCCTCATCATGATCATCCACTGACTTATTACTTTCATTCGCATCAAGACCTGTGTCAACCTTCTCTACAAGTTTATCTTTGTTGAGCAAGTCATCAGATTCCTCTTTGATATCTATAGCCTCAACTTTGTTCTTATTGTCAGATTTTTCTACTGTAACATCAGCTGCCTCAACTTTGTCCTGTTCATGAGAATTTTCCCTTTCAACATCATCTGTACTGTTGTCTACATTGAGCCCCCTGTCCTTCATCTCTAGTTGATTACCAGCATTGTTCTTGCTGCCTTCAATGGCTCCTTTTTCAATATTTCCTTTATCTTCTTTGACATTTTGTAGGTTTCCTTGTCCTTCTTTCTTTGCATCCAGTTTAGATTTATCGACACGCAAAGCTGAACTTTTAAAATCATCAACCTCTATGACAGATGCACTAGGAGATGTCTTTGGCTTCAGTGAGGTCTGCTGAAAAATAAATTAGTATGTATATGTAACCCTTGCACCACATTTTATCTCGATACCAAATGACAAAATTTAACCCTTGTAGTGACGAATAACTAAAATGAAACTTTGAAGTTGAGAGTAAAAATCCAAATGTTGCTATTTCAAAGTTATTTTTTGGGGGAGAAATATATCCTTATCGGACAGTGTAGACCCAAGATCAGACTTCACATTTTGTGCAGTCTGATTTTGATCTACACTGTCCGCAAAAGGTCTTCGAGTCACACTTAGCAACTTAAGGGTTAACACTTAATCCAAGTTACAAGCATTTACACAGGACAAAGTAGTGGTTACTTGAAACTTGAAATTGTCTTCTACCATATTGAAAAACCATATTGGTAAAGAAGAAAATCCATTTCTCCTTTTCCCACAATGCCTTCAGATGACTTTTTCCACCGAGATGCTTTAACTTGGATTGCTTGGTAAAGAGTGAATACCAACATAACTTTTACAGAACAAAAATCAAGAACACATTGCACAGTATTAAGAATTTTAGCTCCACGCCCACCATCCACTACTTTATAAAGAATTACTATCAAAATGTTCCTGTCACTGTTAGAATTACATTCTAACTTTTTCAGAGCCAAATATATATGAGCCATGCTCTGTGAAAAGGGGGCTCAATGCATCTGTCAGAAGTATCAACCCAGGCCAGCCTAAGCAGTGAGTGCAGGCTCACCTGGGCCGAAACTTTTCGCTGTTGGTCAATTTTCTGTATGTCAAAGGACCAGTTTCCTGTATTATTCAGTCGGTTGTTAGACAAAATGGATTTTATGGATCCATGATCATATGATGACTTGCTTGGTATCATGCATCATGGAGATGCATTAAGCCCCCTTTTGCAAAAGCATGGCTCAATTATAAGCTTGACCTCTTTCCATGGATGAAATTACAACCCATTGAAACTCAGAAAAGCCTTGACTAAACCAGCAGACAGAGTAGATATAAATGTTTGGACTGAAAAGCGTATGCACACAGCAAATTAAATAGGACTCAAACTAGAACTGTCGCACAGCAGACAAACACCCACCACCACTATCTTGTCACTGAGGCAGCACACTCAGAAAATGTAAATGATTTTCAAAACAAAAATTACCAGTGACCTTGACCTTTGACCCATGTGACCCAAAATCAGGGTACCTCCTGGGGTCATGAGCAACACTTGTATAAAGTGTCAGGGTCCAAGGTAAACAGCTATTGAGATAGCGCACAGAAACGATTTTCAAACAAAATTCACCTGTAACCTTGACCTTTGACCCAAAACAGTAGGGCACCTCCTTGGGCCATGGGCAACACTTGTATAAAATTCATGGTCTTAGGTCAACCAGCTTTTGAGTTAGAGCACGGAAACAAGAAAGTCTATAGAAGGACAGACAGACATGGTTAAACCAGTATAACCCCCTCTGCTTTGTACATGGGGGGGTTATAATAAGGAGGTCTGTCTTTACAATGGCAAAAAACACAAGATTTAGAGTGGTCAAAATTCATTTTAGTGTATAAAAACAATGAAACTGTTGTAACAAAAAAACAGGTATTATGAATTGTGTGTAGATGAATATCTGAATTAATCCTTTACAACACAATCACAAGATTTAACATCCCAGAGAGAGAAAGCTTTAGAAAACACTGTACGAAAAGGAGAAAAGCTGGTAACCAGCATCTTCTCCTTTTCCCACAATGTTTTCTAACCCTTCATAGACAAATCCATTATTTTTGCCTCAGTTTTTATTTCATCTGCAAATGCATCCATTTATACCAGTCTAAAATTTTGTTGTGTGGTATAGGGTTAAAAGCTCAAATGTATATTGTTCCTGCACTGTTTACCATACAAAATCTCTTCATATCATGTACCTTTCCTTCTCTACAAGACAGTTGTGTATGTAGCAATCTATTTTACAAAACAATTTAGTATGAGAATTGAAAATTTAGCTTAAGCTAGTATGAGAAAGGAAAACTTATCCCTCATCTTATGAATAATCTGCCTGCAGAAAATGTGTTAAAATTTATTATTCAAATACCGGTAGACATAAAACATCTAATTTCAACCAAAAATACCTTTGATTCCTGACCCGACTGTTTATCCATTTTCCAGTCTGATTTGGGTTCACTCTTCCCTGAGTCGAGTGCTCTCACCCCTGTCAAATACAAGGTCAGAGGGTCACAACCAATAACCCAACATGCCAGGAAAATAAATAAGACTCCAGAGAAAAGTGACTTTTTTAGTTAGTTTATAGCCGAGTCACTTGAGTTATGCCTTGGTATCACAAGTGCTAAGCTGAGGCTTTGCAATGCCCTGCCCAAGAACACTCCCATATTATAGGTGCTCCAACTTGCACTGACTAGGATTGCCTTACTACAAATCTAGCATCATAACAACTAAGCCAAGGAACTCCCTGTAGAAAGATGACATGAAATAGCTATAAACCTTTCTATCAAAAAGACTTCAACCATGTTAAATGACATTTTGGATTCCTCTGGTCTATGTTTGATTGACTGATTGAATGGGGTTTTAGACCACTTTCAACATTAGTTCACTCCCAAGTCATACCACTAACAGCTCACACTGTTCATGTATGTCCTCGGTTTCACTACAACTAGGCTGTGGCTCTGAAGTGTCTTGCCCACGAACACTCCCACAAATAAATAAAAGACATGCTTCAAGTGAGTCTCCATCATGGCACCTCCAGGTTACAAGTACTGCACTTGACCACTGACAGCCATGCAGGACCCTGTATGCGTTTACTAATTCAATCTTAAAAATAAATTAGTTTCTTAAGGTCAACCTTCTTTGCTGTTAAATTAAGACAATAATAACCCAGTACCCTAGATATATCTAAAGAAAGTAAAGGTGATATTCAGGACAAAGATATGAACAACTATAAAAGAAAAGTACAGATAAACAGTACAGGAACATTTAAGCAAATCTCAAGATGTCACTAATACTGTGAAACATATGTTAACTCTTCACACACAATCCAAAGTTTTAATGACCCTGAAGAGAAGACTTTTGACAACATTGTGGGTGAAGGAGTAAATGCTGGTAGCCACCCTGCCGAAGACAGGGGCCATTATTTAAGATACATTTAATTTGTTGCCTGTAAATGCTTTCAAACTGGTCCAGTCTAAATATTTTCATTTTGTAAAAGAGTTGATGAGTCTCATAACTCATCATGAAAACAATCCCTCAGTGTCTCTGTAACCGTCCTTTTTTTTTTTCTGTAATTTAACTCATGAATTTTGCAGGGTTTTGGTGACAAAAACTTAACCCTTTCCCAAACAAGCCCTGGTTTTCACGTGTCTGCAGTACAAGTCTTTTGAAAACACTGTGGGAAAAGGAGAAATTGCTCGTAACTAGCAATTTCTCCTTTTCCCACAGTGTTTTCTACCCTTTTGGAGAACTTTTTGTCATTTTCATCAAATTTAGAATTGTCGTCTGCAAACTCTTTCAATTTGGACCAGTCTAAATTTTATCGTTTGGGAAAGGGTTAATCCTTGTAGGGCTCAAAAAATGTAATTGACATTTTTTAGTCCTACTAAAGATGCACATATTTTGATTTTAGTCAAAATATCTTGCAAAGAAGCAGGCAGTTTGGATCCAAGATCAGACTGGATGATCTGTGGACTCTGATCTTTATCTACACTGTTTGGCAAAAAATAATTAGAATTGGTTCAGCATTACAAGGGTTAAGACCCTTTACCAAAATGCATTGTAAACCAGTTTAACCTTTTATTGCAAAATCCCATGGTTTAACAACCTAAGGGGGGGGGGGGGGGGGGGGCAGGGCTTTTGAAAACATTATGGGAAAAATAGAAAATGCTTGTAACAAGCATTTTCTCCTTTTCACACAATGTTTTCTACCCTATCAGGGATCTCTGGCTATTTTGTGCCAATTTTGAATATGGAGGCTCTCGATTTGGAAGAGTATATAGTTGAAGGATTAAACATGCATTCCCCTCAACCCTTATGCTGCTAGGCACGACTCAAGGACCTTTGTGGACAGTGTAGATCAAAATCAGACTGCACAGAAGGAACTGTATGATAAGGAGATACCTTTTCCAAAAAAATACCCTTGAAATAGCAAAATTTAGGTTTTCACTATCAGTTTGTTAGCTTCAATTCACTTCTGTAGCAGGACAAGGGTTAATGTATTTAAACTTCAGGGAGATATAAGATGCATTCAGTCTCCCATGTATCCACCTGCGGGCGACTTTTTATGTCTTGCGGCAGACCCATTTTTAAATCGTGGGGCAGAAGCAGAATAGGCCAGTAATAATCTATACTTCAGCCCCACTCTGTGAAAAGAGGGTTTAATGAATCTGCTAAAAGTATTGGTGGTTTGAAATTCTTTGCTTTTTGTAAATTTTTTGCATGTCAAAGGACCATTCTACCTTATGATTAAGTTGTTAGTTGGACAGATGGATTTTTATTGATCCATAATTATGTGAAAGCTTGCTCGGTACAAGGCATGACGGAGATGCATGGACCCTTTACTACACAATCCCACGTCTTAACGACCCTGACAAAGAGGCCTTTTGAAAACATTATGGGAAAAGGAGAAAATGCTGATAACCTGCATTTTCTCCTTTTCCCACAATGTTTTCTCTCCTATCACTTCCATAGTTTTGAGCCACATTTAATTTGTTGTCTGCAAATGCTTTGGGTTTGGACAAGACTTACATACTGTTGTGTGGGAAAGCATTAACTCCCTTTTGCTAGAGCATGGCTAATTCTTTTGCCACATTGTGTTCATGTATTTAACTCTTTACCACACGAAAAAATTTCAGACGGGTCTAAATTGAAAGCATTTGCAGACAACAAATTCAATGTGGAACAAATGGTGAAATCTGTTTTTGAAAGAGTAGAAAACATTGTTGAAAAAGGAGAAAATGCTGGTTACCAGCATTTTCTCCTTTTTCCACAATGTTTTCAAAAGGTTTCTTTGCCAGGGTTGTTAAAACGCGGGATTGTGTGGTAAATAAAGGGTTAAAATAGTTGATGCTGGTTGTTGATATTTCAAGGGGATGTTTTAAAACTTGTACTTTGCAATGTCAGGAAGTACTTAGTTTAGGGTATTCCGCTCAGCTGCGGATGCTTGATTTATAGTGAAAATTTGAAGTTGAAAGAAGGGGCATAACTCTGTCAAAAATACTTTGATGGTTACCTGCCCCTGTTGTACAGGTTTCCCTATGATAATTAACATGACCAGGTTTTCGAAGGACAATGACAACAGGGCTACGATGATACCATGACATTTTCTTTGAAAACAGCTGAGCGTAACCACTGACTTGAAGTTACTTTTCTCAGTAGAAATAATAAGATACATGCACAAGTGTAAATCTTCAACAGAAAACAAGTGAATAAAAAAATACAACGGAATTAAACGTTAAAACAACTAGTTGCTTTTGCTGCCACAGCAGATCAAGATCAGACTGCACAAAACGTGCAGTCTGATCTTTGATCTTCACTGTCTGCTCTGCTGAGACATTCTGGACATCAGTAACTTTGAAACTGTGACTATTTGGTCTTATTTCTAGACTGAAAATGTTTGTTAGGTTTATTTGTCGCTCTAAGGGTCAGAGCATGTTACAAAATAAAGACATTTTCCTCCAAACACAGGTTTTACTTTTCCCCCCATAAAGATTTATTCTTACACTAGCCAACTGATAACTTCTGTAATTCCAAAGTTTTATGCCTAAATAACAAAATCTTTTACCCTCAATTTCTGTAACTAGTTGCTATTGCTCAGAGAAATCAAATCTAAAGATAGATCAAGATCAAACTGCAGAGTGTGCAGTCTGATTTCGGATCTACAGTGTCTGCCATTTTCTGTCAAATTCTCGCAAAAATACTCTTTAAACTGTATGCCTTTAAACTGTCTGTTTTCCCTACTCAAGGTATATTTGAGCTTCTGGTTGCATTTCCCCAAATTCCCAATAACAAAGTCCAAATGTTCTTGGAAATCATGGGAAAATTAAATGAGGAAAATGAGATTTATGCAACTGTGAAAAACAATCATAACAGACAATATTTTTATGTCTACTTACTTGTAGTTACAGGTTTCTTCTGCACAAGTCCCAAGGCACCAAATATACCCCCTTCTTTTTTATTGTCATCTAGAAATGAAATGCTAAATCACATCAGACTTAAGCACTTAACCATACAATCCCAAGTTTTAACAACCATGAAAAAGAAGGCTTTTGAAAACATTGTGGGAAAAAGAGAAATACTGGCAACCAGCATTTTCTCCTCCCGCAGTGTTTTCTACCATATCAAAGACAGAAATCATCATTTAACCCTTTACCACACAATCCCAACTTTTAACAACCCTGAGAAAGAAGCCTTTGGAAAACACTGTGGGAAAAGGAGAAAATGCTAGTAACCACTTCACCAAGTGATCCTCTCTTTCTACAAGCTTAAGGCAGAAAGTGAATTAACTCTTTACCACGCAACAAAATTTTAGACCCATCCAAATTGAAAGCATTTGCAGACGACAATTTCAATGTGACTCAAATGATGCCATTTGTCTTTGATAAGATAGAAAACATTCTGGGAAAAAGGAGAAAATGCTGGTTACCAGCATTTTCTCCTTTTTCCACAATGTTTTCAAAAGGCTTCAACATCAGGGTCGTTAAAAGTCGGGATTGTGTGGTAAAGGGTTAAAACATGCCACAGAAAGAAGGAAATGCTACATCCAGCGTTTACTCCTCCTCCCACGATATTTAGCCCATAAACTCTTTTCCAAATGACATTTTAGATTTGTCAAAATTGACAGCACTTGCAGACAACAAAATAAATGACTCAAAAACTGAAATTTGTGTTTTGGAAGAGTAGACAACGTTATGGAGGAAGGAGAAAATGCTGGTGTAACTCTTTTAACACATCAAAAATGTAGACCTGTCCAAATTGAAAGCATTTGCAGACACAGTTGGAATGCCGCGCAAATGATTGACTTTGTCTCTGTAAAGGGCAGAAAACACAATGATTTCTCTCATTTCAAAGACCAATCTCATTAATTGAACCACATTCAATTTTTCTTTTGCAAATGCTTTCAATATGAGAGAGTCTAAATATTTTGCGGTCTCATAAAAGGTTAAGGTATCCTGGAAGTAATCATCAAAAATAAATAATAAAAGTCGTAAGATTTTTGTTTTACAATTTATAAAAAATAACTATGTTTCAATTAAACTAACTCAAATATTCCTTGGTATTAAAGACAAATCCCATGTTAGAAGAAGTTCAATTTTTCATCTGCAAATGTTTTCAATATGGCACAGTCTAAATATTTTGTTGTCTTGTAAAAGGTTAAGGTATCCAGGAGGCAATCAATAAGAGTAATTAATAAAAATAAGAATTTGTTTTACAATTTGTAAAAAAAAAAAACAATTAGGTTTCAACTAAACCAACTCAAAATATTCCTAGGTATTATAAGAACAAACTAGCATGAAATAGATGACCTCTATTACAATATATTACATGCTTGAATTACTTTCCAAACTTACCTTCAGCTATTCTTCTGAATACGAAACTATGTGAACAATTTTCAACTCTTTGCTAGATTTATAACATCTTCAAAGAATACTTAAAATAGCTGAAATAAACATTATTTTGTTGGCTTAAACTGATAATATGTGGCAGACGACACTCATCTAAGAGGCACTTTCTGTGCTGTCTGATGTTCATCCATGTCATCTTGCAAAAGCTTTTTGGACTATGGCACTGGAAGGGTCAAACCCAACATATACTGTTAACAGAATTTCCGTCCGATTATTCCCAATGATAAAAATATTCACTAATTATTTTTTGCATAGAGGTCAATTTCAGGTCAATTTGTTCAAGTAATGCATGCCGCAACCTGACACACAGACAGATAGTCCAATTCCTGTTGGACACCCCAAAAACTTTTGCAGGAACATGAGTACAACATACCTTTAGCTTTCTCCCCAGCAGTGTTGGCAATCTTGGGTCTTTCACCGCTGCATGTATGTTTGCCACAGAACACAAGATGGTTGGCTGTCATTGAAGAGAGATACAATTCAAATATCAAATACAGAATCAGATGAAGTTAAGCTGTTATGCTATAGAGGTATAAGATCTTCCATCCCTACAGTCATTGGCCTGGGAACACTTGAAATACTGGAGAGGAACATGGCTACAACTGGTGTGCAGGAATGGATACATACTATTCTCTTAACTCTTTACCGCACAATCCTGAGTTTTAACGACCCTGAGAAAGAAGGCTTTTGAAAACATTGTGGGAAAAGGAGAAGATGCTGGTAACCAGCATTTTCTTGTTTTCCCACAATGTTTTCTAACCTATTAAAGACAAATTTTGTCAGCTGAACCAAGTTTATCATCCGCAAATGCTTTGAATTTGAATGTTTTTGTCCTGTGGTAAAGGGTTAAACGTTGTTGATACTCCAGATTGGCAGACAAGGAAAAGTACATTACACTGGGATTTCACCCCTTTTTACATAGTAGACACAAATATTCTAAAATGGTATTTGTGCCAGAATATGATGGTAAATATAATTTTGCAACCATGATACGACTTCCCAACAATGTCTAGTCTGATCTTTGATCAAAACGCTCAAAAGAAAGCTTCATTTTTCCAAGCAGTCCCTTCTTTCAATGACCTGAAGGCAAAAGGATTATAGGTAAAGGAGAAAATATTGGACAAAGCATACACTCCTTTTTTTAAATGTTCGCTACCCTTTCAAAGAAAAATCCCATCATTTCAGCCATGTTTGTCATCTGAAAATCCTTCCAATTTCGACAAGTCACCAATTTTGTCATCTAGTAATGAGTTAAAGTCAATCTAAGTTTAACCCTTTACCAAATGACAAAAGTTTAGATTGGATGAAACTGAAAGCTTTAGCAGATGACGAACTAAATTGGCTCAAATGGTGATTTCTGTATTTGATAGGGTAGAAAACACTGTGGGAAAAGGAGAAAAAGTTGGTTACCAACATTTTCTCCTTTTCCCACAATGTTTTCAACAGCCTTCTTTTTCATGGTCATTAAAACTCGGGATTGTATGGTAAAGAGTTAAGCATACCTACCCATTTTAGTACCATACTTGGTGGAAAATCCACACGAGCAAAACATGACCTGCTTCATGGGGCGTTCCCACGGTATGTTCAGATTGAGGCTGGCCACCTGACCTGAGTGAAAACCCATCATATGATTAGCATAGGCTACGCTACAACTGGTCGCGAATCTGCACAGTGAACAGTTGATGTGTTTCCTGAAAAAAAAAATATAGTTACCTGATTAAACTTTTACTAAAATAATCCTGACATTTAATGACCCTGAGGAAGATAATTTGAGAACAAGGTGGGAAAAGGAGAAAATGCTGGTAAGTAGTACTTCCTCCATTACCAACAATGTTTTCTACCCTTACACAGACAAATGTCATCTGAACTAGAATGAAGTGGTCATCTTTAAATGAGCCATACTCTAGCAAAAGGGGGCTTAATGCATCTCCATAATACATTATACCGAGAAAGGCATCACACACTTACAGATCCATGAAATCCCTTTTTTCTAACAACCTGCTGAAATCTGGGGTAGAATGGTCCTTTGACATGCAGAAAAAGGACAAATAGCAAAAATATTCGACCCAGGTCAGCCTGCACAGGCTGAGCTAGATTGCTATATTTCACAAATGCATTAAGCCCCCTTTTACCAGAGGATGGGTCATTAATGCTTTTTAACTCTTTACCAAATGACAAAATTTTAGACTGATCCAAATTGAAAGCATTTGCAGACAACATATCAAATGTGGTTCAAAAAATGAAATTTGATTGGGAAGGGTAGAAAACATTGTGGGAAAAGGAGAAAATGCTAGTTACCAGCATTTTCTCATTTTCCCACAATGTTTTCAAAAGGTAGTTTCTGCAGAGTCATTAAAAGTCGGGATTGTGTGGTAAAGGGTTAAATAGGGTAAGTCTACAATTTTGTTATCTGGTAAACAGTTCAAAGGAAATTTAAACCAGGTTTGGTTTTTGCATGGTTATTTTAGAACAATCTGCTCTTATTCCTTTTCAAACAACTTTTGGAAAGTATTTCAGTCGTATTATGTCAAAAGCTAACTTGACACTTAACTAAACAATGATGAGTTTAACCCTTTAACTCACAATCCTAAAGTTATAACGACCCTGAAGAATAAATATGATAAAAATATTGTGGGGTAAAGGAGAAAATACTGGTAACCAGCATTTTCTCCTTTTCCCACAATGTTTTCTACTCTTTCAGACACAAATTCCGTATTTAAATTACTATTCATATGTCCTCTGCAAATGCTTTCAATTTGGACCAGTCAGAAATTTTGTAGTTTGGTAAAAAATTAAATGATACCCGCCCCCCCCCAAAAGGAAAGCCTTCTAAATGCTGTGGTAACCAGCATTTTCTCTTTTTCAGTCTTTAAAAAAACTTCCAAGGTTGCAATCATACAGGGGGCTCATCTGGTAATGAATTAACTCTTTACCACATGACAAAATTTTAGACTGGTCTAAAGTGAAAGGATTTGCAGACGACAAAATAAACGCACATCAAAAATCAAGATTTATTTTGGGAAGGGTAGAAAACATTGGGGAAAAGGAGATAATGCTGATTACCAGCACTTTCTCCTTTTCCCACAATGTTTTCAAAAGGCTTTTTCTTCAAGGTCGATAAAACTCGTGACTGTGTGGTAAAGGGTTAAGCACCAACCACAAAAACTGAGCGAGCTGGGCTCAGGCCATCTCCTTGATGCATAATACCAAGCAAGTCATGAATTCAATTATGGACATATAAAATCCATTTTGTTTAACCCTTTACCACACAATCCCGAGTTTTAACGACACTGGAAAATTGGATATTTGAAAACATTGTGGGAAAAGGAGAAAATGCTGGTAACCAGCATTTTCTCCTTTTCCCACAATATTTTCTTACCTTTCAGAAACAAATCCAATCATATGAGTCACATTTAAGTTGTAGCCTGCAAATCTTTTCAATTTGGACCATTCTAAAATATTGTCATTTAGTAAAGAGTTAACAAGTGACTGTATCATGAGGTAGACTGGTCCTTTGACATACAGAAAATTTACCACAAGCAAAAAGTATCGATCCATGTCAGCCTGTGCGGATTGTGCAGGCTGAAAGGCATCAATATTTTTTGCATATATATTAAACCCCCTTTTAACACAGCAAAACTTACTTATAATGATCAGTTGAAGACATTGTCATTTTACATTCAATACATCGAGAAGTAGTTGTCGCAAATGGCAAGCTGACACCCCCATAATCCTGTATCTTCGAGATCGATGGGGCATTCAGGGATTTTGGCTTTGATTCCTTCCTGGAGCCGCTATTCCCTTTTGGACCACCTTCAGTCACCTTTATCATCAGTTGATCGTCAGCAGCTTGTCCCATCGTCATGGCTAAAAGCAGAATCAAAACTTAAAGCAATCTTAATCCTTCACAGTAAAACATAATTTTGGACTTGCCCAAATTTACAGCATCTAATGACATCAGACTAAATATCGATAGAATGACCTGACTTGTATGAAATTGTTTAAACATAATGGGAAAAGGAGAAAATGCTGGTAACCAGCATATTCTACTTATCACACAATGTTTCCAAAAAGGATTTTCCTGTTTTCCTCTGGAAGGGGGGACATCATATCAGAAGCAGACATTTATCAATAACATGATTATTTATCATACAACCAAAATTATGCGTGGTATTATTGGATGTGTCACTGATAGATGCTACAAATTTAATCAATTGATTGACTGTATGGTGTTTATTGCCGTTTTCAACATTATTTCAGTTATATCACAGCGACCAGTGCACCTATCCATGCTTTCCTGGAGTTTCTTTTACCAGTACTCTGCACAATATTCTTTCCAAGCCACTGGCTGCTTTCACACATAACCATCGTCGAAACAATGGCCAGCGGTGAGAGAGGAATGAATCCTGTCGCAATGACTATCATCAATCCTCGGAAAGAAATCAGCCAGGCCAGGGATCGAACTAGTGACCTCCTGTTCTCAAGTCCTGTACGCTACCGACTGAATTACGGGGGCTTGGCACAAATTTAATCAAAATAGAGTCTAATCAAGATAGAGTTTAAAGTTACAAAGGTTTCAGTAACACAACACCATAAAGTCACTTAACACACAGCAGTAAAATCTCACCTTTAAAATCCATTTTGTAGCTGGTGTGGCAATTTTTTCGATGAGTTTTTACATCCAGGGGGTTAAAAAACATCAGTCGACACACATTACACTTCTTCATCGATGACTTTGCTTGATGTTTCAGTAAATGGCCATAATATGTTTGAGTCTGACCCCAGCCTTGACTAACAAACTTGATTCTGAACACACGTAGGCAGTATAGGCACAGCATGTTGCTGGAAGCGTCGTGTTTCTGTAAAACATAAGAAATGTTAACTTTTACCTAACAATCCACAGTTTAAAAGACCCTGAGGCGCAACGCTTTTGAAAACAGAGGAAAAATGAGAAAATGCTGGTAATCAGAATCTTCTCTATTTCCCACAATATTTTCTTCCCTTTCAGATATAAATCCCATAATATGAGTTATAGTTGTTTTGTCTTCGCCATCTTTTTTCATTGGGACAAATCCCAAATTTGGCTTTCTGGTAAAAAGTTAAAAGGCATGACAGACAGACAGACTGATAGACTGACTGACTGACTGAAAGAATGAATTTACTAATTAATCAATTAATTAATGTGGGACTTGACTTTTTATCACATGACAAAACTTCGGATGTGACCACATTGAATGCATTTCATGATTTGCAGACAACAGAATAAATGTAGCTTAACTCTTTAACCCACAATCCCGACTTTTAAAGACCCTAAGGATCTGTTTGTTTGGAGTTTAAAACCATTTTCAACATTATTTCGGTTATATTGCGGCAGCCAATGCACCTATCCATGCTTTCCTGGAGTTTCTATTACCAGTACTCCGCACAATATTCTTTCCAAGCCACTGGCTGCTTTCACACATAACCTATGTAGAAACAATGGTTAGTGGTGAGAGAGGAATGAATCCTGTCGCAATGACTATCATCAATCCTCGGAAAGAAATTGGCCGAGCCGGGGATCCAACCAGCGGCCTCCTGTTCTCAAGTTCCGTACGCTACCGACTGAGCTACTGGGGCTCGGCAGACCAAGGAAGAAGGCTTTTGAAAATATTGTGGGAAAAGGAGAAAATGTTGGTAACCAGCATTTTCTCCTTTTCCCACGAAGTTGTCTACCCTTCCTGAAACAAATTTCAATTTTTCAGTCACATTTATCATGTGTGTCTGCAAATGCTTTCAATTCAGACCAGTCAAAAATTTTATTGATTGGTAAAGAGTTAAATGATGATCTCCATCTTAAACAGGTAAAAAAACATTGTGGGAAAAAGGGGAAAATGCTGGTTACCAGCATTATCTCCTTTTCCTCAAGTTTTCAATAGCCTCCTTCTTCAGGACCATTAAAACTTGACATGGTCAACAGTATCTGAAGCATGGTCCAAGAGCAACCATTTAAAATAACTCTTTTCCTGAGGGGAGTATTTTGTCCATACAAAAGGCATTTATTTTGCAGATAACAAATGTAGCTTGAAATTACGTGGCTGAAATTAAACACTGATGTTGGAAAACACTGTTAGCGAAGGAGAAAATTCTTTGATCCTGGAGGGTCTGTTACCCATACTTAGCACAACACTGTTTTCATGCCACTGTCAGTAACCTCGCATAATCATAGTCAAAACATTGTTCAGCAGTGCGGGAAGAATTTATTCTTTTGCAGTAAATATCATCAATCCTCAAAAAGGACCTTGGATTCAACTCACAACCTCTTTGATTTCTTACTTTAATTGTTACTTTCCGCGTCCGAGTTGGTAATACTGTTTCGGGAGCCCGTGAACAGGAGATGGGTGTGCCCCAAGGATGTATTCTCTGTTACACTTTTTAGTGTAAAAATAAACAGTATAGTTAAAGCTATCTGTCCTGGTGTAGACTGTTCTCTTTATGTTGATGACTTTGTTATATGCTTCAGATCTCGAAATATGAATATTATTGAGAGACAACGTCAACAGTGTCTCAACAAACTCCAAACGTGGTCTGATGAAAATGGCTTCAAATTTTCAAAGTCCAAAACTAAGTGCATGCACCTATGTAATCTACGTGGTGTTCATCCAGACCCTGAACTGCATTTGGACAGAACTAAAATTGAAGTCGTTTCTGAATTTAAATTTCTCAGTCATCTTTGACAGAAAGCTTTCCTTCCTTCCTCACATCACTGCACTTAAAAAGAAATGCAATAACGCTCTTAATCTTCTAAAGGTTGTGGCCCATTCTGAATGGGGAGCAGACCGTAAAGTCCTCTTGCGGCTTTATCGGTCTTTAGTTCACTCCAAATTAGACTATGGATCTATCGTATACGGATCAGCCCGTAAATCTTGCCTTAAAATTCTCGATCCTATACACCACGAAGGCCTGCGTCTTGTACTTGGAGCTTTCAGAACTTCTCCCGTCAATAGTCTCTATGTTGAGGCTAATGAACCTTCTCTTTCTTACAGGAGGGAAAAACTCTCACTTCAATATCTTTTAAAACTGAAGTCAAATAATTTTAATCCAACTCATAAAGTTGTTTTTAAACCTCAGTATAAACGTCTTTTTGAAAGGAAACCAAATGTTATTCCTCCATTTGGTATCCGCATGGAGCCCATTGTAGATAACCTTGGCATAGACATTGAGTCTATTGCCGACTATAAAATCTCTGAAATCCCTCCATGGACACTAAACAGTGCAGAATTCAGATTTGACCTTGCATCTGACAAAAAGTCTGTCACAGATAGAACTGTGTTTCATGCTAGATACAACGAGATAAAGGAGCATTATTTTTCCTTCAAACCAATCTATACAGATGGCTCTAAAGAGGGAAATTCTGTAGCAGCTGCCGCTGTTTATGGAGAAAGGAGCTTAAAGTGCCGCCTTCCGAACAACTCCTCTATCTTCTCTGCTGAAATTAAAGCAATTGATCTTGCCCTCAATCTAGCTGAACATTCTAATTCCAACCGTTTCATTATCTTTTCGGATTCTTTGTCAACATTACAGGCCCTTTCAAATCAACGACTTGAGAATCCCTTAATCTGTAGTTTACTTGAAAGGATCTCACAAATTTCTTCTATGAATAGATTGGTGTTCTGCTGGCTTCCAAGTCATGTAGGCATCAAAGGCAATGAAAATGCCGATAGGTCTGCCAAATCTGCACTTAACCTTCCCATTTCAGATTTTAAAGTTCCACACACTGATTTTAAATCCTCTGTTTTAACACATATCCAATCTTCTTGGCAATCCCAGTGGGATGCTGATGTTTTCAATAAACTACATTCAGTAAAACCTTCCCTTGGAGAATGGTACCCCGTTTACAGGTCTGTTTGTCGAGAAGAAGTGATAATTGCACGACTTCGAATTGGCCATTCACGCATCACACATTCCTGGCTCTTGACCAGAGATGATGCCCCTGAATGTATTCCATGCAGTGCATCCTTTTCTATAAAACATATCCTACTAGATTGCATTGACTTTCAACCAATTCGTTCAAAATATTTCAGCGTCGATAGTTTAAAAAATCTTTTTGATTCTGTCTGCGTTGAATCTATTATCGCTTTCATAAAGGAGATTGGCATTTACAATAAACTGTGATATTTACTCTTTAGTTTCTTATCCACCTTTTTACATTCTTTACACATCTTTAAATAAGATATCTTGTCAGCTGATTCACAATCTTACCTTTTTTAATCTAAAACTTTTGAGTAGGCAGGGAATGCCCAGTATCATATTTTATGCATATTATCAGTTACATATAACCTTTCTTCACCTGTTTTGTAAACCCATATTTTTACCACTGAATCCTTTTTATCTCCAGTTTGCATCTCCTTAATGGGAGGATTACCTCTTTTGAGGGCATCTTATCTCATTGGAGACATTCATTCTTCATTTAAAGACTCCTTTATTATCAATTTAAGACTGTTCAAATCTTTTTATCGCAATCTTAACATCATTATTCAAAACCTTTTTGAGTTGATAGGGAAGCCCTGTTGCTCAATTATATCTTTTATGCATACTAAGATAACACATGATCCTTCTTAATTCAACTCCTTTACTGTCAGCATGTCTCAAATTTTTTTTATCTCCAGTTTGCATCTCCTTAATGGGAGGATTACCTCTTTTGAGGGCATCTTATCTCATTGGAGACATTCATTCTTCATTTAAAGACTCCTTTATTATCAATTTAAGACTGTTCAAATCTTTTTATCACAATCTTAACATCTTTAAACAATTCCACTTTTATTATCTTTTAACACACATATACGTGCTAAATGACCAAAGCTGTCGATGCGCCATAAAACAACATTCATTCATTCATTCATTAATTGTTACCTACCAAGATACTGGGCTTGCCCCTTGCTTGATCCATTGTATAGTATTTAACACAATTTCATCATCAATTTGGTTTTATAATGGAAGCCAGTGCACCTGTCCATACATTCCAAGAATTTCCATTACAAGTACTTTCCACAATATTCTTCCCAAGTCACTGACTCCTTTCCCACATAGCCATTATTAAAACAATGATCAGCAATGAGACAGGAATGAATTCTGTCGCAATGACTATCACCAATTCTTGGAAAAAAATTGGCCAAGGTTGGGATTCAAACCAAAAAACCCTGTTCTCAAGCCATGTATGCTATCAAATGAGCTAACTGGGCTCAGTGCTTGCCCCCTGCAGTGGACAGCTCTTGAAAAATCTTCTTATTATTGCAATTTTTTTCCTTTCTGTAATAAGTAACAGATTCTGGAAAATATCTTAAAAAGCCTGCTATGGTCTAACTCTTTACAACAAAATCCCAAGTTTCAATGACCCTGAAAGAAGGCTTCTAAAAACATCGTTGGAAATACTGGTAACCATTTTCTCCTTTTCCCACAAAGTTTGTTACCCTTCCTGATACAAATGCCATCCTTTTAGAACTGTTTTATTTGTGGTCTGCAAATGCTTCGAATTTCAATCAGTCTAAACTTTTGTCATTTGGTAAAGAGTTAACTCTTTACCACACAATCCAGAGTTTTAACGACCCTGTGAAAGAAGCCCTTTGAAAACCTTGTGGGAAAAGGAGAAAATGCTGGTAACCAGCATTTTCTCCTTTTCCCACAATGTTTTCTACCCTTCCCAAAACAAATTTCAATTATTCAATCACATTTATTTTGTCGTCTGCAAATGCATTCAATTTGGACCAGTCTAAAACTTTGTCATTTGGTAAAGAGTTAACTCTTTACCACACAATCCAGAGTTTTAACGACCCTGTGAAAGAAGCCCTTTGAAAACCTTGTGGGAAAAGGAGAAAATGCTGGTAACCAGCATTTTCTCCTTTTCCCACAATGTTTTCTACCCTTCCCAAAACAAATTTCAATTATTCAATCACATTTATTTTGTCGTCTGCAAATGCATTCAATTTGGACCAGTCTAAAACTTTGTCATTTGGTAAAGAGTTAACTCCTTACCAAATGACAAAATAGTGGACTGGTCAAAGTGAAAACATGTCCAGACGTAAAATCAGATGTGGATCAAATAATGAGATGTGCCTTTGAAAAAGTGGAAAACATTGTGGAGAAAGGAGAAAATGCCAGTTCCGGCATTTTCTCCTTTCCCCACAATGTTTTCAGAAGCCTTCTATGTCAGAGTTGTCAAAACCTGGGATTGTGTGGTAGAACTTAATACCTGCAGGTGCAATGTTACAAATACCAACCTTTTTAAAATGATCCACCACATCACTGTACATGGAGGACCTAAATCCACACAGCTGACAATGGTATGGCATCTCACATGGCAAGTGGTGCTGCCGCATGTGCATGATGAGATCCTTTGTGTTTCCAAAGCCTCTCTCACAGATACGACACATCAGTACTTTATTGCTCAGGTGAATCTGTAGATGTATTATAATATAACTTTTTCATATTCAATCTTCATTTTTTAACACTGTTACAGGAGGAAAACACAGTGTGAAAAGGGAGAAAATGCTAGTTACCATCACTCCTCCCCTACCCCATAAATGTCTAATATCTTTTCACACCCTTTACCCGACAACAACTCTTGTCCAATTTGAGAGCATTTGCAAACTACACAATACATGAGACTCAAAAGGTCAATTTGAGTTCAAGAGCATTGCTCCAGAATTGGAGCATTGTAAGAAAGGGAGAAAATACTGGTAACACATCATGTTTTTCTTAAAGACAAGGGAAGTTCTGTAAAGAGTTATGCCATTACCAACAATTACATGTTTTAACAACCCTTTGGAAAGTGGCTTTTGAAAACAAAGTGGGAAAAGGACAAAATGTTGGTAACCAGCATTTTCTCCTTTTCCCACAATATTTTCAAAAGCCTTCTTCCTCAAAGCGTTTAAAACCTAGTATCTTTTGCTTAAAGATATGCTGTTAAAACTTGGAAGTGTGTAGAATGGCTCAAAATCTGATCAGCTGTGTTAACATATCATGCAAATTACCCATATATATGGTGTAAGGGATAGAGAAACTCGAGGGATTTGTCCTCATCTAAACCTGACAAAACGACAACAGTGTTTTCTTTGAAAGTTGCAAATAAATAAAATGCATTTTCTATCCGTCGTAACATGTGCAACATCGCAGCCATCAGGGGCAAAATGTGGCATGAAGATACAAGAGTAATTATAGTTTCATAAAATAAAGATGAAGTGGTTAAAAACTGGCTGAAAATGATTGTAGATGTATCTTTAGGAGTTAAGGAGACATTTCTTACCTTTTCCACATGGGTTTGCATTTCAAACGGAGTGTCAAACTGTTTATAGCAATGTTTACACTGTGTCAGGTCACTCAGGTCAATATTTAACTGTTTGGTACTGTCAATATGAGCCTGTATGTGTTGCATGGCCCGTACGTTGTTGTACAACATCTTCGAACAGTACCAACACTGAAAGGTTAAAAGAAAAATTATTATCTTTACAGAAGTGGGAGCTTCTGGCGTGTAACAATTTGATGTAAAGTATTCTTTGTTGTAAGTATTACGTGAATGCTAGGAATTCCCAACCCACCTGGATCAATCAATCATATGTGAATTGCTTCATCAACAATACTCTTGACAGAGCTCCAGAGGGAGTCATTTTGGTTTCAAAATTGGAAATATTCATATTCTCCACATGATTCTCCATGAGACGATTCTAATGAATACACACAACACAGGGTTTGGAAGAGAAATAATGGATTTAGAATAACATCACTTCCTCTTATTTGGGACTCTGCTATGATCTGACCACTGTACCACGGTAGCAGATACATTGCTAGCAATATAAAATAACAACTGGGTTTCCAACCAGCAGCCCCTTGACTTTAACCCTTAGGTGTTCAGAGCTGGGCCATGAGCTCCAGTGCAGACTTCTATAGTCTCCAATATATATGAGCCATGCTCTGGCAAAGGGGACTTAATGCATCTCTGTGATGCATTATAACAGTCAAGCTATCACATAATTATGGATCCGAAAGAGCCGCTTTTTTTTAAATAATCGACCTGATCATGAGGTAAACTGGTCCTTCGACATACAGAAAATTGACCGATAGCGAAAAGTTTCAGTCTAAGTTGATACTTTTCCCTTATGTATTAAACTCCCTTTTCACAGAGCATAACTCATTTGTATTTTTGTTTCAGTGTAACAGGAATTGTGCTTACAACAACATATAGACACTTTTTAAATAAATAATTAAGACTGCATACTTTGAATCTGTATTCGCCTTTCTCTTCAGTGTAAGTTGGATCTCCTTCCACTGTGCCATAGTAATATTCATCTAGCGGGACCCAGTGACCTACAATCAAACAGAAACAACCATTTTACATAACCATATATGGAATGATCCCATGTTTTCATGACCACAAGAAACAATGGTATTGAAATCAGGGGAAACAATGAACATGCTGGTAACCAGCATTTCCTCCTTCAAAGAAAAATTTCAAAATTTGAAAAACAAGATCCGTCATCATCAAGTGCTCTAAATTTGGACAAGTGTAAAATTTTGCTCTCTGGGAACGAGTTAACCCTCCCACAGGGTCTTTTGTGTATTATGTAGGTAAGGACCAGGGCCTGCTTTCACAAAAAAACTTGGACCGGGACCAGTTTTCACAAAAAAACTTAAGTCTCTTATTTTAATTAACTCAGGTAACGGTCCCAGGTTCTGACTTCAGTCGAGTCTGTTATTTGAGACGCATGTAAGTAACATTAACAGACTGTGGTAACATTCTCAAATCCTGAATTGACACTACGTTTCAGACTCAACTAAGCAAAATAAATGGACTTAAGTCAATCAACAGACATAAGTCCATTATTTTGCTGAGTTGAGTCGGAAATGTTGTGTCAACACAGGACTTGAGGATGTTATGTAAGTCTGTCAATGTTGGGGAAATGCATCTGCAATAACAAGCTCAACTTAACCATTTTCCAGACAACAAAATTTTAGGGTTGTCCAAAATGAAAGCATTTGCAGACGACAACTTCAATGTGGCTCAAATGGTAAAATATGTCTTTGATTGAGTAGAAGACATTGCGGGAAAAGAAGAAAATGCTGGTTACCAGCATTTTTTCCTTTTCCCACAATGTTTTCAAAAGGCCTCTTTCCCAGGGTCATTAAAAGGCTGCATTGTGTGGTAAAGGGTTAAGCTGGAAAATAAGTCTGTTGGTGGATTTGAGTAAAATAAAAGACTTAACCCTTACAGTGCTGGAACCGAGTTAAGTTGTTTTTGCAGACAGTGCAGATCAAGATCAGACTGCACAGAATGTGCAGTCTGATCTTAGATCTACACTGTCCGCTACCATGTTACATTTTATGGTTGAAACAACCTTCAAATACAGTCAAATCTGTGTACAGCAGCCAGTGAAGGGAAATTCTGAAAGTGGCTGCTGTTTACAGATTGGCTGTTGTCCACAATATGCACTTCTTGCACTAGTTTTAGTTGCGAATATGATGGTTTCAATAGGTAAAGGTTTGTTTGCAATGAACTCTCTATCTATTTCTATTTAAAACACAAAAAGAAAACACACAAATAAAACGTTTTGTATTTTTTTCTTTTATTTAGATCTATTTCAATATTTTGTATAGCAAATAAAACATACTTTAAACATGTATTTCTGCTATTTGTATACAAGTATTTGCATATGTACCTCATGACCATTTTTGGCCAATATGCATGGACACTGGACAGTTCAGTGTACCAGTACATAACAAAAAGTTTTCAACTCCTTCTGTAAAAAGAAATTTAGTAAAAAAAAAAAAAATCATAATATGAAAATACTGCTTAATTAAAGCAAAATCATACTGCAGCTTATGCAGTATTTTTAAACACTGTGGAAAACTGTACCTCATGACCATTTTGGGCCAATCTGCATGGACACTGGACAGCTCATATTTGTCTCATTTGTCCATTCTCACAGTTTAACACACTATTCAATAACAGACTACTTATCAAAGTGTTTAATAATGATCAATTAAATCAAACATTTAAATTACATCTTTGTTTAAAAACAGCGACTGGCATTAATCAGCTTTAATTCTTTAATCATAATAGTAATTAGTGATTTATTCAATAAAAAGTGCGAGAAAGTGTGATAAAGGTGGCTGTTGTGTAGGCGTCATAAACAGTTAATTTACACCAATTAAGCTGGCTGCTGGCTGCATTTGACAGATTAGTACTGTGCACAAGGTAATTAAAGAAGAAATATGCACGGACGGACCTGTGTTGGCTGCTGCACACACTGCTGTTTATGTGTGGCTGATTGCACAGATTTGACTGTAGTAATATTTGGGCTGCTTTTCCTGCTTGAAAAATCCAACTCATTAATTAAGCACTTAAAGTGTTAAAGGTTTTTTCGTGAAACCAGGCCCCCGAACATACTGACCAACCATTCTCAATATTGTTGTTAATACTTAATTCCAGAACTAGCCATCTGATTGGTTTATACAATCTGTGTTTGCCACTCATATTTCTAATATTAACCCTTAACCTGCTAAATAAATGTGAATTCGGCTATTTCAAAGAAAACAAGCTTTCTGATAGTATTGCATAGCAATACACAGTCCCCTACCGGCTGTATGTATCGCTGGCATGTCAGTGAAATTTTTAAAGTCCAAGGCCTGTAAATGCGTCAAAAAGCAGTGGAGCGAGATGAAACTCAAACTTGATGTGTAAGTCATGGTTGTTGATGTACACACCAAAAATCAGCTCTATATGTAGCGGCGTTTAGAATAAAAAAGTGCGGAAAAATGTTTTATCAGTGAAATTTTGTAAGTCCAAGGCCCGTAAATGCGTCAAAAAGCAGTGGAGCAGGGCGAAACTCGAACTTGATGTGTACGTCATGGTGGTTGATGTACACACCAAAAATCAGCTCTATATGTAGCAGCGTTTAGAAAAAAAGTGCGGAAAAATGTTTTATCAGTGAAATTTTGGAAGTCCAAGGCCCGTAAATGTGTGAAAAAGCAGTGGAGCGGGACGAAACTCAAACTTGATCTGTAAGTAATGGTGGTTGACTTACACAGCAAAAGTCAGGTGAATATCTACCAGCATTTAGAAAAAAAAGTCTGGAAAACTGATTTATCAGTGAAATTTTTTAAGTCCAAGGCCCGTAAATCCATGAAAAACCAGTGGACCAGAACGAAAGTCGAACTTGATCTGTAAGTCATGGTGGTTGAGTTACACAGCAAATCTGAGATCAATACCTACTAGCGTTTAGGAAAAAAGTCTGGAAAACTGATTTATCAGTGAAATTTTGTAAGTCCAAGGCCCGTAAATCCGTGAAAAACCAGTGGACTGGAACAAAAGTCGAACTTGATCTGTAAGTCATGGTGGGTGACTTACACACCAAAACTCGGCTCAATATGTACCAGTGTTTAGGAAAAAAGTCTGGAAAACTGATTTATCAGTGAAATTTTGTAAGTCCATGGCCCGTAAATCCGTGAAAAACCAGTGGACTGGAACAAAAGTCGAACTTGATCTGTAAGTCATGGTGGGTGACTTACACACCAAAACTCGGCTCAATATGTACCAGTGTTTAGGAAAAAAGTCTGGAAAACTGATTTATCAGTGAAATTTTGTAAGTCCAAGGCCCGTAAATCCGTGAAAAACCAGTGGACCTGAACAAAAGTCGAACTTGATCTGTAAGTCATGGTGGGTGACTTACACAGCAAAACTCAGCTCAATATGTACCAGCATTCAGAAAAAAAGTCTGGAAAACTGAATTGCCGGACTGACGGACAGACGGACGGACAGACGGAGAGCAAACCTAAAGTCCGCTCTGGCTTCACCAGTAGGGGACTAAATATCTACTTATCGGACAGTGTAGATCCAAGACCAGACTACACATTCTCTGCAGTCTGATCTTGATCTACTCTGTCCACAAAAGGCCACTGAGTCACGCTTAGTAGTCTAAGGGTTAATGTTTGCATTCTTCCCAAGGGTTATAGAAAATATTGATGGTTGTTGTACACAAAATGAAATGGCCAAGTATAGACATAAAATATGTATTATCTGTGTATAGGCGGGTTATGAATCTCAAGGTACATACAATGGCTATCACAGACCAATTTAAAAGGGTGCCATATTCCACATTAATTGTCAAGGCTAAAAGATCACACTGGTTTCAACAATATCTAACCCATAAAGCACCAAATAAACCCGATGGACATTTGTATTTGAATAAGACTCATATAATTGTAATTTTGTGGCTGCCTTTTGTCTGTACTGTTTCAGCATAGTGGACAATGTAGATCAAAGATCAGACTGCACATTTTGTGAAGTCTGGTCTTGATCTACACTGCCGCAAAGGCAACTATAGTAGTAAAAGGCATTTTAAGGGTAAAGTTACGCCATGGCAGCCACACTGTGAGTCCATGTATTTCTTGGGGTTTTTGTACCAGTGTGTTTGTAATGGGTTAATCTTTAGTTGCCACAGGTTGCCTATATAGGCGATACCACTAGAAAGCTGTTAGTAATTTTCAAAGGAAGACTGTGCAAGATACAAGACGAAACCAATGATCGTAGGTTACCCCTTGTTCCTGAACATGCTCAGGACATTGATTTAAAGTCTAGCCCAAAAGACAATAACTTTAGTTGGCTGGCTGTTGGACTCTTAGTGTCTTACTCAACCCTCAACAATACTATGATTACAACTCGTGTGCTCTACCACTAGAGTCAATTCAGCTGACCTCTTTTCACAGGAATCACATTTGGTTCATTTCCTTCTGAAGTAAACTTGCTGTACAAAACTTTGAAAACAATCATATAAAATATAGACAATTAATAATGAATAATGCAATGTGGGCAAAAGAAAAATTGAGCCATTCTTTGGCAAAATGGGCTTAATGCATCATCCTGACTAATGTGATACCAAGCAAGGCATCACATAAGTACTGAATCACAAGGTAGAATGGTCCTTGGTTATGCAGAAAATTGACCGATGGCAAAAAGTATCGACCCAGATCAGCCTGCATGGACTGCGCAGGCTGACCAGGGTCAACGCTTTTTGCAGATGCATTTAGCCCCCTCTTTACTAGGCATGGCTCAATTGTTTGTTGAGGGTCTTTTTGTTTGTATGGTGTTTAGTGCTGTTTTCAACATTATTTCATTCATATGGCAGCAGTGCATCTACCATTGCTTTCCTGTAGTTTCCTTGACCAGTACTCCACACAATTGACTTCCTGAGCCACTTACTGCTTTCCCACATAATCGATTTCTAAACACTGATCAGCAGTGAAAGAGAAATGAATCCTGTTGCAATTACTATCATCAATCCTCAGAAAGAAATTCAAACCAGCAACCCCCTCGTTTCAAGCCCAGTACCGGTATGTTAAAGCCTGAGCTACCCGCCTCAAGGTTTGTTAAGAGTAATTACTCCTCTTGCCATAATGATTTCGAAAGTGTTCTGCAGCAAGACAACATAAAGTTATCTCCTCAAGGTTATAGTAATGTTAACACTCCTTACATACCAGAAGCTGCTTGTAAATGTACAGACCGACTCTTTACCAAACAACTAAATTTCAAACTAGTCCATATCGAAAGCGAAATTTGTAGATGACAAAACAAATGTGTCAAAAAACTAATGGGACCTGTCAGTGAAAGTTCAGAAAACTATGTGGGGAAAAAGAGAAAATGCTGCTTACCAGTATTTCTCCCTTTCCCCAAATGTTTTCAAGGGCTTCCTTTCCCAGGGTAGTTAAAAATCAGGCTGTGTGGTAATGGGTTAATGCAAGAAAAAAACAAGAGCACTGCATGCGGGTGCCAACCCTAGGCTGCAAGTGCTTGATTTCCTGTGAAAATTCTAGGTCAAAAAAGGGTTAAATCCGTGTCAAAATACTTTGATGGTTATCTGCCCTTGTTGCACGGGTTCCCTTTTGAAAGTCAACAATCTGTCCTGGCTTGAAGTAAATATCTTCAATAATACATGGATCCGTGGAAATCGATATTTGACCAATCAGGTCATCGCATTTATTTGGCCCGATGTAAAGCCTTGCTGTCTGCTATTTCGACTCACAAACAAGTGACTGCTAATGTTGGAAGTGTGCCATATGTGTGTTGATTACAAGTTTGCATTTTGATTATGATTGACAATGGGACATGAGCAAAGGTTTTGATCAATGCTATATTATGCAATGGATTTATTAAGGTTTTTTTTTTCCCTCTGAAACTCACTGAAAAAAAAATCATAAACAGTTTTACAGTGGAAAACAAAGGTAAAATGTATAAAATACATGAAATACTAATAAAAAGAAAGCACATTCACTAAAATAGCTAACCTTGTTTAATAACCTTGCCACATTAAAAAAGAGGCATGTGTCATTCAATTTGACATTAACATTAACCCTTGGTGCACAAAGAGTGCTGAATGTGTAGATACAGATCAGACTGCGAAAAAAAAAAAATGCTGTTTTTTTACTCTTTTTTACATGTATTCTTGACTGAAAGTACATGTAGGTTTCAATTATGAAACAGACTAAGTTCTGTTCTGTACAGTTTTGGAAGTTCAGCTCAAAGGCAGCTTATGTCAATTGAATCAACTTTTGACTTAGCCATATTTAGGTGGATTAGCACATCTGCCATATCAAAGGGTATGGCGGTAAACTGTTAACTGATAGGATGTGTGTTTGATTGCTGCTGTAATCCACTCCACTACCCATTGTCTTCAGTATATCACAAGACAAAACAAACTACCGCCAATGATATTAACAAGTTTGTTAATTGACAGCACACTTTACACATTTAAAAATCATCAGGCAACCATTTTCCTTAACTTGAAATTCAAACATTTCTTAGATTTCCACCTCCCTGTTGAATGAGACTATCTATAAATATTTCAAAATGCTTGTAATTTAGTGTTATTTTTGAATATGATGTTGAAACAACCTAACAAGCCTTACAATAATATTAATCATCTTTAATTCTATTATTTTGAAGCAAAATTGAGGTTTATGAGGTGTTTCATTCTTTCTTGTAGAAGTTCAAAACTTGGCTGGCACAGTTATTACATTGTATGTAGCCCCTGAAGTTCACATTTTTTGTACAAATCCTTATGTAAATAAGTTCAAGTATCCATATATTTCTTACCGAGAATCCATGATCGGCAGAAACATATGAAGAGGAATATTTTTCTGGAATTTAATCGACAGAAACAGTCATGACAGCACAATTTAAGTAGCCTTTCTGCTATACTGTATATGTATTTACTGCAGTTGTTTGTGAGCCCTTCACGACGGTAACCAAGGAAGTCCGTTTATCTCATCGCCACTGATTCATGTATATAAGAGACTGAAATGTCAAAGCTTTTGAAAATTTTAAGTCCAAAAAGGGGCACAACTGTTTCAAAAATATTTTGATAGTTGCCTGATCCTGTTGTATGGGTTCCCCTTTTGATAGTTAACCCTTTACCAGACGACAAAATTTCAGCCTTGTCCAAATTGAGAGCATTTGCAGACGACAATTTCAGTGTGGCTCAAATGGTGCAACTTTTTTTTGATAGGGTAGAAAACATTGTGGGAAATGGAGAAAATGCTGGTTACCAGCATTTTCTCCTTTTCCCACAATGTTTTCAAAAGGCTTCTTCCCCAGGGGCGTCAAAAGGTGGCATTGTGTGGTAAAGGGTTAATAGGTTGTTTGGGTTTGAAGTAAATATCTTCAGTAATTATAGATATGTATTATAAAATGTCAAAGTTTTTGCATGGCGACACGAGGGCTACAACAATACCATGCTGTTTTTTTGAAAGCAACCAAGCTAATAAAAAAATCTTCTTACCTGCTGAGTCGATCTCTAATAAATTTTCCTTTTTAGATTTCTTTTTAGCAGCTGCTGATTCTTCAGCTGAAATAAATTTCAAAGTCATTCTAAGTATTACCCCATTACCACACAATCTCAAGTTTTAATGACCCTTCGAAATCAGACGAAAAAATTGTGGGAAAAGCAGAAAATACTGGTAACCAGCCTTTCCTCATTTTCTACAATATTTTCAATGCTTCCCACAATATTTTCTATGCAATGTCCCCCCCCCCCCCCCCCCACACTGTTGAAAAACAATATTTCTCTTTGTGTAAAAACTTTCCTCTTTGTGTAATTTGTCTACAAATGGCATGCACAGTATTGGGTTACACGCAACAAGTGAAACAAGAAAAATCCTAACATAGACCCCTAAGAAGTGTTGGGAAAATTGGTTGTAAATGCTAATTGATGATCGGTTAGAATTGAAATCTACTTCTAATGCAATAATCAGTCATAATCTGTTAAAGAAGAGTGTGAAATCTGGTGTTTGGTTATGAGTTTAACTTCACAAATTACTGTAATTCGCCAATGTATTCAGACAGAAAAAAATAATTAATTTTTTTAGTGTCCGAATCTTTAGGAAATCATCATCTTGAAAAAAAGGTGTGGCCAAAATAATAGGTCTTACCTTGCTGTCCAAATGTGTGTGTCCCGAAACAATAACAGTAAAATCTGACAAATTTAGATCTATTTATAGCACCTATCAGGGGTCAAAACTGTAATATATCTAAAATTTCAGCGTGTTTCCAATCTTAAAAGCATGCGTTTTAAATACATGTATTTCTTAATTTCTTAGACCTAAAAGCAGAAGCTTTCTAAAGTCATAGTTCAGTAGTGGATGGTATATATCCAAGATCAGACCGCACATTCTCTATAATCTGATCTCTATCTACACCGTACGCCAACATTTTAAACTCTTCCATCTTACCATCATCAAAGAGCCATCTGTCAACAAGATTTCACACCTGTCACAAATGTTTGCCGTAAAATTTGGATTATGGGTATGACGTAACGTGCAAATCATCCAGAGCGAGAGGGTTGTAAAGCACCTGTTTTTGTACACTTTCACGGGTTACATGCTGATCTCAAATCGACAAAAAATGACCAGCACAAAGTGTGTATCATGCCCACTTCATACTAGCAGCTGATAAGGTCTTTTTGCGTTTAGTAACGGTTGTTACAGGAACACCTGGGCAGCTTTGTCACATAATTTGTGTAGTCAGCAGAAAAAAAGTCTGCCTGTTTTTTTTCTTTAGAAAAGGTTCCTTGCAACCAAAACAAGAGGGCCATGATGGCCCTGAATCGCTCACCTGAGTCAACAGGCAACATTTCACCCCAGGTTCATAATGACCCAATTTAAAACTCATCTGAGATATTATTAAGACAAACATTCTGACCAATGGTCAGGTCAATTGAGCTGAAAATGTGGCCTCTGGAGTGTCCAAAATGTATTTCTTCAATTTGACCTAGTGAACTAGTTTATGACCCTATGTGACCATATTTCAAACTCATCCAAGATATCAAGACAAACTTGTTAACCAAGGTTCAGGTGAATTGGGCAAGAGTTGCCGCCTCTAGAGTGCCCACAAGGTATTTCTGTAATTTGACTAAGTGACCTAGATTATGACCCTATGTGACGCAATTTCAAAACCATTCAAGATATCGTCAAGTCAAACATGCTGACAACTTTTCAGGTCAGTTGAGCAAAACTTGTGGCCTCTAAAACGCCAACAATACATTTCTTGAATTTGACCTAGTGACCTAGTTTATGACCCTATGGGACCAAATTTCTGATTGATCTGAGATATCATCAAGAAAAACAAGTAAACCAATTTTCAGGTCAATTTAGCTAGAATTGTGGCCTCTAGAGTGCCCACAACGTATTTCTTCAATGTGACCCAGTGACCTTGCTTTTGACCCTATGTTATCCAATTTTGAACTCATCCGAGATATCACAAAGACAAAAACACTGACCAATCTTCAGGTCAATTGAGCAAGAATTGTGGCTGCTAGAGCGCCCACAAGATATTTCTTTAAATTTGACCTAGTGACCTAGTTTATGACTTTATGTGACTCAATTTTGAACTCATCCAAGATTTTATCATGACAAACATTCAGACCAATTTTCAGGTCAATTGAGTAAGAAATGTGGCCTCTAGAGTGTCCACAAGGTATTTCTTTAACTTGACCTAGTGACCTAGTTTATGACCCCAGGTGATCCACATTCGAACTCATCCAAGATTTCATCAAGACAAACATTCTGACCAATTTTCAGGTCAAATGAGCAAGAAATGTGGCCTCTAGTGTCCACATGGTATTTCTTTAATTTGACCTAGTGACCTAGTTTATGACCCCAGGTGACCCACATTCGAACTCATCCAAGATTTCATCAAGACAAACATTCTGACCAATTTTCAGGTCAATTAAGTAAGAAAAATGGCCTCTAGAGTGTAAATGTTGACGACGCACGAAGCACGACGGACATCGTTGTGCTCAGGTGAGCTAATAAAAAGGAATGCATACGACAATTATTGCATTAGATTTCGTTTTATATATAAATAGATTTATACCGATAAATAAAGGAAAGAAACAATGAGGTTTGGTAATTATAAATTTTTTAATATTGTTTATGGAGGGACGATTTCACGGTTCTGCAGGTGCTTTTTGAAGACGTTACGAAAAAAAAAAAAAAAAAAACTGTTTGCACAACACCAAAAAGCCGAGAAACATTGAAGTCTTCAAGCACCTTTCAAAACTAGTTGCTTGAGCGGCCTGTGCAGATCAAGATCACACTAGGCAGAATGTTTGGTCTGATCTCAGATCTAAATCTACACTGTTTGTTTTGGTGAGAAGTTTTCAAAAAAGACAACTTGCGTGTTGCATTTATTTTTTGGTCTTATTTCATAACTTAAAATAACCGCTGAGTTACTCGACTCTTAAGGAATTCATGTTCATAACGATGAATATCAGATATGCAAAAATGTGCAAATATGCAGCTGATCATTATCGGAAGCATTTTTTAAAACTGGCTGATTTTTTTGAAAATTAATGTTACACGCTGTTCGAATATATAGGAAAATTCATTTTTAGGACTGTCGGGAGTAAGGACTCAATATAAATCATTTCTGAAAATTTTTTACTGTGTCCGAACTTTTAGGGTGTCTGAATACATTGGCGAATTATGCTAGTTATAAAACATTCTAGGAAAAGGAAAAGCTATGCCTAACCAGCAGGTTCTCCTTTTTTCCCAAAACAGTCATTATACTTGCTTTTTGAAAATGTCTGATTGCTGGGAGACTTTTTCCATACCGTTATTTCAGTATATATTCCTACATATTCTACTGACAGATCTACTTAGATCTAAATTATATTTGTTGGAGGGTCATCTTGTTACAAATTATGAAAGCCAGTATACTTTCACTCTTCAGATTTAGTTTTTGCACCTGGATGGGAATTTTGAGCTCTTTGACTGTGTCAGTAGCCATTTTCAAGTCTCCAGGTCGTTAGGAGTTGCAACCCCTGGTCGAGTTTGGCATCCACTGGTTAAGTTTGGTGTTACTCAGTTTTAGTCTGATGATCAATTTTTGGTTTTTGTAATCGATGATTGGCATCAGCCATGACTAAGCAATAGTTAATCGATCTTTCCAAATCATCTTCCCATCACTACCCTTAAGGGGCCCTTTCTCCACCGGCCTTTGCGGCCAGTGTAGATCAAGATCAGAATACACAAATTGTGCAGTCTAATCTTTGATCTATAATGTTCGCTTTGCTGAAACACTGCAGAAATTACAATCATCTATTCGGCGCTTTAAGGGTCTAAATATATTACAGATGTCTAGATAAAAGGGTGGCAAATGAGAACTTTGGGTCTTAAAAATGAAATATTCATTGAACTTCACTCAAACCTATGTTGTAAGTATTCATTTGAATAGTCGGGACAAGACGTTTCTAATTAATATTCACAAAATAATGTTTTGATAAAACCCTCACTTAACTGGACCACCAATATAATATGTTAAGCAAGAACACAGTATTTTTACCTTCATCATCCACAAATTTGAAGGAGACCATTAACCTGCTGTGAGTACCTTCTTCAATCTGAAGTATTTCCAAGGTCTGGTCCAAGTCTCTGTTTTCTGTATCGACAGGAAAAGCTGACAAAAAGCTCCATTTCAGCTGAGGTATTAAGTTAGTCTTCACCACCTCGGAGTTATTTGCTATAACTGAATCTCTTTCTGATATCTTCGAATAATTCGATGAGGTATTTAATTCATCTTCACTTAAGATCTCCTCAAATTCGCTTGTTTGGTCGGAGATTGCCGAGCTGATACTAGATATGGATGAAGCTCGTGTTCTAGAACCATGCTGATCTTTACTTCTCACACTGGAAGATCCAACCACTGACCCCTGACCAAGGGACCGAAAGAAATCCTTTTCAGAGCACACACCATCCAGACCAACATTTGTTTGCCATTCACTATTTCTGTCTGGTCTTATACATGGCGTCTTGACACCGTGACCACCACTATTCCATGTTTGCCTGCCAGAAAATTCTGCTTTTCTCTTGAGCCCAGTATCTTGCTGACAAGCGGATACCCAGTTTTGTGTCATTGCAGCTTTATCTACTACCTCACTTACAGTGGCTTGTATTTCTTCTGTGATTTTATTGGATAATTCTATAGCTGGATCATCCTGTTTTTTATCTGGGCTGATTGAATATTGAGACTCTTTGATAGAACTTCCTGCACTTTTAGGTCTATTATTTGTACTATACTCACCTTTGGGTTCTTTGTCTATATTACTTATATCTATTGCTTTATTTGTACTACTTGAAATAATTTCGTCTTGTGATCTCTGCATCATTGCCATTTTCTTCTCAACAATAGTTCGAACATGTTTGTTGTGATTCCAATTCCATAGCGTACCTCTGGGAATCTGGGGTAGTTTGTTACAAACATACTGCAGTCCAAAATGATCTATCAAGCAAACAACATCAGATTTCTGACCTGAATTAAAGTTCAAATGATTGGTAGTTTCAACAGCAATTAACACTCTATTCAAAATAGTATCAACAGTCAGTGAGTCTGTTTCAAGATCTTCCTGTGTTCCAAACTGTAAGCTTCGTCTAGCTGTCTCAACCTCATCATCCTTTTCATCCTTCTTCAGCTCTTCTGTTATATTTTTAGAGTGCTGCCAGTTCCAGATTGAACCTTGAGGTATTCTAAACTGTTTATGGATAGTTCTTACTCCATATAGCTCTACTAATTGAACAATGGCAACTCTCTGCTCAAATGTAAAATCTTTTGTTGGAATGTTTCTGGCATTTCTCAAAATTGGAGGTATTTTTGTTGGGGAAATGAGTCTATAGCCTTTATGCTGTGGAGGTCTGGTATCTACATCTTCCTCTAGAAGGGCTCCTGGAAATTTCTCATTTGTGTCTGAATCTATCACAGTGTTTTTTCTTTCTCTGTTGATTGACTTGGTATCTTTAGCTGTTTTCTCTGAACCAACAACTTTAGTAATTCTGAACCCAGTTCTCTGTTCATGAAGCAACTGTTTTATGAAACGATTTTGATTTTTCCAAGTCCACAGAGTACCTTTGTTGATTCCAAGCTTATTATGCACTTCCTTTATCCCAAATCTATCAACAAGAAGTACAATCATAGCTTTCTGTTCAAGACTGTAGTCTCTTGGATTTAGGTGAAGGGTAAAACACAAAATATCCGGAAGTTTTCCTTCAACTTGAGGATCTTCTGGTTGATTTTCATTAATGCTATCATCTTCAATAGGCTTTGTTTGCTCTGGCTTTTCTGTTTCCTTCTGGTCATTGACTTTCATCTTTTCGAGATTATGTTCATCGTTTGTTTGTTCCATTTTATCCCCATCAACTTCATCTATGCTAACATCCTTCTCAGAGTCCAACTTTTCAGAAACAGAACCTCTACTTTTTCTAGATGGATTTTCTAAGCTTTGCATGGATTCTACATTTTTCCATTTGTCTATAACCTCCTGCACATCTCTCCTATTCATAAGCCACTGAAATTCCCTCTTCCAAGTTAACATTCCTTCTACACTGACTTTGTGTCTCTGAGCAAGTTCATCCAAACCTTCCTCTTTTCCTCTTATCATTTCCCCCACAACAATTAATTTTGTTTCTAGTGTGGTGCCAGCAGTTATTCTTCTATGTTTCCTGTCTTTTTCGATAATCCAATTAACAATCACCATTGGCGGTAAACCAAACGATGAAGAGGCAAACTCGATTCCATGCTTTTTAGCAATGTCAACAATCAGTGTTACTTTCTGTGGTGGAAAATCCTTGTATGAATCTGAATCCATCTTTTCATACACATCCTGAACAGCTGATTTTTCTTGTTCTGATTCCTTCTTTATTGATTGACTTTCAGCGTTATCTATGTTTGTCTTACTCTCTTTCTCAAGCTTATTAGCAGCTCTTTCTTGAGCCAACCTCCTTCTTAACTCCTCAAAAGTTTCCATTATAACACCTGGCTTAGGTAATTCTGTATTGTTGTCATCTGTGTTGACATTCTGAAGTTTTGTATCTTTAGAGATACTTTGATTGTAACCCATTTCTTTTACGCTTTCTTTGTCATCACATGTCGAATTTAAAAGTTGGTTATTACTATCACCTGCTTTCATCTTTATGTCATCTTTTTTCAAATGGGCCATACCAAGTTTAGCAATATTACCAAAATTTACTGGGAGTTTATTGAATTTGAAAATGGATTTCACTGGGTTAATTTTACCAAGTGCTAAAATACCCTTTGTTTTTTGTGGCTTCTTTGCTTCAATCATTTCATTTCCAGTCCCAGTTGTTTGTGCCGCTGAGTTCAGTTCACTTTCCCTTGCAGGAGAGGGAAGTATGAAATCAAACAGATTTCTTTCACTTTTACTCTCAGCTTGATTCAATTCCGGCACATCTTTTTTCGTCATGCTATCATCTGGCTTCATTATCAAAGGTTCTGTGAGGTCTTTTATTGGTTTTGTGATGGATGCTTCTTCCTTCTTTGCTTGAAAGGTTTTGGGTATTTTGAAAGACTTCATCAAATTGCCAAACAAGTTGAATGCTGATGTTTCTGCCCCTGTATCTTTGACTGTTGTATCTTCAAGTGTGTTAGTGTCAATCTTTTCTGTGCTCTTTGTGTCCGATTTCTCCTTTGTGACCTCACCTAAAGAATTCTTTGGTTTGTTTGTTTTGTTTGCCTTCTCTTTCTCACCTAGTATTTCTTCCTTACCAAAGCTGAAAAAATCAAACAGACTCCTTTCTTTTTCAACTTTATCAGATTGATCAGGACCTTCACTATCAATGTCTTTACAAGCTTCTTTGGAATTTTCTGCAGCCTTACTGTTTGTCTTCTCTCTATACAGATTACTATCATCTTCAATATTACATGTATCTCTCCTTTTATCGGGTCCTTCATCTTTCGTTACTGATGTGTCCACCTCGTCATTTGTTGTACTTTGATTTTCCATATCCTTTCTTGATGTAGGACTTGAGCTAAGTTGGCACATTACTTCCTTATTGAGTATTTCAGAATCAGCACCTATGCTAAGCTGTTCATTAGTGTTGTTTTCCTCTCTAGTTGAATGCAATTCAGAAGCTGTTTCATGAGAAAATGGCTCTGATTTATCATTTTGACAATCTTTTCCAGTGACTGACTTTGTTGTACTAAAGAATAAATCTACATCTGATGTATATAATTTGAACATTAGGGAATCTTCATAAGGAATAACTTCTTTTACTTCTTCAACAATTGGTACTTGTCCGACTTCCAGGACTTTCTTTTCTGCTAATTCTTTTCCATTACTGGAAATTACAGCTTCTACTTCATTCTTTGGGACTATTGATTCTGACTGTTTCTCCTCCACTAGTTCATTTTCCTTTACGGTGTCTTTAATTTCACCATATAACCCAACATTATCAAGCTTATCTGCAATTGCCTTTTCACTTTTCTCAACCACTGCCTCCTCTACATTTTCTGTTGGAATATATTGTTCATCCATTGGTAGATCTTTAGGTGGTGAAGCTACTTCAACAAGACTTTCTGTTGTTTGATCTACAGAATTCATCCCCTTGTCTTCAGCATCTGAATTAATTTTTTCTACAGCTTCTTTCTCCTGTACTGATAAATCAACACTGCTTTTTCCGTCCAATATCTGGCTGGATCCATCAACTTTTCCATTAGCTTCATTTTGAGGTTTATCACTTTCAATTTCAACTCTCTTACTCTCATCAAGTCCTTCTGAAAAAAGTTCACTAATTTCTAAAATATTTGGAATGTCTGTCGGGCTGATCAGTACATCTTTTTCTTTACCTGTGACTGCATTTGAATCTGTATCTTTTCCCAAATCATTGACAACTTTAGTGTCACTATCCTTAGAAACTGTACTTTCTTTATGACCTTCACCTAGAGTTGAACTTAAGTTTGAGTCAAAGTTATCATTATATCCATACAGTGTGTTTTTATCATCCATGCTCTCTGGCTCCTCTGAGTCTTCCATATTTGTAACTTCTTCATATTCTTCAGTTGCATCTCCTTCTCCGTCTGAATCTGTTTCTCTTTGTTCATCATCTGTTGACAGCGTGACAACAGATCTCCTTGGAGAAAGAGTCATTTTTAGGGGACTGTTTCCTGAACTTGGTTTAATAACAAAGTCCTGAACCCATACTGATGTCTGCTCTAATGAGTCAGGTGTTTTAGGTGATTTTACAATAGATGTAAAGGTTGAACTTTCAGTGTTCTGATCTGTTTCATTTTCTTTATTTCCAAACTCAGTCTGGGAAAGCCCCATTTTTTCAGCTTCATTACCTTTTATTCCAAACTCAGCCTGTGCCTGTTTCATTAGTTCTTCCACTTTCTTGATTTTTCTTAGCCTCTGAGCATAATGTCCCATCCAGCTTTTGACAGTAGATGGCTTTCGTTTAAATTTTCTTGTAGCTGCAGTAATACCATGTTCCCTTGCATACTCTGCTACACTGTCTTTGTACTCTTGTGTGACAATGTAGTCTTTTAAATTATGCATTATAACAGGTGGTTTTTGTGAGACACTATCTTCAACACTGGTTTTATCCCTGGTAACCAATTTTGTATGGAAATTCATCACATCCTGAGATCTTGTCTTATAATTGAAGACTGTTTTACAATAGTTGTCATACTCCTGCATTAAATCTACAATACTCTGTCTAATTAAACCAAATTTCTTCTGGGTTTTCAAGACACCAAATTGAATGCAATAATTTACTACCTGCAATTTCATTTCTGCATGTTCATCATGTACTATATGACCATATTCAGTTCCAACATTATTGTCAGTATTTGTTTGTTCTTGATATGCAGGTATATCTAAATGTTTCTCTTCACTACTTTCACTCTGAACCACCTCTGGATTTTTGCTTAGTTTTATCTTTATCTTCAATGATTCCTTGTTCTTTGATGGTTTCTTTTCAGGACCATTTTCTATTACAGATGATGCTTCAGTAACATGACTGCAGACAGAAGTAGCAACTTGGGATTGTTCACGTCCACCCTGGGTTGAATCTGGCTTAAGCATACTATCACTCTTTGCTTGATTATTTGACAGTTTATTCTTATTCAGTTTGTCTTGAGCTTTCAGTGTCTCAGCTGGTTTATACTTAGCAAGTATAGCCTTTTTGGCTTCCAGCCTCCAGCGCGAGATTTCATTGTATGGAATTCTGTGGTCCTTGGAGACTACTTTTTGACCTTTCTCTTCACACTCTTTGATAATTCTGTTTTTAAACTCTTGAGTGTACTTCTTTTCTGGTGGTTTTTGAGGATGTATAACTGATTGAATCTGTTTCCAAGTACTAGCAATTTCCACATCACCAGTGCCTGAGTGAGATTGCTTTACTAGTCGTGGCATTGTTCCTAAGTCTGCTCTAGTATCTGCAATGTAAGCATCTTTGTTAAATCCTTCTTCAGTAATCTCTGAAACTCTCAAGGGTTCTCGTCTGGAATGTGTATAATTAATAGAATTTGGGCCCATCCTTGTTTTCTGAGTCTTTCGCAAGTCATCTGAAGTTGCTGCTACATTTGTAGTTTCTTTACTTTTCTGAAACTTAGGTCTCTTAATCTTTCCATCTTCTCTTTCTACAGTCTCAAATTCAAGTCCCTTGCATCTGCCTTTCCTTGCACTAGGCAATTCTCTGGGAGAAGTAGAGACTGTTGCAGTAGAATCACTCTCTGACATTGGTTTTCTCTCTTTTTTGAAGAGATCTGTGATAAATTCTCTCCTAACTTTGTAATGATTTAAAGCATCATGTAAGCCATAAAGAAGTGCATGTTGGGCACTAGCCAACTTGAGTTTAAGCTCCTCATCCTTTACAAAATCATCATGCCACTTCATTATGTCAGTCATATTGATTTTGTGCAACTTTGCTGTATTTTCAAAACCAGAAATCCTTGCTTCTCTTACTTTTTTCCATTTCCACAAGAAAGAACCTTCCTTTTCAATTGTGTCAAAATCTTCATCATTTGCATTGTCAACAGAGAGAGATCTCTTGGCAGACACTGTTACTGGTGCACTGCTCTCAGTGGACAATGTACGTCTTAAAGTAACATGTACTGACTTTGGAGACACTGATTTTTTTTCTGACACTACCCCACCTACATCACTGTTCTCAGGAGACTCATGGGCAATAGTTATTCCCTCTACAGTGTGACCTTTTCGGATGAAATGGGACTTTAAATCTGAATACCGAATACTTCTGGAAGGGTTTGTCAGGTCAGTTTGATCTTTGCCAACATTCACTTCAATATCCTTTGAAGACATAGATGAATTACTCTTTGATCCCTCTGGTGACAACTGAGAATTCAATTCTGCTATCATATTATTTGTTTCTTCAAATATACTTGTGAAATGATCTGACTGTTTTGAGCCAACATTACCAATTTCTCTATTTTGATTCTCGAGATCTATACTATTTCTAACAGAATGTCCATCATCATTTTTCCTCATATGCCCTGGCAAACGTGATCCTTCTTCATCAGATGAGATTGCAAATACATACGGTTCAGAAGAGTTTTTCCCTGAGATTTCTCCAGAATCACCACTCGCTGTTTGTGCTGAAGGAGAAAAAATGCCCCCTGAAGCCAATGATGAGAATGAATGTTCCCTTTCAGAAGAAAACGATTCCAATGTAGGTGCAGATTCCAAGAATACTCCTTTAGGCCAGTTTGTCGAAGGTTTAACAACTTTTTCCCTTATTTGTTTCTTGGTTTCATCTGATACTGTCTCATCCAGAGCAAAATATAGAGGGACATCAACAGCATTTTCAACAAATGGAATCGACTTCCTGGGAAATTTAGCTATGCTCCTCTTACTAAAGATGTTTGGTATTCGGGAAAGGTGGGGCTTGTCCTTACGTGGAAAATTATGATTATCGGATACAAAAACAGTATTATCCTTTGTTTTGTCTTCACTTGGTATAGAATTTTCACCTTTTTCAGATACTTTTTGTACATTCATTTTTTCACTCACAGATTTCCACTGACTGCTAGTGTCTTCTTGCCTTTCACGCAAGTTCTTTTCTGCAGAGCTGGACTCGGCCTTTGATGGACTGTTGTCCAATACAGCACAGTCTGAATCACTTTCAGGATTATCTATATAAATATCATATTTCTCTACACTAGAATTTCCAGGTGACATCCTCTTCTCCTTGATACATTTCAGCTCAAGCAATTCCTCTGGGGTAAATTCTAGACTTTCTATTTCACTGTTCTGGTACATTTTCTTCCATTTTCTCAAGCTATTTATTGAAATATTGTACTTTCTACAAATACTTGAAGAACTATACTTAGTACATAAGTGAGCAAGTTTGACTTTTAAGCCCAGAGAATAAAATAACTTCTTTTGTATATTATCTCCTTGTTCTACTCTTGTTTCAGTGTCAAAAATATCTGGTCTGTTACGATTTTCCTTAACCTTATCACTTTTGACTTTTGATTTATTTTCTCTTTCTGAACTGATATTAATCAAATCCTGTGTACCATTTGTGTCATTCTCATTTTCACTTTTTTCTTCTATATTAGAAAAGATATCAGCATTCAGCAGAGACCGTAATTTTTCACTCAGATCTGGTGAAGCAGCTCTATCTGCATCTCTTTCTTTCAGATTCTCATCATCTTCTATGTTTCTAAAAATATCTGCTTCCAACAAAGACTTTAATTTTTCACTTATATTAGGTGTTTTGTCCAAGGCCATGTCCCTTGTAAAGTCTGTTTTTCCATCTGATCCATTACTTTCAGACATCGATGCAGTGTCAGTTGATGATTCACCATCAGTCCCCTGCTCTTTGTTTTCACTGGTTTCTACACCTTTGTCAGTATCTTGAAGTCTATCAGAAATTTTGTTTATCAACTCAGTAATTCTTCCAGCGTGAATCTGTTTATTGGCACTTTCTGATGAATTTTCTCCAATCTCTTTCGGTTTCTTTGCTGTAACATCTGCTACATTATTTAGATTCATGCCAGTCTGGCCTTCCTTTTCAAGTCTCTGTTGGTCTCTCTCACCAGCGTGTTCACCTGATTGCTTTCTCTTTTCCCTCAAACTCATCAGGACACTTTGTAAAGATTTCTGTACCTCTATATCTCTATCAGTTATTACGCCTGATAATCTCTCTGAACTCTTCCTCCATCTAGAATCATTATGTACAGAGAGACTTTGGCCTGTTTCCGAAGGCTGTTCAATCACTGCTCGAGTTTGATGGGTTGGAGGAGAGGCATCTATAATATCTTGAGTTACTATTTCAACTGTTTTGTCAAAGGTACTTTCTGTATTCACAGGTAACAGTGTCAGAGCAGTTTGCCCTTTCAAATTTATCGATCTTACATTCTTACTTGCACCAACACTTTTTATGACATTAGAAGTATTCTTCGATTTCTGCATGTCATTAAAGGGAACTTGGACACTGTGATGACTTGATGATGTTTGCATTGAAAAAGACTTAACTGGAGTAGGATCACTTGAGAGCAACGGGGTATTCAAATGAACTGCTGGACCTGTCGACGGAAAATTTCCATTGCCAATACTGTTCAGCAATCCACTGAAACCAGTATCTTCCCTTGAGTTTCCCCATGCATTATTATGAGAGCTAGACTGTGCACTTACTGGAAAACTAGTCGTCAATTGGTCTGCTACCAGTCCTCTTTGAGTGCCTTGCATCTCACATCTAATACTCACTGGTGTATGTGTACTAGAATCAAAATTATATGAAGATATGGATGTCCGGGTTAAAAACAGCTCACTTTGCTGTAAGCTGTTTTCTTGTAAATCTTTATTTGGTGCTTCACAATACCCTAAATCTACAGATTCCTTTTTGATATGTTGTACTTGTTGTCCTTCCGGCTTTATCAATGATCTCTCTAGCACTTCTTTGTCAGCAAATTTAGAATATTCAGTCTGATTAACAACACCATAATATGCACTTACTACAGATATATCACTGTTAGCAAACTTGGTACGATTTTGTGCTTTGTCTTGATTGAGAACCTGCCGCGGTTTAGACTGGGCCAATATATGTCTTGTATCACTAATATTTTCATTCACGACAAAATTTGTCTCCTCTGAATTCAGAACTTTTGGGTTTATCTGATTTACTGTTGTGCTCAACAAATCTGCAGGTGGCCTATGATGGTTAGCTTCAATCTGCCAACTGCAAATTTCTTCAAAATTGTCTGATTGTTCAATGGTCTTCTCATTAGTTTGTCCAATTTCTCTGCTCGATAGAGAAGTACCAGGCAAATTTGATACAATCATCTGACTTTTTTCACTGCCATCCAATGTTTCAGTTTGGATACCAAGAGGTTTATTACAGTTGCTACTTCTCACAATTTTCTTTGGTGTTTTGAAATCCCTAGCTAGCTGTTTTAACTGATTTCTCCTGTTCACTGCTAAGGCTTTAGTTTCATTGTGTGCTATCATTATTTTCAGTTCATCTTCTGTAAATTCACAAGTAGAAAGTGATCTGCCTCTGAACATTTCAATCCAGGATTTGAGTGATTTTTGAGTAATATTATACTGCTTACAAACCTTACTGACACCATGCTCCAGTGATAGAAATGCTAATTTCATTTTAAGCCCAGGAGGAAATACAATACGTTTAAATACAGGTTCCTTAGTTTTTGAACTGTTACCATCTAGATCTGCATGTGTCACAAATTCATTCCTCCAGTGTGTAAGTGTTTTGGGGTTCAATTTAAATATTCTGCATGCTTCTGTTCTGCCTATTTCATATGATTTTCTAACCACCATTTCCTTATAGCTTTGGCTAATATTGCGTATTCTAGGATGTGACTTTGAATGCCCTGTACAGTTTTCATTATACACATTTTTATTACTTTTCTCTGAAGACATTCTACCAATATCAAAATTTATATCAGAGCTGTGTATAACTGTTTCTCCAGAAGACTGATCAGCCCTAGGACTTAAACCATTCTGATTGTTTTTTCTTTCAAATTGTTCACTAACATCTGATACTAGGCTGGTTGAATCAAACACATGTCTGATACTTTCAGTGGTTTTATTGTTCTCTGCCTGCAATTTGTTTTCACTTTTACTTATCAACTTGGATTGTCCAGAATACATGTCATCTATTACCCCAGTTAGAGACACAAATCTACCAGAGGTTTGGGTTGGCATCTTGGTGGGCTGTTTGGCAGTGCTTTGAGATCCTAGCTGGCTTTGGTCTTTGGCACCAGGATGCACAACAGTCTGTAAGTACTCTTCAGGTATTTTTAGCTTAGTTGACACTTGAGTTATTCCTTTCTTTTCAATTCTTTTCTTAAGTTGCTGTCTTTTCTGATCCGTAAAAGTACTAAATACCCTTATTTTTCTTCCATTTAAAGTGAACCATTCATTTTGAGGAAACGCTAGCTTACCATCATCAACTGGTTTCCAGACATACTCTTTCTCTTTTGCATCCTCCAAGACAATGTCTGACACATTTTCTGTTTTTTCATTTTGAGAACTTTTTGAAATTGAACTTGTTCCAAGATAGCAATGGTCCATGGGACAAACATCTGAAACTTTACCAGAATCTTTCCTCAAATCAGGTTTGGTGATATCAGCTAATGAATCAACTGTTCCTTTTGTAGCAGCATGTCCCATATCAGTTTTTTCTGCTCCACTCATGATACTTAATTCTTGCTTTTCAATATCTGTTTTTCTCAGGTCTTGGTCAGAATTACTTTTATCCTTATTGCTTGCATTTACTTGATCAGTTTGCATGCCCTCTTTGCTTTCATCTATTTCACTGTCTTTATCTGTATCTTGTGCTGAGCTACTTGCACTGCCTGATGTATCGATCACAAGTGTATTTAAATCACCTGAGCTTTCATCACTTGAGCTATCACTGTCTGCTTTATCCTGAATATCTTGGACAAAATGACCACCTGTAAATGATTGTTTCAGGTTTTCTGTTGTTTCACCAGTAAGTTTTTTCTTTAACCTCCCTATGACAGATGATAAAAAATCTGAGGTAGACTGTTTCAACTCAATGCTCTTATCTACTGATTCCTGAGGCATCTTTTTCTCTGAAGTCTTATCCAAATTAACACAAGATCCTGCAACATTCTGGAGGCTACACTCCTTTCCCCTCTCAGTATTGGCTTTAATAGGAGTAGGTGGGTGTAAACGTCCATCTGTGTTACAATTCACTGTGAAAGCAGTATTCTCCTGACTTTTATTAATATCTTTAGTACCATGGTTACTGCTCTGACTGTCACTGGATGTATGTACATCCCATTGTAATGATTCATCCCCCATACAACTATCATCATGGTCTTGACTAGATTTCTCAAGGCACTTGGAGTTGTTATTTATAAGAGGACCATTATCTGATAATGTGTTGGTGTCTACATTTTGAGCGCTTGATGAGTTGTCTGTCACATCAATAGCCATTTCTGTCAATTTAAACTTCCTACACTCTCTATTCCACGTGAAGAGCTGCATCTTTGGAATGTGAAGCACTTTTGCTACGTTGGTCCACCCAACATACTGACATAGGCGTAGAACATTTCTGATTTCAAACTCTGTAATATCCTTATACCATGGGTTGCTCACACTATACAAAATGATCTGTTTAAATTTTCCGAGTAATTCTTCAGGTGTCATTGATTCCATGTTACCCTTGTTAAAATCTTCTCTCCTATTTTTCTCAAAATTCAAATGGTTTGAGCAATATGACTCCATTCCATTCATATCAAACACATCTTGGTTTTTTTCAAGATTTACATTATCAGAAAGAGTTATGTCACCATTTAATGATGCATAAAAGAAAGTTGTTGAATCTAATGCATTATTTTCATCAACTTTCTGACAGTCTGGACTGACATCTTTTTTTGGCACATTGACACTCAACATTTCTTGATTATAATCCCTCTCCATATTTGATGCATCTAAAGTTTCTTTACCTTCTTTCAATAGCATGTTTTGTTCATTTTCTATTCCAAGACCTATACTTCTTTCACTGCCTATTTGGTTTATCTGTTTGCTTGTTCCTTTATAGTCATGTAAAGGATACACAAACTGACTCCCAGAGAGTGGTCGTATAAAAGCTGTATTAGTTAATACATCCTTGTGATGAGATATCAATACACAGTTCCAACAAGTAAGCCTCCCTGTTTCACCACAATTATCAAACAAAGTGTTTTTTCTCTTATCTTTCCAAACAGAGTCATTTGCAACTGTCTCAAAATGACAAGTTCTGGGTGCAATTAAATTACACCTGTCCTTATATTTTCTAGGACAAAAAAAAGCTGATTTCACTTTAACACAATGTTTTAAGTTCGGTCTCTTATTGTTCAAACTATTTTTTGGGAATAATTCATAGTTTACTTTCCTGAGTTTCTGCTGATTGTGCATGTATCTATATGCAACAGTTATATGTTTATCACAGATTAATGTTGGTTCAGCTTTGTAACTTGATGTCAGCAAACCAGAAATGAAAGCACTTTTCGTAATTGTATTTTTATCACAGATTTTGTCACCTCTTAATACACATTCTGTACCTTCATGAGAATGATTTCTGAAGTAAGTTATGGGTCCCATGCTCACATACTTTTTATCTGCTTCATTTGAATAAGCTATGTTCCCTAATGGACAAGTCATGTCACTTTTCTTACTGAAGAAAGCATCCATCTGTAGCTTCAACTCTAGCTTCCTTTTCTCCTGAAAGAAACTATCCATGTAGTATTTTAGCAATTCTCCTCTTTTTCTGATTGTATGTTCCTCAAGTTTGGAATACTGATAGTGAGTGAATGCCTGCATTTCATCTGTGTATATTTCCTCCAGTGATATCCATCCTCCATAAAGAATTTTCCCTGTATATTCTGCTCTCATTGCAAACCGATCCATTAACCCAATAATACTGTGTTCTTGCCAATGGACACCTAAAACGAGAAGAATTGTGCTGATAATATATCAACATACACCATGTTTCTATTTCAAACCAACCAAATAAATCATGTAAGTATTTTTAATAACTTCTAGACATTACAAAAGGGGGGGCTAAATAAGAATTGACCCCAGATTCAACTGTTCTAGAAAGTTTTGAACACAAAGTGCTCTCTTTCTAGTCCCAGTTTGGTTTCTTTTTTTGTTTGTTAAAGACCAAATTTCAGATTGGAATTATTCTTTCTGTGTATGTCAATCTGAGCACAATTCTTCTCAGCCCCAATTCTACTGCTAAATCACAACATGTACTTTATTATATATATATATATGCCCAAAGCTATGTGTGACAGAAAAAAGGATTATCCTTCTCTTTATAATTTGAAAATCATTGTTGAAACGAAGCAATTACTTCTATCATGTAATTGCTCCTTTTGCAAATATGCTTTCAACATACATTCACTGCAGTTCTTTAATAGTCAATCACTTGTGATTGGTCTATGAACAATGAAATCTACTGTAAGTTTATATCAAGATATGACCCATCCTCTGGCAAATGGGGGTTTTATGGATCTATGTGATGCATTGTACCAAGCAAGTCATCACATAATTGTAGATCTATCCATAAAATCCATCTGGCCAAACAATCCACTGAATCCTGAGGTAGAATGGTCCTTGGACAAAAGGCAAAACTCGAGACACTGGTCAGCCTGTATGGACTGGGCAGGCTGACCTGAGTAAAAATTTTTTGATGATGCATCCAACCAACTATTCACAGAGCATGGCACATATGTAGTACACAGTAAAACATTCAAATATACAATCATTTCCATGTATAATCAAGCGCATACAGAATTTCCAGACCAGAAAAAATGTTTACTCCTTTTCCCACAATGTTTTCAAAATGCATTATTCTCTCGGTCATTGAATCTCTGGATTGTGTTTTAAAGGGTCGAGCGTATGAATAATCGTGGCAGACCATAAGGAAGAAGACTTCTGAAGACATGGAAATACGAGAAAATGCTGGTAAGCAGCATTTTCTCCTTTTCCCACAGTGTTTTATGACCTTGCAAAGGTAACTTTTCCCGCTTGAACAACATTTGTCATCTGCAAATGCTTTCAATTTGGACCAGTCTAAAATTTTGTCATTGGTAAAGAGTTCATTTAAGCAATGATTGGCAAGCTTTACTCCCATGCAAAGATGGTTTCAAAACTAAAGTATAGAGGGAAATATATAGGAGACAAATTTCCAAAAAGTTTTTTTTTTGCCATTTTCTTATCCAATTTCATACTGTCTAGCAAGGGATCAATACATCTGAATACCCATGTTTATCGCTTACCTGGCTAGCTCAGTTGATTGAGTCACTGAGTTATGATTTTCAAGGTTGCCTGTTCAAATACTAGGGGAGGCATTATATTTTATAATTATTTCATAAATAATGGTAGTGTGTAAAAAGTCTCAAAATGTAGAAGGCATTCATTTCACATTGAATTTCTTGATAAAGGTGTAAGCCAAAATACTGAAAACAGAGTAACATTTCTAACTTGTGTATACATCATTCCCTTTGGAATATTAAGTGGATTCTACAAAATTTTAGACTTGTCGAAATTTGTAGACTACAAAATAAATGTGACTTGAAACTTCTTTTGGGAAGGGTAGAAAACAATGTGGAAAAAGGAGAAATGCTGTTATCATCATTTTTTCCTTTTCCAACAGTGTTTTCAAAAGGCATCTTTCTCTGGGTCGTTAAAACTCAGGATTGTGTGTTAAAGGGTTGAGCCCATGTAAAATAACTTATTCATAGCAGAAGTTCTAGAGATGCTTTGTCAGAATCTGACAGAAATGACGCCTCAAGAGTGCACATAAGGTTTGACAATGATTTGACTTAATGTCCTACCTAATTTTGACAACTCACCAGTTTCCACCACTCTCTATAGCCAAGGTTTATGAAAACTGGTAGAGTTAAAAAAACCGAATTGTCAGACCATTACATTGAGTGTTATAAATTGCTACTCAAACAAATGATCCCAAAACTCTGTTGGTGTTCAGCACCGCTTTCAACAATATTTCTGTCATATCACGGCAAACAGTGCACCTATCTATTTGTTCACTGTTTTCTTTAACCCTTTACCACACAATCCCGACTTTTAACGACCCTGAAAGAGAAGACTTTTGAAAACATTGTGGGAAAATGAGAAAATGCTGGTTACCAGCATTTTCTCCCTTTCCCACAATGTTTACTACCCTTCCCAAAACATATTTCAACCTTTGAGTAACATTTTTTTCGTCTGCTGAAGCTTTCAATTTGGACTAGTCTTAAGATTTGTCGTTTGGTAAAGAGTTAACCATTACTAGAAACTACACTCTCCCATTTATTTTTTATTGGAGTTAAACTCTGTTTTAACAGCTAAGGTCATACATTGCACTGTGGTCAGTACACCTACACATCGTTTCCTGGCTTTCTCCGAACAATACCGACACAACTTTTTTTTCACGCCATTGACTACTTTTGTCACATGCATCAGAGGTCAGAAGTGAAAAATCGCTGGAATGAATGTTTGCCTCCACTAGGTATCAAACCCGAAACCAACAGGTCACAAATTAGATACACTAAACTCTGAGCTACCCGACCAGGCTCAGGACACTTAATCCTTAACAAACACAATTTTGAAAACTTTTGAAAACTTTGTGGGAAAAAGGAGAAAATGCCAGAAGCCAGCATTTCTCCTTTTCCCACAATGCTTTCTGTCCTTTCACAGGCAAATCCCTCTATTTGAGCTAAACTTGATTTTTTCAACTGCAAATGCTTTCAAAACAAGTCCACATTTCTGTTGCTTGGTTAAGAATTAAGTTTCGTTGTGCCTGTGGCCCTCTCAGATTGGGAAAAATATTCACAATAAGTCAGTCACAATTTCAAGTTTCATGCTATTTTTTGAAAATATATTTTGGAAATTTGTTTGTAAAAATGTGGAAAATATGCTAATTCCATGGGGGCTGAAAATCGGATAAGAAAATCCTTGGAAACAAGCAAAGTAACTCTATAACCAGTGTGCCATGCCCAGGTAGCTCAGCTGGTAGCATACAGGACTTGAGAGGCGCTGGTTCCAGTCCTGGCTCGACCGCATTCTTTCAAAGGATTGATGATAGTCATTGTGAGAGGATTCCTTTCTCTCTCACCGCTGGCCATTGTTTGGACAATGGTTATGTGGAAAAGCAGTCAGTTGCTTGGAAAGAATATTGTGCCGGGTACTGGTAAAAGAAACTCCAGGAAAGCATGGATAGGTGCACTAGTTGCCAAGATATAGGTGAAATAATGTTGAAAACAGCTTTAAACACCACACAATCAACTGATCAATCTGTAAGCAGTGTAGTTACCTGGCTTAGTGTTGCTGCCTGTAGGTGGGGTTGTCATATAAAATTTGTTGCTTGAAGTTGCTGCTTGTTGCTGTTGAACTTGTTGCTTTCCTTGTTGTTGCTGTAGTTGTTGAGGCTAAAAAAAAAATAATCATTGGAGAGAAATCATCTATTTTAATATATTGACCCTTTACTACACTATTCAGAGTTTCAATGACTCTGCCAAAGAAAACTTTTGAAAACATTGTGGGGAACAGAAGAAAATGCTGGACACCAGCTTTTTTCTTCTCTTACCACAACATTTTCTTGTATCAAAGGCAAGCTCCATCATTTCTGCCACATCTGTTTGCTGTCTACAAATCTTTTCGAAGTACACTAGTCTAGAATTCTGTTGTTCGGTGAAGAGAATCAATGAATGAGCCATGCTCTGGCAAAAGGGGACTTGATGCATCTCTGTGATGCATTACATCAAGCAAGCCATCACATACTCAGAGATCCATAATAACCACTTGTTTTTTTTCACAACTGATTTAACTGTGAGGTAGATTGGTCCTTGGACATACAGAAAATTGACCAATAGTGCAAAGTTTAAGCCTAAGTCAGCCTGCGCAGACTGCACAGGCTGACCCGAGTTGATACTTTTCACAGATGTATTAAGCCCCCTTTTTATAGAGCATGGCTCAAATTTAATAATAAAGTTCTTCCGTAAATTTCCTTGCATATTACTCTCTTTACCCGTTTCACAATATTATGCCTTAAAGCACAAATTAATCCTAAAATACATTTCAGTAGAGAAATAAGACCCAAATAATCACAATTTTAAGGCTGCTTTAGTCTTAACTCTTTACCAAACGACAACATTTTAGACTGGTCCAAATTGAAAGCATTTGCAGACAACAAATTTAATGTCGCTCAACTGCCGATTTGTCTTTGATAGGGTAGAAAACATTGTGGAAAAAGGAGAAAATGCTGGTTATCTCAAGCAATCGTTTATTAGATTCTCGGGTACCAGTGCGATAATCCCCGTTCTTAATTGGTAGGTCTCCAAGTATCATCTTAACCAACAATATTCACCCCTTTGCCCCTTCAAGTCGGCAACACAATCTTGAGAAGTTTAACCAATGTTTTTCGTAAGTCATAACAAACATCGGCACCATCTAGTGGCTTGTATGGCCTCTTTTTTCAGTTTAAATCCCTGACTTAGATATCAGCGTTTATTTCTAAAATATCCCGAAATTGAAACGTAATCTGCACTTACTTGCTTTTTAAACACCATTCAGATCTATCCCACCCTCTTAAATCCTTTATTACTCGCACTTTTACTGAAGAACAGATGTGATGATGTATTTAGATATGCTGCTAAAATCATGTGGTAATATTTTTCAAATCATGTGACTACAAATTGGTGCCAACTGTGTCACATTACAAATGATTTTGGACAAATATTCCAGTAAAATTCAAAATTTTTGCGAAATATTGTGACGTTCATAGATCACGGGCGGTTTCTTTAAAAGGTTTAGATGAAATTGTGTATTTTTCTTTGACGCAAACAAAAAGACGAAATTTAAAAAATATGTACACATTTTTATAGATTCTATGCTGTCAAAATTTTAGCGTTTTTCATGATGGGACCCTATCTACCGTGAGTGAATGATCTACGTGGCTAAATCAATACAGGTGTTAAGTTGGAAATGTGTGTCCTTAGCGATGTTTTCATTAACGATTTATCTATCATTAGCTAAATACAAACAGTATTCAGAGTCTGACAAACTTATCTTCGATGTCTCTAGCTGTCTGAAACTGGACTTCAATTACTACAAGAAAGATGAAAACATTGTGGCAATAGAAGACAAGAGGGCCATGATGGCCCTGGAGTCGCTCACCTGAGCCTTTTGACCAAGCACAACCAATTTCCAACGTCTTGTGAGATGTATGTATTACCAAACAATAAAATTTTAAACTCATCAGTCTGAACCTTCTGCATAAAACAAATAATATGTGGATCAAGCTGTGGGACTGATCTCTCAAAGGGGTAGAAAACATTGTGAAAAAGGGAAAAAATGCTGGATACCAGCATTTTCTCATTTTCAAAGAGTGTTTTCAAAAGGCTTCTTTCTGAGAGTCATTCATACACTAGGTTTTTCTAAGATTTCACCTAGTGACCTAGTTTTTCAGCCAACATAACACATTTTCAAACTGGTCCAAGATATCATTAGGACAAACATTCTTACCAAATTTCAAGAGTATTGGACTGAAAATGTGGCCTCTACAGCGTACACAAGGTTTTTCTAAGATCTGACCTAGTGACCTAGATTTTGACCCAACATGACCTATTTTCAAACTCATCCAAGATATTACCAAGGCAAACATTCTGAGCAACTTTAAAAGAGTATTGAACAAAAACTGTGGCCACAACAGTGTACACATGGTTTTTCTAAGATTAGACCAGATGACCTAGTTTTTGACCCCACATGACCCATTTTCAAATGCTACTGAGATATCATCGAGACAAACATTCTGACCAACTTTCAAGAGTACTGGACAGAAAATATGGCCTCTAGAGCATACACAACGTTTTTCTTAGATTTGACCTGGTGACCTAGTTTTTGACCCGTCATGACCCATTTTCAATCTAGTCAGAGATATTATCAAGGCAAACATTCTGACCAACTTTCAAGAGTACTGGAAAGAAAATATGGCCTCTAGAGCATACACAACGTTTTTCTTAGATTTGACCTGGTGACCTAGTTTTTGACCCAACATGGCACATTTTCGTACTATTTCAAGATATAATCAAGACAAACATTCTGACCATTTTTCAAGAGTATTGGACTGAAAATGTGGCCTCTATAGTGTACAAAAGGTTTTTCTAAGATTTGACCTAGTGACCTAGTTTTTGACCCCACACGACCCAATTTCAAACCTGTCCGAGATTTTATCAAGACAAACATTCTGACCAAATTTCAGAAGTATCTGACTGAAAATGTGGCCTCTACAGCACACACAAGGTTTTTCTAAGATTTGACCTAGTGACCTAGTTTTTGACCCCACATGACCCAATTTCGAACTCGTCCCAGATTTTATCAAGACAAACATTCGGACCAAATTTCACAAGTATCTGACTGAAAATGTGGCATCTAGAGCGTACACAAGGTTTTTCTAAGATTTGACCTAGCGACCTAGTTTTTGACCCCACATGACCCAATTTCGAACTCGTCCGAGATTTTATCAAGACAAACATTCTGACCAAGTTTCATGAGGATTGGACTGAAAATGTGGCCTCTAGAGCGTACACAAGGTTTTTCTAAGATTTGACCTAGTGACCTAGTTTTTGACCCCACATGACCCAATTTCAAACTCATCCCAGATTTTATCAAGACAAACATTCTGACCAAATTTCACAAGTATCTGACTGAAAATGTGGCATCTAGAGCATACACAAGGTTTTTCTAAGATTTGACCTAGTGACCTAGTTTTTGACCCCACATGACCCAATTTCGAACTCATCTGAGACTTTATCAAGACAAACATTCTGACCAAGTTTCATGAGGATCGGACTGAAAATGTAGCCTCTAGAGCGTACACAAGGTTTTTCTAATATTTGACCTAGTGATCTAGTTTTTGACCCCACATGACCCAATTTCGAACTCGTCCAAGATTTCATCAAGACAAACATTCTGACCAAGTTTCATGAGGTTCGGACTGAAAATGTGGCCTCTAGAGCGTACACAAGGTTTTTCTAAGATTTGACCTAATGACCTAGTTTTTGACCCCACATGACCCAATTTCAAACTCGTCCCAGATTTTATCAAGACAAACATTCGGACCAAATTTCACAAGTATCTGACTGAAAATGTGGCATCTAGAGCATACACAAGGTTTTTCTAAGATTTGACCTAGTGACCTAGTTTTTGACCCCACATGACCCAATTTCGAACTCGTCCGAGACTTTATCAAGACAAAAATTCTGACCAAGTTTCATGAGGATCGGACTGAAAATGTGGCCTTTAGAGCGTACACAAGGTTTTTCTAAGATTTGACCTAGTGACCTAGTTTTTGACCCCACATGACCCAATTTCGAATTCGTCCAAGATTTCATCAAGACAAACATTCTGACCAAGTTTCATGAGGTTCGGACTGAAAATGTGGCCTCTAGAGCGTACACAAGGTTTTTCTAAGATTTGACCTAGTGACCTAGTTTTTGACCCCACATGACCCAATTTCAAACTCGTCCCAGATTTTATCAAGACAAACATTCTGACCAAATTTCACAAGTATCTGACTGAAAATGTGGCATTTAGAGCATACACAAGGTTTTTCTAAGATTTGACCTAGTGACCTAGTTTTTGACCCCACATGACCCAATTTCGAACTCGTCCGAGATTTTATCAAGACAAACATTCTGACCAAGTTTCATGAGGATCGGACTGAAAATGTGGCCTCTAGAGCGTACACAAGGTTTTTCTAAGATTTGACCTAGTGACCTAGTTTTTGACCCCACATGACCCAATTTCAAACTCGTCCGAGATTTTATCAAGACAAACATTCTGACCAAGTTTCATGAGGATCGGACTGAAAATGTGGCCTCTAGAGCGTACACAAGGTTTTTCTAATATTTGACCTAGTGACCTAGTTTTTGACCCCACATGACCCAATTTCGAACTCGTCCGAGATTTTATCAAGACAAACATTCTGACCAAGTTTCGTGAGGATTGGACTGAAAATGTGGCCTCTAGAGCGTACACAAGGTAAACAGTTGACGACGGACGACGCACACCGCAGTACGGACGACGGACGACGGACGAAGCACGATCACAATAGCTCACCATGAGCACTTCGTGCTCAGGTGAGCTAAAAATGCTGATAGCAAGCTTTCCCACTTTTCACACAAAATTTTCCTAACTTTTTAACATTATTTATATCCTATGAGTACCGGTAATTATCTATTTGGCTGCTGTAAATGCTTTTGATTTGAGACTCAGAATTTTTCTTACCTGGTAAAGACAGGGATTGTAATATATCTGATAGGAACCCATGTTAAAGAGAATGATTTTCAGCGAAAATTTTTGCCCAGGATTTTGTAAAAGATAGTGCTTCAAAGATTTGGGGGAAAAAAATATGCTAGGAGAAACCACTGCTCAAACAAGTATTTGCTTTCTCTTTCCATAATGTTTTTATCCAAAAAGTATATTAATTTGAGCATGGTAAACAATGAATAAATATGTTTAAGTAGTTTCTAAAAAGAATATAAGTATAGTAATCATTAAAAAGATACAAAGTATAAAATATTTAAATTTAATTTACATGATTTTCTATCTAATTAAACTGTTTAATTATCAAAATATTGTTATTTCCTTCTATAACTCCGACCATGTCCACTTTTTTGATGTCTGTCTAAACTTCTCCTTAAAGTTAGACCACTTCTCCCCATTTTTAAAAAAACTTCTCCCAATTCTCAGACTAAGGAGAAGTCAATCCTCCCCAAAGTCTGAGAACTGGCAGAGGCCTGAAGATATGGCCCAGTGACCTACCTTTTGACCCGACAAGACCCAGTTCCACACTTGTCCAAGATACCATCAAGACAAACATTTTGACCAAGTTTCAAGAGTATCATGCTGAAAATGTGACCTCTGGAGTGCACAAAAGGTTTTTCTAAGATTTAGCCAAGTGACGTACTTTTTGATCCCACAAGACCCAATTTCAAACTTGAACAAGATATCATCAAGGCAAACATATTAACCCACTTTCATGAGTTTCCGGCTGAAAATGTGGCCCCTAGAGCGCACACAAGCTTTTTCTTAGATTTGGCCCTGTAACCTACTTTTTGACCCAACATGACCCAATTACACACTTGTGCAAGATATCATCAAGACAAACATTCTGACCAAGTTTCAAGAGCATCAGGCTAAAAATATGGCCTCTAGATTGCACACAAGGTTTTTCTAAGATTTAGCCCAGTGACCTATTTTTTTACCAGACATGACCTAATTTCGAACTTGTCCGAGATATTATCAAGACAAACCTTCTGTCCACGTTTCATGCATATATGACTGAAAAATGTGGCCTCTAGAGTGCACACAAGGTTTTTCTAAGATACAGCCCAGTGACCTACTTTTTGACCCAACATGACCCGATTTCGAACTTGTCCAAGATATCACTAAGACAAACATTCTGACCAAGTTCCATGAGTTTCAGATTGAAAATCTGGCCTTTGGAGTGCACACAAGGTTTTTCTAAGATTTAGCCCAGTGACATACTTTTTGACCCAACATGAGCCAAATTCGAACTTGTCCCAGATTTTATCAAGACAAAGATTCTGACCAGGTTTCATGCATACCTGACCAAAAATGTGACCTCTAGAAAGCACACAAGGTAAAATGTTGACGCCAGATAACAGACGCCGGACACAGCACGATCACAATAGCTCACCTTGAGCACTCTGTGCTCAGGTGTGCTAAAAAAGTGGCTCAAGAGTGCAAACGTTTTTTCTAAGATTTAGCCCAGTGACTTACTTTTTTACCCAACATGACCCAATTTTGAACTTGTCCCAAATATCATCAAGAAAAACATTCCAAAAAATATTCATGAGTTTCAGATAGAAAATTTGGCCTCTGGAGTGCACAAAAGCTTTTTCTAAGGTTTAGCCAAGTGACTTAGTTTTTGACCCAACATGACACAATTTCAAACACATCAGCGATATTATCAAAACAAACATTCTGACCAAGTTTCAAGAGTATCAGGCTGAAAGTGTGGCCTCAAGAGTGCACACAAGGTTTTTATAAGATTTAGCCCATTGACCTACTTTTTGACCCTAAATGACCCAATTTTGAACTTGTTTGAGATTTAATCAAGACAGAAATTCCGACCAAGTTTCCTGAGTATCTGACTGAAAATGTGGCCTCTAGAGTGCACACAAGGTGATGACCGCACAACAGATAACGCATGACAAACACTGGACACAGCATGATCACAAAAGCTCACCTTGAGCACTTCATGCTTAGGTGAGCTAATAAAGAAATTTCCATCCCATTTTACATTTTAATTATCAAATACCTTTACTTCTTATTTCCATTAAGTGGAGCCTTTCAAGTTAACCATTTCCCACACAGCAAGATTTAGAATCTTCCAAATTCAAAGCATCTACAGACGACAAATTTGATATTGGTGTAAATGAGCTCAAGCTCTCTGACAAGGTAGAAAACATTGTGGTAAAAGGAGAAAATGCCGATTACCACCATTTTCTCCTTTCCCACAATGTTTTCAAAATGCCTCTTTCTCAGGGTCGTTAAAACTCGGGATTGTGTGGTAAAGGGTTAAAGGGGTATCTGGACATACTTCTGATAATGAACACTTTGACAGACCATACATTAACCCTTTACCACACAATCCCGACTTTTAACGACCCTGAGAAAGAAAGCTTTTGAAAACATTGTGGGAATAGGAGAAAATGCTGGTAACCAGCATTTTCTCCTTTTCCCACAAAGTTTTCTACACTACCAACCAAATATTCCACTTTTAGAGTTACACTTCTTTTGTCATCTGCAAATGCTTTCAATTTGGATTGATCTAAGATTTTGTTGTTTGGTAAAGAGTTAATAAGAGTTAATAGAATGTCTTGATTGACTGTATGGTGTTTAATGATGTTTCCAAGATTATTTCAGTTATATCACTGTGGCCATTGCACCTATCCATGCTTTCCCGCAGTTTCTTTCACCAGTACTATGCACAATATTCTTTCCAAGCCACCGGCTGCTTTCCCACATGTCATCCTAGAAAAAATGGTCAGCCGTGAGAGAGGAATGAATCCTGTTGCAATGACTTTCATCAATCCTTGAAAAGAAATTGGCCATGCTGGGGATCAAAGCAGCGACCACCTGTTCTCAAGTCCTATGCGGTACTGACTGACTCACTGAGCTCCTGAAACTCCACTAACAGAATGTCATTTTTCACAAAAATTTCCAAACTTTATGATGATATAAAGAGAAAGATGCTTCTTCTTTTCCCACATTTTTTCGGAGCCTCCGTCCACAGAGTTGCTGAAACATTATTGTGTTAACCATTTACCACACAATCCCCAGTTTTTAACATCCCTAAGGTTAAGAGAAACTGAAAACATTTTGCTGAAAGGAGAAAATGCTTGTTACCGGCATTTTCTTTTTTTCCCATAATGTTTTCCATTATTTCAAAGGCAAATCTCATTATCTGAGCTTTGCTTATTTTGTTGTCCCCAAATGCTTTTGAATTGGACAAGTCTATAATCTTTTGGTGATGTAAAGGGGTGAAGGGTTTAAGGGTGAAACAAACATGTTTACTTACAGTGACAGTAAGAACTGGCCTAATAAGCCACTGGGCCCCACCACCAATTTGTGTAGCAGTGCCGTGGGGACTCACAAACTTGTAGACCTGGGTGGGTGTCACGCCCGCAACCTTGGCAGACTGCACTGGTATCTGGTGTGACTGCACATTCTGGTTCATCAGAATTTTGGAATTAGGTCGTGGTGGAGACTCTCCGATGATCATGATGTCAGGTGATGTATCCTCTACAACAGAGTTCCAGATAGCGGGAGTGATTTTGACTTCAAAATTGAAAATATTAGCTATTCTCCAATAAACCCTATGTTATGGGTACTTATTAGAATGAGTACACACAACATAGGGTTTGGAAGAGAAATAATGAATTTAAAATACCATCACTCCCTCTTATCTGGAGCTGTGCTCTACAACACATAATTCTTCATTATTTGACTAGTTGACTGATTGAACCATTGGATGATTGATTGATTGATCAACTGATTGATGGAGGTTATACACCTCTTTCAATATTATCATACAGACAGCTCATTGATTCATGTGTTTAAATTTTTACAAACAATCCCATGTTCCAACAACCTACAGGTAAAGGCTTTTAGAAACTAAGTAGGAAATTGAGAAAATGCTGGTAATCTGCATTTTCTTCATGTTCCCATCTATGTTTTTAGCCATATTTAAGTTGTCATCTGCAAATTTCAAATGCTTCCAAACTTGGCAAGTCTAAAATGTTGTTATTTGATAGAGTAAACCCTTTACCAAAGAATCTCAAGTTTTAATGACCCCCCCCCCCCCCAAAAAAAAAGGCTTTTGATAACATAGTGGGAAGAAGAGAAAGGGCTGCTAACCAGCACTTACTCCCTCTTCCAAAATGTTTTCTGCCAAACACAAATTTAAGGTTTTGAGGCACATTTATTTTGTTGCCTGTAAATGCTTTCAATTTTGACAAGCCTAAAATTTTGTCTTTTGGTAAAGAGTAACCAAGTTCTGAAGTGCCTTGCAAAGAACTAATCAATTGAAAACCCAACACATTCAACCTGGGACACCTGGTAACCACCCAAGGAAAGGAAACAAAACTCTTTCAGCAGGTGGTCTTTTAAGCGTTTACCACAAAATCCCGAGTTTTAACGACCCTGAGGAAGAAAACCTCAAAACATTGTGGGAAAAGGAGAAAATGCTGGTAACCAGCATTTTCTCCTTTTCCAAAAATGTTTTCTACCCTACAAAAAACAAATTTCAATATTTGATATCCATACTTATCTTGTCGTCTGGATATATTTACAATTTGGACATATCTGAAATTTTGTCGTTTGGTTAAGAGTCAATTTAATTCTTTACTAGAAAACAAACATTTAGTCTAGTCCATATTGAAAACATTAGACTTGACTCATAAATGAATTGTGTTTTGGGTTTCGGGAAGGATAGAAACAACTGTGGGTAGAAAATGTTCGTTACAAGCATTTTCTCCTTTTCCCCCAGTTCTTTCAAAAGTTTTCTTTCTAAGGGTCGTTTAAATTTGACATAGTTTGGTAAAAGGTTCTGGGGATGTAGAACCAAAACAGTGGTCTCTAAAAGGAGTGGCTTGAATAACACTTTACCAAGCAATCCCATCTTTTAACCACCCTTGAGAACAGGGGTGTGGAAATACTATGCCCAACTCGTCCGACTCGGGAAAATTCAGCGACAGACAAGTGACTTTTTTCAGTCTAGATGTCCGCGGAAAAGCAAAAAATATGAGGAAAATTTTGAAACGAAAATCTGTTGTATATATACATATCTAGTGAAATACATATGCTCTCACTTCGTACAAAATGACATTTTGAATGATAAACAGTGTCTTGAGATGATCCCTGATTTCTAGAAACCCAAAATACAGATTCGGTCTTCTTCCGCTTTTACCGCATATGACAAGATTAGTAAAATATGTGGCTGTTTTTGCATGTCGATTTTTTTAAAAAATGTCTAAACACCTTCAAGATCATCATTATGGGTTAAAATAATTTCATTAGTATCATTTTAGCACCGATTCAGAGATCTTTGATGACAATGTCGCACACATGAACATTTTAGCCTTTAATCTGATTTTAAACAGCTTCAGTGCAAAATGGCGCCGAGATTTAACACCTCTCCCAGAAGCTGTCTCAATATCCAAAAATTTTTTATTGTGTAAAATCAGAGAAAATGTTCTTTTTTTTTTTTTTTTTTCTAAATCAAATCTTCGATGCAAATGGAAAGTGTGAAGTCTTAGACTCTAAACCATTTGGCGACTCCGAACATAAAACAGACCATGACTAAGAAATATGACAAAAGCATTTTTTTTTTTTAATGAAGCATGCTTCAACGAATTCCGGTGGTTGAATGCAGACGATCCTAACAATATTTTTTTAAGGTTTGTCAAGAGTATCCCCATGTTGCAGATATGTCACTTTATGTGTAACATTTAAAATCATTTTGTTTTGGACAAGTGAGCCACAAAGGCGGACAAGTAAATTTTTGTAATTTGCTTGTCCTCGGACAACTAGAAATTTCTAAGATTTCCACACCCCTGCTTGAGAATAAAACTTTTGAAAACATTGTGGAAAAAAGAGACAGCACTGGAAACCAGCATTTCATGCTTTTCAAACACTGAATCTTGTTTTCTATCCCCTCAAAGACAAATTCCATCATTTGAGCCACACATTTGTTGTCTGCAAATGCTTTCAACCTGAACGAGTCTAAAATTTTGTCATCCAGTAAAGGGTTAAGATTTGGTTGCTATACACAGGTGGTTGTTTAACCCTTCACCACTCAATCCCAAGTTTTAATGACCCTGGGGATGAGGGCTTTTGAAAACTTTGTGGAAAAAGAGAAAATGCTGCTAACCTTTTCCAACAATCTTTTCTACCATTCCAGAAGAAAAATTCAATTTTGAATCGTAATATATCCATCATCTCCAAATGCTTTCAATCTGGACAAGTCTAAAATTTTGTCTTTGATACAAATTTAACCCTTTACCACACAATCCAAAGCTTTCACAACCTTTCTTATAATGGCTTTTGAAAACATTGTAGGAATAGATAACCAGCATTTTCTGTTTTTCCCACAGTTTTCTATCCTTCCAAAAACAAATTTCCTCTTTTGAGCCCCATTTAATTTGTCATCTGCAAATGCTTGAAATTTGGACAAGTCTTAAAATTTTGTTGTTTGGTAAAGAGTTGAAATCGGTTTAACTATGTTGACGTACCTTTTTTCTGCTGGTGTTTATTCAAATATTGCTGGGGTCTCGGAGGTGGACCAGGCGGAGTTTGGATGGCAGGCTCTGACAGCTGTTTCTGTATGGTGGACACTTGTGGCGTTAATTGCTGGATTGCTGGTTGTTTGAAACCCTGCAGTTTACTTGCTGGGGCTAAATTCGCTGGGGACTGATTCTTTGATGAAGGAACTGCTAAAGTGGGCGGGGTTGGTGGCACTTGGGGAGGGGCTTGAGGTTGCTTGGGAGGTACTAATGTGAATGTGTTTGGCTTTGTTGATGGAACTAAAGTGTTTCCCGCTCTTGCTGCTTTGATCAGATCATTAGCCTGAAAAAAAAAATGCAATTTAAATGTTACAATTTTGTTTTTCATCCATTCAAATTCAGAAACACTTATACATGCAACACCTTACCTATCAACAAAATTTTAGACCCATCTAAATTGAAATCATCTGTAGACAACAAATCAATGTGCTGCAATTTGTCTTTGAAAGGGTTACAAACATTGCGGGGAAAAGGAGAAAATAGTGGTTAACAGCATTTTCTCGTTTTCCCCACACTGTTTTCAGAAGCATTCTTTCTCAGGGTCGTTTAAACTGGGAATTACCTAGTAAACGGTTTGGCCATTGGGATTGTGTGGTAAAGGGTTAATCATTCAAGGGCATCAACATAACCTTACCAATCTGAGTACAGGATCTACTTTCCGACCCAAGTGACCCATTTCATAACTATGAAATATTGTCAGAAAAACACATTCTAAACAATTTTCATCAACACTGGACTGAAAATGTGGCCTCTATAGAGTGTACATACGGTAAAAGATGGCACACTTTTCCTTTTCTCTCAGTTCTATTTGTTTGTATTGGAGTTCAACCCTTATTTGACAGCTTAAGTTACATCATGGCAGTAAGTGCACCTACACATATGTGTTTCCTAGCTTTCTCAGACCAGCACCAACACAACTTTCTTTTCAAGCCACTGACTGCTTTTCTCACATGCAACAGAGGTGAGAGGCGAAAAATCACGAAAGGCAAGTTTGCCACAACTGGGTATCAAACTCGCAACCAACAGATCAAGAGTCTGATACCCTAACCACTTAGCTTTCAAGCAGACCACAGTTCTATCTGAAGCTCTCTTCCCTGGGGCTGTAAAAGCATCAGCTAATTTGGTAAAAATGTTTATTAACCTTTTACCAAACAAATTCATGTGTGAACAACCCTAAGATATCCTTCAGAAATAATGGCAGTTCTAAATTTCCAGATCTTTGTTCTGAATGCAACAGTCCCTGCAGGGTTTTCCTTGATGCACAATTTTGTGTGTTTTGACACACTTTTAAGTGAAATGACCTGTATTTATTTCAATACTGCGTCATTGCAGATGCACAAATCCAGTACTAATCCGATTACGAACGCTCGTCTTTCAACGACATTACATTCACAAGTCAATAAGAAAGCTTGAATACAAGAAGAAAACCTGACGAAACCCTGGACTGTGTAGCGATTGTACTAGAACACCGTCTGTCTTTACACTGGTTTGAACTAAACCAGTCAATCCTCTTTGAAAACAAAATGGCTCAGTTTAAACTGATATCATTCTTGTCGTCTGAGAGAAAAAGAATGAGTCTGATTACTGAAAATTAGCTGAAAAAATATGACTGGCTATTTGTCGAGAACAGCGGTATGAAATGCGACCTGTGCATTAGAAGAAGACAAAAGAACCCTTTTACCACAGAGAGTGGCCGCACGAATTAATTCAACTCTTGTGCATCATCTGAACACCAGCGGTCATGTTGATGCCCTTGAATGATTAACCCTTTACCACACAATCCCAACTTTTAACGACCCTGATGAAAAAGCCTTTTGAAAATATCGTGGGAAAAGGAGAAAATGCTGGTAACCAGCATTTTTTCATTTTCCCACAATGTTTTCTACCATTCCCAAATGCTTTCAATTTGGACCAGTCTAGATTTTTGCCATTTGGTAAAGAGTTAAAATTCCGTAAAGGCATGACAGTTAGCTTGAAAAATGTTTAACTGCAACAAATGAAACAAAGTGACAAAAAAACAAAACATCACATCACCCAATTGAGAACAGTGTATTGTATGGCAAAAAATGGAATTTCTGCACAGAATTCTGGGCCTCTTATGAAATTACAACAAGATAATGGTTGTCAGTATGCAGATCAGTAATACAACAAACCAGAAATAGTTTCTGAAATGGAGCCAGTTTTGTCTGACCAGATTGAAAAATCACTGTTACAAAACATTACTGAGAGTCCTTACATAGGGTTGATGCTTGACGAAGCACAAGACATAACTGTAGGAACTCTGTGTACTTGAATGTTTTGATAAAATATTTAATCCCAAAAGGTATCTAGTGAACCAAGCAGACCTTACTGGTTAAGGCAATGCACAGCTAGACTTTGGTGTGGAAAGTATGAAGAATTGTTGAATACTGAAAGATGCAAGGGCCATTTTCTGCAGTTTAAGTTTCACACAAAACTGACTTCAGTGCATTTGAAAATTTTACACATCTTTCGCTTACAGAGTATACTGATGTATAATACCCTGATCTTGTTTTGCTACATGTAGCTTCTATTGCAATTATCATCCCAGTATCAAGTGCCCCATGTGAAAGAGGCTTTTCAGCCCAAAATATTCTGACACCTAAACTCAAAAATAACCTGAAAGGGTAAATAGATTACTAACTATCATACTAAATGCTTCTGATGAAGACTAAGAAATTGATTTTTTGTCTGCAGCTAGAAAATTTGGGCTAGTTAAGAACAGGCTTAAATATAGTACATGCAGAGCTCCAGATGGAGGTAGTGATTTTCATTTCAAAATTGAACATATTAACCCTTAAAGCGCCTTTCACGACTATAGTTGCATTTGTGGCCAGTGTAGATCAAGATCAGGCTGCACAAAACGTGCAGCCTGATCTTTGATCTACACTGTCTGATTTGTTTAATCACCGTAGACAAAAGCAACTATGAAATTGCAATTATTTGGGTCGTATTTCTAGGATGAAAATGTCTGTCAGGTTTAATCGGCGCTCTAAGGGTTAATCACTCTCCACTAAGTCTCATCGAGATGATTCTAATGAGTACCCACAAGATAGGATATGGAAGAGAAATAATGGATTTAGAATACTAACGCTCCCTCTTATCTGGAGGTCTCTAAATGTATTCTCAGGACACTCTGTATGAAGATGATGAGATCTAGACTGAAAGTCTCCCTGAATCCCTCATGTTACTATGTATTATCATGTATAATATATACCATCTTCGCAAGCCAAGGATACTAAGGTAGTACCCTTGGCCGCTCGCCTCTTTAAAAATCGAACCTCCCGCTGCGCCATTTCATTGGATGCGATCAAAACCCATCACGTCCAATCAAACCATCCGTAACAAGAAATCTTCCGCGAAACAAAAAACAATAATGGCGGCGCCCGTCAAAAACAAAAGTTGTCGTGTTTGTGACGAAAATTTGCCAAAAAAAGAGTACACGATCGATATTTAATGAATTTCTTTATAGTTCATGATCAATTATGTGAAATATTACGACGGGTTCCACAACCAAATGATTGTGAATCATCGTATGTCTGATTAATTTCAGAAAATTGTGATGAATCCGAAAGCGCAGCCATATTTGATGCATAGCCTAACAAATTTTATTACGAGCATTTTGATTGGTCAGAAATAACATCAGCAAGGTTACGCAACTCGTGATATTCGATAGGTGGCGCAGCGGGAGTTTCAATTTTTAAAGAGGCGAGCAGCCAAGGGTACGTAACGTACAAAGTGGAGTTAGTATCCTTGGCTTGCGAAGATGAATATATACATAGGTATTGAAAAGTTATGAAATTAATAAAAATAACAAAAACACGCTTTGTTTTATGATAACAGTTTTTATTATCTTATCTAGTTACATTTGTCAATGCAAGCCAGTTTCCTTAGTTCAGTAGGCTAACTGCGCTAGGCATTACCGAACAATCCTGTATTTGGGCAAACCAAGAAAAAATGGCTTTTAAAACCATGCTAATGACCAGCTTTTTCTTCTTTTCTTGATCTTTCAAAGACAGATCTGGTCAATAGGAGCAGGTTAGTCATCAACAGGTGCTTTCAATGTCTAGATTTTAGTAAATCTGGTCAGGACTTTGACCCTTTACCACACAATCCTGAGTTTTAACGTCCGTGACAAAGATTTCTTTGAAAACATTGTGGGAAAAGGTGAAAATGGTGGTAACCAGCATTTTCTCCTTCTCCCACAATGTTGTTTAACCTATCCAAGACGATTCCAACATTTGAGCCACATTTGAATTGTCGTCTGCAAATGCTTTCAATTGGGAAAAGTACTCACTTCTGTAGTTTGGTAAGAGTTAACCCTTTACAACGTGGCAATATTTTAGACATTTCCAAATGGACACAATTGCAGACGACAAAATAAATAGGACTCAAAAATTGAAAATTGTTTTTGGAAGGACAGAAAAAATTGTGGGAAAAGGAGAAAATGCTGGTTACCAGCATTTTCTCCTTTTTCCATAATGTTTTCAAAAGCCTTCTTCATCAGGGTTGTTAAAAGGCGGCATTGTTTGGTAAAGCGATAACTTACTTTGTCATGATCCTCTTGAGCTTTCTGCAATGCTTTTAACTGTGCTGGTGACAATTCCTCATCCTCGCATTCCATCATCAGCTCCACCTGGATGCGCCCTGACCCAGACTTTTTCAGGGCCCCCTTCTGTGCCGAACCTGGCTTCTTCTTCGGTGGCATGGTGTCTAGCTACAAGGAGAAATACTTGCAGTAAAAATAAACTGATTAAACTTCGACTGAATTATCCTATGGCTTAACCCTGAACCACATTATCCTGAGTTTTAACAACCCCAAGCAAGAAGCCTTTTGAAAACATTGAGGGAAACAGGAAAAAAGGATGGTAATAACCATTTTTTCCTTTTCCCACAATGTTTTTGCCCCAACAAAGGACAAATCCTATTATTTGAGCCACAGTTTATTTATAGTAGGTTAAGGGTTACAGACAGTTTCAAGTAGTACTTAAAACTGGAATTTTGCAAAGAACCTCAAACAACAAATACTAAAGGTGATTTTCAATACAAATCACACAAGAAATTACAATTTACTCCTTAGAGCGGCGAATAAACCTATCAGACATTTTCCTCCTAGAAATATGACCCAAATAACTGCAATTTCCTGGTTGCTTTTGCCTACAGTGATTCAGCAAAGCGGACAGTGTAGATCAAAGATCAGGCTGCACGTTTTTTGCAGCCTGATCTTGATCTACACTGGCCGCAAATGCAACTATAGTCGTGAAAGGCACTTCAAGGGTTAACATATTACAGGGTAAGAAAATTTTAACAAAACTACCAAGAAACAATGTTTAACCATTTACCACACAATCCCGACTTTTAACGACCCTGGGAAAGAAGCCTTTTGAAAACATTGTGGGGAAACGAGAAAATACTTGTAACCAGCATTTTCTCCTTTTCCCACAATGTTTTCTACCCTATCAGCGAAAAATCATATCATTTGAGCCACACTGAAATTGTCGTCTGCAAATGCTTTCAAATTGGACGGGTCTAAAAGTTTGCAGTTTGGTAAAGGGTTAACCCTTTACCAAACGACAAAATCTTAGACTTGTCAAAATTGAAAGCATTTGCAGAAGACAATTTTACATCAGCTCAAAGAATTATTTCTGTCTTTGATTGGGTAGAAAACATTGTGGGAATAGGCGAAAATGCTGGTTACCTTTTTCCACAATGTTTTCAAAAGGCTTCTTTTCTAAGGGTCGTTAAAAGTCGGGATTGTGTGGTAAAAGGTTAACCCTTTACCAAACGACAAAATTTTATACAAGTCAAAATTGAAAGCATTTGCAGACGACAAAATAAGCATGACTCAAGAATTGAAATTTGGTTTGGGAAGGGTTGAAAACATTGCTGAAAAAGAGAAAATGCTGGTTAACAGCATTTTCTCCTTTTCTCACATTGTTTTCAAAAGTTTTCTATCTCAGGGTCGTTAAAAGGCTGGATTGTGTGGTAAAGGGTTAATCAAAAGCAGGGTATGATGGTCCGATGAATCACCGAAATACCCCTACTTTTTTATTATTGAGATCAGATGACTGATATAGGTATGCAGGATTTTTTTTTTTTTAAAAGAAAAAGCACATATTCAAAGTATTTAACATTGTTGAGAAGAAGGATGATAATAATATTTTCTGATCATTGATTTAACATGGAGAACAATTACAATTTACACTCGTGCGTCTGGTCTGTTTCACACCGAAATACCAACCTTGATTAAAGAATTATCAGTATGACATTATCACTTGTATTTATTATTTCTTTGAATGATAAACACACATAAAAAGCATTTGTGAACGAAGTAGACCTTAATCAGACATTGCATGATGTAAGTCTCTGATCCATCGAATTGCACAAGGATCCAAACTATTTGATGTGTAAGTTTGTCACTGTTGTTTTTTAAATCACATGGTTATTATTAATAATCTTATCTGCGGATATCTAGTTGTCCTATAAATTCATTTACGCCAGGTAAGGTGTTAACCACAGATTCAAAATGGCTGCCGTTTTTCTAATTTGGTGATATATAATTTCATATGCCCAACATAAAAATGAAAACTATTTTTTCTGGCATACTTACAAATAAAAATCAGACACATCAACCTGGTATAAAAGCTACTGTAGTGAGATTGCAGAGGTACTGTGAATATGCACCGAAATACCCACTCAATGTGGTAAAATTTGTCGATTCAGAGATTCTACCTCCGCGTAACGGGCAGGCTATTCCAGTGTACATTCTTCACATTGGGCTTCAATGGCATGATGTTATTTTGTCATTAGGTTTCAAACTAACCCTACTTCATCAGTATGATTACAATTTGTATCACAAAACCACAACTTCATTGATCTTAACTAATAATAGTAAAACAAGAGGGCCATGATGGCCCTGGATCGCTCACCTGAGTCAATAGGCGAAATTTCACTCGAGTGTCATAATGACCCAATTTAAAACTCATCCGAGATATTATTAAGACAAACATTCTGACCAATTGTCAGGTCAATTGAGCTGAAAATGTGGCCTCTGGAGTGTCCAAAATGTCTTTCTTCAATTTGACCTAGTGACCTAGTTTATGACACTATGTGACCATATTTCAAACTCATCCCAGACATCAAAACAAACTTGTTGAACAAGGTTCAGGTGAATTGGTAAAGAACTGTCACCTCTAGAGTGCCCACAAGGTATTTCTGTAATTTGACCTAGTGACCTAGATTATGACCCTATCTGACCCAATTTCAAATCCATTTAAGATATTAAGTCAAACATGCTGACAAATTTTCAGGTCAGTTGAGCAAAAAATGTGGCCTCTACAGTGCCCACAATACATTTAATTTGACCCAGTGACCTAGTTTGTGACCCTATGAGACCCAATTTCTAATTGATCCGAGATATCATCAAGTCAAACATGTACACCAATTTTCAGGTCAATTTAGCTAGAATTGTGGCCTCTAGCGTGCCCACAAGGTATTTCTTCAATGTGACCCAGTGACATTGTTTATGACCCTATGTGACCCAATTTTGAACTCCTCTGAGATATCATCAAGACAAAAAATGTGGCCTCTAGAGTGCCCACAAGGTATTTCTTTAGAGTGCCCCCAAGGCATTTCTTTAATGACCTAGTGACCAACTTTATGACCCCAGATGACCCAAGATTTAATTAAGGCAAACATTCTGATAAATTTTCAAATCAATTGAGCAAAAAATGTGGCCTCTGAATGCCCACAAGGTATTGCTTTAATTTGACCCCAGTCACCAGAGCCATGTTTCTTGACGGATCAAAATTTCGTGAACAAGTTTTGAAAAGGGTCACCCAAGGAACATCTCGGTGAAATTATTTTAAAATCTGACCAGCAGTTTCAGAGAAGAAGTATTTTTAAGAACTTCTGTATGGCCGTATAGTGCAAGTAGCCCCCAGTCACCAGAGCCACGTTTCTTGATGGATAAAAATTTCACGAACAATTTTTGAAAAGGGTCACCCAAGGAACATCTCTGTGAAATTATTTCAAAATCTGACCTGCCGTTTCAGAGAAGAAGAATTTGTAGAATTTCTTCATTTCCATATAGGGCAAGTAGCCCCCATTCACCAGAGCCATGTTTCTTGACGGATCAAAATTTCGAAAACAATTTTTGAAAAGGGTCACCCAAGAAACATCTCTGTGAAATAATTTTAAAATCTGACCAGCGGTTTCAGAGAAGAAGAATTTTTAAGAATTTCTTCATATCCGTATAGTGCAAGTAGCCCCCATTCACCAGAGCCATGTTTCTTGACAACTCAAAATTTCGCCAACAATTTTTGAAAAGTGTCACCCAAGGAACATTTCTGTGAAATTATTTCAAAATCTGACAGCGGTTTCAGAGAAGAAGAATTTTTAAGAATTTCTATATGGCCGTATAGTGCAAGTAGCCCCCTTCTACCAGAGCCATGTTTCTTGATGATTCAAAATTTCGCAAACTGTTTTTGAAAAGGGTCACCCAAGGAACATCTCTGTGAAATTATTTCAAAACCTGACCAGCCGTTTCAGAAAAGAAGAATTTACTGTTTTTGAAAAGGGTCACCCAAGGAACATCTCTGTGAAATTATTTCAAAACCTGACCAGCCGTTTCAGAGAAGAAGAATTTTTAAGAATTTCTTCAATTCCGTATAGTGCAAGTAGCCCCCATTCACCAGAGCCATGTTTCTTGACAGATCAAAATTTCGCAAACCAGTTTTGAAAAGGGTCACCCAAGAAACATCTCTGTGAAATTATTTCAAAATCTGACTAGCGGTTTCAGAGAAGAAGAATTTTAAGAATTTCTTCATATCCGTATAGTGCAAGTAGCCCCCATTCACCAGAGCCATGTTTTTCGACATATCAAAATTTCGCCAACAATTTTTGAAAAGGGTCACCCAAGGAACATTCCTATGTAATTATTTAAAAATCTGACTAGCGGTTTCAGAGGAGATGATTTTTAAAGAATTTCTTCTAAAATTCCATTTCGTTGCCATGGCAACCAGAGTTTTTGATGGAATCAAATTTTGTGAACAATTTTTAAAGAGGACCTCCCAAGGAACATTCCTGCCAAGTTTGGTCCAAATTGGCCCAGTGGTTTAGGAGGAGATGATGTTTAAAGAATTGTTGACGACGCACGACGAACAACGCACGACGGACACCGGGTGATCCTAAAAGCTCCCCTTGAGCACGTTGTGCTCAGGTGAACTAAAAAACAAGAGGGCCATGATGGCCCTGTATCGCTCCACTGGCTTATAAATATAAACCATAAATACTAAACATTTCAATTCTGAGCCAAATGGTTTCAAAATGAAGACTTACAAAGTTTTCTCTGTAAAAGCCCATGTGAAAGTTGACACCCACAGGGCAGAGCCATTTTGATCCCAGAGCTATAATTACTTGAACCCTGGTAGAGGTCCACAAGATAAAGCCACATGCCAAAATAATACAAGTCTATGCTGTATGATTATAAATAGGGTGATTTTCAATTTTTATCCATATGAAGCCTCTGTAAAACATAAGACCCCTGATGCAAGGCTAATTTCAAAAAAAAAAATCTAAACAGGAAGATTTCTTAAGTTGTCACTATGTAAGCCCATGTAAAACTTGTGACCCCTGCCGCGGGGCCAATTTTGACCCCAGGGCTAAAATTTTGGCCCGCTTGGTAGAGGCCCACTAGATATAGCTACATGCAAAATTTGGTAGCTGTAAGCCTTATGGCTAGGTACAGGAAGATTTTTAAAGTTTTCTCTATATAAGCCTATGTAAAACTTGTGACCCCTGGGGCAGAGCCAATTTTGACCCCAGGGCTATAATTTGAAGAAACTTGGTAGAGGTCTACTACATAAAGCTACATGCCAAATTTGGTAGCCCTATGCCTTACAGTTTCAGACAAGAAGATTTTTAAAGATTTCCAGTATTTTTCAGTTTAGTTGCCATGGCAACCAGAGTTTTTGAAGGAATCAAATTCTTTCAAGAAATTCTTAAGAGGACATGGCAGGATCATTTCTGTGAAGTTTCATGAAAATCGGATGGGTAGTTTCTGAGAAGATGTTTGAAATAAAAGTTAACGCACGGACGGATGGACGGACGCACGCACGCATGCACGGACGGACGCATGACGGACACCGGGCCATGACATAAGCCCACTGGCCTTTGGCCAGTGGAGCTAAAAATAGGGGTATTTCAGTAATTTGGTGGTATTTCAGTGATTCGTCCGACCTGGGTACGACACTAACTTTTTTCATTGGGATCCTGCAGGAATCCTGAACTTATTCATCAGGGTGCCTAGCCGGGGATCGAACTAGCGACCTCCTGTCCTCAAGTCTTGTACAGTGAAGACTGAGTTACCAGAGCTCTGCTTGCGATTTTAAAATTAATTTTTTAAACGGAAAATAAAATACCGTAGATCCAGGATCAGACTGCCAATTCTGTGCAGTCTTATCTTGATCTACAATTTCAGCAAAAGTGCCCAAAGTTGTACTTAGCAGCCTATGGGTTAATACCCCTGGTGGAGACAGTTCTTAAAAACATTGAGGATAAAGGAGGAACACATTACTTCCTGCCGACAACTTCTTTTATCTTGCAACAGACTAAAGTTAGATCACATTGTGGCAAAAAGCTAAACTGCTCAAAAGCAATCTATCCTTGTACAACAATGTTTTCATAATTGTGTAAGTACTGACATCAGTCTTTGTGGTGACGGGGTAATTTGTTACCTCAAGCAACAAAATGCAGTATTCTACCAACAAACATAAAAAAAAAACATGGAAAACATTCATTACGAATTAGGTTTTACCCTTGAACAAGTGTTAAGGAAGAGGATGTTGGACATCCATACAAAGAAAGAAAACTAGAATGAAAAAAAACTTTAAAGGATGTGACCTTTATTTTCTCCCTTTCCCACCATGTTTTAAGCTATGAAAGAAAAGCCCAGTCATTCAAGCCACATTTGAATTGTTGTCTGCAAATGCTTTAAATATGAACAAGACTAAAATTTTGTGGTTTGGTAAACATTTAAAAGATTGTTTGTGTCTACTTATTCATAACAAGAATTGCATGCTAGGGTTGCAACTTAAAATTCATCTATCTGCCCCATTCCAACATGTCTGTACATAGCGTTGTGCCAACTGTCACTAATAATTGAAAGCTAATCGACCAAGGTGTGAAGTCGACAACAATCGATCATAAATTTTCATCATCGACTATTGTCCGTACCTTTTTAGCGTTTTGGTTGATTTCATGTCTTTTCAGTACTATGTACATCAGCCTCATTCAGGGTTCCAGCTGGGCTTCACATTTGTCCCCATTTGCAAATAAAATTAAAATTTGGTGCAGAAAAATAAGTTGACGAAAGTGAAAGGCTCCAGTCCTGCTGATGCCAGAAATTTTAATGCTGGTTCCCTGTTTTGCGACTAATGATCAATGACTTAAAGTAAAACTGGTAACTGGCTCTGTGTGGACATGTTATATCGATGTGTTGATTGTTACAGGTAATAATTAGCACTTACTTGTATCATGTATGACACTTGTGTTCTATATATGTTTAATAACTACATCTTTGATAGTTTGATAGAGACTATAGTATATTTTTGAGCATGCGCATTATGAATGTAGTGTTCTTCTGCTGGACAACTTTCTTTAGTTCTTGTATTAAAGTTTCTGTAATAAGCACGCTTGTGTTATTTCAGTAATTCTCAATAGAGAACCTTTGCAGATACATAACAAGACTCAAACACAAACACAACAACTTTTATGTCTGATAATTACCTTGTTTATTCAAGAAAATCACACACATGGGATATTACAGAATTTAAGGGCATAAGATTTTTAGTCACAAACAACATAGTGTTATCAGTTTTCAGGTTGAAATTTACAAAAGTCTATCGCGTTTTTAATTTTCCTGAACTACGGTCATATTGAGCAAAAATGCATCCATTGTCAAAAATGAAAATTTGATTTAAACAACTGGTTCTACCCACTTCAAGACTTATTCATTCTTTCAACCAATGGATGAAATGTCATAAATTACTTAGTTTGTGTTGTCAAACTGCAAAGTCTTCATCATTTGATGCTTTGAACGGAAGTTTCCCCAACCGTTTGTGGGAAGAACCCTTCAAATTAAAGATCAGCAGTAACCTTCAAAGACAGTGGATTTTTGCCTATTGGCTATGCGATGACCTGGGCGCTGAGTCAATGAACTGTGGCCAGTGCATTTAAAGCAAATAACTCAAATTATTTATCAGCTGGATGCGCCATCATGACACAAAATCTATCATTTCCCCTGCATGAGTCAATGACTCTTGGGATTCAGGACCTAGTGACAACCCTGATCTAAAGTAATGACAGAGATATAAGAAACTTGAAAAGACGAAGCACAGCAATGCAAATAATGCCAATGACTAACCGCTTTCACAGCATCTCGCCATTTTCTTGTTCAAACTAACAAGAGGGCCATGATGGCCCTGTATCACTCCACTGGCTAATTTACTCTTTACCAAACGACAAAATTCAAGACTACTCCAAAGTTGAAAGCAGTTGCAGACAACAAAATAAATGTGACTGAAAAAATGGAAATTTGTTGTAGGAAGGGTAGAAAACATTGTGGGAAAAGGAGAAAATGCTGGTTAAGTACAAACCATATGTTCTGAACAATTCTATGCCACATGGTTTCAAATAAGATGACTTGTACAGTTTTTTTTAATACAAGCACATGTGAAAGTTGTGACCCCATGGCATTTTTGGCCATTTTTACCACAGAATAGTAACTACTTGAATCCTGGTAGAGTTCCAAAAGATAATGCTATATACCATATTTTCATGAGTAGACCATGTGGGCATGTTTAACTCGCACCCCTACGTTACCTTAAAATCTGTGAGAAAAGTCTAGTTCTGAACATTCCACGCATCCAAATTAAGCATTTCAAGTCTAGTTCTGATACATCCCATGCATCCTAATTAAGCATTTCAGCGAGAATAAGTTTTGTTTACTTTCACAATGATATAAAGCCCCTGTAAAAATGAGACCCCTGAGGCGTGGGTCATTATGATCCCAGGGCTAAATTTTGAACAAATTAAGAATTGATCCACAGATGGAGCTATGTGCTAAATCTGGTAGCCCTAGGATTTACAGTTCTAAAATTTTTACCCTGTAAGCACATGTGAGATATATCAGCGATGGGGTGGGGCCCGTCTTAGCACAATTTTGGAAGAGACCTACCAGATGGTAACACTCAAAAGATAATGCAGATCAAGCTTATGGTCAGGAACAAGAAGATTTTTGCAGTTTTCACTCTATAAGCCTATGAAAAACGTGACTTGTGGGGTGGCGCAGGGCAGGGCCAATTTTGATCTAAGGGCTATAATTTGAACAATCTTAGTAGTAGTCTACTAGATATATACATGCAAAACTTGGTAGCCATTGGTCTAATCTAGGAATGAGAAGATTTTTAAATGTTTTCTATATTTCACTATAGTCTATATAAGCCCATGTAAAACTTGTGACTGTCAAGGCTGGGCCAAATTTGACCCCAAGGCTATAATTTGAGGAGCCATGGTAGAGGCCCACTAGATAAAGCTACATGTGAAATTTGGTAGCCCTAGGCTAAGAACGAGAAGATTGTTAAAGATTTCTCCTTATAGGCTCATGTAAAACTTGTGGCCCCCAGGCAGGGCAAAATCTGACCCCAAGGCAACAATTTGATGAATCTTGGTAGAGGTCCATTTCATGAATCTACATGACAAATTTGATAGCCCTAAGCCTCATGGTTATGAAGTGAGATTGTTTTAGTTTTCACTATATAAGCCCATGCAAAATTTGTGTCCCCTTGGATGGGGCCAATTTGACCCCAGGGTTGTACCTTTGAAGAGTGCATATTCAAATGAATTGTTAATTACTAGCGCAAGCACATATACACAATAGCCCTTTATAAAACAATGTCATGCTTTATTGATCCTGAAGAAGCCTTTTGAAACATAGTGGGAAGAGGAGCAAATGCCGGTAACAAGCATTTTACCCTTTCCCACAATGTTTTCTCCTCTTATGATGTTAAAGAAATCACAATTTGGGATTCATATAATTTGTCTGCAAATGCTTTCTATTTGGACAAGTCTAAAATTTCATTATTTGGCAAAGACAAATGCAAATCTTTAAGTAACTGTGATTCTCAATCATGGTAATAGCTGAAATGGGGAAACCCCACAACTCTGTGCTAGGACATTTTGCTGGCTTGGTGACCTTGACCTTCCTGTATCCTCACCAGAAAATCTTCACCATTCATTCAAGTATGGTGATCTTCTTAAATTCATGGAAGAAGATATTTACCTATACTGTTCTAGATCGACAGAAATATTAATTGCACTCATTTCTCACTAACATCCTATCAACCATATACCCTTCATTGCCTTAAAGTCAAGCAAAACTAGATCTAAATGCAGGTCTACATGGTGACAATTTTTAAAAATAACTGTTTCTGTAAAAATAACAAGGGAATTGGCTGCAACCATGTCAAAAATGGCATAATATCCGGAAAAAATGTCAGTTCTAGTCATACCTTTTGATGTCAAAGGCTTAATTGAATATCAAGCACTCATTTGCTATTCATTATGGCCGCCAACTACACAAAAACATTTGGCAACATTGTGCTCGATTTTCAAATCGCGATCGCCACAAACCTCGGCAGAAGGAAATATGGAAACTTTGCAAAAAGTTTACCTGATGCTCAGTTTACAACATTACATAGATAAATTAGCGCAGAAAGTCGTAACATGCGACATTGGGACTCTGACTGCCAGGCACTAAATTTTTTTACTAAGTAACATCCTCGCCATTAAAGTACGGTCACGTGATCGTATCAATAAGTGCGCGAAATACAGCACGTATGATGCTAATTGATTTATTTGCTTATATTTTTATAATCAAATGTCTTTAATGTTTTATCTAGAAAAAGAAACAGAGAGTAATTCTAAAATCTAATGGCAACAATTAATTATAGAAATAAAATTACGGAAACTGAGTTCGCGTATTTCCGTGGAAAACATGGCCGTAACCGGAAGTTACCGAATCAAGTTGTAAACTTGGATGTACATTAGCCTTGATTTTGAATTTTATCTCAAGACACTTAGGAGTTAGGTCGAGAATTCTCGGTAATTTCTGATATGTAAACTACATACACTTGGTTTTTTAGGGCATATATCTTTCGAACGACCTGTAGATAATATCTCGTCTCGAGCATTTTCGTTCCTTAGGAAGAACCGCAGAGGCAATTTTCGCGCAAATATATGGACTCCTAAAAGAGTGCAGCCAATCAAGGTGAAAAAATATACGTGAAAGAGACAAACTGTTCTGGTGTTCACTCGTCAAATTTTGGTTACCAAAAGCGCAATTTATTTCTCTGTTAAATTTGTAGATCTAGATCCATCTTACCTTCAGTCTGAAGGTTTGCGCCGATGTTATTTTTGTGATTGTTTCTCCGCTCACTGCTGAAACTCAGTCACAAAATAACATCGGAGCAAGCCTTCAGACTGAGGGTAGAGCCATCTCTGAACGAGATATATAGTCTTAAAGATCTTAACTCGTTCACATAAAGACCAAGATGCAAATTCTAAAATCTCTGCCCGAAGATATATTGGGAAGAGACAGCCAGAGAAAGAGATCGTTTGGTCAGGCATGTTGGATGTCTGTGAAATGAGTTCCCTCTCAGATACCCCTGCTTGGACTTGCTCGGTAGTTGCAAATTAACACCTATCCTGCGAAATGGGGTTTAACAAAACTTTAAAACCAATAGCAAAATACCCCAAAAATGTTATTTCATAATTATTTTTTGGAGAAAAATATCACCTTATCAGTCTGTGTAAATCCAAGATCAGACTGTACGTTCTGACTGAAAAATGTCAAAGAGTCGTGCAAAGCAGGTTGAGAGTTAAGATTACATTTCTCCACAATGGCAAAGCACTCACAAGAAAGCATTTTAGCAACCAGATTTCATTTAATTGGTGCTGAAACAGTCAACCCTTGACCACACAATCTGGTGTTTAAACAACTCTGGGGAAAGAGGATTTTGAAAACATTAGTGGAAAAGGAGAAAGTGCAGGTAACCAGCATTTTCTCCTTTTCCTGAAATGTTTTCCACTCTTCCAGTTTCTAATGACAATTCTTATCATTTGAACAGCTTTCATATTGTCGTCTACAAATGCTTTCAACACGGATAAGTCTGAAGATTTGTAGTCTGGTAAAGAATCAATATTATAACTAGGCAACGCCATTTGTACCAAAATTAACTCTTTAGCAGACAACAAAATTTTAGATGTATCCATTTTGAAAGCATTTGCAGACCACAAATAAAATGTGACTAAAATAATGGACTTTGCTTCAGCAACTTTAGAAAATGTTATGGGAAAAGAAGAAAAATTTAATGGTGGTTACCACCATTTTTTTCTTTTTCCATAATGTTTTTGAAAGACTACTTTTCAGGGTATTTAAATGTTATTGTTTGGTAAAGGGTCAATGACATTTAATTGCAACTTCTGTAATGAAATTCACAGAAAAAAGGTCAGTCACTGAAACTGGGATGCGTGCAGTTACATTTTGCCCTTTAATATCTTTTCAGGTTATCACAGACAGTGGGAAAAAATCAAAATGAAGCTTCTAAAGGAGATACCTGGGTACAAAAGAATTCTAAGAACTGTTATTCAGATGCAGATTAGTCAGCTGGTACAGACTCTTCTCATCCTGCCCTCATTACCATGCATGTGTACTTTTTCTTCTTTTACGTACATGTATGTAGTATACTCACTGGTCTTTCCCACAAATTTTTTAAATTTAGAGCGTGTGTTTATGTAAGGGGACACCTATACTGCCTTGCTACACAGCTAGTTTTTGTAACGACATGGTAAAGTGATTGCCTTGGAACCTAGAAGTCCTGGGTTCAATCCCCACCTTTGGAGGTTATTTGTCAGAACTGTTATATTGGGGCCCTCTGTAAAAGAAAACAGAGTAACAGTAATTGAAGATTGTGGATGTATCTTCATGTGGCGGGGGGAGTATGTAGTATTCTGGTCTATCCGACAGTGACATAAATGTATAGCTTGTGTTTGTATCAGGGGACACTTATACTGCCTTGCTATAGAGCTAGTGTTTGCAGCAACATGTTAGAGTGCTCACCTTGAGACCTAGAGGTCATGAGTTCAGTCCCCGCTTTATTTTTCAAAACTGTTACATGTAGGACATAGCTTTAACCTTTTACCATAGAATCCCAAGTTTTAAGCCTTTACCACAGAATAAAATTTTAGACTAGTTCAGCTTGAAAGCATTTGCAGACTACAAATTAAATAAGGCTCAAATGATGAAACTTTCTGAGTCGAAAACATTGTCGGAATAGGGGAAAATTGCCAGCGTTTTCTCCTTTTCCCGCAATGCTTTCAAAGGCTTTCTTTTTCAAGGTGGTTAGAACTTGGGATCATGTGATAAAGGGTTAATAACCTGGATGAGGAAAGATTTCAAAAACTTTAAAGGGAAAGGAGAAAATGCTAATTACTGCTGGTTACCAGCATTTTCTCCTTTCCCACCATCTTCCAAAGATAGACAACATTATTTGAGTCACTGTTAACGCTTTCCCAAACAAGCCCTGGTTTTCATGTGTCTGCAGTACAAGTCTTTTGAAAACACTGTGGGAAAAGGAGAAATTGCTCATAACGAGCAATTTCTCCTTTTCCCACAGTGTTTTCTACCCTTTTTGAGACCTACCTGCCATTTTCATTAAATTTAAAATTGTCGTCTGCAAACTCTTTCAATTTGGAACAGTCCAAAATTTGTCGTTTGGGAAAGGGTTAATTTGCCAGCAGGCTTGTGTAGAAGTTATGCATGTCTCCATTCACTGTTGTGTGTGTTCACTTTTATTTTAAACATCTCTAAAACTGCAATTTTAACCAAACTTTACAGACATAATCCTTCTATGCTGTCCTTCAGAATTCCTTAATAGAATTTGATCCAATCAGGCTATCTAGTTGCAATGGCAACAAAAAATGAAAAATATTGAAAATATTTTAAAATCGTATTCAAAACAACTGAACACATGTTGGAATTTCCTGTTAATTAAAATATGATTCTTGGGTGAACTTCTCTCAGACTTCTCTTTTGACTTATTGTCATTTTACAGCAAGCTATAGTTAAGCTTGTAATGTTAAAACAAAAAAAATTCTTGTTTTTGCATGAGATATTTGTTACCATTTATCTCCCTTGATTAGTATCATATTACACTAAATCATGGTTGGTATTGTATATTCAAGTTGTCTGGACAGAAATGTTGTTTTAACCCTTTACCGCACAATGCCGCCTTTTGATGCCCCAGGGAAAGAAGCCTTTGAAAACATTTTGGGAAAACGAGAAAATGTTGGTAACCAGCATTTTCTCCTTTTCCTACAATGTTTCCTACCCTATCAAAGAAAAGTTGTACCATTTGAGCCATGCTGAAATTGTCGTCTGCAAATGCTTTCAATTTGGACAAGGCTAAAGTTTTGTTGTCTGGTAAAGGGTTAACTCTTTACCAAACAACAAAATTTTGGACCTGTCCAGTCTGAAATAATTTGCAGACAACAAATTAAACATGACTTTACCAAATGATAAAATTTTAGGCTAGTCCAAATTGAAAGCATTAATTCTGCAGACCACAAATTAAAAGGGACTCAAAACCAGAAATTTGCTTTTGCAAGGGCAAAAATACTATGGGGAAAGGGGAAAATGCTGGTCTTCAGCATTTTCTCCTTTTCCCTTAATGTATTCAAAGGCCCTTTTCCTCAAGACTGTCAGAAGGCGTTTACTGGAGAAGGCGTTTGAAAAAATTGTGGGATAAGGAAAGAATTCTGGTAACCAGCATTTCCTCCTTTTCCCACAATGTTTTCTAACCTTTCATAGACAAATTCCACTATTTGAGACACAGTTGATTTGTTGTCTGCAAATGCTTTTAATATAGATTAGTCTAAAATCTGTTGTCTGGGAAAGAGTTATTGTCTATGTGTATGCTTCTTATTTTGTAAGGTAGTGGAGCGATACAGTGCCAACATGGCCATCTTATTCTAAAAAACTTGATGAAAAGAAATGGAGGTTGGAGTGCTTATGGTGATGGATCTTTTTCATTTGATTATTGTTGTTCCCTTCTGTAATAATGGTTTCTTCATATCGTTTGGTAGTGTAGGTTGACCAGTTAGCTGAACAAACTGGAGATGAATGCATTATACTGGTTGCCAGCATTCCAGACAAAAGTCTCTGTCAGTTGGGCACCAAACACGGACAAGAGTATCTCAGCAATAAAGATGACCTGAAAAAAGACTTTCTGGACCATTGCCTGCAAAGTAATTTCACCCATATATTTTTGTCTAGCCATTTATGTGCAAATAAGTTTTTGTCCATTACCTTTGAACTCTTTACCAAACAACAAAAACATAGACTTTTCAAAATTGTCAGCATTTGCATATGAGTCAAATGGCTTTTGTTTTTTAGGCTGGCACTCAACTCTTATCATTCTATTACATGTGTGGATTATTCTGTAATAAATTATTGCCGGACAATCACCTTTCATTCATTGCCAGTGAAGAAGGCTTCCAAAAATATTGCCAAAGGAAAAAAAAATATTTACCAAGATTTTCTTGGTGTCTACATTTTTTTTTTTGTACCTTTCCAAAGAAATGCCGTTATTTGAATCACAATTAGCATCTTCAAATGCTTTCAGTTTCTATGAGTCTTCACCTTTTTCGTAAAGAGTTAATTGTCTGGCCTTATTGGACTTCTACCACCAACTTCTTCCTTTTCCTGCGTTGCAGAATGAGCTTGCTTGATGTTACATCTTTTTTTTTTTCTGTACTGGAGTTTTAACGCCATTTTAACAGCTCAGGTCATATCATGGCGGTCAGCGACGCACCCAGGTGTATCCTGGCTTTCTCACACCAGTAAAGACATAACTTTCTTTCTAAAGCCACTGACTACTTTTCTCACATGCATCAGAGGTGAGAGGCTAAAAATCACTGGAAAGAAAGTTTTGCCTCAACCGTGTATCGAACTCCAGGTCACGAGTCAGATACGCTAAACACTGAGCTACCTGGGCGGGCTCTCACATCTTCTATATTAGCAGCACTCTGGTAAAAGGGATAAGGCATTGCATAATTATGTATCCATAAAATTCATACAATCTGATAACCGTCTGGATCTGAAGGTAGAATGATCGTTGGACATGCAGAAAATTTACAACAGCAAAAAGGTTTCTTGCTATGTCAGCCCATGTGGACTGTGCAAGCTGACATGAGTTGATACTTTTCGCAGATGCATTTAAACCCCCTATTCACAAAGCATGACTCATGTGGTTGATGTAAATTCTACTGTAGAGTTTCAAGAAGACTTAAATTCAGAACAAGGAGAGGAAGGTCATGCTTCAAGTCATAAGAAAAGGATGTTTATTGAAAATGATAGTGCATTGAAGTCAAAAAAGAGGCAGTGCCAGTACAAGAGATCATCTGTCACACCCAAAGACAAGACAGCTAATTATAATTTTATAAGTGAACATAGTTCCCAGTCTACAATGTCAAGGACAAACAATACCCAAAGTACTGAAAATACTTTGCAAAAAATAAATGCAAGTGAAGATGTGTTACAAACAGGATATAGTGAAGATGGCAATGAGGACATACAAGAAGATAATAGACACATGTTGGATAATGCCAATGAACTGATTGTGGAGGACAGTGAATTGAATGAAGATGAAAACGTCGAAGAAAGAGGAGTTGTCGCTGATGGAAAGTTAAGTATGTGTTTATCACATATTAGTCATTTAGAAAATTGGGTATGTTTGATGATGTATTAACCCTTTACCACACAATCCCAACTTTTAATAACCCTGAGAAATAAAGCTTTGTTTTCTGCCCTTTCCAAAACAAATTTCCATTTTTAAGTCACTTTTATTTTGTTGGCTGCAAATGCTTTCAAGCTGGACAAGTCCTGAATTTTGTTGTTTGGTAAATTTAGAAAATAGGGTGTTTTGATCATGTTTTATTCCTCTCAAAAATTGAGTATGTATTGCTCAAATATTTCTTTAGAAAATTAAGTAAGTTTTGATAATTTATTAAGAAAGTTTTGATCATGTATTGATCATATAGAAAATTAACTATGTTTGATCATGTATTAATCCTTTAGAAAATAAGGTATGTTTTGATCGTGTATTATTCCTCCAGAAAATTCGGTATGTGTTGATCACTTACTGTTCCTCTAGAAAATAAAATAAGGCAGTTTTGATCAAGTATTAATCCTTTAGAAAATTAAGTATGTTTTGATAATGTAGTAATCATTCAGAAAATTATGTGTGATTGGATCATGTATTAATCCAATAGAAATTGAAAAATATTTTGATGCTGTAGTAATCATTTAGAAAATTATGTATGTTTTGGTCATGTATTAATCCTTTAGAAAATTAAGTATGTTTAGATCATGTATTAGCCCTTTAGCAGAAACTCCTATTGTTTTTACATCTCTGAAGATAGCTTTTAAAAACATCATTGGAGAAGAGGAAAATGCTGGTAACCAGCATTTCCTTCTTTTCCCACATCAATACCTAGTTTTTCCTTAGACAAATTAGATCATTTGACTGACATTTCATTAACTCTACCACACAATCCCAACTTTTAACGACCCTGAGAAAGAAGCCTTTTGAAAGCATGTGGGAAAAGGAGAAAATGCTGGTAACCAGCATTTTCTCCTTTTCCCACAATGTTTTCTGCCCTTCCCAAAACAAACTTCCATTTTTCGATAACATTTGGACCAGTCTAAAATTTCGTCATTTGGTAAAGGATTAATCATTCTGCAATTGCTATCAATATGGAAATGTCCAAAATTTGTTGTCTGGTGAGGAGTTAATTGGTTGTCAAACGAAACAAATTTGCAGCAGACAACTTGAAAAGCATCTTTGAAAATATGAACAAACAACTTAAATTAACTCTTTAGCAAACAACTAAAAGTTTGGACTGAACCAAATTGAAAGCATTTGCAGACGACAAATTAGATGTTGCTAAAATGATGATTTCTGTCTTTGATTAGGTCGAAAACATTTCAGGAAAAGGAGAAAATCTCCTTTTTCCGAAAATGTTTTCAAAAGGCTTCATCCCCAGAGTCCTTTAACTCTTTACCACACAATCCCGACTCTTAATGACCCTAAAAAGGAAGCCTTTTGAAAATATTGTGGGAAAAGGAGAAAATGCTCATAACCAGCATTTTCTCCTTTTCTCACTGTTTTCTACCTGTCCCATAGCAAATTTCAATTCTTAAGTCACATTTAAATTATTTCTGCAAAATTTTAATGCTTTCAATTTGGACTAGTCTAAAATTTGGTCGTTTGGTAAAGAGTTAAACTTGGGTTTATGTGGTAAAGGGTTAAGATTTAGTATGTGAATTTAGATGAAAACAGTATGATAAACAGAGAAAATGCTCATTGTGAGTTATTTCTTCTTATACCCAAAGGTTTTTAAAAGTAGACTGCTGTGATAAATTGTTTTTGAACACATTCAATTTGTGGCAAATGGATAACAACATCATTATCTCTTTACCACACAATCCCAAGTTTTAGTGACCCTGAAGAAGAGGCCATTTGAAAACATAATTGAAAAAGGAGAAAATGCTGGTAACCAGTATTTTCTCCTTTTCCAACAATGTTTTCTAACCCTTCCAAGACAAATATCAACATTGTAGTAACATTCAATTTGTCGTCTGCAAATGCTTTCGATTTGGACAAGTTTAAAATTTTGTCGTTTGGTAGAGTTTTAAAAAATTTTTGTGACATTGAATGCCTTTGTAAAGTTGTGCAATCTTAATTAAATTATGGCTAAAAGATGATGCTTGTTTTAGAAAACATTGTGGCAAATGGATCAAAGTGTAATTATAGATGTATTCTTGACATTAAATGCCTGTGTGAAGTTGTGTAATCTTAACTTTGTTATGACAAAAAGAATATTATACTAGATATCATGTTACATTTCAGACAAAAGTGGTAAATTGTTTTCCACAAAGAGTCTCAAATCTGCAAAAGAAGAAAAAAGGAAAAGAAAAGTTCATTCAAGAATTTCACATGATGACAGCATGGAAGATATGGGAGGGAATGACACAAGGGAGTCCGAGATAAATTTAAGGACAGATTTGGAAGATAAATCAGAAGGTAATTGAAACCAATTTCCTTAATTAATACTTTTCTGTGTGCAGTGAAATTCATTGGCTATACACAGCATTTGAAAACTTTGTTATTGAAAATTGAATTTGTTTCTCCATTTACATCATTTTTTTCTGTTAAACTATTTTCATTGTACGTTTTGTTTTTCAATACATCATCAGCAAGTAACCCAACATTATTATAAATAGAGGCATTCTTGATTTTAAGCAATTTTCTAGGGTGATTTTGACGTGCAAGCCTTCAGGTATGAGGGCACCATTTTATACACCACTCCAGGTTAAAGGTTTCCAAATGCAAATGTTTAATTCTCCAGTTTGAAGGAGTTCAAGTTTCGAATACTCTAATTTTGAAGGCTTAAATATTTTGTACTATTTCTGTCTTATGGCTTTCAATATTTTGTATTGCTCAAAATTTGAAGGCCAACTACTCCTCAGTTTGAAGGCTTTCTTATACTAGTATTTGCAATAACCTAGTTTGAGGGGTTTCTTACAGCTGCTGTGCACAAGTTTGAATGCTTACAGTTTGCTCTAGTTTGAAGTTTCAATAAGTGTCCAGTTTGAAGGCTTTCAATTTTTGTTGTAGTCCAGTTTGAAGGGCTCAAAATTTTGTTCTACGCTAGTTTAGAGGGTTCAAGTTTTATTCTACTTCAGTTTGAAGGGTTCAAAAGTTTGTTCTACATTAGTTTGAGAGGTTCAGAATTTTTTTTTTTTTTACTCCAGCTTAAGGATTCAGAATGTGCATTTCCAGTTTGAAGGATTTTTAAACTTGATTCTGCTCCAGTTTGTTTTTTTGTACTGCACTGGTTTGAAGAATTCCAATGTTTAACCACTCAGGTTTGAAGATAACAAGTTTTGTATCCCCCCAGTTCTTTCTGCAATGCTGTAATTTACTGGTTTCCATTTTTTTTTTGTGCTCCATGTCAAAAACATCCTTTTTATCCCTCTAAATTTAAGTTCAACAATTTCCAAACCACTTCAATTCCAGTTCTTCAAGATGACAGGATTTCAAAGATAGGATTACATAAGACATTTGTCTTTGGGAAAATGTTTAATTCTTTGCAATTGTTCCAGTGATTTGTGACCCAAACAGCTTTTTGAAACATCATGGGAAAAGGAATGCTGGTAAACAGTATTTTTTTTGTTTTTACTTTTGCAGAAACAAATCTCACCATTAGATTCACATTTGACATACCAAAAATTTTGTCGTCTGATGAGTTATGGATGTCCAGCAAACAGCTTTTTTTTTTTCAGAAGCACTTGACACACAGTCAAAACCACAAAAGGAAGGACAAACATTTATATCCGGAAAAGCATTGAGTGAGGATTTAAGAACATCTATAATTTTTGAAATAATTGAAAATGGTGGAGATGTAAAAACAGGTTTTGTGCCACATGGAGTATACACAAAAGTTAGGAGAAAGTTCAGCATACCTGCCACATCTAGTGTCACAAGAACATGGGAACGATACATCCATGATGGGACAGTTACTCCTAAGAAACGGAAATGAGCAAATGTATTTGAGCTATGCTCTGGTGAAAGCAGTTTATCTCTGTGATGCATTATAAGCTGTAAAGAATACAACAGGCCACAAAATATGTGTGAGTGAATTTTTTTATTTGAAAGATCTAAAGCATTAGGGTATTGTTTGCCAAACAGTAACATGTTTTAACAACCCTCAGAAAAGGTTTTGGAAAACACTGTTGGAAAAGGAGAAAATACTGGTAACTAGCATTTTCTCCTTTTCCCACAAAGTTTTCTACCCTTTCAACGACAATTCCATCATTTAACTCTTTACCAAATGTCAGGATTGTGTGGTAAAAGGCTAAGCCATATCTAGTTCAATGTATGAAAATACTTTCAACATGGACACATCTAAAAATTGCCCTATGGTTAAAAGATTAAGTCTCTTCCACTAAGAAATGAGCCATGCTCTGTGAAACAGGGTTTAATGCATCTGCAAAAACTTTCAACCTAGGTCAGTCTTCACAGGCACTCGTCACAACTTGGTCGATTCCGTACCTACATCTAACCTCGTCCATATAAAGGAAGCTTCCATTTTGAACTACCAATCACATGATCTTAAACATGGCGCACCCCTGTAGATCGCTTAGCAACGACATGAACAACCATGGTGAAGTTATTCACTTCTACCGATCTGTCGATGAAAGCTCCAAACGAAATTGATAAACCACGCTAATTGAATTGAATGTACAAACTGTTTGCCGACTGAAATATTCTTAGAAAGATAACGATAGAAAATTTACCATATGTTTTCTTTTATAAGAGGAGCCTTACAATTTCAATAACGGTAAAGCGGTGTGCTTCCCGAGATGTGCGAAATGTACCGTGTAGGTGCATATCAAGCTACGTGATACAGCCGAGGGATTTGATCACCGGATCACCCGAGGTATGCCGAATGTCTTCACAGGCTAACCTTGGTTGAAACTTTTTGCTATTGGTCAATTTTCTGCATGTGAAAGGATCAGTCTACTCCCATGATTCAGTTATTTGTTGGACAAAATGGATTTCAGGGATCCATAATTATGTGATGAGACACTGGGTGTAATGCATCACAAAGATGCATTAAACTCCCTTTTCTAGAGGACTGCTGAAATATAATACTAGTGCTTGTTTTACCTATTTACATGGACACATATGCTCAGACTTGGGGGTTTATTTATTCCAAGCAATTTCCAGATTTTGTGCTTTTTTTATCCCAAGCAATTTCCAGACTTTGTGGTTTATTTATTCCATGCAATTTCTAGTGGTTTATTTATCCAAAAGAATTTCCAAACTTTGCGATTTATTTATCCCAAGCAATTTCCAGACTTTGCCTTTTATCTATCCCAAGCAGTTGCCAGACTTCTCGGTTTATTTAATCCCAAGCAATTTCCAGACTTTGTGGTTTATCTATCCCAAGCAATTTCTGGACTTTAGTTATCCCAGCAATTTCCAGACTTTGATGTCTAACTAGACCAAGCAGTTTCCAGACTTTGTGGTTTATTTATCCCAAGCAGTATCCAGACTGCTGTTTATCTACCCAAAGCAGTCTCCTGGCTTTTTGGTTTATGTATCCCAAGCAATTTCCAGGTTTTGTGGTTTATGTATCCCAAGCAATTTTCAGACTTTGTTGTTTATCTATCCCAAGCAATTTCCAGACTTTGCAGTTTATTTATTCCAAGCAATTTCCAGACTTTGCAGTTTATCTATGCAAATCAGTTTCCAGACTTCGTAGTTTATATATCCAAAGCAATTTCCAGAATTTTTTGCTGTTTATCTATCCCTAGCACTTTCCAGACTTGGTAGTTTATTTATCCCAAGCAATTTCCAGACTTTGCTGTTTATCTGTCCCAGGCAATTTCCAGTTTTTGCAGTTTATTTATCCTTAGCAATTTCCAGACTTTGTGGTTTACTTATGAACTAATGTACTGAACTATTCAATAAGTAATTCTTACTGGATGTGTATATTTAAGAAGGATACAGTCCTCCACTGCAAGGTATTTACCCTTTCCAAAACAACAAATTGTAGACCCTTTCAAACTGAAAGCATCTGCAGACGACAAATTTGAATGAGGTACAAATGAACAAGTTTTTTGACAGGGTAGAAGAGATTATTGGAAAAGAAGAAAATGCTAGTTACCAGCATTTTCTCCTTTTCCCACAATGTTTTCAAGAGACCTCTTCCTCAGTGATTTTTTGTTAACTGAATAAATAAACACCTTACTCGAGGCGATAGAAGCAAAGTGAAAACTGTTTTTTTGATATCCCAGTATTTTTACTTGATTTAATCATTAACTGATGAATAAAATAAGCTTAAATAAAATGTACACTGTTAAACATTTTTTCGGCTAATAGCAGGCATAACTAAAATTAAACTCTTTAACAAAAGAAAAATTTAAGACTTGTCCAAACTGAAAGCATTTGTAGATGTCAAATTTGGTACAGCTCCAAAGATGATTTCTAGCTTTAAAATGAAGAAAAAATTGTGGGTATAGGAGAAAATGCTGGTTACCACCACTTTTTCCTTTTCCCTAAAATTTTCAAAAGCCCTTTTCCTCAGGGTTGTTCAAAACTGGCATTATTTAAAGAAGGGATAAAAGACAAGAGGGCCATGATGGCCCTGTATCGCTCCACTGGCTTATAAATATAAACCATAAATACTAAACAATCCACTTCTGAGGCAAATGGTTTCAAAATGAAGACTTACAAAGTTTTCTCTTAAAAGCCCATGTGAAAGTTGAGACCCGCAGGGCAAAGCCATTTTTGATCCCAGAGCTATAATTACTTGAACCCTGGTAGAGGTCCACAAGATAAAGCCACATGCCAAAATGATACAAGTCTATGCTGTATGGTTATAAATAAGGTGATTTTCAAGTTTTGTCCATATGAAGCCTCTGTAAAACATAAGGCCCCAGATGCAAGGCTAATTTAAAAAAAAAAATCAAAACAGGAAGATTTCTTAAGTTGTCACTATATAAGCCTATGTAAAACTTGTGACCCCTGGGGCAGAGCCAATTTTGACCCCAGGGCTATAATTTGAAGAAACTTGGTAGAGGTCTACTACATAAAGCTACATGCCAAATTTGGTAGCCCTATGCCTTATGGTTTCAGACAAGAAGATTTTTAAAGATTTCCAATATTTTTCAGTTTTGTTGCCATGGCAACCAGAGTTTTTGAAGGAATCAAATTCTTTCAAGAAATTGTGAAGAGGACCATGGCAGGATCATTTCTGTGAAGTTTCCTGAAAATTGGATGGATAGTTTCAGAGAAGAAGATGTTTGAAATAAAAGTTAACACACGCACGGACGGACGCACGACGGACACCAGGCCATGACATAAGCCCACTGGCCTTTGGCCAGTGGAGCTAGAAACCAGTAAAATGAAGGCATGATTAAAAAGTCTACATAAAACTGTCATGTATTCATAACCTACTGCAGAAAACTTCCTAAATCATCAGAAAGATATGAGCAAAGCTCTGTGAAAAGGGGGCTTAATGCATCTGCAAAAAGTATTGAACCAGGTCAGCCTGCGCAATCCAAACAGGCTGACTCATGTCAAAACCTTTTGCTTTCTTTAACTTTTCTGCATGTCAAAGGACAATTTTACCTCAGGGTGTAGCTGGTTGTCAGACAAAATGGATTTTATGGATCCATAATAACTTTATGATGACATGCTTCATATAATGCATCGCGAAGATGCATTAAACCCCCTTTTGCCAGAGCATGACTCATCTTTTTTCATAATAACAGCTTAACCCTTTCCCAAACAAGCCCTGGTTTTCACATGTCTGCAGTACAAGTCTTTTGAAAACACAGTGGGAAAATGAGAAATTGCTCATAACGAGCAATTTCTCCTTTTCCCACAGTGTTTTCTACCCTTTTTGAGAACTTTCTGCCATTTTTATCAAATTTAAAATTGTTGTCTGCAAAGTCTTTCAATTTGGACCAGTCTAAAATTTATCGTTTGGGAAAGGGTTAAATCTTTTCTTACATGGCTCAAATCTTTTTTACACACTGTGGCTAAAGGAGAGCAATTTCTGCTCTCCCAACTGTTTTCATATCTTCATGTATAATGTGTTAACCCTTTACTTCACAATCCCCAGAGTTTTCATGAAACTGAAGAAGAAACCTTTTGAAAACATTGTGGGAAAGACAAATTCCATTGTTTGAACTACATCAAAAATGTTGTCTGCAAATGCTTTCAACTCTTAACAATCCCATGTTTTAACGACGCAAGGGAAAAGGCTAGAGAAAACATAGTGGGAAACACACAGAAAATGCTGATAGCCAGCATTTTTCTCCCTTTCCCACAATGTTATCTACCCATTGACAGAGAAATCCAATCATTTGAGCCATATTTAACCCTTTACCACACAATCCCGACCTGTAACAGCCCTGAGGAAGATGCTTTTCAAAAACATTAAGGGAAAAGGAGAAAATGCTGATAACTTTTTCTGACAATGTTTTCTACTCTTTCAGTCTAGAATTAATTTGAAAATCACATTGAATTTGTCATCTGTGACAGTATTGGTTTTGGACCAGTTGTTGTTTGGTGAAATGTTTCATCTGCAAACACTTTCAAATCTGACAATTCTAAAGTTATCACCTGTTAACTCTTCACCAGAGGACAAGATAATTAGGCTAGTCCATATTGAAAGCATTTGCAAGCGACAAATTCACTGTGGCTCGAAGATTCATCCTTAAAAGAGTAGAAAGCAACATGGAAAAGTCAAAACCATGAAAAATGCTGGTAACCAGCTTTTTCGTTTTCATTTCAAGCAACATTTTGTCCCATCAAAGACAAATACCATCATTTGGGCCAAATTTAATTTATCACCTAGCAATTTGGATTGTAAATTTTTTTTTTTATGGTAAAGAGTAATTTAAAGTTGATTACTTCATTTTGGATATTTTCAATGCCGTTTGCAGCAAAATTGCTTCAAGAGATAATGAGCAAACTGGCACATTATCGTTCTTCTTTACCTAGCCACAGTCTTGGACCATTCCAAATATAAAAGGTTTAAAGACAACAAATTAAATGTTACTCAAATGATGAGGTTTGTCTTTCATAGAGTAGAAAACATTGTGGGAAAAGAGAAAATGCTGGTTACCAGCATTTTCTCCTCTTCCCACAATGTTTTCGAAAGCATTTTCCCTCATGGTCGCAATTACAACAGATTGCTTGGTAAAGGAATAAACTATCTGTAATCTTACATTCGCATACACTATCGATTGGGTCAAAGGCTCTCACGAGGTCCACAATCAAATAATTTCAACACATGTCGCTCAGCCACGCAAATTATTGCACATAAAACAAGGACACTTTCGCAAGTGCCATGTCTCTGCAACAGTTGCTTTTTTCAGAGAAAAATTCTGAGTTAGTTGGTATGGTATTTAACACCATTTTCAAGGTAATTTCAGCTATATTGTGGTGTCCTGGGTTCCCATCTTGCTTTTCAGGAGTTTCTATAACCAGTACTTTGCACAATATTCCTACCCAGCCACTGGCTGCTTTCCCACATAACCATCCTGGGTACAATGATTAGCAGTAAGAGGAATGAATCTTGTTGCAATGTCTACCATCAATTCCTGGAAAGAAGTTGGTAGTGCAGGGAATTTGAATCCGCAACCACCGGCTTTTAAGTCCTGTACACTACTGTTGCTACCTGGCTCAGTGAAAATTTTCAGTACAAAAAAGGGGCAGAACTGTGTCAAAAATTTTCAGAGGGTTACCTACTCTTTTTGATAATGGGTCTCCTCTTTTGACATCTGACTCAGGTTTGCCATAAATATCTTGACCCTTAACCACATGGTAACATTGAAGGCATTTTCAGATTACAAATAAAATGTTATTCAAAATATGAAATCTGTCTATCATAGGGTAAAAAACATTGTGGGTTACCAGCATTTTCTCCTTTTCCCACAATGTTTTCCAAAGCCTTCTCTTTCAGAGTCGTAAAAACTCGGGATTGTATGGTAAAGAGTTAAGTTTATTTGGCACTACAATGGATAAGCATTGACAGAGATAAAAAGAAAATGTCAAAAGTTTTAGCAAAAATAACCAGACACAGGCCATGACAGGGCTATGGCAATACCTTGCAAACATCTGAACTAACAAGCAACATTCACACATTGAAATACAATTAACCCTTACAGCAACAATTAAACCCAACTGTTAGTCTCAATCTAGAAAAACAACCCAATTAAGTGCAATTTCAAGGTGGCTTTTGCCTATCCTGTTTCAGTAAAATGAACAGTGTAGATCAAAGATCAGACTGCACATTTTGTGCAGTCTGATCTTGATATACACTAGCCACAATGGCAACTATAGTTGTGAAAGGCGCTTTAAGGGTTTAGATGTTTAAATGAAAGACATAACTGATCCGTAACATTAATAATGATACCATAATTATTATATACATATACACCCAATAAAAACTTGTGCATCATTTATATATAACTTTGCATGTATTTAACCCTTTACCACATAACGCCGCCTCGTAACAACCCTGGGGAAAAAAGCCTTTTGAAAACATTGTGAGAAAATGCTGGTAACCAGCATTTTCTCCTTTTCCCACATTTTTTTTCTACCCTATCACAGAATAATTGTACCATTTGAGCCAAATTGAAATATTCGTCTGCAAATACTTTCAATTTGGACAAGGCTAAAATTTTGTTGTCTGGTAAAGGGTTAAAATCATCCACGCGTGTAGACCGATCTTGAATCAGCACTAACCTCAATCTGACACTGAACATTTGACCAAAATTGTCTTCATTATTCTTATATGTCTTCAAAAAAGATTAATGCAAGGTGGACAAAAAATGTCATCTGCAGAAAAAAAAAAAATGCTGTTTTGTTTGGCAGAGGTAATGTGTTAACCCTTTACCACATGACAAATTTTAGACTTTCTGAAATTCAAAGCATCTGCAGACGACAATTTCATAATTTATACAAATGAACATAAGATCTCTGATAGGATAGAAAACATTGTGAGAAAAGGATAAAAAGCTGGCTACCAGCATTTTCTCCTTTTCTCACAATGTTTTCAATAGGCATCTTCCTCACGGTCGTTAAATCATGGGATTGTTTGGTAAAGGGTTAATCTTTCACCAGACAACAAAATTTCATTCCTGTCCATAATGAATGCATTTGCAGACGACATCTCAAAAGTGGCTAAAACAATGGAATTTGTGTTAGGAAGGGTAGAAAACATTGTGGAAAAAATACTGGAAACAAGCATTTCCTCATTTTTCCACTATGCTTTCAAAAGTTACCTGCCTCATGGTCATTAAAAAGCCTGATCATGTGGTAAAAGGTTAAGTAAAGAGCAAATCAACATCATATTTTTTTGGGAGAAAATTTAGGATTTTCTGGTCCTTCAGTGAAAGAGCGGAGTTCATAGTTGGCAACACGGGGATCAAATTCAAACTTATCCCTGGCAAAGATGAGTCGTATATCTGTGTGGAGGTAAATCTTGCCAGACTTACTTGACTGGAATCTGTGACGAGAAAAGGCAAGAAAAAAAAGTAGTCAAGCTCTTTGAAAGGGAGGCTTCATGCATCAGCAAAAAGCATCAAACCAGGTCAGCGTGTCAACTCTGAGCAGGTTGACCTGGGTCAAACATTTTTGCCATTGGTCAATTTTCTGCATCTCAAAGGACTATTCTATCTTGTGATTCAGTTGGATGTTACACAAAATTGATTTTTAGGATAAAAAATTACAACATGCATGGAATAATGGATCACTTGGATGCATTAAATCCCCTTTTGCCAGAGCCACTTCCAAATGTATTAAGCCATTATCAATTCACAAATGACTATATAAATCTGTCAGTTTTTGGTTTGCCTCAAAATTCCACTCTGTACAGAATTTTAGTAATGAATTGATGGTTGATTGATTGATCCACTGATTGATTAATTGTATGGTGTTTACTGCCATTTTCAACATTATTCAGTTATATTGCAACAGCAAGTGCACCTCTCCATGCTTTCCAGGAGTTTTTTTTACCAGTACTACACACAATATTCTTTCAAAGTCACTGGCTGCTTTCCCACATAACCACGGTCAAAGCAATGATCAAGGGTGAGAGAGGAATGAATTCTGTCACAATGGCTATCATCAATCCTTGGAGAGAAAATGGCCAAGCCAGGGATCAAACCAATTATAAGTTTGCTTCTAAATTCCATTTTCTACAATCTTTTATTTTATGTTATAGCAAATGCACTTAAACATGTATTCCTTTAGTTTCCTTCAAAAACACTTTCTCTGAGCCAGCATTTGCTTTACCACAATAAAAGTCGAAAATATGTTCAACAGAGAGAAAGCAAAGAGTTTGCTCCAAAAAACATTAGTCATAATTTCATCAATCTTTGGAAAGAATTTCGCTTCTGCCAAGTCCAAGGATTGATCAACTCTTTTACCTGACAACAAAATCTTAGACTCGTCCAAGCTATAGGAATTTGTGGATGACAATAATGATTAATTGAGGCTTAAATTACACAAATTCTCTCTGAAAGGACAGAAAACATTGGTAACCAATGCTGGTAACCAGCATTTTCTCATTATCTCACAATAATTTCAATACTGCTTGATTTCTTAACAACCCTGACAGGAAAGTCTTTTGAAAACATTGTGGGAAATGGAGAAAATGTTGGTAACCAGCATTTTCTCCTTTTCCCAGAATGTTGTTACCCTTTCAGAGAAAAACTCCATCATTTGAGCCACATTTAATTTGTCATCTGCAAAGGCTTTCAATTTGAACAAGTCCAAATTATCATCATTTGGTGCAGTTAAGGCACTGTAAGGGCAGGATGAAGATTATGCACCAAACTGCCAACGTGGTTGGTGAAAAAGAGCATTACCTTAAATGTATGAGGTAGCGCAAAAATGAGGGTTCCGAACTGTTTGCGTCCACTGGCATATACAGTGTTCTTTGGCGTAAAAATGTTTGACAGTTTGCCGGCATATCCGACATATCGTACATCACCACGAACATCTTGACAACCGTCTTGTTTGGGTTGAACAGTGTCTGCAATGTGATAAAGCTGTATCATAACCCTTTACCAAACAATCCCATGTTTAACTCTTTACCAAACGACAAAGTTTTAGACCAGTCCAAATTGAAAGCTTTTGCAGACGACAAAATAAAGATGACTCAAAAACTGAAATTTGTTTTGGGAAGAGTAGAAAACATGGTGGGAAAAGGAGAAAATGCTGGTTACCAGCATTTTCTCCTTTTCCCACCATGTTTTCAAAAGCATTGTTTCTCAGGGTCATTAAAAGTCGGGATTGTGTGGTAAAGAGTTAAATGACCCTAAATATTTGGATTGTATTGGAGTTTAACTCCATTTTAAGAGCTCAGGTCATATCATGGCAGTCAGTGACGCACCCATGTGTTTCCTGGCTTTCTCATACCAGTACTGACACAACTTTCTTTCGAAAGCCACTGACTACTTTTCTCACATACATCAGAATTGAGAGGCGAAAAGTTGCTAGAAAGAAAGTTTGCCTCAACCGGGTATCATACTCGCAATCACCAGATCCTGAGTCGGATATGCTAACCACTGAGCTACTTGGGCGGGCATGACCCTAAAGAGGAAGACCCTCAAAAACATCAAGGAAAAGAAGAAAATTATCTAAACCAGCAATTTCTCTTTTTCCCCCCAAGACTTGTCTAACCTTTCAAAGACTAATCCCACTATTTTAGCCATATTTAATTTCTTGTCTGCAAATTCCTCCAATTTGGAAAAGTCTATGATTCCATATTTGGTTGAGAGATAACCAAGTACAACAATAGTATGATTTGGTGAACTCCTGCTGTGAAAGACAGCTTTTAAAATTATCATGGACAGACAAAACCAGGCTTGTAACAAGCAATTCCTCCTTTTTCCACAATGTTTTCTTAACCATCCGCTCTTGGCTAGACAACAAAGTTGTAGGCCTGTCCAAATCACACACAACAAATCAAGTGTGTTTCAAATAAGAGGAGCTGTCTGTAACGGAGTAAACACTGGGAAAAGGAGAAAATGCTGGTTACTTACTAGCATTTCTTCTTTTCCCACAATGTTTTCAGAAAGCCTCTTCCAAAGGTCAATAGTGCCTCATGTCATTTCAAGTTTTATCCAAGAAAAGAGGTAAGATATCTAGATGAGGGATATATATACATTTGAGCTATGCTCTTGCAAAAGGGGACTTAAGGCATCTCCGTGATGCATGATACCAAGCATGTCATCACATAATTAGGGACCCATAAAGTCTATTATTAACAACTGACTGTATCATAAGATAGACTGGTCCTTTGATCTACAGAAACTTTACAAATAGCGAAAAGTTTCAGCCCAAGTCAGCCTTCGCCCAATCCGTGAAGGCTAACCTGGGTTGATACTTTTCGCAGATGCATTAAGCCCTCTTTTCACGGAGCATGGCTAATTTGTACATACAATCTGGACAGTTCCTGTTCTAGGTATGTGGTAGCCTCTCCGTCCAAGTGGTTCTAAGTTGACATGTCCCTGTGTAACAGAAAAGATGAAAAGTATTGCATGTTATCATTATTTTCCCTTGCAGACATCTTTTTGCTTCCTGCTATTGGAAAATATAACTCTTTACCAAATGACAGAACTTTAGATTGCTCAAAATCAAAAACATTTGCGGACAACAAATGTGGAAAAAAAGATAGGAATAGTCTCTGAAAGAGTGGAAAACATTGTGGTAAAAGGAGAAAATGCTGGTTATTAGCATTTTGTCCTTTTCCCACAATCTTTCAAAAAGGCCTCTTCTTCAGGGTTGTTAAAAGTCGGGATTGTTTGGTAAATTATGCCATGGCTCTTTACTAAACTAGAGGCGCTTGAGCGCCTGTATCGCTCCACAGGCCTGATATTTCTATAATGGCGAAAAGAATTTTTTAACAATTACCATTCAATCCTGCATTTTAGCTCGCTAAAGAAAAAAGGTATGGAAAAAACTTGTGAGAAAAGAAGAAAAAAATGGTAACCAGCATTTTCTTAGTTTCCCACAATAATTTCTATCTTTTTTTATATATGTCTTACTAATTTGAAGATATGTTGTCTGCAACAGGTCCTTTCACAAACCATTTTGGGTGGGGAAACATCAAAATATAGAAAATATGTCTTTCTCAGGGTCGTTAAAAGTTGTGATTGTGTGGTAAAGGGGTAATCTAAAAGAACAGCTAGGAGGGCAAATGAATGAATGTTATAGCAATATAGATCAACTTACATCAATACACCAGATAGAATGAAATATGCTGGCATACAATGAACACCTAATCCCTAATAATCAACTTTTCACAGTTAGAATGTCTTCTGTGGCAAACAACACAAAATGGTCTACAAATGCATTTACATAAATCAAATATCCTGCTCCAGGGCACAGATTAATTCTGGTGTACTGAAGTTGCGGGATCAGTTTGACTGGGTAACATTAATGCCTTATCACAAATGTAAAGCCCTGTCCCACTGTGTACCAGGTCACCAGGATTTACACCCCTTCTCTGTCCACTCTGCATTTACTCATTAGTAGGTCAACAAACCTTTACCAGAACTAATAAAAGTGCAGAGGTTCTCTTGTTCTATATCAAAAGGACTATAAAGTACCTACAACATGGGGGTTTTGTTATTAAAATACTTTTTCTTTTTTATCTTGGCATGGTTACTCAGGCTTAGTAATAAGGCAAAATTGAAAAGCTCAAGTTGTGAAAGGTGCTCAAGCTTTTATCTTATTTATGGCCAGTGATATTTCATTACTAGTACTAACTAATAGCATATCATTGGAGTAAATTGTGATCTTAATACCAAGGAAAATGTGTGGGCTTAAATAGGACAGCCCTGACTAGGTCAAGTCAATCCAATTTTCTTCCTTTTTCTTTGTTAGTCGATAAAACTAACACAATAAATAGTTTTGGAGAAGAACATTTTTTTGAAATATAAGCCTTGTCTATAAAAAAATGTGTTTTTAGGTGTATCATTTTTCTAAAAGGAATTTGGTATACAACCACCATAGAAACAATTTGGCAGACAACCACCATAGGAACTTACCTGCAAAACAACAATGAAATCCAATGAATAGTTTTAGAGAAGAAATTTTTCAAAGATTTTACTTTATACCATAAAAGGAAAATGAGTCTCCCATAAAAGCCATGTTTTTTGACAGATCATTTTTTTTTAACGGAATTCTGTAAACCTGTATCTAAGGAACATTCCTGCAAAATAATAATGCTATCCAAATAGCGGTTTGGGAGGAGAAGATTTTTAAAGGTTTTTTTACTTTGGTTGCCATGGCAACCAGAATTCTTCATGGAACACAATTATTTGAAGGAATTTGAAAGAGGACCACCAAAGGAACATTCCTGTGAAATTTGGTAAAAATCCAGTCAATAGTTTCTGAGGAGAAGTTTTTTAAAGAAAAAGTTTACGGACGCACGCACGGACGGACGGACGGACGCACGACGGACACAACGCCATGACAATAGCTCGCTGGCCTTCGGCCAGTGGAGCTAACAACAAAATTTTGGACTGGACCAAATTGTAAGCATTTGCAGACCACAAATCAAATGTTGGTTGGTTTGTTGGTTGTATTGGGGTTTAACGCCACTTTAACAGCTAAGGTCATATCATGGCGGTCGGTGACGCACATGTCGCTGGGTTATTGTGAAACTATGGCAAGTGACATTTTTTTCAAAAATGCTTTTTTTACATAACTCTACAATAAATCAAGTACTTCAACTACTGACTAAGTACTAGGCATGAATTTTACCTCAAAGTGACTTTAATGGACATTATGCAAAATGTTGTATCTGCATGATTGTAAATATTTTCAGTGTGAAACTATGGTATGTGCAATTTGCACTTACAACAGTTTCATACCAACTTTTTGAATGAAGTTAAAAATGTTATTGTTGTAAATGACTGAAATGATTGATTAATTTCAACTGCATCACAGGTTCTTTTGATGATCTATATCAGTCAGAGCCTGTCATTGTTTGAATCATTCTCTGCATTTTCATTTCATATAAAATCCGTTGTATATATGCTCTCAGAATATTGTGATAAAGTGAAGTTATTTCTCCTTTTTTGTGCTTTTTTCCAATCATAGAAACTTGTGCAGTTATTTCAGTGATAATGAAGCTTTTTCCAGTTGATGAGAGTGTTTTAATGTCATTTTCATATTGATGAGTGAAACAGTGAATGCTGTTGCCTTTAGATATTACATCTAAATTTTGTTTTATTGTTAAACTTTCTTCAAGAAGCATTTGGAAACATTTTCATTATGAATGAAAAGAAATCAAACCATATGTAGATATTACACATTTTGGATGATCTGTGCCTTCTTTCTCCACTGTAAGAAGTGCAAAAAAACAGATATGGCAGGTCAAAAGTATTATACAATCATGTAATTATGGTTAATTAATGCAGATACAATAGTTCCACACTGAACAATAATCAATAACAGTGCAGATACCATACTTTCACACAATACTACAGAGAACTTCCTGTACTGAAGATATGTATATTGATTACATCACTGATTACCTCATCGTGTTATCATCATCTATTTTATTTAAAATTACAGTAGTAATCTATAATAATGCTGTTAACTCTACCAAACTACAAAATTTTAGATTTGTCCAGACTGAAAGCAATTGCAGATGACAACTAGGTTTCATTCAAATGATGTGATTTGCCTTTGGAAGGGTAGACAGTATTGTGGGAAAAGGAGAAAATGCTGGTTACCAGCATTTTATCCTTTTCTCACAGTATTTTCCTAAGCTTTCTCCCCAAGGGTCTTTAAAACACAGGATTATGTGGTAAAGGGTTAAAGAAATGACACACATAGCAGCATCATATTTTGTTACTTTAAATAATTTCATTTTTCACTGAAAATGGTGTGGTATTGGTCTTATTTGGGTATACAAATCAGACCTGAGGACAGATATGACTGGTCAACAGGCTGATATCAAGCCCATTGACAAGATATTTTTTCTAAAGCTATAGCAACAGAACCCCTGGATGGTTATGGACAGTTCTCGGAAGTATTCTATTTGAAATAAATGGCTGATTCAGTCTGTCAAGGGACAGCAAAGAGATATTTTACATAGGAATTAGGAAATTAAATTTTGTACCACAAAATGGGTGAATTTATTTGATTATAATTATATGGTGAAGCCCAAACAGTAATGTCCACTCTTACATAGATTTCTGCCCTCAGGCTAAAGCCCTCAATTATATTATCCAGGCATACCCTGTAATGACCTCTATGTAGTTGATGAAATTAAGGGTCTAAAGATAGATCTAAACATTCATTGATCATGATAGTGACTGCTTTGATTGCAGTGTTTGAAATGGACTACAGTTGCTGACATTGTGTTCAACAATTGATAGTTTTGATAGTTAATTATGGCTTGCATCAGTTTATTAATTAAATAATTAAGAAAAACAAAAAGGTTATTTACTGTTGATATTTTTTAGTGACGGCATTTTCCATATCTATTAAATAAGCAGTTTGTTGTTGTCATGATGGCAAATTTTGAGATGGTGGAAAACAAAGCTAGAAAGGTTCTATCTAATTCCGTTGGCTTTCATTGTACTGTAGTATCTACTATCAAATACAGTAGGACATTATCAGGAATTTTCCCCTTTCTCACTGCTTCAAAACAATACAAAAACTCTTCAATATCATTTATGGCCAGGTCATCTGATAGTATTGCTATGCATCGCAATATAATAGACCCTCAGTAGTTATTGCAATGTGATAGTGGTTGCTCCAATAGTAAAAATATCACAACAGTCAATGTTAGGGTGGATAGTCAGTCTTAGAGGAGATCATGTGCTTTCTTGTCTTAATTTTGATGAGAGACAAAGGAAAATCAGGTCAGAGAAACAGGTTCCATGGTAGGCTTTATTAACCCTATACCACATACATGTAATTCCAAGTTTTAACAACCCTGAAAAATAAGGCTTTTGAAGACATTGTTGGAAAAGTAGAAAATGCTGGTAGCCAGCATTTTCTCCTTTTCCCACAATGTTTTCTACCCTTCCAAAAACAAATTCCATTTTGAGTCACATTTATTTTGTGGTCTGCAAAACTGATGCTTTCAACTTGGACAACTCTAAAATTTCATTGTGTGGTAAAGAGTTAAAGTATTTATGTCCTAATCAATTTCATGTATTTAATAAACATCCCCTTGCTGCACAAGCTATGTTTTTAATGAGCAAGAACCGCCAAACATCACTTTACACAAAGAACACACATTTCTAAGACGAGAAAGTATCAGTTTTATCAGTAAGGAAATATTGTGGAAAGAAATTGTTAATTGCAAGCAGTTGCTCCTTTTACCACAATATCTTTCAAAGCTTGCAGCTGAAGGAGCATCAAAATTTGTATTTTTGCTTGATAATGGATAAATAAGGCTTTTCTGTTGCTTTTTTCTATCTCTTTAGTAAACACTGCCATGCTGTTGTAGAGGTCATTGCTCTTAACTTAAGTTTTCAGGATTTTTCTTTTTTTTTAATTTTTGCCAAAAAGAGTTTATAATGATGTGAGAGATTATGCTGAAGTGGGCATTCAAAACATTATTCATGCTTCAAGTGTATCACATAAGTCACAGAATTATTATGATAGTACCGGTATTGTTTGTTTTTAGAACATAAATTGACCTAAAACGTCTGAGCATCACTTGATTGTGTTAGACTTGACTCCTACAATGCCTTTCACATCTGTAGTTAGTTTTGTGGCCTGAGTTTAGATTAAGATCAGACTTACACAAAACATGCAGTCTAGTCTTAGATATAAACTCTTCTATGCTGAGGTTTTCTTGCTGTAGAAAGCACCGATCATTTTCTCAAGTTGAAAATGTCTGTTTGTTCAACAACTCGGCTGTTTCTTAAGGAAAAGTTGTGATATTGTCATTGCCCCGTTATACTCTGCATTGTCAACGTACAAAAGCTTTGACATTTTCTCATATCTTTGTTATTACTGAAGATATTAACTTAAACATGGGATAGTTGCTAACTATCAAGAAGGAACTCACAACAAAAGGGCAGGTACATCTCAAAATATTTTGGACACAGCTGGCCCCATTTTTCAACTGAATTTTCACTCAAAAAGCTCTGGCAGCTAAGTGTTAGCACCCACAAGTGGTGCTGTTGTTTTTCAGTGTAAGGGTTTTAGATTCTTTCCAAATGGGACATAAAGAATCATTTCAGAAGTTTGAGAACTATATATAAGTGGTTTAAGACAGAACCACAGGTGGAGAAAATGCCTGGCTAATACAACATTAGTTATTATTAAAATGAATGCATTTTAACTCTTTAACAAACAACAAACTTGAAGACTTTTTCAAATTGAGAGCATTTGCAGACAACAAATTCAGTGTGGCTCAAGCAATAGGTTTAGTCCTTGAAATGGTACCAAATTTTTGTGGAAAAGGGAGAAAATGCAGGTTTCCAGCATTTTCTCCTCTTCCGACGATGCTTTCAAATGCCTTCTTTCTTCAGGGTCATTAAAAGGTGGAATTGTGTGGTAAAGGGTTAACCTTCCATTGGTTCAAGACGAAATCCATTAGATGAAATGCTGCAGATGGAGATGACAAATCCATCCTAATAAATAAGTGGACAGGTCTCAATTAAATACTTATTCATAGATGATATTACAATTGCATGTGGTTATTTCTTTATCAGATGCACACATCTTTGACATAATTCCCAAAAATTAGTGTTTGTTTTGCCTACTTTTACCTCACCTTTAACCCATTACCACCCAATCCCAATTTATAATGACTCGGAGAATGAAAGGTCATGGAAACATTACGGGTCACCAGCATTTTCTCTGTTTCCCACTATGTTTTTTACCCTTTTACACGTGATTTGAATTTTTGAGTCACATTTGTCGGTCTCAAATGCTTTGAATTTTGATGAATTGAAAATTTTGTTGTGTGGTAAGGAGGTGAAACAATGTTCTACAAATTGCTGTCTTCTTTCAGTCAAATTAACATTATGTTTTATTAATTTCTCGAGAGCATTGTCGCAGAAAATTTAAGTGGCTGGTGGTGCTTTCTGACAGTATTCATACCAGAAGATTAAGCATACTTTAACTTGAAGACCAATGCAATTTAATTTTCTAGTTTGGACCATGTTCAATGTTAGGCATTGTTTGTCTGAATGAAAGTTGTTGCATAGTGCATTAACTGTTCAAGACATGAAAGGACAATAGGTACAACAGGATGCTTGGGTAATTGCTTCATCTTAAAAAGATTAAGACAAATAGATAAAGTCACAGTAATAAGAGAGTTCCTGGTTACTGAAAAAGGTGGACAATCATAGTTTATTTATAAGGCAATAAATGAATGGCTGAGCACACTTGGCCACCTCCGACCGGTAATTAATTTAGTAAAATGAACAAAATTTGATCATGCTTCTTTCCTGAAGGTGATATATTAATATGGTTTATCTATTTAGACATTATAAGGCAATCAAAAATGAAATGGCACTCTCTGCCAAGTCCTAAGTTATTTTGTGAAATTAAAGAAATTTGTTTTACTTCTTTCATGAGTATTTCTGCCACATCATGGTGGCTGTTCTATTAATCATGTGCCTCTGGGGTTTAACCAGCGCTAGGCTGGGGCTCTGCAGTGCCTAGACTAAAGACACTCCCATGCAACCAGCACAGCTGGTGGGATTTGACACAGAAACATTAGATAATGAAACAAACACCTTAACCACTGTTCCAAAATTAACAGATCTTTGTCCAAAAAATGCATAACATAAAATTGAAGTAAACTCAGGTGAGATACTTCTCTAACCATCTTCCTACTTACCATGCATAGACCTGAATTTATCAATTCCGAAATAATTTTTTTCTGGTGATAAATACAAAATTATATAATAATAGTCTTATCATTTGCTGAAAATGTGTGCAAATGACATGTCATTATTTAAGATTTGTTGTGGCTGTTTTAGTTGTACTCTCTGATGTGACATAATTATGTCATATTTCCAAGCAATCTCAAAGATTGCTTTGTTATGTTGTGTGTAAAATTGTGTAGTTATTTTTTAAAGTGACTGAACTGAAAAATGACTCAAGTATTCTTCTTTTCATACCCCAGGGTGTCAAATGAATGAAACTCAGAATGGTTGTTGAATACAACCACAAATCTTGATCTACAATGTCCAAGACAACAACTAAAGTTATATGTACTTGGCACTCTGAGGGTTATAATTTCCAGGTCTAAATTTGTAAATCTTAATAAACAGAGCTTGTTATTGGGTAAGCCAACTACCAGAGTGTTTCTTGTCTTAACTCTTTACCAAACAACAAAATTTTAGACTTGTCCAATTTGAACGCATTTGCAGACGACAAAATAATTGTGACTGAAAAATTGAAATTTGTTTTAGGAGGGGTAAAAAACATTGTAGGAAATGGAGAAAATGCTGGTAGTGGTTACCAGCATTTTCTCCTTTCCTCACAATGTTTTCAAAAGGGTTCTCTTTTAGAGTTGTTAAAACTCGGGATTGTGTGGTAAAGGGTTAACAAGATGTCGCTGATTCTCAAACACAATAAATTTCATAAGATTTAGAATGAAATTATTTGGAATGAGAAGTAATTTATTGGTCATGTGGTTTGAGAATGCATTATACAAAATTGGTTTCCATAAATCCAGCTATAAAGCAAATAGGTGTGTTAATTTACAAAGATTTTTTTTTTTTATGCAGTAGCATACAATTTGGATCTTATGAAATATGCATTATTCTCTAGATTGCCTTAAACTACTTTAGGTGTTGTTGGTACATCTATCTCTATTAAACAAATACATTGCAACAACTAAGAAGGGATCCAGCCTGGTATTAAAGAGGTTGATTTGTTTCCCAAAGGTTATGTACCAGAATTGCTGGTGTTTTGTGAGAGCGTTCATTAGCAAGTACTGCAGAGCTTAGCGCAGTATTGACATAATTGAGAATCATGTATGTAAATATCCTGTTACAAGTGATATATCTGAAATACTGTTGAAAGCAGCACAAAACACAGTGTAAACAAACAAGCATTTGAGTCACTGAACAAGCATTTGAGTCATTGAAAGCCATGAAGCCTAACCTAACAACTGCAGGGACATGAACCATGGCTGAAGATCTCCTGATCAAGGACCTATCTGTTTGCTCTACCACATCACTATCACACACAGATACATGTGGAAAATCAACCAGATCTTCTTTTAATTCAAAAATAAAGACAACCTATTATCCACCAATACCACCATTCAAAATAAACTCATTACTGATACAAACAGTTTAGCAAGGAGACAGCACGTACCTGTCAACAGCAATATGCTCTCTTTTATACAATATTTCTCCTCTTTATAATGCTGTTTCAGTTTAATTTCTTTTTTAAAATATATCTACACTATAGCATTATAATCACAATAAAGCAAAACCTTTTTGTAAATGATATAATATTTGCTAACTTGCAAATAGCCAATCAAAACAATGCAAATACAATAGTTTCATACTAACATAATTTCTGCAGAACACCATTATTCTTGGTGTGAAACTATTGTAATTGACATTGTATTAAAAAACCAAAAATCCAAAAATAGCTTTTTGCAATTGATTTAAGTCATTAAAAGAACTTATTGAAATAAACAGTATGTTACAGTATTGGTCCATTTTATGTTTTGATAAAGAAATTAATCAGTTTTTTCCTTCTCCTGTAAAATTTTGGAAAATGCTGATACCATAGTTTCACTCTAACCCAGCGATGTGTTTCCTGGCTTTCTCACACCAGTACTAACAACTTTTTTTCCAAAGCCACCGACTACTTTTCTCACATGCTTCAGCAGAGGTGAGAGGCGAAAATACGCCGGAAAGAAAGTTCGCCTCAACCGGGTATCGAACTCACAACCTCCAGGTCATGAGTCCAACACGCTCACCACTGAGCAACCCAGGCGGGCCAAATTAAATATACCTCCAATGATGATTTCTGTCTTTGATAGGGTTGCAAACATTGTGGGAAAAGGAGAAAATGCAGGTTCCCAGCATTTTCTCCTTTTCCCACAATGTTTTCAAAAGGCTCCTTTCTAATGGTCGTTAAAACTCGGAATTGTGTGGTACAGGGTTAAACAAACAACAAAATTGTAGACTGGTCCAAATTGAAAGAATATGCAGACAACCAATGAAAAGTTGCCCATAAAATGCTCATAGGATGGAATTTTTGTCTGAAAGAGTAGAAAACATTGTGAGAAAAGGATAGAATGCTCATTTCATCCAAATTCTCCTATTGTATCAATGTTTCTATGTATATCCATGCATGAGATTCTCATTCATGTTGATTACTCTTTTTAACTCTTTCCTAAAACAAAAAAAAGTAAACTTGTCCAAATTGAAAGTATTTGCAGACAACAATTTAACTGTGACTCAAATGATGGAATTTGTCTTTGACAGGGTAAAAAAAACATTGTGGGAAAAGGAGAAAAATGCTCTTCTCCAGCTTTTTAACTTTTTCCTACACTATTTTCAAAAGTCCTCTTCGTTAAAAAAGGGGGCTGTTCTGTGAAGGGTAAACATGAAAGATATTAATTGCATCCGCTACAAATTTGCCTCACAAGTAAAAAGATGATTAATTACTGTATAGGTTATAACAGTACAAAAGGTAAGACACAGAAACAATTGGATAAAAAAGAAAAACCTTTTGTAGACTTGTACAGAAATACTGAGAGAAAAGGGGCAATTACTGCTCACAATCTAGAGCTCTTTTTCCTGCCAATATTGTTCAAAGGCTGTCTTCTGCATAAATGTACAAAGACATATACGTTGTGATGGGTTATTTACCAAGTAATCTCAGGTGTTAACAACCCTGAGAAAAAAGGCTTTTCAATATATTTTGGAAATAAATGGGTCAATAAGGCGCTCACCTGAGAAAAGTTATCTACGGTTGATAAAACTGAAGCAATCCTGGTTTACATGATGCAAGACAGATGAGTGCAACCGATATGACTCAATTTTCAACTTGTCCAGGATATCATCAAGACAAACATTCTGACCAAGTCTCATGAGTATCAGGCTGAAAATGCAACCTTTAGAGTGCACACAAGGTTTTACTAAGATTTGGCCCAGTGACCTACTTTTTGACCCAATGTGATAAAATTTCGAACAAGTCCAAGTTATCACCAAGACAAACATTCTGACCAAGTTCCATGAGTATCAGGCTAAAAATGTGGCCTCTAGAGTGTACACAAGTTTTTTCTAAGATGTGGCCCTGTGACCTACTTTTTGACCCAAACTGACCCATTTCTAAATCTTAGAAAAACCTTGTGTGCACTCTAGAGGCCACATTTTCCACCTATTACTCATGAAACTTGGTCAGAAAGTTTGTCTTTATAAAATCTCCTCTCTGACCAAGTTTCATTAAGTCTGTCACAAGAATACTCAAGCAGAGATAACTCTATCAGACTGGCGATAATAAGTATTGTGTTTAGCAGCCACCTCTATTAGTAAGCAGGACCAAACTGAAACAACTTTCCTTACCAAATACGGAGATGGAGCATTGTCATCTGACAGCTGGAAGAAGTAGGCTGCAACAGGAAGTGAGACATGCTTTGGACAGAATGTTCCACCAGCACCAATCTCAACAGAAAAACCATCAACAACACCAACAGGCTCTATTCTACCATTCAAAACTGATTCCTGAAAATAGAAAGATTTTATCCAAATCAAAATGGAAATTTTCCTTTAAGTTATGCCTACAGGCAGTAGAATAAAACACTGAATTTAACTTGAGAATTTTTCACAGCATTACATTGCATGAAAAATATGCCAGTGAACTTCAAAACATGTAACCAGTAAACATAAATTTGGTCCACATAGATTTGTTTGTTTGTACTGGAGTTTAATGCTGTTCTAACAGTTTAGGTCATATCATGGAGGTCAGTGCACCTATGCATGTGTTTCCTGGCTTTCTCACACCAGTTCTGACAACCTTTTTTTCAAGCCACATTTCTGAAATGAAAATGAGTGAGAGGCAAAAACTCACAGAAAAGAAAGTTTGCCGCAGCCAGGTATCGAATCCACAATGACAAGGTCAGTTGTCAGATATGCTAACCAATGAGCTACCCAGCCAGGCAAAACTTTCATAGAATAGCCAAGATTAGATCAACAGTGGTGGTATTATGCAAGTACTTTTTAGCTTGTGTTTTCATGTTATCTATTCTTACTTAGTCTTAAAGGTGGGGGGGGGGGGGATGTTCCTTCCTTTTTTTTTTTTTTGAAATTTTAAAAAGACTGATGTGAATAAAGTACTTTAGTGTTGCATGTGAAAAAAAAACTAGAGAGGAAGATCTAAGCAATCATGTAATAACTAACACAGATACAAAATAAATGGAACCTCTGACCTACCTCGAAATTACCCAGAAGGCAGTTGGTGGTGGCTGGTGCACTTGTGCTTATTATTTTTGGGTCCTCTATGGTTTCAGTGTTGTCCTCAGATTGCAGTGTTAGTTTGGAACAGGAAATGGCACTGTGATAAGATAAGTGTTAATCAAAAGATGTTCTGGTATTCTTTGTTGGGAACGCCCAATCTTTAACCTTTTACTACAAGGAAAAATTTTAGGCCTGTCCAAACCCATAATGCAGACGCCAAATTAAATATGGCTAAAATTGTGGAAGTTGTCTTTGATAAGGTAGGAAACAATGGGGGAAAAGGACAGAATGCTGGTGAATAGCATTTTCTCCTTTTCCAACAATGTTTTCATAGGCTTTCATATTCAAGGTCTTTAAAAATCTGCATTGTCTGGTAAAGGGTTAACACTTTCCCATATGATCCTTTGTTTTTATGATACTGTTGTAGAAGGCTTTTGAAAACACTGTGGGAAAAGGAGAAAATGCTGATAATCAGCATTTTCTCCTTTTCCCACCATGATTCCAAAAGCCTTCTTCTTCAAGGTCATTAAAAACATGGGACTGGATGGAAAAGGGTTAAGAATGTACTTACTTTTTGATGGCTTTCACATTTGTCAATGAACAGTCATAGTCAAACTTGTTACTGGAGATTTTCTTGATTGGGGCCTGAAAAACATAATTTTTTTTTTTAATGTAAAGTTGCGACTCACAAAACAAGAGCATGCAGGTGCCAACACTTGGCTGCAGGCGCTTGACTTTCAGTGAAAATTCTAAATAAATCAAAGCGTTGAAGGCCTGGGCATCAGAATGGGTGAAGAGGTAGGAAAATGAGGCCCAGAAGCTCAAAGTTGCTATCACTTTGTACAGACTAATAAAAAATATCTACATGTCTCACACTGACAGTCTGTGGAGATGGCAACAGAAAGGAAAAACATAAATTTGTAAAAGCCAATACAATGAGTATTTTTGTATAGCCTTGGCCTCGACAGTCTTTATGGATTGAAAGAGATAATTTTGAAAGGATTTTCTTCCTTTACTTTGCTTTGGCAACAAATCAAAATGGTAACAAACCCAAAGCCGATTTTCATAAACAAGAGGGCCGTTGGACCTAAAGCCCTAATCTGAGTAAAGACATCTATGACTGATAAATTTGAAGAGCTCCTGGTTGTGATGATGGAAAACACAAATGAGCCATATTTTTTATATGCCAAGCCCAGGCCAAAAAAGGGCATAACTATGTCAAAAATGCTTTGACATTTACCCACCCTTGTAGTATAGGTTCCTCTTACTATATTTAACCACTTGTCCAAGTTTGAAGTAAATACTTATCTTTATTTAAAACAGAGATATTATAAAGGGTCAAAGTTTTTGCATGACGATGCTGACAGGGCTATGGCAATAAGTCGGCGTTTTCATTAATAAGAGGGCCATTGGCCCTAAAGAGCTCACCTGAGTAAGGTCATCTAGGATTGATTGTTAAAGCCGAAAAGAATCTGGTCGTGATGATGTAAAATGCATGAGTATAAGTGATCTACTTTTTGATTGGTTGAAAGCATATTTTTGAGTTTCTAATCTGGCTCAAAATTTGGCATCTAGAGTCACACAACGTTTTTCTAAGATTTGGCCCTGTGACCTACTTTTTGACCTGACATGACTCGATATCATTCTTTTCCAAGATTTCATCCAGACAAACATTCTGACCAAGTTTCCTGAGTATAAGGTGGGAAATGTGGCCTTTAGAGTGCACACAAGGTTTTTCTCAGAATTGGTCCTGTGACCTACTTTTTGAACCGACCTGACCCGATTTCTAACTTGGAAAAGATTTTATCCAGACAAACATTCTGCCAAGTTTCATGAGTATCAAGCTGAAATTCACTGATTGATTGAATAATGTGTTTTACACCCCTTTTAACATTATTTCAGTCATATCACGGTGACAGCTCACATAACCATATATTTCCTGGATTTCACTAGTACAAGGCTAGGGCTCTGAATATCAAGCTGAAAATGTAGCCTCTAGAGGGTACACAAGGTTTTTCTAAGATTTGGCCCCGTGACCTATTTTTTGACTCAACTTCACACAATTTCAAATTTGTCTGAGATTACATCCAGACAATCATTTTGACCAAGTTTCATGAGTATCAAGCTGAAAATGTGGCCTCTAGAGTGGACACAAGGTTTTTCTAAGATTTGGCCCAGTGACCTACTTTTTGACCCCATGTGAACCAATTTCAAACTTGTCAGAGATTTTATCCAGACAAACATACTGACGATGTTTTATGAGTATCAGGCTGAAAATGTGGCATCGAGAGTGCACACAATGTTTTTCTAAGATTTCGTCCTGTGACCTACTATTTGACCCAACATGACCCAATTTTGAACATGTCCAAGATTTTATCAAAGTTTTATACGTATCAGGCTGAAAATTTGGCCTCTAGATTGCACACAAACTTTTTCTAAGATTTGGCCCCCTGACCTACTTTTTGACCCCAGTTTCATGAGTATCAGGCTGAAAATATAGCCTCTAGAGTGAACACAAGGTTTTTCTGAGATCTGGCCCTGTGACCTAATTTTTTACCCAGCTTGACCCAATTTCGAACTTTTCCCAGATTTTATCATGACAACCATTCTGACAAAGTTTCATAAGGTCTGGTTGAAAATGTGGCCTCTAGAGTGCACACAAGGTAAATGTTGACAACCGCACGACGCACGATGGACGACGGATGCCGGACACAGCATGATCACAAAAGCTCACCTTGAGCACTTTGTGCTCAGGTGAGCTAAACACAGCCGACCGAATAATTACAATACACAATGTTCTGTTAAGGATTGTTCGTTGACAAGACAGTTGTCCCATCAACTTGCAGTATGTACTATATTTTCAACCTGATCTTTGATTGGTGCATCCATAACTAGTTGCATCCAATCAAAATGTAAGTAAACACAAACAGTGAGCCATGCTCTTGCAAAAAGGGGTTTATTGCATCTCTGTGATGCATGATACCAAGCAAATCATCATATGGTTAAAGATCCATAAATTCCAAATTGTAGACCAACCCAGTGATTGACTGAATCATGAGGTGGAATGGTCCTTTGACATGCAGAAAATTGACCAGTAGCAAAAGGTTTCCACCAGGGTCCGCCTGTGCATAGTGCACAGGCTGACCCGCCGAGTCAATATTATTTGCACATAAATGAAAACGAAAACCCCTTTTGCCAGAGTGCCCCTGATTTATTTAACCCTTTACCACACAATCCTGGGTTTTAATCACCACTGTCAGAAAAGGCTTTTGAAAACATTGTTGGAAAAGGGGAAAATGCTGGTAACCAGCATTTTCTCCTTTTCCCACAATATTTTCAACCCTTTCCAAAACAAATTTCAATTTTTCAGTCATGTTTATTTTGTCCTCCGCAAAATTAATGGTTGGAATTTGGACCAGTCTAAAATTTTGTCATTTGGTACAGAGTTAATCAGCAAATGGCATAAAGTGTAGGGGAGCAATGTGTCACCTTTCGCTACTGTAGGATCGATGTTTATGGAAATATCTAGACTTACAGGACTAGATCGGGATGGAAGACCTGTATTGGAGTTAAACACAACACTGGCACTGCGATTGATCATGAATTGAAAATTTTTGATGTCGTCCGGCGATGGCAAACTCTTGTACATTGAATTGGAGGTACTTGTCATTTCCTGTAATCGTACAATAAAAAGACTATTACTTACTACAGCATAACACAAGAGAGCCATAATGGCCCTGTATTGCTCCACCAACCATACATACCAAACATTACAATTCTAGGCCAAAAGGTTTCAAAAAAGAAGCCTGATAACCTTTCTCTATAAAAGCCCATGCGAAAATTGTGACCCCAGGTTGAGTCCAATTTTTCACCTAAAATTATGATTTCAAGGTATAATTATGAGTTATTACTTAAAGCTTGGTAGAGGTCAAAGATGATAAAGCCACATACCAACTATAGGTCTAAGCCATATGGTTATAAAAAAGGAAGATTTTCAAAGTTTCCTCAATAAAGCATGAAAGGTGGGATGTATTTCGATTCAACGGCTCACTTTTGAACAAATTCAGAAGAGATCTACTAGATGAAGCTATATGCAAATTTGGTAGCCCTAGGCCTTAGAGTCAGGAACAGGAAGCGTTCACCATAAAGCCGTTGTAAAACTTGAGGGCCCCCCTTCCCCCCCGGGACCAGGCCAATTTGACCCAAAGGGCAATAATTTTGAAGAATCTTAAAAGGGCTGCTAATTTTGGTAGCCCTTGGCCATATGGTTTACAATCACAAGATTTTTAAAGTTTTCCCCCTATAATCCCATGTATATTTTGTAACCCCTGGGGCGGGGCCAATTTGGCCCTAGCGCTATTGTTTGAAGAATCTTAGTAGAGGTCCATCAGGTGAAGTTACATGCCAATTTTGGTAGTCCTAGGCCATATGGTTTAAAACCGGAAGATTTTTCCAATTTTTCCCCGTATAAGCCCATGTAAAACTTGTGAACCCCTGGGGCGGGGCCAATTTCGGCCCCAGGGCTATAATTTGAAGAAACTTGGTAGAGATCCATTAGATGAAGCTACATGTCAAATTTGGTAGCCCTTGCCAGAGCTCCAGATAAGAGGGAGTGTTTGTATTCTAATCTCATTATTTCTCTTCCAAACCCAATGTCGTTGAGACAATTCTAATGAGTACCCATAAGATAGGGTTTACGGGAGAATGATTAATATGTTCGGTTTTGAAATCAAAATCACTTCCTCTGTCTGGAGCTCTGCCTGGGCATTAAGGTTTCCGACAAAAAGATTTTCAAAGATCTCCAATATTGTTCAGTTTTGTTGCCATGGCAACCAGAGTTTTGACAGGAATCAAATTCTTTCAAGAAATCCTGAAGAGGACCATGGCAGGATCATTTCTGTGAAGTTTCCTCAAAACTGGATGAGTAGTTTCAGAGAAGATGTTTGAAATAAAAGTTAATGCACGCATGGACACACGAAGGACACAGACCATGATATAAGCTCCCTGGCCTTTAGCCTTTAGCCAGTGCAGCTAAATACAAATTTACATCACTGCAATTAACCGCTTTTCAATGCAGGAGAAAAATCAGCCGCATATAACAAGCAATTGCTCCATTTTCCATTTATATCTTCCAAGATTAGGATTTTCTTCTCAATCATTTTGTAAATTTTTGGACATGTCCAAATTGCAAGCATTTGCAGACAACAAACTAAATTTGGCTAAAGTGATAAAATTTGTCTCTTAAAGGATAGAAAACATTGTGGGAAAACGAGAAAATGCTGGTTACCATCATTTTCTCCTTTTTCCACAATGTTTTCAATAGCCTTCTTCCACAGGCTTTCTTTAAACTTGGGATTGTGAGGTAATGGATTAATGTTGTTTGCAGCATTTGGTCAGTCATATCATGGTGGCCAGTGCACCTTTCAATGCGTTATGGGAGTTTCTTTTACCAGTATTTTGCATAATATTCTTCCCAAACGACTGGCTGCTTTCCAACATAGCCATTGTCTCAACATCGATCGGCGGTGAGAGAGGAATGAATCCTGTCACAATGGCTATCATAAATCCTCAGAAAAAAAATGGGAGAGTTGGGAGTTCTGAACCAGTAATCCTCTGGTTCTAAGTCCTGGCCTCTTTCAACAAGGTTGTTTTCAAAGACTGTATTGAAGTTTAAGGCTGTTTTAACAGCATATGTCATATCAAGGCGGTCAGTGCATCTACACATGTTTCCTGGCTTTCTCATACCAGTACTGACACAACTTTCTTTCCAAGTCACTGACTACTTTTCTAAGATGCAACGGAAGTGAGAGGGGAAAATTCGCAAGAAAGAAAATTTGCCTCAACCGAGTATCAAACTTGCAACCACCAGGTCACAAGTCAGATACACTAACCACTGAACTATCCAGGTGGGCAATATTTTCCAAGTTATCTGCTCATTTCAGGAGATAATGAGTACAGTGTTGCTCAAAGAATGTTATATACTTACTTTTTGTACATTTTGTTGAAACTCTTTCTTTAACAACTGCTTGCATAGAGAGAGACCCCTTGTCGGGGAATTCGTATCACAGCTCTCTGGTGTCGGGGTCGATGACAGTGAACCTCCAGTCTGATCTGAACCTCGACCAAACTCCCCCGCTCTTACACCACCAAACTTCGGACTAAAATGTCTCTCCACCTCATGGTCAAGAGTTGGCGAGCTGTTGCGAGAAAACGGGGAATAAGGTCTATCATCGATATCCATTGAGTCTAAATTCTGTGCAAGTGTTGCCATGGCATTGTCCACGGCACCAATGTTACATGGAATGCTTATTTCGTTTAAAGTTTTTTGTATTTTGGGAGTCCTCTGTTCGACTTCCAATGAAAGACATGATTGGGTGTGACTTCCCACTTCACAACTACCGTTTGATGTTAAATCTATACTACTACAATTTGGTTTTGTTGGTTCACCAGTTTCCTTTATATTGCTATTTTTTGAGACTCTCAATTCTGACTTAGGTATTATAATGTTTGTATGAACTTTGCTTGTAGATTCAAGTCTAGAGATTTTCTGTGGTTGAGATTTCATTGGTTGGGACTTAGCTCTGTGATCTACTTCTGTATCTGTTATAGTATCAGTAAATAGGGTTTTGACATGTTTTTCTTCTTTCAGTTCACACAACATTGTTGGAGTCTGACAGTCTGCTCTTTCTGAAAGACTTTGGGCCTGACACAAGTTTGAACTATTACTAAAATATCCTGTATCGTCCATAGAAAGTTGATCATCATCATTAACACCTTCATTGTCATCATCATCATCCAAATAAAAACTGCACTTAGTTGTTGGAATGTCTTCTATTCTCTGTTTACAAGGCGCTTTATTTGAAAGACTAGATAAGTAAGCCTCCAGCTCACCAAGACTTGGAGGTTTGATGAGATCACATATATCACTGGCAGTTATTTTGTTGATTTTGCTGAGGTTCTCATATTCTTTGTCATTTTCCACAATGCTTTCTGGTTTTTCAAGATCTAGACAACGCTTTTTATATGTTGAAGGCTGTGGTTTGGCACTACCTGTCACTAAGACCTTTGGACTAGGTAACCGTTTAGAAGCTGGAAATGCAATTCCCGTGGCAACGTTGAGAAAAATTGGTTTTCGGAATTGTGTTGCTTTTGTAGGTGTCACATGACCTGGATACTTTGCTGGTTTTGGCAGATCTGTGTCTGTGCTGGATGTAGGCAGTGCCTGTATCACAGATGATTTGGTTGCTATGGCAATATCACTGGTATTCATATCTGTTGACTTTGGATCAGCATCTGCAAGCTTATTTAGCTGTTGTGCTGAGGGTGAAACCTGGTCAACTTTTCTTTTGGGAGTTATACTCACAGGACACGGTATAGAATGCTCTACTTTTCCTTTCAAATGACCTTCAATGTTTGACCTTGGCACATATGGAGGTTTTGCCACAACCTGGCAATCCATTTTCGTACTTTCTACTTCTAGTTCACCTTTTTTATTTCCCTTTGGCTGCCTTTTCATCCTCTTCTCCATTTCATCAGCATACTTTGAGGTGGAGGCCACTGGCTCCCTAGACTTCATTCTGGTTTCATGCAAAACATCCTCCACACGCATTTTCTTATTCCTCCCACATGGTTCAAAATTTGAAGATGGGCTCCGACACAATAAGACCATTGGATCCTTCTGACGTGGCAAAAATGCACAGGTTGTCCTCATTATGACATCACCAAGATCAGCAGACGGAAAATTGTGAACCTCAGGTAACCTGCTAAACGACGGCCCCACAGACTCTCCTGGTGCATAAATTCTACAAAATAAATTGAATAACACAATAATAATTTAGACTGGTCCAAATTGAAAGCAGTTGCAGACGACAAATTAAAGCTGGCTCAAATGACAAAATTTGTTCTTGATATGGTAGAAAACATTGTGGGAAAAGGAGAAAATGTTGGTTACCAGCATTTTCTCCTTTTCCCACAATGTTTTCAAAAGGCTTCTTCCTTAGGGTCGTTAAAAGTCGGGATTGTGTGGTAAAGGGTTAACACACAATCCCACATTTTTTATGACTTTGAGGAAGAGGGCCTTTGTATAAATTGTGGGAAATAGCAGAAAATTCTGACAATTTAAAGACAAAAATTCAGTTTCTAGGTCAGAATTAATTTGATGTCTGCTTTCTATTTGGACAAGTATGAACTTTTGCACTATGGTAAAGAGTTAAACCAAGATGTATGGTCATAACATACATATTCTTGGGTAAATTTGTTCTTGTGGTGATCATTTTTTTTTTTCTTTAAAACAAACAACCATCCCATCTAGTGGCTGTTTGCATGGAAAATGCTTTGACTATCAGTTTAGTGTCGACACTAAAGAATGACAATGATTTTTTAACTCTTTACTGAATGACAAAATTATGGGCTTGTCAAAATTAAAAGCATTTGCAGACGACAAAATAAACATGATTCAAAAACTGAAATTTGTCTTTTGAAGGGAAGAAAACATGCTGGCTACCAGCATTTTCTCTTTTTTCCACAGTGTTTTCAAAAGCCTTGTTCCTCAAGGTAATTAAAAGTGCTTTCCCACATAACCATGGTTACAATGATCAGAAAGTGGAATGAATCATGGGGTAATGACCATCAACAATCCTTGGAAAGAAATGGGCTGATCTGGGTATTAGAACTAGGGACCCCCTGCTCTCTAGTCCTGTATGCTACTGACTGCACTACCAGGGCTCAGCACACCAGAATAAAATGGGATGGCATTTTTATGACACTAATTTAACCCTCCAACACACAAACCCAAGTTTTAACAACACTAGGGAAAAAAGACTTTTGAAAGCATTGTGGGAACCAGCATTTTCTCCTTTTCCCACAATGCTTTCTACCCGACCATAGCACTTACGCTCATTTGTACCTGTTTTTAATTTGTCATCTGCAGATGTTTCGAGACTGGAAGAGTCTAAAATTTTTCATTTGGGAAAGGGTTAAAGATATAGCTAAGAAACAGTTTTGAGATTGTCAGCAGTAATTGTCTACCCTTTACAAAACAATCCCAGGTTTTAACAGCCCTGGGTAAAAGCCTTTTGAAAAACATTGTGGGAAAAGAAGAAAATGCTGGTAACCAGCATTTTCTCCTTTTCCCACAATGTCTTCAACCCTTTCAAAGACAAATCCAATCATTTCAGTTACATTTAGCCCATTACCACACAACCAAGTTTAACAACCATGAGGGAGAAGGCTTTTGAAAACATTGTGGGAAAAAGAGAAAATGCTGGTAACAAGCATTTTGTCCATTTCCCACAATGTTTTCTACTCTATCAGGGACAAATGTTGTCATTTGGGCCAACCTTAATTTGTCGTCTGCAAATGCTTTCAATTTGGACCAGTCTAACATTTTTGTTGTTTGGTAAAGAAATTAACTGTCATCTGCAAATGCTTTCAACAGCCTAAAATTTTCTTGTTTGGAAAAGAGTCCACAGACTCCATTATTCTACTTACCTGTAAACTATTTTCAAGGGTATGGCTCCGCCCATTGAGATGAGCCAAGAGCTAAGCTGAGAAAAGTGAAGATAACTCCTGACAGCTTGTAGATGTATTCTCCCTTTCACACAGCCATCCATCCTCTCTGGGGACCTATCAGTAATTTCAGAACATTTTTAAAACAAAACTTGTAATTACAAGACGAGCAGTAATTGTTGAAAATTCTTTAGTAAATCACTTATAACCCCTTAACTCTTTACCTTAGCATCTATCACTACTTTTGTAGCCATTGCAACCAGTGTAAATCAAGATCAGACTGCTTAACTTGTTACCAACTAGACAAGATTGAAAGTATTTGCAGATGACAAAATAAATGTAGCTCAAATGATGATTTCTGTTTTTGATAGGGTGGAAAGCATTGTGGGAAAAGGAGTAAATGCTGTTTACCAGCATTTTCTCCTATTTCCACAATGTTTTCAAAAGCCTTCTTCTTCAAGGTCATTTAAACTTGGGATTGTATGGTAAAGGGTTAAAACATCTGGGTCTGCACTCACCAACCATTCTCAAGAACGTTCTTTGTCTTGTTCTCCATAATTTTCTACATTTGAAAGTAACACAATTCCTGACTGGCTAAACCAAATGGTTTAGCCAATCAGGAGTTGTGTTACTTTCAAATGTAGAAAATCTTGGAGAATAAGACTAAGAATATTCTTAAGAATGGTTGCTGAATACAGACCCTGGTCTATGATCTACACTGCCCTCTTTTTGTAGACTTTCTTGACAAAAACAACCGAGAGATTGCAAGTATAAGATCTACTTGTCTGCATGTTGTAACAAGATGTTCACTGAATTATGAGTAACTGTTGAATAAACAAACTCTTGCTTCAAAGACTGTTTTGGAAAAGAGATATGAACAATGCTCTTGCAAAAGGGGTTTTGATGCATCTCTATGATGCATGATATCAAGCAAGCATTCACACTATTACGGATTCATATAATCCATTCTGTATAACAACTGATGGAATCATGAGGTACCCAGATCCTTTGACATGCAGAAAATTTACAAAAAGCAAACAGTTTCAACCCAGATCAGACTGCACAGGCTGGCCTGGTTTGAGACTTTTTGCAGATGCCTTAAGCCCCCCTTTTCACACAGCATGGCTCATATGTAACTTGATGCTGAGGTGACTACACTGTGCCATAGCTATGCCAGTAGACATTTACCTGGACATCATTAAATTATTACTAGTCTAAAGCCTTTTAAATGTAAAAATGTCAGTTGACAATAGAAAGTTATTGGCCAATAAAATATCTCATTAACATACAGATCAAGTACATTAGGCACTGTGCAATCAGATCAAGGTGGACTTACACTGCTTTTAACCCTTTACCAGACGACAAAATTCTACCCTTGTCCAGATTGAAAGCATTTGCAGACAACAATTTTAATGCAGCTAAAATGATGCAATTTACTCTTAATAGGGTAGAAAACATTGTGGGAAAAGAAGAAAATGCTGGTTACCACCATTTTCTCCTTTTCCCACAGTGTTTTCAAAAGGTTTCTTTCTCAGGGGCGTCAAAAGGCGGCATTGTGCGGTAAAGGGTTAATATAGTATCACACAGAGAGCTCTCATATGTATTTCATGGCTTTTAACCTGAACTATAATACTGGGCTTGGGCTCTGAAATGCCCTGCCTTAGGAAATTCTCCTGAAAAACCCAATACCCCAGAAGAGGATCAAATCCAAAACCTCTGGGTATCGAAAATGAACAGTAAAGTTCGTAATCCTTTTATACCAATTACTCCAGAGTTTAAACAATCCTCAGGAAAAAGACTTCAAAACTTTGTGGGAAAACAAGAAAATGCTGGTAACCAGCATTTTCTCCTTTTTCCCCGCAAGGTTTTCTACCCTTTCAAAAGGTAAGCTCACCATTTGAACCACATTCAATTTGCCGTCTGTAAATGCTTTGGATATGGACCAATCGACAATTTTGTGGTCTGGTAAAGAGTTAGATTAGTCACCTTTTCTTCACTAACTGCACATCCCATCTTTCCAGTAATTCATAGTTTTCCTCCAAAGGTAAACTAGCGCCCTCTATGACAGTTGACTCAGACTGTCCGTGCTTACAATCCGGAAACAGGAGTACATCTATTCTCATTGGGATCTTGTTCTGCCACAATATCTCTTGCTGATGAATGATGTCACTGGCTTTCCGACACTGAGAAGGGAAAAAAAAAAAGCATCTTTAAAAAGGTATAGCCAGTGACTGAAGTTTCGATACTCATCACTTTAAATTTCATGGCATCATGTTTGCAAACAGTATGAGTCATGCTACGAGAAAAGGGGGTATAAAGCATTTGCAAAAAGTACCTACCCTGATCAGCCTGACATGGGACGAAACTTTTTCCTATTTGTCAATTTTCTACCTGTAAAATGACCAGTCTACCTTACGATTCAGTCGGCTGTTAGACAAAATGGATTTTATGAATCCATAATTATTATGATAACTTGCTGGAACAATGCATCACAGCGATGCATTAAAACCCATTTTGCTACAGTGCGGCTCATATGAATTTTTCTATGACACCATTATGGTATTATTCAATCAAGACATCATAAGTTGGCTGGAATATGATGTACAGATTCATTGATAGAATTAAAAACATCATACAGAAAAAGCCATTTACCTTAGCAGATCATCAAATTTGCACTATTTTCCATGCAGCATATCAAAAGAACAAGAGGGCCATGATGGCCCTGTATCGCTCCACTGGCTTATAAATATAAACCACGAAGAAAAGTCTTCACTATATAAGCCCTAATAAAACTTTGACCTCATGGCTACAGTCTGACTAAATGGGGAATATTGTATTAGAAGAATAACATGCCAAATGTGGGAGTGCTTGGCCTTATGGCTGGTAACAAGATGGTTTCTGAACTTTTCACTCCATAAACCCATGTAAAACTTGTGATCCCTGGTGCAGAGCCAAACTTGATCCTAGAGCTGTAACTTGGGCCCTCTTTGTAACTGTCCACTAAATAATGCTATAATTATATGCAAAATTTGGTAGCCTAAGCCTTATGGCTATGTACACCAAGATTTAAAAGTTTTCCCTATGTAAGCCTATGTAAATCTTGTGAACCCCCCCCTCCAAGTATGAGGCCAAATTGACCCCAGGACTATACTTTGGACACTTTTGGTAGACTCCAACTAGATCAAGCTAAATGCCAAATTTGGTAGCTCTAGGCCTTATGGTTTCAGACAAGAAGATATTTAAAGTTTTCTCTATATAAGCCTATGTATAAAACTTGTGACCCCTAGGGAAGAGCCAATTTTGACCCCAGGGCTATAATTTCAAGAAACATGATAGAGGTCTACTACATAAAGCTACATGCCAAATTTGGTAGCCCTATGCCTTATGGTTTCAGACAAGAAGATTTTTAAAGTTTTCTCTATATAAGCCTATGTAAAACTTGTGACCCCTGGGGCAGAGCCAATTTTGACCCCAGGGCTATAATTTGAAGAAACTTGATAGAGGTCTACTACATAAAGCTACATGCCAAATTTGGTAGCCCTATGCCTTATGGTTTCAGACAAGAAGATTTTTAAAGATTTCCAATATTTTTCAGTTTTGTTGCCATGGCAACCAGAGTTTTTGAAGGAATCAAATTCTTTCAAGAAATTCTGAAGAGGACCATGTCAGGATCATTTCTGTGAAGTTTCGTGAAAATCGGATGGGTAGTTTCAGAGAAGAAGATGTTTGAAATAAAAGTTAACGGACGGACGGACGGACGCACGCACGCACGCACAACGGACACCGGGCCATGACATAAGCCCGCTGGCCTTCAGCCAGTGGAGCTAAAAACCATGTGATTTCCAATCCCATCAAACGATGGAATTTGTCTTTGAAAGGATAGAAAACCTTGTGAGAAAAAGAGAAAATGCTGTTTACCAGCATTTTCTCCTTTTCTCGAAAGGTTTTAAAAAGTCAAACTTGGGACTGTTAAATCCTTGGATTGTGTTGTTCAGGGGTAGAAAATCATGGCAAGAATATAAACAATCCATTGATTAATAGAAAATCAATCTGGAAAAGTCATTCTTACTTGTTCCTTGTGTCTGTCACACTCGTGTTCATTCAGACCTGATATCGGTGGGCAGTGGGGACCTTCTACCCGACCTTTCTTCGATAATTCAGGGGTTCGAGCCTCGGTTATCAGCAAACCAACCTCTGCGAACAACGTTCTAGGATCATACGCTTTTTCATCCATATCATTAAGACCTGAAAAATAAATCAATATGCAAAAATATGAAATGACTAAAACTGTTGTGGACTGATGGATATCTAACACCCCCATTACCCTACCCTCCATCTCCCGCACACCCCAATCCCTGTTGCCCTCTGGCAGCTTATCAAAACAAGGGCACTGCATGTGAGTGCCAATGCTTGGCTACAGTTGCTTGATTTCAAGTGAAAATTCGAAAGTCAAAAAAGGGGCATAACTGTTCAAAAATACTGTGATAGTTATTTACCTTTGCTGTATTGGTTCCACTTTGAATAGTTAACAGCTTGTCCCAGCTTAAAGTAAATATCTTCAGTAGAAACAGGGACATTATAAAATGTCAAAGTTTTTAAAAGTTATAGAGTGAAAAAGGGGAATAACTGTGTTAAAATATTTTGATGGTTTTCTGCCCCTGTTGTATGGATTCCCCTTTTAATAGTTAAAAATTTGTCCCAGTTTGAAGTAAATATCTTCAGTAATAACAGAGATATTATAAGATGCCAAAAATTTTGCTATGCTAGGCAATGCAGATGACGAGGCCAGGGCTACCAAAGTCCCTTGAAATTTGCTTCAAAAACAGCCCAGCTGATTCAAACAAAATTTCAGCCAAACTGATTGAAAATTGTTGGAGCAAAAGAAGACACAGAGAGACAGGAAGACAGACAAATGATCTGATTCCTGCATATATGATAATGAGCCATGTTCTGGAAAAAGCAGGTTTAACTCTTTACCAATGACAAAATCTTACACTGGTCCAAATTGAAAGCAATTGCAGACAACAAATTGAATGTGGCTCAAATGATGGAACTTGTCTTTGATAGGGTAAAAAACATTGTGGGAAAAGGAGAAAATGCTGGTTACCAGCATTTTCTCCTTTTCCCTTAATGTTTTCAAAAGGCGTCTTTCTCAGGGTCGTTAAAACTCGGGATTGTGTGGTAAGGAGTTAACACATGTCCTTGACATCATACCAAGCAAGTCATTATATAATTATGGATAGCTAAAAAAGGTAGAAAGGTCCTTGGACATGCAGAAAATTTATCAAACACCATAGGTTTTCACACATATAAGACTGCACAAACTGTGCAGGCTGACCTGGTTTGATACTTGCAGATATGTTACGTCCCCTTTTTATACAGCATGGCTCCATGATAATTTTAAGATTTTTAAGACTGCAATACCATCTGAAATCATTTCAACCTTAAAATTGTCCTTGTAAAATAGGTCCATTTAACATAATCAACCAGACGTCAAAAAAATCACATTTGTTAAAATCAACCAGGTGCACACAACAAATTAGTCCTTACCAAACCAAAACCACTACCTATGACCTTGAGATAGACGGCTTTTGAAAACATTGTGGGAAGAGGGGAAAATGCTGGTAAACAGTATTTTTGTTTTCCCTCAATGTTTTCTACCTTTCTAATGACAAATTTCAGTTTTCACCTCCCTTTTATCTTCTGCAAATGCGTGCAGTTTGTACAAGTCCAAATTTTTCTAGTCTGGAGCAAGGAGTGAAATGAGGCTCAAATTACGGCATTTGCTTCTTCATCAATACAAGACAATGTGGCAAAAGATAAAATGCTAGTTTTGCCCATCTTATTTTATAGCCATTTCTGTAAAATGACAATTGTCTTTGATGGAGGGTCAAGTACAAAACATTGAGAAAAAGAGAAAATGCTTGTTTGGAAAAGGTGGAATTACTAAGAGGTAGCAGATTGCTTAACCCTTTCCCAAACAAGCCCTGGTTTTCACATGTCTGCAGTACAAGTCTTTTGAAAACACTGTGGGAAAAGGAGAAATTGTTCGTAATGAGCAATTTCTCCTTTTCCCACAGTGTTTTCTACCCTTTTCGAGAACTTTCTGCCATTTTCATCAAATTTAAAATTGTGATCTACAAACTCTTTCAATTTGGAGACAAACTCTTTCAATTTGGACAAGTCCAAAATTTGTCGTTTGGGTAAGGGTTAACCCTTTCCCAAACAAGCGCTGGTTTTCACGTGTCTGCAGGACAAGTCTTTTGAAAACACTGTGGGAAAAGGAGAAATTGCTCGTAACGAGCAATTTCTCCTTTTCCCACAGTGTTTTCTACCCTTTTCGAGAACTTTCTGCCATTTTCATCAAATTTAAAATTGTCATCTGCAAACTCTTTCAATTTGGACCGGTCTAAAATTTGTGGTTAGGAAAAGGGTTAAGTGCGACTCACTGACTCACTAACCTTTTATGGACAGCGTAGATTGAGATCAGACTGCACAAAACATGCCGTCTGATGTTGGATCTACACTGTCCAATAAGGAAATATTTTTCAAAGAAAAAGACAAATGCTTTTGGAAAAAGCAACATTTGGGTTTTTACTATCTGCTTGAAAGTTTCATTTCACTTATTTAGCAGAATACGGGTAACAGGTAGCAGTCACTGTATAATCCCCATATCCAAATACTGCAGTCTGATCTCAGTTGAACTGCTTGCACAAAATCTAAATGGGCAATTGACCTTTTGAACAGGTCAAAGGTCACAGGACAATGACCGATCCACCAACTTCATTACTGCATACAGCAACTGCTGGCTTAGATCTATATTCAAGTCTTTGCCAGATGACAAAATATTAGCCTGACCTAAATTTAAACCATTTGCAGCCAACATATTGAATTTGACATCTACCAAACAATTTGTCTTCAACTGGGTAGAAAACATTGTGGGAAAAGGAGAAAATGCTAGTTACCAGCATTTTCTCCTTTTCCCACGATGTTTACAAAAGCCTTTTTCCTAGGGGTCCTCAGGGAATGCTTAGTAAAGGATTAACCCTTAACTCTTTACCAAATGAAAAAATTTTAGACTGGTCCAAATTGACAGCATTTGCAGACGACAAAATAAATGTGACTTAAAAACTGAAATTTGTTTTGGGGAGGCTTGAAAACATTGTGGGAAAAGAAGAAAATGCTGGTTACCAGCATTTTCTCCTTTTCCCACTTTGTTTACAAAAGGCTTCGTTCTCTGGGTCGTTAAAAGTTGGGATTGTGTAGTAAAGAGTAAATAACACAATCCCTACTTTTAATGACCATGAAGAACAAGGCTTTTGAAAATATTGCAGAAAAAGGATAATTTTCTCCTTTTCCAACAATATTTTCTACGTTCACAAATTCTAGCATTTGAGCTACATTTAATTTTGTCATCTGCAAATTCGCTAACTTTGGAAAAAGCTGAAATTTTGTCGTCTGGTAATTAGAGTAACATCACATTTATTTTGTCATCTGCAAATGCTTTCTGTTTCCAAAAGTCTACTATTTTCCTGTCTGTGAACTTTACCATATTGTAATAAATGGGAAAGTGTAGGTAAAGATCAGACAGTTACAGGCTACCTTTATTCTTTGCGAAACAACAAAATTTAGGAGTCATTCAAACAGAAAGCATTCACAAATGACAAAATCAGTGTGTGACTCAAAGATTGAGATTTGTTTTGGAAAGGATAGAAAACATGGTCAGAAAAGGAGAAAATGCTGGTTACCACAATATTTTCATAAGGCTTATTTCTCAGGTTCTTGAAAACCCGGAATTGTTTGGTAAAGGGTTAATACTATTTATAAATTCTAAACATTTAAATGTTCTATTTTCATAATGACAGGTGGTTTAAATTTAGCCCTTTTCTTAGACCTGCAAGTTTTACAGCTTAACTCTTTACCACACAATCCCGACTTTTAATGACCCTTAGAAAGAAGCCTTTTGAAAACATTGTGGGAAAAGGAGAAAAATGCTGGTTACCAGCATTTTCTCCTTTTCCCACAATGTTTTCTATCCTTCCCCAAACAGATTTCAATTTTTTGATCGCATTTATTTTGTCGTCTGCAAATGCTTTCAAACTGGACCAGTCTAAAATTTTGTCATTTGGTAAAGAGTTAAGAAAGCATAGAACCAAATGGATAAAAAGCTAAAAATAAGCAATTTATCCAGTTACCATGCTAGTTTCTGAGCTGTATTGTCATCTATGTTTCAAGGGAATTTTGTTTTACTTTCCTTTTCCTTGGAATCTTTTCATAGTTTACATGGTCTGAAAATTGCATACAGGGTAAGCAGTTAATCCTTTAACAAACGACAAACATATAGACTTATCCAAATTGAAAGCTTTAGCAGACGACAAAATATTGTTACTTAACCCTTAACCACACAATCCTGACTTTTCACGACCCTGAGAAAGAAAGCTTTTAAAAACATTGTGGGAAAAAGAGAAAATGCAGGCAACCAGCATTTTCTCCTTTTCCCACAATGTTTTTTACCCTATCAAAGACAAAACTCATCATATGAGCTAGGTTTAATTTGTCGTCTGCAATTGCTTTCAATTTGGTTGAGTCCAAAATTTTGTCGTTTGGTAAAGAGTTAACAATAGAAATTCACCTTTGGAAGGGTAGAAAACATTGTGGGAAAAGGAAAAAATGCTGGTTACCAACAATGTTTTCAATAGGTGTCTCCCTTATGCCATTAAAACTCAGGATTGTGTGGTAAAGGGATAATACAAAGAAGATTTACATAAAAGCTAACAGTGTGTGAAACACAAATCTCCCAACAGTACATTTGCATATTATAATTTGGTACCTGGGCAAAATGTATCTATTAATAGAACTTGGCTACTATTGAATCTATAGGGTGCACTACGAAAGATCTCACTTCATAATATTACCTGTTTTTTTTTATCAATAGACTTAAAATTTTGCCTCATTTAACCCAAAAGCTGGAAATTAAAATGTCTTAGCCAGGGACACCCCAACACCACAAATGAACATCAAACCCAGGGCCTCCTGGTTATGAATCCTATACCTTTCCAAAGGAGCCAATCAAGACCACACTGATTGATTGATTGATTGATAGGCTAGTACGAGGCTCAGGCTTGGGAAGTGTCTTGCCCTGCAACACCTCTAGGAGTGAGGCTGGAACCTGGACCTTCCAGGTTATGGGTCCTACAGTTTACCACTGACTAATCAAGACCATCTAAAATTTTCAAAATGCAGTTTATGACCCTTTACCAGATGACAAAAATTTTACACTTGTCCATATTCAAAACTTGTGCAGATGACAAATTCAATTTATATAACAAAAGTGTCTTTTTCTTCAAAATTTAGGTAGATAACATATTGAGAAAAGAAGAAAGTGATGGTTAACAGCATTTTCTTCTTTTTTTAATGTTTTCATTTGTTTGTTTGTTTGTTTGTTTGTATTGGAGTTTAACGCCATTTTAACAGGTCAGGTCATATCATGGCAGTCAGTGACACACCCATGTGTTTCCTGGCTTTCTCACACCAGCACTGACACAACTTTCTTTCCAAAGCTACTGACTACTTTTCTCACATGCATCAGAGGTGTGAGGCGAAAAATCGCCAGAAAGAAAGTCTGCCTCAACAGGGTATTGAACTCGCAACCACCAGGTCATGAGTCGGATGTGCTAACCATGGAGCTACCTGGGCTGGCTTCTAATGTTTTTGGTGGCCTTTTTCTTCAGGGTTGTTTAACCCTTTACCACACAATCCCAAAGCTTTAACAACCCGAAGACAGGTGCCTTTTGAAAACACTATGGGAAAAGCAGAAAATGCTGGTAACCAGCATTTTCTCCTTTTCCCACAATATTTTCTCCCTTTCTTAATTTTCAAAGTTTCAGTCACATTTCTTTTGTTGTCTGCAGATGCTTATAATTTGGACTTGTCTAAAATTTTGTCGTTTGGTAAAGGGTTAAACACAGAATTGTTTTCTGAACAGATTATAAGTTAGGGTCTTGTCTCTGGCAAGAGCAAATAAAAATTTTGGCCTCATATTCTACAACAGTGTACAAAACAGAGTTACAAGGGTATTTGGCCGTTACCCACAAAACCTCACCTCATGACTTATTGACTTTTTTTCAATGTTACACAATGTTTCTAGGTCTCCGTCTGACCTACAGATTGTCATCCAGTCCTCCACAAATGATTTAATCCTTTACCACACAATCCCGAGTTTTAACGACCTTCTGAAAGAAGCCTTTTGAAAACATTGTGGGAAAAGGAGAAAATGCTGGTAACCAGCATTTTCTCTTTTTCCCACAATGTTTTCTACCCCATCAAAGACAAATTCCATTATTTGAGCCACATCTAAATTGTCTTCTGCAAATGCCTTCAATTTGGACCAGTCTAAAATTTTGTAGTTTGGTAAAAAATTAAATATATCAAACAACAAAATTTTAGATTCAACCAACTGAGAGCATTTGCAGGCAACAAATTAACTGAACCTCATAGAATGATTTCTGTCTTTGAAGAAGTAGAAAACAATGTGGGAAAAGGAGAAAATGCTGGTTATCAGCATTTTCTCCTTTTCCCACTATGCTTTAAAAAGTTTTCTTCTTTGGAGTTGTTAAAATTTGGGACTGTGTGGTAAATGGCTAAAAAATTTTATTGTCTGCAAAATTAATGCTTTCAGTATAGACAAGTCTAGAATTTTGCTGTCTAGTTTGCTATATTGAAAGAACTTGCAGATAATAAATCAAATGTCACTTAAGCCTTTACCACACAATCCCAACTTTTAAAAACCCTTTGAAAGAAGTCTTTTAAAAACCTTGAGGGAAAAGGAGAAAATGCTGGTAACCAGCATTTTTTCCTTTTCCCACAATGTTTTCTACCCTTCCCAAAACAAATTTCAATTTTTCAATCACATTTATCTAGTCATCTGCAAATGCTTTCAATTTGGACCCATCTAAAATTTTGTCATTTGGTAACGGAGTTACTTGATAGGACTTGCGCTTGGAAGGGTAAAAATGACTAGATAACATTGTGGAAATAGGAGAAAGTGCTGAAAAACTAACATTTTTTTTTACTTTTCCCCACAACCTTTTCAAAAACTTCCTTCTTCTGGATTGTTAAATCATGGGATCGTTTGTCAAGAATAAGGAGTCAAAATAAAGTAAAGCAACATCAGCCAGCCAATAATCACACAAATGAAAGTACTTGATTTTGTAAAACAATATTAACCTGGGTTCCAGCCGCCTCATTTCTTCCTTTCATATATTCGGACTTCTCCGGTATTTAGTCAAAAATGTAATTTATTACATAAGCGATAAACCATTTTGCCACAGGTCTGTATGGACCGTGATAAGGAGACCCCGATAAGGAGTAATTAGAAAAATTATTGCTGGCAGGTCCCTGGCTATCCCTTTCCCAAACAAGCCATGGTTTTCACGTGTCTGCAGTACAAGTCTTTTGAAAACACTGTGGGAAAAGGAGAAATTGCTCGTAACGAGCAATTTCTCCTTTTCCCACAGTGTTTTCTACCCTTTTTGATAAGTTTCTGCCATTTTCATCAAATTTAAAATTGTCATCTGCAAACTCTTTCAATTTGGACCAGTCCAAAATTTGTCCTTTGGGAAAGTGCTATAAAACAGTATTGGTTAGAAAAAAAGAATTCCAAAACTTGCTATCTGATCAATACCAGTAACAATAGATGATCAAAAAGGGGGAGTTCCAGATGTTTACATGTACATGTATACCCTTGAGGGCAATCTTATCTCCTGGTGGAATGCAATGGTGCTTTTTGCCACTTTCAACATCAGTCATATCATAGGAGCAGCTCATATATTTATAATGCATGTCCAGGGTTTCATCAGTGCTTGGCCAGAACTCTTGATTCTTTACCAGGTAACGTTGTAGACCTGTCTAAATTCAAAAGCATTTGCAGATGACACATTTAATTCAGCTCATAATGTTGAGATTTGTCTTTGGAAGGTTAGAAAACATTGTGGGAAAGGAGAAAATGCTGGTTACCAGCATTTTCTCCTTTTCTCACAATGTTTTTAAAAGCTGTCTCCTTTCAGATGTCAAAAGACCGAATCGTTTGATAATAATGTAGTGCAATGAGATTTGTCCATTTAAGCTTTTGAAAGCATTGCTGGAAAAGGAGAAAAGACTGGTTACCAGTTAACCAGCATTTTCTCCTTTTCCCACAATATTTTTTAAATCTTTTTTTCTTCAGGGTCATTAAAACTGGGGATTGTTTGTTGAAGGGTAAAAAGTTAGAAAGCACAAAGTACCATCAGCAAGCCAATAATCACTGTGATGAAAGTATACAATATCCCTAAAAAAAGTTCCCAAACTTGCTGCCTGATCAATACCACTAACAATAGAATGATCAAAAGTGGTAGTCCACATTTTTTACATCTACACCCTTGAGCCTCCGAGATCTTATCTTCTGATGGAATGGAATGTTTATATGCTGCCTCTTATAGTTTCTCAGTCATGTCTTGGTGACCACTGACTTATTTTATGTGCCCAGAGTTTCACCGGCACTAGGCTCTGAAGTGTCTTGCGCAAGGACATCCCCACAAGAGCCCTGCCCTTAGAGAAAGGATTAACCCTGGTGGATTATGAATTCTACAATAGCAACTCTGAGACATATAAGACCAATCCTCTTGTGGAGTTTTTGACACAACAGCGAGATAGGCAGGATTCGAGCAATGTCTGCCGCAAGCTACCTCATAAGGATGACATGTGCATATTGTCATATTGTCAGAATGTTCTGGTTTCATGATTTTTCTCATGGTTATGGCCTTTTGAAATTTTAGTCCCTAGTTTTGTTTCTGCACTATTTCGCAGCAATCAATGAATGGAATTCAACAAAACTTTATAGAAAGTTAACAATACTCAAAAACTTGAATTTGCTATTGGAAGGATAGAAAACATTGTGGCAAAAGGAAATGCTGGTTACCAGTGCTAATTAAATGTTTTCAAAAGTCTTTCTCCTTAAAGGTCATTAAAATTCTGAACATTGTGGTAAAGCCAAGAGGTCACTGGCTCAATTTCCAGCTCAGCCAAATTCTCTCCTAGGATGATAATCATTGCTGTAGCATATACTTCTCTGTCACCGCTGTATAGTGTTTGGATGAAGTTTGGATGGGAAAGCACCCTATTGCTTGGAAAGAATGTTGTGCAAAGTACAGGTAAAAGAAACTCCAGGAAAGCTTGCCATGTAGGTGTAAAACCAGCAAAGTTAAACTGAATTAAGGTTGAAAACAGCCTTAACTCTTTACTACACAATCCCAACTTCTAACGACCCCGAGGAAGAAAACTTTTGAAAACATTGAGGGAAAAGGAGAAAATGCTGGTAACCAGCATTTTCTTCTTTTCCCACCATGTTTTCTAATTTTCATTTTTGAGTTACCTATATTTTGTTGTCTGCAAATGCTTTCAATTTGAACCAGTGTACAATTTTGTCATTCGGTAAAGAGTTAAACACAATACAAACAAACCAGCACATCATTTGGGCAGTCTATGGGTTTACTGGTGATACACATAAAAAAAAGTTCCCTACTTGCTGTCCAATCAATATGCAGAACAAACGCTGATCAAAAGAGAAAGAAAAATCCAGATGCCCTACATGTATGTGGGCTTTTGCCCAAGAGAAAACACATGAGCCATGGTCTGGCAAAAGGAGGCTTAATGTATCTCCATGATGCATCATACCAAGCAAGTCATCACATAATTATGGATCTATAAAAAACATTTTGTCTAACAACCTACTGACACATAATTATGGATCTATAAAAAACATTTTTTCTAACAACCTACTGACACATAAGGTATACTGGTCCTTTGACATGCAGAAAATTGACCTATAGCAAAAGGTTTCGGCCCAGGTCAGTCTGCGTTGACTGTGCAGAGTGACCTGGGCCGATACTTTTTGCAAATGCTTTAAGCCCCCTTTTCATGGAGCATACCTTACATTTTTTGTAGAATCTCTTTGAATACAAAGTATCCCGAATGCAAATCACTTTTCCTCATCTTACAAAAGAAACCATGCAAATAATTGATTGATTGATTAACTCTTTACCAAACGACAAACTTTTTGAACAGTTCAAATTGAAAGCTTTTGCAGACAACAAAATAGATGTGATTCAATAATTGAAATTTGTTTTGGGAAGAGTAGAAAACATTGTGGGAAAAGGAGAAAATGCTGGTTACCAGTATTTTCTCCTTTTCCCACAATATTTTCAAAAGGCCTCTTCCTCAGTGTCGTTAAAAGTCGGGATTGTGTGGTAAAGGGTTAAATGGTATTTAATGCCACTTTCAACTTTACTCCAGTCATACCATGGCAACGGCTCAAATATTCATGTATATCCTGGGTTTCAGCACTTGGTTAGGGCTCTGAAATGTCTTGCCCAAGGAAACTCCCATGATAAACCCAGTATGTCCAGTTAGGCTTAAACCAAGGGCCTCCAAGTTAAGAGTCCTACACTTTACCATTGAGCCATGCAGGACCCCCCCCATAAACAACGTGGCAGAAAAAGCAAATTTTCTACTGGCCACAATTTTTTCAAGCATAATCTTAAGTCTTCTCCAGCCATTGAAACAATGTCTGTATATTGCAGACAGTGTCCAGAAAGATCAGCATGCACACACAACCTGGGTCCGTATTCATCAACCATTCTTAAGAACGTTATTAGACTTATTCTTCAAGATTTTCCAAGTGTGAAAGTAACACAACTTCTGATTGGCTAAACCATAGGGTTTAGCCAATCAGAAAGTGTGTTACTTTCAAATTCGGAAAATTTTGGAGAACAAGACCAAGAATGTTCTCAAGAATGGTTGTTGAATACGGACCCAGGTCTCACTCTGGACTCTCAACTACTCTATCAGCCGGTTTGGTGATCATCATCACGGTGTAGCCATTTCAATGCTAACAAGAGCGCCGCACACAAGTGCCAACGCTCAGTTGTCATTGCTTGATTTTTCAATAAAAATTTTAGGTTTACAAAAGGCCACAACTTTTTCAAAAATACTTTGATTATAAATTACCTGCTCTTGTCGAACAGGTCCCCCTTTTGATAGATAACAACCTGTCCAAATTTGAAGCAAATGTCTTAGTAATAACAGTTATTATAAAATGTCAAAGTTTTCACACAACGACACAGACAACTCAGTCAACAATGCCTGGACTATGACAATAGCTTGATGTTTTCTTCAAAAAAGCCCAGCTAATAATCTTAACAAAATTTATTTCTTTACTAGATAAGAATGTATCTTTGGCAAGATAAGGCTTAACTGCAGGACACGATTTTTGAGTCATCCAAGTGTAAGCATTTGCTGACAACCAATTAAATACACTGTACAGCTCACAGGACTATCTCCTTTTCCAACAATATTCTCTTTAAGAGATCAATCTCTTAATTTGAGCGTTATTATATTTGTCAACTGCTTTGAGTATGGACGAGTCTAAAATTTTGTCATCTAGTAAAGAATTCATACCAAACGACAAAATCTTAGGCTGGTCCATAATTACTGAAAGCAATAGTTGAAATCGAATGCGGCTCAAACGATGAGATTTGTCTTTGAAAGGAGAGAAAAAAACACTGTGGGAGGAAAATAATTGTTACCAGCATTTTCTCCTTTTCCAATAATGTTTTCAAAAGCACTCTTCTTCAAGGTTGTTGCTGGTTTGAATCCTCAGTTTGCCCTATTTCTTTCTTAACTCTTTACCAAACTACAACATTTTGGACGTTTCCAAATTGATAGCATTTGCAGACGACAAAATAAATGGGACTCAAAAACTGTACTTTGTTATGGGGAAGGTAGAACACATTGTGGGAAAAGGAGAAAATGCTGGTTACCAGCATTTTCTCCTTTTCCCACAATGTTTTCAAAAGGCTTCTTCCCCAGGGTCGTTAGAAGTCGGGATTGTGTGGTAAAGGGTTAAGATTGAAGACAGTTATTGCAACAGGATGACATTCCTCCTCACCTCTGATCATGTTTTGATGATGCTTATGTGGGAAAGCCGGCAGACAGGCTTGGGGAAGATATTGCATGACAAACAAGGTCATAAAAACTCCCACTTTGTGTCTGACTGTGTGATGTTAAAAGCTGTTTTCAATATCATTTCAGTCTTACCACAGTGGCCAGTGCACCTATCCCTGGTGTTTCTTTTTACCAGTACATGTACTTTGCACTAACTCTTCCCAAGCCACTGACTGCTTTCCCACATAACCATCGTCAAAACAATGAACATCATCTGGATTGTGTAGCAAAGTAGTATAGAGCAAATGGTATGAATTATGAATGACATGAAAATAGATGTAATACTGATTTTACTGTAATTGGTGTTCATGCATGTGACAGAGGTAGAGAGGTGCTGTTTGCCTGTAAATAGACGGGGTTGGTAAACCTTTACCACATAATCCAGGGGTTTAATGAACTTGTGGATGGATGGATGGATGGATTGACTGATTGATTGATTTCAGTCATATCACTGTGACAGCTCACATATTATTCACTTATGTCCTGGGTTTCACCAGTACTAGCTAAGGCTCTGAAATGTCTTAACCAAGGATACTCCCTCGAAAAACCCAGTGCTTTCCATGAGGCACAAACCCTAGGCCTCTAGGATACCAGTCCTACACTTTACCACTGAGCCATACAGGACCTCAATGACCTTGAGGAAGCTTTTAACTCTTTACCAAACGACAAAATGAGACTTGTCCAAACTGAAAGCATTTGCAGACGACAAAATAAATGTGACCCAAAAATTGAAATTTGCTTTGGGAAGGTTAGAAAACATTGTGGGAAAAGGAGAAAATGCTGGTTACCAGCATTTTCTCCTTTTCCCACAACGTTTTCAAAAGGCTTTTTCTTCAGCGTCGTTCAAACCCGTCATTGTGTGGTAAAGAGTTAAAAGACATCGTGGGAAAAAGAGAAAACGCTGGTGAACAGCATTTTCTCCTTTTGCCACAATGTTTTATACCCTTTTAGAAAAGAATTCCATCAGGTCAGCCATATTTTACCCTTTACTAAACACTTCCGAATTCTTGCCACCCTAAAATTGAATTTGGAAAGTCTAAAATTTTGTTGTTTGTTAAAGAGCTTAATGTAATTCAAATCATTAGATTTGTCTTTAAAAGGGTAGAAAACTGTAATTCAAATCGTTAGATTTGTCTTTAAAAGGGTAGAAAACTTTGTGGGGAAAAAGGAGAAAATGTTTCAAACACCATCTTTCTAGCAGGATTGTTTGGTACAGTGTTCTTGAGATTATCATAGTCTTAATCCTATTATCATGTTTATATCATGATTAAGATTATATGACTTCTGTTGGGGTCAATGTTCTCTGTAGTTTAATCAAAATAAATTTTGAGACCATTACAGTTTGAATAAAGGGATCTCCAACTCATCCAATTTGTCTACAAGGAATGATGGTAGTTCTTGCAACAAGCTTTATTCCTCTCTCGCCACTGATGATAATTGTTTCAACATGCTTTATATGGGACAGCAGCCAGTTGCTTAAGAAGAGTATTGTACAAAGCACTGGAGAAACTCCAGAAAAGCATGGATACATGCACTGGCTGCAATGATATACTGTATACATGTATCCAAAAATTTGTGAATTACCGAATGTTTTCTGTCCTTTTACAGACAAATCTCACAATATATGGGTCATATCTGATTTGTCATTTGCAAATGCTTTCAATTTGGACAACTGTGAAATTTTGCTTTTGAGGTAAAGGACTAAACAAACGTCTGGTTTATTCCTTTACCACATAATCCCCACTTTCAACGACTGAAAGAAGGAAGCCTTTTGAAAACGTTGTGGGAAAAGGAGAAAATGCTGGTGACCAGCATTTTCTCCTTTTCCCACAATGTTTTCAACCCTTCCCAAATCAAATTTCAATCTTTCGGTCGCATTTATTTTGTCATCTGCAAATGTTTTCGATTTGGACAAGTCTACCATTTTATCGTCTGATACAGGGTTAACTCTTTCCCAAACAAGCCCTGGTTTTCACGTGTCTGCAGTACAAGTCGTTTGAAAACACTGCGGGAAAAGGAGAAATTGCTCGTAATGAGCAATTTCTCCTTTTCCCAGTGTTTTCTACCCTTTTTGAGAACTTCCTGCTATTTTCATCAAATTTAAAATTGTCGTCTGCAAACTCTTTCAATTTGGACCAGTCCAAAATTTGTCGTTTGGGAAAGGGTTAAGCCTTGCCAAGTGATATAATATCACCGTTGTACTATACAGAGGTACTTTGTAAATATTGAGAATGATTAGTCATTATCAACTTGACTCGTCACCAATAAATATTTTGTTACCGGGCTCTTTCACCTTGGCTCATTACACCTTTCCCATCATGCATTGTCAACCTTTAACTCTACCAAACAACAACATATTGGGACTTGTCCAAATCCAAAGCATTTGCAGACAACAAATGAAATGTAGGATTTGTCTGGGAGAAGATAGAAAATATTGTTGGAAAAGGTGAAAATGATGGTTATCAGCATTTTCTCCTTTCTAACAACGTTTTCAAAAGCCTTCTTTCACAGGGTTGTTGAAACTCAGGATTGTTTGGTAAAGTATTGGAGCACATGATGGTTTGGCAAAGCCTAAATACAAAGTTTTCGTTTTCAAAAGTGAGAGGGTGGGGACAAAAACAATTTAAAACTTCCTGTCGTGCAATATTTTCCTTTTGGATGAAAATGATAAATGCTTTCTCTCACTGTATTTTGTTGATGTCACTTCCATCAATTTAACTCTTTAGCAAACAAGAAAATTTTAGCCTTGTCCAAATTGGAAGCATTTGCAGACGACAAATATAACACAAAACATAGAATTTAATTTTCATGGTGTAGAAAACATTGTGGGAAAAGGAAAAGAAATGCTTTTTACCGGCATTTTCTCCTTTTCCAACAATGTTTTCAAAAGCCTTCTTTCTCAAGGTCTTCAAAAGTTGGCTTTGTGCAGTAAAGGATTAACCCTTTATCAGAAAACAAAATTTAAGATATGTGTATGTCAGTATAGAAAGCACTTGCAGGCAATAAATTAAATCTGGGTCAAGTACCGAGATATGTCTTGCAACGGTAGAAATTATTGTTGAAAAAGGAGCATTTTCTCCTTTTCTCCCAACGTTTTCAAAAGTAATCTTTATCTGGGGTGTTAAAACTCTACACTGTGTGGTACAGGGATGAATGCTTTCCACTTCCATTAACTCTTTACCACACGACGAAATTTTCGACTAGACCGAATTCAAAGCATTTGCAGACAACAAATTAATTGTTACTAGATTGATGATATCGGTCTTTGATAGGGTAGAAAACATTGTGGTAAAAGGAGAAAATGTTGGTTACCAGCATTTTCTCCTTTTCCCACAATGTTTTTAAAAGCCTTCTCTTTCAGGGTCGTTAAAAGTTGGGAGTGTGTGGTAAAGGCTTAATCTTAAGTTTAACTTTTATCTAATATTTATTTGGACACATCCAAAATTTTGTTGTTTGTAAAGAGTTAGTGATTCTGATGAAGAAAGCTTTTGAAAACACAATGGAAACCAGCATTTTCTCAATGTTTTCTGCCCTTCCCAACACAAATTTCAATATTTGAGTCCTGTTTATTATGTCGTCTGCAGATGCTTTGAATTCGGACTAGTCTCAAATTTTGTTGGTTGGTAAAGAGTTCAGGTGACAAAAAACTTATTCCGTCACATTTGAAACCACTTCTATAAATAGTACCTTATTCATCTAAATTAGTCATTACTCTCTTTGTATCATACAGTTGGTCGAGTCTTAGTTTCATCTCTTGCCCAGCCCAGGCTCTTCATACTTTATACTGTTGGGACCTACTTCAATGAATTCTTTTTAACCCTTTAACACACAATCCCGAGTTTTAAAGACCCTAAAAAAGATACCTTTTGAAAACAGTGTGGGAAAAGGAGAAAATGCTGGTAACCAGCATTTTCTCCTTTTCCCACAATATTTTCTACCCTTCCCAAAACAAATTTTAATTTTTCAATCACATTCATTTTGTCATCTGCAAATGCTTTCAATTTGGACCAGTCTAACATTTTGTTGTTTGGTAAAGAGTTAATACATGTATTTAAATTTCCTACATTCTGAGCTGCTGGCACAAGAGCTGTCAATGAAAGGTGATGCTCTCTAGTATGTTTTTACCAAATGACAAAATTTTAGACTTGTTCCAATTGAAATCATTTGCAGACAACAATATAAATGTGACTCAAAAATTTTTTTTTTTTTTTTAAGGAGGGGTAGGAAACATTGTGGGAAACAGAGAAAATGCTGGTTACTGCCATTTGCTCCTTTTTCCACAATTTTCTCAAAAAGCTTTCTCCTCAGGGTCGTTAAAACACAGGACTGTTTGCTAGCAGGTTAACAAATCATACTTCAATGATGGAAAACAAATCAAAGGGCCATAACTTAAACAAAAATCATCTAATCAAAACATGCTGACAATATGCTCATGTTATCTCATGGAGAAGCTTCACAGTTTCGTCGAATTCCATCACATGGTTACTGAACAAGCTATTTCGTTGAAATGATATCCCCCGCCAAAAAAAGCCCCCTTTTTTCATGACAAGGCATTAAATAAAAACTTTACCAGCAGACCATCATAAGGAACATGTGTATAAAGTTTCATCAAAGTTAAGCCAGGATTTCAGAAGATATCTGTCCAGACAGACAAACGAACACACAGACAATGCAACAATTATATCATTCCCGTCTGGCAGGAGATAAAAATAGCCCCAAATGAAATTGTTGGATGACAATGACAGTGCAACCATAAGCTCCCTCAATTTTTTTTTGCGGAAGTATAAAAAAGGAAAACAGACATTCCAACTGTTTACTATTTACTACTGACAACATTCCACCCTTAAAACCCATTATCACACAATCCCAACTTTTAATGACCCTAGAAAAGAAGCCTTTTGAAAACATTGTGGGAAAAGGAGAAATTGCTTGTAAACCAGCATTTTCTCCATTTCCCACAATGTTTTCTACCCTTCCAGAAACAAATCTCAAGGTCTTCAGTCAAATTTATTTTGTCATCTGCAAATGCTTTCAATTTGGAATAGTCTGAAATTTTGTTGTTCGGTGAAGAGTTAATAATATCTATATAAAAAGCAATTTCAGAACAATAATTGGATTAATATTTGAATCACATTCCTAATTTAAACAACTATGAGGAAAAAGCCTTTTGAAAACATTTTGGAAAAAAGAGAAAATGCTGGTAACCAGCATTTTCTCTTTTTTCCCAAAATGTTTTCTACCCTTCCCAAATCAAATTTCAATTTTTGAGTCACATGTATTTTGTCCTCTGCAAGTGCTTTCAATTTGGACAAGTCTAAAATTTTATCGTGTGGTAAAGACTTAAAAGGCTCAAAAACACTGTGAAAATATAAGAAAATACTTTTTTTCCTTCAACCGTGATGTTTTCTAAAGCCCCTTTATTCAGACACTGGTATAGGACTGATGTAGCTGAAAAGCCCAATTTCTGCTGTATTTGTACATGAACAGGGTAGGGCCAATGGTCTGCACTTGTCCAGAATGATTTTTCACTCAAGTTTATGTAATGCACAGATAAATAAAATGATCAACAATCCAATCTGTATTTGATGTGATAAACACTTGCTACTGTATTTTTAGCCCCAACATAAAGCTAGGAAGTTTTATAACTCGTTACAAAACAAGAAAAATTTTGCATCGTCCAAACTGAAAGCATTTGCAGACAACAGTTGAAATGTGGCAGGAATTATGCAATTTGGCAGTGAAAAAGTGTAAAATGCTTGTAACCAGCATTTTCCCCTTTTCCCACAATGTTTCCAAAACCTTTCTCCTAAAAGGGAGAGGGCATTAAACTAGGGATTGTGTGCTAAAGGATTAACCCTTTCCCAAACAATCTCAAGTTTTAACAACCCTGAAAAAAGAAGGCTTTTAAAAGCGTTGTTGGAAAAGGAGAAAATGCGGGTTACCAACATTTTCCCCTTTTACCACAATCCTGTCTACCCTTTCATAGACAAAGCCAATAATTGTAGCAGCATTCAATTTGTCTTAAGCAAATTCTTTTATTTTGGCCAAGGCTAAAACAGAGTTCCAGACAGAGGGAGTGATTTTGATTTCAAAATTGAAAATATCAATTATTCTCCACTAAACCCTATGTTATAGGTACTCATTAGAATCGTCTCACAGAGACGATTCTAGTGAGTACCCACAACATAGGATTTGGAAGAGAAATAATGGATTTAGAATATCATCACTCCCTCTTATCTGGAGCTCTGCTAAAATATTGTCAATTGGTATATGCTTGTAACCATAATTTTCATCGCATGAAAAACATTTGAATCATAATTATGGTAATGAGAGAAATCGCTCATCATGAGGAATTTGTCTTTTTACAGAAGTCTCTTCTGAAGCAGTCTGCAGAATGATTGATTGTATGGTGTTTAACACCGTTTTCAACATTATTTCAGTTATATTGAGGCAGCCAGAGCACCTATCCATGCTTTCCTGGAGTTTCTTTTACCAGTACTCTGCACAATATTCTTTCCAAGCCACTGGCTGCTTTCCCACATAACCATAGTCAAAACAATGGTTAGCGGTGAGAGAGGAATGAATCCTGTTGCAGTGACTATCATCAATCCTCGGAAAGAAATTCGCCAAACCGGGGATCGAACTAGCGACCTCCTGTTCTCAAGTCCTATACGCTACCGACTGAGCTACGAGGCTTCGCATCTGCAGAATGAAAAAAGTCGTCTGCATATGGTGATGTTGAGATAATTTCAGTGCATCAAGCTGAATCCCTGTTGTCGATGTACCAAATATTCATGCTTCCACAGTTATCTTGACATTTACTGTGTATTAACCATTTACCAAACTACAAAATTTTAGACATGTCCAAATTGAAAACACTTGCAGACAACAAATTAAATGTTGCTCAAAGATGGGATATGTATCTGAAGGAGTAGAAAACATTGTGGGAAAAGCAGAAATGCTCTCTTTTTCCCATAATGTTTTACGAGGGTTGTTCGGGAAGTTCGTAGAATTTTGCTCTAAAATCCATATTATTTGTAATTTATAGGTAAATATCAAGGTATAAGTACTTAAACATACCGTGACTACATTTCCAAAAGATTATTCGAAAATATCAACAATAACCGAAAATAGCGGTAACCCTAGCAACACAATATCGGGATACCGGAGCAGTCCATTTCTTAACAATGTATAACATAGTATAACAGATTTTACATTGTATCTTTTATACTTTCTATTGGCATCAAAATGGCGCGAAAACGTCAATCGTTAACACAACGTCATGACGTCATTTCCTGCAAATTTCATAACGTTTTCGGTTCTTTCAAACGAGCTACACGATTTTGAAGGAGATATCAAAAAGTCGCTGACCGGAAGAGATGACGTCTACCGGCGACGTCGAATTGCGAAGTGTTGTGAAATTTTGTGTCGCGCTGGAAAAATCACCAACAGAAACGCTGAACATGATCAAATCTACAGGAAAATATAAAAAATGCAGCCCAGCTACTGTATATAAGTGGCATGCGCGTTTTAGAAGCGGACGTGATTCTATTGAGGACGATCCTAGATCTGGTCGGCCGGCCGTCGTAGTGTGTTCAGTTAGGGATCGAGTGAAAGACATGGTAAATTGTGATAGGAGAATTACTGTCAAGTCGATTGCAGATGAACTCGATGTTTCGGTATCCACGGTGCATGGGATATTAACAGATGAACTGGGCATGTCTAAAGTTAGTGCGCGTTGGGTGCCCCGATTGCTCAAGGAAAGTGAAAAAGAATGCCGGGTGCGATGTTCACAGGAGTTTCTTACCCGCTACGAAACAGAGGGAGACGCATTTTTAGACAGGATTATCACCACGGATGAGACCTGGCTGCACCACTTTGACCCGGAAACTAAGCGCATGTCATCGGTGTGGAAAACCCCGCGTACCCCTCCACCAAAAAAGGCTCGGGTCCAAAAAAGCGCAGGAAAACAGATGTTCGTTTACTTCATGGACCGGCACGGGATGCTATTACAGCACTGAATTCCAGAGGGCCAAACAGTCACAGCGGCATACTATTCTAAGGTAAATGATAAATAAATAAATAAATAAATAAATAAATCTAAATAAATCAATCAATCAATCAAATAAATAACAAAAAATGAGATATTGATTTACGCAAACCTAATGAACCATGCATTTCTTTCTTTCGGTTCTGAGGCGGGATCTCGTTAATGCGATACGGAAGAAACGGCCCCACTTGAACCATGACCAAGTAATACTACACCAGGATAATGCACCGGGACACCGAGCGGAATCTACACAGCTAGAGATCACTCTGCTGGGTTTTGAGGTCTTGAAGCACCCACCATACAGTCCTGACCTCGCCCCCATGGATTTTCGCGTGTTCCCGGAGCTCAAGGCACAGTTACGCGGAATACGGTTTGATTCAGCTGACGACCTTACTAAACAAGCCCAAGCAGTTGTGTCGTCATTTTCTGAAGAGTGGTATGTAGAAACGTACACTAAGTGGATAAGCAGGCATCGGAAATGCGTGGATCTTGCGGCTGACTATGTGGAGAAAGTGCGACGTTCGTTGGACTTAAATGACGCTTGACGTTACTTATGACGTCGGCGTGCTCTGGGTATGACTTACATGCTGTTTTATTTCTGTTAGGAAAATTTTGCTATTTAAGATACTAGAAAAATACACAGGGAATGGATAGAATAAAATCTGAAATTTGTGCCCGTATATTCTATTTTATTAAACTGCGATTATAACTTGTCCTATAAAAAAATTCTACGAACTTCCAGAACAACCCTCGTAAAAGCCTTCTTCTGTAGAGTCGTTAAAACTCGGGATTGTGTGGTAAAGGGTTAAAAGATGTGATAGGTAATATCATCAACAAACGGGTAGGCAGCATGACATACCGAAAGATACATTTATACTCATTTTCAGCCAGTTTTTAACCCATTCCATCTTTATTTTATCAAACTATACTCATCCTTTTATCTTCATGCCAAATGTTGCACCTGACAGCTGCAAGGCTGCATAGTCTACGACAGAAAATTTATTTCATCTCCTGGAGGCCATCAAATAAATCACTGTTGTGATGTTTTTGGTTTTAAATCCAAGATTTCTGATACATGTATTTATCCCTTACACCAAATACATATTTAATAATTCTATGTTTACATGGCTGACTAAATTCCAGAGCATTCTACGGTCTATCAAATTTTTACAGTGTTTTTTGCTCTCTGGCTGTAAGGATGCATCTTTAACCCTTTACTCCACAATCTTAAGTTTTAACCACCCTGCCAAAAAATGTTTTTGAAAACATCATGAGAACACTGGAAAATGCTGGTAACCAGCATTTTCTCCTTTTCCTTCATTTTCTGACATTTCAATGACAAACCCTATCATCTGAACCACTTTTGTCGTCTGCAAATGCTATCAAACCAGACAGGTCTGAAATTTTGTCATTTTGTAAAGAGCTGTCTCTTTACCACACAGCAAAATTTAAGACTTGTTTGAGGCAACTGCAGACCACTTAAGATCATTAAATGTAGATTAAATGAAGGCACTCGCTGTTGGAAAGATAGAAAAAATTGTGGGTTAACAAGAGAATGCTTGTTACCCAACATTTTCTCCTTTACCCACAATTTTTTCAAAAGCCATTTTCCCAAATTTTTTTCAAAAACCATCAGGTTATGTGGTAAAAGGTTAACCCTTAAAGTACCAAATAAACCTTACAGACATTTTCAGCCTAGAAAAAAGCCCAAATACAATGTAATTGTAATTTAGATGTGGCTTTTGACTACACTGTTTCAGCAAAACAGACCGTGTAGATCAGAGAGATCAGACTGCATATTTTGTGATCTTCACTGCTGCAAAGGCAACAATAGTTGTGAAAGGGGCTGTAATTTTTTACCAAACAACAAAATTTTAGACTTGTCCAAAGTGAAGGCTTTCACAAA